>OX243997.1:20660213-21320427 GCA_945859715.1 Apamea sordens
CAGAACTAACATATTTTAATAATCTTAATACTGAAGTTTGTTCCACATTCATTCCTAAAGACCCTTTAATGGCCAAAATATTATATTTTGTAGTTTTTATATCATTTTGTAAACAGGCCGCCATCTATCGTCAACTATGAAAAACTCCCTGGTACGAAAATTCTGAGTACGACCCTGTTGCATCTTGCACTTAGTGGTATCATTAATTTATAAAGGCCACGACACCATATCAAGTAAGCGGCCGGTAACGGTTACTGACCGTGCGCATGGTGCGTGTCAGCATACGACCAGAAGGGAGAGAACTCGTGCGAGTGCGCGAACTCGTCCTCGGCTGCGAAGGGCGCGCTGGGCGGCGGGCCGGGCGGGGCCGCGGGGCCGGCGGGGCCCGCGGGGCCGGCGGGGCCGGCGGGGCCCGCGGGGCCGGCGAAGGGCTCGTGCGGCTGCAGCCCGTCGCCGAACTGCGCCCAGCCCTCGCCGCTGCCGCCCGCGCCTCCCGCGCTGTCCCACGCTACACAACATAAATATACCGTTAATCGTCATTACCGCTTAAACCTTCGACACCGTAGTCGTAGTAAACTGTCCCGTGTTCTGTGCCACGAGGCTGAAGAATGATGAAATTGATTCACCGGAGGACTTATTTACAATTTGCAAGGCAACTTATGCCGTCGACTTTATTCAACCCATTTATTATAAGAGAAGTGGAAGGAGAGGATCAGGCTTTGCCCTGCAGTGGGACATCGGAGGCTTTTAATAATAAATAATAATATTTATTATAAGCCAGAATGTTTGAACTCACGTCAGAGCAAAAACAAACCACCAACAAAAGTGATCCAAAATTGTAACCTTCAATCATTGTGGTGATCGAGGGTCCAAGCGCCACCTCTGATCTCCACAGATGGAGCTTTGCCCTCCATCTCTTTCTCATTGTGAAATAAGATCAAAATAATATTGCTATAAGAGGTGGTGCAGGCCCCCAGCAGTAACTATTGATTGAAATATATTAAGCCACGAGGATAAACATTTAAACAGTGCCTGGTTACTGTCAGGTTACATTTTAAGCTACAAATTTGGCAAATTGTTGGCAATTTTTTAAATAAAAAGTATCAGAACATTGATGATCAAGCTGTGGTCTTCCACAAGTGAACGAGTCCACCTACTTAATACCTATTGTTGCTCATTCTGTATATCTTTTGTCGGAGATCCAAATAAATCTATACAAATTAAATTAAATGCTTTTCCTTAAGCATTGCTTGAGAATGGCTGGGCAGAATGTTCCTCATTTTTAGGAAAAGAACAATTGGAAAAGTTGCGCCGAAAATTGGAAAGCTCGGAAAAACGGAAAGTGCTTTTTTCTATGAGATGATTGTACGAATTATTGAAATTTGGATAGGACCACTTCTGTCGGGTCAGCAGTAAGTAACACGTACGCGAGTGCTGGTCGAGCAGGTCGCGCGCGGCGGGCGCGGGCTCGTCCTCGTCCGCGTCCTCGTCCGCGTCGCCCGAGTCCTCCCACATGCTGCACACACGAATATATTGCATCATCAACTACTGTTACTTCATATAGAATTTGAGACGTTGACATTAAATATGAGATTAAACAATAATAACTGCCACCAACTGCAGCAGACTGCTTGAAAAGTGAGTTTATTCTGAACTTTTTACTTGTACTCGGGATTTTTTTATTTTTTTACAGTTCCATAGTGGCAATACTGTCTTTTCAAATTGGATATACTATTCCAGAGACGACGCTCTTCAAAATCCAGTTTTCACATTGACACTCAAAACTTTCTTCAATATTTTCCTCATTTCTCTGCAAAACGTTTACATGTTTTTTTTTTTTTGTCACACTAAAATTGTAATGTAACTGTTTCATGTCCCTATTAAGTAAAATAAATAAATATGCCCAGCTAAAAACAATAATAATCCACGACAAGGTTGAGGACAGATTTTCAAGGAAATCGTTATAATTATTTTAAGATTATAGAAAGAAAAGAAAAGTACATAAATTATTATAAATAAAAAAGTACATAAGAACTTACTCGTCATCAAATCTTTGACTGGCCAGCTCTAAGAAGTTGCTCTTAGCTGCTCGCATCTGCAAAAAATAAAATATGTTTGATCTATACATCTATCATCTACACTTATATCGTGAAGTTCTTATTTTGAAATAAAAAATAGTACCATAATGACAGCCTTTATCGACGAGCAATCATAAAGTATCATTAAAACAGTTTCCCTAACAACACAATGCACTGTTGTATCACACGAGGCGCGGCTGCGCGGCCGCGGAGCCATTTTGCATTTGTTATTTTTATTCATTTATTTACGATATTATCTATTGTGTTTTTGATAAAATTGTCTGAGACTAGATAAAGTAGTGTATGAAACTGCACACAACTAGGTTTTATAATTCCCATGTAAAATCTCCTCAATAAACCTCGCACATGTTTTATTAACCCCTGTTATACAGGATGACATTTAATTCATTGGCAATATTTTAACCACGTATTCTAACCATGATACTGCTTCATTTAAGCCAACAATATCGAATATTAATATGGTCAAATTGTTAATTTTAAAAACGTGATATAACTTGGTATTTACTTACATAAAGACCGAAATTAATAAACAAGATTAAAAAAAGAAATAAAAATAAATTATAATTAAACATAAATCAATTTAACCATCAAGATTCTTTCGACGCGTAGTAAATTTACTATGCGTTATTATTACTTACGCTGAGCGTACGAGCTCTCATTCAGTAGATATGTCCTTCAAAAGAACTGCCGCCAATACGGCAAAAGAACAAACTAGCAGCGCGCGCGTCGCACCCACATGCGCCGCGCCGCTCCAGGCACGAGTTTATTTGGTCAAGTGAATTACGTGTAATTGGCGAAAAAAATATTGGATTGCAGTGAACCACAGGGCTAACATGCCTCGACCACGCAGTGTACACGAACCAGCAATACCTGGATATGGTGTTATTCTACGATAGAACACACAGTTTGCCGCGAACTCGTCTCATGTTTCACCGCCGCTACCCCGATGCACCGATTCCATCACGAGACCGAATCTTGAGATCAACGCAAAACCTGCTGGATTTTGCATAGTTCCACGTACCACCGCATGCTCAAGCGCGTGGTAGAGCGCCGGTGTACCCGAGAACCCTGCATCGGCAAATAAAGCGGTACTTCCAGAGGAATCCACAGGCCAGTACTAGAGAGGCAGCGCGACACTTTCACATCAGCCAGTTTTTTGACTGGAAGCTGTTAAGCGCCTCTGGAATGCACCCTTACCATTTCTAAAAAGTGCAGGAGTTGGCGTTGGCTGACTACACGCCCAGGGTCCGATTTTGTGATTGGCTATTACAAAATCTGGATAAAAATATCCTGTGGACAGACGAGGCAACGTTCACCCGACTCGGGCTGTTTAATGTCCACAACGAGCATTGGTGGGCAGAACCCGCACGTAAACCGAAGACACGCTTTTCAAAATCATTTCTCGGTGAACGTGTGGGCAGGCATAGTTAACAGCTGTATCATAGGTCCCTTCTTTATTGAAGAGAGACTGACCGGGGAGCGCTATCTCCGGTTGTTAGAGCCCTCCGTAGAAGAGCAGGTGCAGAACGTGCCTGAGAGCTATCAGTCCGAGCTGTACTATCAGCATGACGGAGCACCGGCTCACTACCATCGAGACGTTCGCGCCTTCCTCGATCGTAAATTCGGTGAACGTTGGATTGGTCGCGGCGGGCCTGTAGCTTGGCCAGCGTGGTCGTGGTGGACGAAAAAAAAGTCCGTTTTTTTTGTGGGGTGAGGTTAAAAGACTAATTTACGAGCTCTTGCTGATAAACTAGTCTTTTTAGCGAAAGCCGGGAACAGTTAAAAGAAAAGATTATAACGGCGTTTGATACGGTTAAATCGCATACTTTTGTGTTGCAAAATGTAAAGGTGAACCATAGGCGCCGTGCTGAGCTGTGTGTACAGAGAGGAGGTGTACATTTCGAGCACCTCTTAAAGTACACGTAGGTAAGTAAGTAAGTACCTACTAAGTTTAATTTAAACTTTGCTGTACTAGGTTTCAAACACAAATCTCACAAACAGTAACAATTAATACAACTCGACAATTAACTATCCGCATGTTATTAGACAACATTTAAATACGCCAAAATTATTTTAAAAGTTTAAAATTAATTACTTGATATTGTTATTGTTATTTCTTGCATCCGGTTAGGCTGGAAGCCGACCCCAACATAGTTGGGAAAAGGCAGGCAGATGATGAACTTTTGTTTTGACATTTCACTAAAGTTTAATCACTTTCAATTTTCCAATCCTTCTTCATTCTTTTATTTAAAACATTCCCTACGTTAGTATTGTTGGTATAATAATTGAAATAATTCAAATCTCACTTCATCTTTCTGTGCGGGAATTTGCGACACGTAACGCAGCAGCCTGTCGCTCAGTGACAGCGCCGACGGCACCGACTAACAACTTATTATTATGTGAGTTTTGCTTTCTGCATTTCAATGATCTACCGGCGCGGCCCCCGTTTTAAACTTGTTTTCTTATGGGTGATAATGTGCTTCGTGATTTTCAGTCAATTTTTTTGTTATTTTCGGAACTTCTTAGTGTATGTGTCGTGTTAAGTGTTTTAAACTGCGTCAAGGACCTAACATAAACAATTTAATTTAAATACGCGTTACACTTTAGTTCCGTAGAAAAGTCGGAGCTGCTGGCCTGCTAGGTACATGCACCGCGCCGCGCCCGCGAGTAGCGGGGGGGGGGGGGGCACTCGCCTATTGATGGTATAGCGCGCTAACACCATTTGATACTTTTATTTTTTTTGTACATTTTGAGAAATCACTTTTTTTATTATTTTTGAACACTTTACTAGTATTAGTTATTATTCGTTCCTCAATTAGATTCTTGGACTAAGATATTGCCAATGAATTCAGTCTCCCTGTGTAACAGTTTTATCGACTACTATTATTGCCCAGTTCAGTTGTAGAATACACATTATACTAATACATGTTATAGTATTAATAAAGTATGTATGTATTTACTTTGTCCGCGTCGTCGATGCCCAGACCGTCTGCTATGAAGTCCGGTGACTCTCCGGACAAACCCATGGCGCCACACATCTGAAATAGACAAGTAGCATTTGGCAATATCCATAACATCTTCTTATCGTAAAATCTGTCACCACTGAAAAACAATACAAAACAGAGAAGCCGTATTTTAAGCACGTTCTCATTCTCATCTGTCTCAATCTGTCATAGATAATACCTCTATTTACACAAATATTTTATCGACTACGAGTATTACAATACTATATTTTTTGTATTTTTTTTTTTTTTTTGTATTGTAATACTATATTTTGAACGATTTTAAATCCGGGAATTGGCCTTCAGTTCAATAAAATGCAAATAATGTTACAGGAACGTGTACCCACCTCATTGCCATCTGCGTTCACGTCGTCTGCGAGTTCGTCCATCGTCGCCGTCGCCGCCATGTCGTTGAACTGAAGAACAATCATTACACTTAGTACCAGAGAGGGAGAACAAAGATCTCGACAGATCTAGGATAAACAGCGGTTACTTCAATATACTCACGTCGGCCATAATCTCCACCTGAAAAGCGAATATAGTGGTGTTAGTGGACTGTGTGTTGAAGAAATTGGATGTTTGGTTTTGTCGAATATAAGATAAATGTATTTTGACTAATATAGATACTAACCTCGTAGATGTTTTCTGAAGGATAGTAACCACCCTGAAATACACAATAATTATTAATATACAAGATATAATTTGAAAACCTCATGAATATAATATAATTTGAAAGCATCCATCGTATTCATTATTATGAACAATCGTCATCGTGAAAACAACCCAAGCTGCTTTTATGTTCTTATAATTCTACAAATGTATTTTACAGTTCTCAGTTCTCGGCAGCGACGGGTCGGCCGGTCGTCTATCATAAGGCGACGTAGATTAGCGTTCCCTCCAAATATATTTCAGTATTATTATTAGTTTCTAGTTTCAGTGTTAAATAAAATGAAAATATTTTTTTTTTTAATTAATAACTTCCTGGTATAACCGGCTGGACAAGCAAATCAACTTTTTTATGAGCTGCCTGCCCTCGCCGGCCGACGGCGAGCGTGCGCCCCGTGCATGACGCTAAAACAAAGAGGAGACGGCCTAAGCAACTGTGCTCTGTGATTCTTAACCGGGTCCTGACGTCACCATGTGGGCGTGGCCGTAGTCAGTGTATTGTTGGCGTTCGTACTGTGCACAACTTTGTAAACGTTCTCATTTTACAGCATTATTCGCGCTAGAGGAAAAAAAGAATGAAGTGTTGTGTTTTATCTTGTAAAAATTACTCGGCTAGACGTTCTGATGCTATGTATGGCATCACATTTCATTTGTAAGTAATTTTATGCGTAATATATTAAAATAATTCTAGAAAAATCTCTTAGCATCGGCGTTTCCAAACATAATTCTACCCGACAGTAGATGGCGACACTTGGCGTCATGGAAACTAAAAATATTTAAGTACGTAGAGCTCAGAACTAACATATTTTAATAATCTTAATACTGAAGTTTGTTCAACATTCATTCCTAAAGAGCCTTTAATGGCCAAAATATTATTTTTGTAGTTTTTATATCATTTTGTAAACAGGCCGCCATCTATCGTCAACTATGAAAAACTCCCTGGTACGAAAATCCTGAGTACGACCCTGTTGCATCTTGCACTTAGTGACATCTAGTGCGAGATAGTTACGTAATTACAAAGTAAAATCGACAGAACGAGCAAATAGTTTTGCTATTGACCGGTAGATGGAAAGTAGAAGTGGGCGGGATCTAATACCCCCCTCATCTAAGTTTCCTAAGGAAATCGAATTAGAACATCTCTGTGTTTTAGCTTCATGGCCCCGTGCGAACGTACAGCGTCGGTCGGCGCTACTCACGAGCGGCGTGTCGTGCTGCAGCAGCAGCGGGCGCAGCGCGTCGTCCAGGAAGGCCTGCCAGCGCGCGCCCGGGCCCGGCGCCAGCGCCCGCAGCTCGGCCGGGCCCAGCGCGCGCGCCACGCGGGCCAGGCACTGCACCACGTGCCCCATGTAGGCCGCGCGCACGCCGCTCCTGGACGGAACGTTACATTATTTAAAACGCCCTTTGAAAGCCGGGAGACGCGTATATCTCGACAAAAAAATACGAACCATGCCACCAGACACATGTACATACCACCACAGACAAATGTACAATAATGATATACGATCCTTTCACAGTTATTTTAACGAAAATAAATGTCATTTTTAGTCAGTAAAAGTTACCATAATACCGATGACGGTGACGAATAAGAATAAATTACGTATATACACATACTGTGAATGTATGCGCAAATACAATTAAAATTAGAAAAATTCCTACCTAATCTTACTAATGTTTGCAGGACACAATCTCTCCGGTGAACGTACAATCACTTCTCCGAACTGACACTATACAACGTTTCCCAGAAATCAACGTCAAGCCGAAAACGGGCAATAGGCCAAGTCGTGACAGTTATTAGAAATATAAAAAAATACCTTGGTCATGTACTTTTCAAATTTTATTTATTCAAAAATAAATCTCAAATAGTGACACCCTGTGATGATTTTTCAAGTCCAGTGACTACATATATTAACTTTTCGTCAGTTTTTTTTCTATGACGTAATCATGAATAACCCTTCTGTAAATTAGAGTTAAAAGTTAAAACATAACTACCTCAATTTAAATAAAATGTTAGATTTTTGCCCAACATTGAATTAAAAATAATTACATCACCCAACATTAACCGCGTGTAGTGTAAAAAAAATGTACTACACTATTTTGGCAAGTAACTTTAAAAGATGGCGCACGAATAATTTTGCAGTCCTATTTCAAATTAGTATGGTCCAATCATAGCCAACATCAAGACGTCAAAATGCCGCTGTGCGCGTTCAAAAACTGTGTAAATAACCACCGTAACACCAAGGTTTTGGAAGGAATATCTTTTTTTCGGTAAGTTTATATCATTAAGTGTTTTTATAAAATAAAAACAGAATTAAATAGTAAATATAATTCAATTAGCTAATATTATAATTGTTTGGCCAATGTTTGCTACAATGCACCAACTATTGTATCAAACATCGACTGTTCTTGAACAGGGAATGCATGGAGTAGTGTTGTTATTTTATAATGTTATTTTTGTTTGTAGATTTCCTAGTGACCCATTTCGCTGTGCAGAATGGGTATTTATTAATAATAAGAAAGATGAGAAGAAATATACAACCCTTATAAAAATCAAGCACATAATTATCTAATTATAGAAAAAGTCATTGATGTAAAATTACATTATATTTGTAAAAAAGAAACCGCTCAAATAAAATTAACTTCTAAAAGACAGCTTTAAACAAGCTGAATCTGTTTAAAGGTAATTAAACATACCTACATTACTATTTTAAATACTTGTGTATAAAGAACACGCCGAAAACACGTTTCTTGAATCCCTTTAATTTTTTTTACTTTATTTTTTAATAATACCTATTTTTTGTAATAGTGGCAATGTAAAATAGTATCTACTACTTTTTTGAATCGGCTGCATGGTGGCAAATATTTTTGACTGATTAAAAACGAACCTAAAAAAATATTATGCTACTCTACGTCTTTCAATACTTACTGTGTTCTGAGCATTGAAATGTAATACCAAGAACTACGTCTAGTTCCACAATAGAATAGGTACGAAATTGTAAACAAAATGTTTTTAACCTTATCATACTGACTTTAAGTTTCATTTTAGAATAAATATTTTTGTACTGATGACGTTTTATGTTCAAATCCTCCCCTTAAAAACTGAATTACCACTTTTTGTCCCGTCAGTGGTAAATTTTCGACAACTTTACATACTTATTATTAATAGCTGTGCATTGCGGGTGACGTAACCTACGACAAACTTATTATTTGCGGTTGGAACAGTAATCGGGTCTAGGGATCGAACCGCAAAATTAAGTTTGTTTTTTATTGTATATACTTTTCCGGCATAAAAAGTACCCAGTGTGGTGCCCAGGATATTAAAGAATACTTATACCAAGTTTCATCGTAATCGAACCGGGAGTTTTTGCGTGATGCCTGAACAAACAGACAGACAGACAGACAGACCGACAGACCGACAGACAAAAAATTTTTTAATCACATTTTTGGGTTCGGTGTCGGTCTAGTAACACCCCCTGCCATTTATTTTTTTGATATTTTCAATGTACAGAATTTTCACTTCTACAGATTTATTATAAGTAATATAGATTTTCAAACTGGAATAACTCAGAAAGTATATCACTTACGACATTTTTGTCAATAGTATTTGTTGTTTGTAATAGTTTTCTCTATCGATTGGCATATGTTTCAAACCTGTACATCAAAACTCGACTTTTTATGTACTTGCAACTTTAGGTATGCCACAGAGGTTCGAACCCTTTTGAAAAGAACATGACCAAGATTTTTTTAATATTTTTCTAATAACTGGGCCTATTGCCTGTTTTCGCCTTGACGTTGATTTCTGGGACACGTTGTTATCATAAAAAACTGTAATTTTCATCAAAATTTAAAGATCTGTTAACTGACTTTAAAAAATCTTACTTGTTATTTGTGTTCTCTTCAAACACGTCCATGAGTCGCGTCAGCAGATCACATTCCACAAATAACTGTAAAAAAACAAAATTAAAGTATTTAATAAATCTGACTTAAAGGGTCACTTGCACCACGTTTGTGGTGCAAGCATAACTTAGCCACTTAATGCATTTAGCGCTAAATATTGTTCCTTTTTTATTTATAAACGTTGCTTAAAGTAAGGAGACGTTTAAACACCAATAAATGTTTGATTAAATAAACAGTCGCTAATCATTATTCAACTTTAAGCAAGGTTTATAAAAACAACCCAAATATTTATTACATCATTCTCTCAAGTCATCTTCAAATTATTGAAATAAACAGAGCTTTATTTTAAATACGTTTACGTACGTATTAAGTTTGTTGTGGTGCAAGCGCACCTACATAAGTCAAATACAGGATGATTATTATTTACAAGGTACATGCAATGTATCGCTGGTAAGTGAGGTATACTGACGTGTCGTGCGTACTGCGTGCGGTACACGCGGTTGGTGAGCGCGTGCTTGACCAGCGTGTACACCTGCGCGTGCAGGAAGTTGTTGTTGGGGTAGCGGAAGAACATGTCTATCAGCACGCCCGGGGTACCTGCACCAGAGGACGAGAATATATTTATTTATTGCACGTTGTATACAGTTACAGACTATGACTACGTTAAAGCTATGAGTAATCGACCCTGTAAGGGCGTAGCATGTAGTAACATTTCAAATCAAATCAAATTTCATTTTGTGAACATAGGTGATTACAGGTGTTTTTCAATATAAAATGTAAAGTGCACAAACCATGTTCCGCCAATAGGCATACAAAATCCGAGTTAAAGTTGTAGTAATCTTTTTTATAAAAATTAAACCAAAGAATTCATTCAGTAGTTATAAACGAATTAACAATATCAAAAAACATATTATTAGGCATGTCAAGTTGCCGCCAGGGCTGCGGGTTATTCGAAAGAGATACCGTGGCCCTTGGTACAGGCAACTGAAGGAACACGGGTGGGTTTTAGTCAGTAAAAGTCTGACACTCCCTTCCGCTCCGCCCAGAGCGGGAGGGGTCATTTGATGATCTCCTACCAAAAAAAAAAAGGCATGTTAAGTTATAAAATTGTCATAATAATGTTGCGCGCCACAATTAATGCCTGGTACAGACGCCAGCACATCAAGCTACTACAATCTGTCAAATTTCTTTAATAGATTTTGAACTTTATTTCTGAAGTGTTAAGCTTCAAGGTTGATTGGAAAAATTTGACACTTTCGGGTAGCTTGACCTGCTGGCGTCTGTACATGGTGACATTAGTTACCACTAGCGCCATCTAGTATCAAGTAGTAGAACTAATTTACTACTAGCGCCATCTAGTATGAAGTAGTAGAATTAAGTCTGCTATTTTTAACCGACTTCTAAAAAAGGAGGAGGTTCTCAATTCGGATGTTTGTATTTTTTTTTTTTATGTTTGTTCGCGAATAACTCTTTCGCTTGCCAACCGATTTGAAAAATTCTTTTTTTGTTGGAAAGGGTATACTTCCCAAATGGTCCCATAGAAATTTCATCAAAAACGGTTCAGTAGTTTGGTTTTTAAACCAAAATTACTGGTAAAAATTACAACTTAAAAGTGAAAAATAAAAACTTTTTTGCAAAAAAAATCAACCCACTTCCAAAAACGACACTACAAAGTCGGTGGCAAACAACGAAAGTGTGAACCCAACGACACCGACTTCCGAAATTAAAGTTATTTTTCACTTTGTAGGGTCGTTTTTGGAAGTCGGTTGATTTTTTTTGCAAAAAAGTTTTTTATAAATTCGTCATTCCAACACGATCCCATTCCCATCCCATTGTCATTTTGCTTAAAGTTCGTAATCTGCTAAATTCTTAATGGCGATCATTGGTCGGTCAATGGTCTCGTAATAGAATTGTGTCATAATGACATTGTCGTATTGCCATTATTATAAAACCCGTGAGTAGAAATGATTTTCGAAAAACTACCACTACTTTATTTATGCCAGATTTCATTTATTTATATTTTTACATTATTTATTAGTGTGTTATACAAATCAAGTGTTTTATGTAAGTCAGTCATTCATTTATCATTATGTACGAGATTACCATTCTATGCCATTTCTTTCAATGGAGTGAGCACTGGAAAGTCATAATGACGGCATTATGATATGTAGATTACCAAACTTGTCAAAATCAACAATTATGAAATTAATGATAGACCATTCTGACACTATTGTAATAGCAGACTTGGGGCCCTGGTCAGTCGGGGCCGGTATGTACTCGAACATTCTAGATGTTTCTACAATAGAAGGTTCTGGAACTATCTGCGGCACTATTTAAGGCCGGGACTAGCCGCGACCAGTCTCTCCCCCCCGACCCTTGCCCGCTGAAGTGCCAGCCCGCGCCGTAGCTGAGCCTATAGTATTAAATTCCCCGACTGAGACCTCTGAGTTTGTTTCGACCTTTCTACTCAGAGATAGTCCTAGGAAACGCCGCGCTCATCAAAGCATTAATAATACTAATTCGATCCAGCCTGTCCCCTTGCTGCCCTCTCCCAGCGACGCCCTAAGCCGAGGTTCGTACCCCACAGGGGGTGCCCTTAGCGCGCAGTCGCTTAGTTTTAATTTAGATATAGCCCTGGCTGGAGGCTTTAAGAATTCGTAAGGCACTTAAGAGCGATTGTGTTTTATAATTAGTGTGTTCAGATGGCATCCTCGGGAAGCACATACATTTTATCCTATTAGCACGTTCCCGTGGGATAATTTCCGACATCCACGTGGGCGAAGCCGCGGCCTTACAGTTGTTTAATTAAAATGTATCTTTTGGTAATTTTTAAAGACAGTTTTTATTGTCAGCTTCGAACCCGAAGCTCGTACCAATAATATAAGGAATATGTCATGAAAAATACACAATGTCAATAGATTTCAGAAACACAGATATATGTATAAATTATAAAAAATAAAAATAAATAAAATTTCTTCAAAATTTGTCATCCATATACTCCTTGACTGAATAACACCTCCACCTCGGACAGCGCCAGGTGCAGCAGGGCTGCCACCTGCCGCGTGGTGTAGCAGTGAGTACGTACCGAGCGTGAGCATGGTGCTGGGCACCTCCTCCACCTCGGACAGCGCCAGGTGCAGCAGGGCTGCCACCTGCCGCGTGGTGTAGCAGTGAGTACGTACCGAGCGTGAGCATGGTGCTGGGCACCTCCTCCACCTCGGACAGCGCCAGGTGCGCCAGCAGGGCTGCCACCTGTACGCGCGCAAGCCCCACAGCACCCGGGCCCGCCTCAGAGTCGCCCGTCGGCGCCTCCTGTACACGAGGAGATAGTCAGACACACCTCACTAATACAATTTTTTGATAGACTTTCTGCTTTTGAAGCACAAAAGCCGATTTATATAATAAAATTGTGTTAACTGAAAAATTTCTCTTTAAATGCAGATCTGCTAAAAATCTTGCAACATCTTTGCCATCTGGATTTTTGTGATTCGTTGTTCGATGATCGTTTTGTGCAAAAGCACCCTAAATACTTATATTTAGGGTGCTTTTGCGCCAACTATTACTCAGTAACTTAATCTCATCCCTACTCGTTAGCTACTTGGTCTGACCACCCCCAATTTTCCAAGCCTGGAGGGACAACTTGTCAACTTGTGGGGGACACAACCCCGTCGATCGATCTATCAGGTTCTTCCGCAGATCTATTCTACTGGTATTGGATCTGACAGGGACCTGGCTTGAAGATCGCTCAGCCAAAAGCACCGATCCCACTGTGGTGCTATTACTATGTATGTTCCCTTGGCCCTGCTCAGATGAACCAGCACCCGAGGGATCAGGTTGGGGGGGGGGAACACCCAGCCCACCTAAAAGTTCCAATCTTGACTGAAGGCGTCGCAAAAAATTGCTGACCCGTCTGTTGTGTCCCAAGTTTCGTATTGTGGGACAACTGCGGCTTCTTTTGACGCGAACAAGTCTACGTCTAGAACACCCCATCTTTTGAATATGACGTTCTTGGCTTGGGATTATAGCTGCCATTCGGGAACAGGACTTCCTCTCGAGAGGCGGTTGCAATCCCGTTTAACCTCCCCGGGAGGTATGAAGCCGACAGCGTTATGTTGTGCTGCTCGGTAAGGCGAAGGAGTTTGTTTGTTAGGCCGAACAGGGCTAAGGACCGGGTTCCCCCTTCGTTCTTTATGTAAGCTATGAGGGTCCGATTGTCGGACTGCACTAGAACGTGTGCACCCTTCATTTGTGCACCTTGTCTGAGTAAGGCTGCATACACTGCAAACATTTCCTTCACATTGGAATGCCATTTTTGTTGGCGGCAATTCCATTTGCCTGACAACATGATGTTGCTCAGGTGTGCTCCCCAGCCCGCGTCCGCCGCGTCTGTGGTGAGGAAGTGGGTTATCTTGCGACTGCTGTGCATTGTTTTTGCAATTTTGTCTGCATTTGTTACCCACCATTGCAACTCTCGAGTTACTAGAGGTGGTAACTCCCTCTTTTGCCTTGGTCTGCATCCTCTGAATGATTTCAGACAAATTTGAGTTCGGCGACAATGAAGGCGACCGTTTGGAGTTGCTATTTTTAGCATACCCAGCAATTTTTGCGTTACTCGGGCACAAGACTCTTTCTTTTGTAATAGACTCGATGCTAATTCCTTTATTTTTTGCACCTTTTTTACAGGAAGAGAAATTAGTTTTGTTTTTGTATTCCATACTATGCCCAAATATTATATTTCCTGAGATGGGATGAGAATTGATTTTTGATAGTTTACATGCCAACCCAACTTTACTAGAGTATCTATGGTTATTTTGGTGTGTTCTATGAGTTGTCTGATTTTGACGGGCTATTAAAAAATCGTCTAAATAAACTTTGATTCTTATGTTTTGTCTCCGAAGGATTTCCGCAATCTAGCTGGTCACCGATGCGAAAGAGTGAGGAGCTGATGAGAGACCGAAAGGCAAGGCTGTTATCTGTAATATTTCGCCTCCATATACATATTATGCGCAGAAAACGCCTGTGGGTTTCCTTTATGCTCAAGTGAAAATATGCTTGATGGAGGTCGATCTTTGTCATCCAGTCCCTGTCTTGTAGGAACTGAATTACATCCAGTCGAGAAATTAGCTGGAAATGTAGAGTTGAGACATGTAAGTTTAGACTCTTTAAATTGATTATAGGGCGTATCCCCCCATCTGGTTTTTTGACTATAAACATTTTGGAGTGAAAGCCGGGTGTCACATTCTTTGGATTTTCTAAAATGCCTGCATCTTTTAACTGATCTATAACTTCTGTCATTTTCTTGGATGGTTTTGTTGCAAAGTTATTTATTATTCTTTTGTAAGGGTAATGTAAAGAAGGTTTTACTGAAAATGCTATGCGGCTCTCTGCTATTATTTTTTTAATATATAGGCTGGCCCCCAGTTGTTTCCATGCTTGAATGTGGAATTTTAGGCAACCGCCCCTGAATTGCAGTGCTTTGATTGTCACTTATCTTTAACGTTGGAGGTGTCTTGGGAGCCTGTACGACGAAATGCTTTTTATAATTATTCTTGGATTTTTTGTCTGAGTTAAACTTATTTTTTTATTAAAATTAGTTTTATGAGATGGCTTGAAATTTTTATTGTTTACCTGATTGTTATTAGTGACTTTCTTTCTATCTTTTAAGTAACTTGGCATGTTAAGCCATACGTGGGAGCTTTCTAAAGAGTCAATCAGAGGCATGAGTGCTTCTTTATTGAAGAGGTGCTCTGCACTAGGTGGAATGTTTTGTAACGCTACTTTAAGATTGATGTTACTGACTTCTTTTAGAATGCGGTCACGTCTAACTTCAATACATTCTACTAGCTTGCCACATATCACCTGCATACAGAATTCCATATTTTGTATGAAGGAGACGCTGGACCAAATTTTTGGACAACTTCTCAAATAGAGTGTTTGCGTTGAGCTCTGTATCAGAACTAGTAGCCCAATTCACGATCTGCGGCAGACCACCTTTTAAAAGTTGTCTGTTTTCCAAAACAGCATTTGACAAACCCGCTAATAATTGTTCTGTACTAGCCAAATAATCCGTGCCCTTATTAAGATGGCACAGTTCCTCATTTACTTTTAAACCTATACAACCCGGTGTTGCTATGTATGCTTGCAAGTCCTTCTTATACCGAATACCTTTCCAGGCCTGAGAGTTGAATTGTTGGAGATTGTTTAACTCCGCTAATTTTTCTGGGTCGGCTATGGATACAATTTTCGATTCATCAAAATTTATCTTTAAGTCCACTAAACACACGTTATCGGTTTGTTTAAAAATGGATTAACGTTATTATAATTCAGTGAATCTCAATTATAATTCGTACTAATGGCCATGAAAATTTGCGGCATTTGAGCTACGCAATCTGATAGGTATGTAACTTGGTTTATGAGAGTATCCATACAAGGATCCGAACAGGTTCCGACCTGTTTGACCTACCCCGGCTAGACCGTTTGTTAGGTGGTGGCGAGGCAGCTTTTCGCTCTCCCTCCGGAGCAGCGATTTCAGCTACAGGTTCAGGTACAGAATCCTCCGAGTTCATAATGGAAGGTACTCACCGACTCGCCATTGAATAAACGACACACACTGCACTAAAAACACTGAATATATCTTTAGTATTCGTGTATAAATATTCTGACACTATTTTCCAACCGAAAACAATGAAATATTAGAATATATTAAGGTTTTTGTCGGTTTTTTAACTTGAAGAAAAACTTTTGCTCCTAGCACGACAAAAATCATAAACGTTATGAAAACCTTAACGGTCGGTCGTCGGAACTAGCGGTGGCGACCCCTGCCGGAGGTGAGAGGTAACAACACAAATCCATAGAGAAACAGGTATGTTTTTTCAATATTTATGCTCTTAGAGGCTAGAATCATAGACAATTTCTTCATACTGACGCTGTGTCTTTCTGCTAGGCATAAATGGTATATTTTGCGTTGGTCGAGTTCAGAATTAGATATAGCATACTTCACTTAGGAAACAGTTGTTATAATATTTTAAGAGTAGTTTTTTGTAGGCACGACGACTTATCAAGCTATACATTTTTAGTATAAGCTTCTCATTGTACGAAAAGCCAATGCAATGCGAGGTCAGCTTAAACTGGACCGGGGTACTTTGTTAGACGGTTGCCAATGCAATGCGAGGTCAGCTTAAACTGGACCGGGGTACTTTGTTAGACGGTTGCCAATGCAATGCGAGGTCAGCTTAAACTGGACCGGGGTACTTTGTTAGACGGTTTCATCGACCGACTGTATTGTTCTAGACTGGAATATTAGGAAGTGAATTTAGACATAGCACTTATGAATGGGACAAAAAATGTGGTAGAGCTCGCTGTGATATAATAATGAAGACTCACTTGGGGCGCGGCCGGGTCGTGCAGCAGCGCGTGGTGCAGCAGCGGCAGGTGCGGGGCCACGGCCAGCTCCACGCCCGAGCACTCGCCGCCCGCCCACTCCTCGTCGCTGGACGCCTTCGTTCTGTCGGACACGCTCGTTAGTGGCTCCAGCGTTTCGTGCGGTGGCGGTGTGATCGAGTCGCGGAGTTCTAAGCTTCTAGACAATTAAACTCGTATTTGATATTAATATAGGAAAATTATTATTTCTATAATTACATTTTACATGTTGACTGGCGCCGTCAGCTAGCCGAGCTGACCCTCTACTCTTTTTTCCGTCCTTCTAAATACGATATAGTGCGATAGGCACTATATCGTATTCAGAAGGCTTAGCGTATGCCATAAGTTATCAATATTCGTTCCGCGGAGGTCAGTCCCGCCTGGCCCGCAGTACTCACAGTACGGGCTCGTGCATGAGCAGCGCGCGCAGCACCTGGCAGCCGTTGACGAGCGCGTGCGGGCGCGCGCGCGGCGGCGACGTGAACATGCCGCCCAGCAGCGCGCGCAC
This sequence comes from Apamea sordens, assembly GCA_945859715.1. Taxonomy (NCBI): domain Eukaryota; kingdom Metazoa; phylum Arthropoda; class Insecta; order Lepidoptera; family Noctuidae; genus Apamea; species Apamea sordens. Next base: position 20,677,802 of record OX243997.1, read on the forward strand.
GCCGGGCTCGGCCGCCAGGCGCGCCACCAGCGCCCACGACGTGCGCGGCCTGCGGCCCGGACACGGTACATACGTGAATACAAAAATACTAATAAGTGAATGTGATAAGCGAAATAATGAAAAATAAAATATTTCTTGTCCTCATGGTGGTTGCACACGATTAGGACGAGAAATACCCCTACCATCAATCAATCAATCATTTTATTTGCATAATATGGGTTTACAGAAGATGATGCACAGGTACCATAAACTATAAAAGCGTGTAACTTCTCCGTGTTTCCAGCAATATTATTATAGAACTAGCTTCTGCCCGCGGCTTCGCCCGCGTGGATGTCGGACATTATCCCACGGGAACGTGCTAACAGGATAAAATGTATGTGCTTCCCGAAGATGCCATCTATCTCGCGGGCCCTTTGTGGCTAATTACAATAGAAAACCAATTGTGTCTCATTAGTGGTGATTAAGAGGGTACCTATATGATGTCTTTACCTAAGTAGCCGTCACCCGCAGTATTATCTGTGCGACCTTTTTATTCCTTTTAGTTTTTAGAGTTATTTAGGTTTAATTTTATAAGTCGTAGGTATAGATTTTAATTTTAAAGTATAGGTAGTATATTTGATAGTGTACGTAGTGACCGTAGGTTATTTTATAATACTGTTAGGTAGGATTAGTCATTCGTATAGATATTAGTTTTTAGGGATTTTGCTTATTTATTCAGTATAGATTAGTTATCATCAGAAATAGGTTTATTTAGGTAGGTAGGTATTTTATTTTCTGTTATTAAGTTTTTTTTTTTTTTTTAATTAGGTAGGTACTTAGGTAAAGATATCATATAGGTACCCTCTTAATCACCACTAATGAGACACAATTGGTTTTCTATTGTAATTAGCCACAAAGGGCGCGAGATAGATGGCATCCTGGGGAAGCACATACATTTTATCCTGTTAGCACGTTCCCGTGGGATAATTTCCGACATCCACGCGGGCGAAGCCGCGGGCAGAAGCTAGTAATTATAATATGTCAGACTATTTTTAACCATACTTGATATGTTTGTAATAGTTATCAGATTCCGATATTACTGCAACACATGAACACAAAGCAAGCAGGTCATGTGCCAGCATACCTGGTGGAGCATCCCTCCCCGGCGCACCCGTTGACGATGAGGTCGCACAGCAGCGCGGCGGCGTTGGCCGACGCCACCGCCAGCGTGCGCGCGCGCGCTTCCGCGCTGGGGCCCGCGCCCGCGCCCGGCCCCTCGCGCGGCCCCGCGCCCGGCCCCGCGCGCGGCCCCGCTCCCGGCCCCACGCCCCCCGCCCCCGCCACCGCGCTGCCGGCGCCGGCCGCGGGGGACTCTGTGCTATTGTCGGGCTTTGATGAACCTGACAAATGAACGGTTGAACTTACATAAATATGAAATTAAACCCTATAAAAAGAAAAAAATAACCTTGAAATTATGACCCTACGTAAGTACGTATGAAATTTTTTGATTAAATATTGTCCCGTCGGGGGACGGCTACTATTTTAAACTTTAACAGAACGTTAGGCTAATAATTAGAGCGGTCCCCGACGGGACATTTAATCAAAAAATTTCATACTTACTTACGTAGGGTCATAATTTCAAGGTTTTTTTAATTTAATTTTTTACACTTGTAATACGACAAACCATATATTGGACAGTGCTTATTTATCTTATTATAGAGAGCCGGGCCTTGGTAGTAGAAAAATCTTTTAGAGAAGGCTGATCGCGTTCGTGGGAAAAATAACAAAACGTCGAAAAGACAAAATATGCACAATATTTTGTCTTTTCGACGTTTTGTTATTTTTTGGTATGGGGATTTCCTGTGTTGTACCTAATAATATTACTTGTAGAATAAATTGTTGTCGTATGTTGAGAATTCCCCATTGGCTGTATAATTTATTGGTAGGGAACATAAAATGTCGAAAAGTTGCAACTTTTAAAATGGCTCTGTGGGCGACTTCCATTCACTTCATGTCTTAAAAACGTGTAACTCATAATAATAGACGGGTCTTCCTTTACCTTTCTCTCCATCAACGTCGCTACCGCCGGCGTCGTCCTTGTGGTTGGCGTCGGTCTTCTCCGAGGGCTCGCACTCCGCCTTCTCGGGCGCATCGGGCTGCGCTCCCGCCAGCTCCTCCGCCACGTACGTGCCGCACACGATCTGGATCAGGCACTCCAGGAACTGGTGCTCTTCTAACCACTGTTGAATGACAACACTGTGTACAAGACTTAACTAAGGAGTCTAACCACAATAAAACAAAGCACAACATGTTTTGTCAATTTTCTGAATTACGTTTTTAATAAACGCATTTGTTTTGCAAGAATTTGCGAAGAATATGAGAAACTAGGTTCCGCCCGCGGCTTCACTAGCGTAGTATGTCGATAAAAAGTCCATATCACCCATGTCGTTCCCCAGGGTTCAAAGTATCCCCACACAAAATTTCATCAAAATCGGTCCAGCCGTTTCGGAGATTAGCCGAAACAAACCGACAGAGAGGCCGGGTCTTTCACTTGCGAGATATCAGAGGGGCAATTCTCGTAATTTTAAGAACGTTCACAGTCTGATCTCAGTCTCAATCGGTCAAAAATACCTCAAATTTCCCTACATTTTGACATTTGTTTGTCGCCGAGATGAGACTGCGACTAGATTTTGAACGTTTTAAATTACGAGAATACGCCTTCTGGTGTTACAAAGAGGATACTTTTATTTTAGAAAAAGAATTAAGACTCGGTGTAAAATAAATAAAAACCCATGAAATCCAATGAACGCGTACGAAGTCCCAGGCACAGCTAGTAATAAATATTATGTAAGTCAGAAATCGCCGACCCTTCTTGAACAAGCGAGGTGATCGTTGTTCGTGTCTTCTATGAGAAGGGGCCTTTGCCTTGCAGTGGGACAATAATAGACGGGTGTTATTATTTATTATCTAAGGCGAAACCTTTTAAAAACATCGTTAGTTTCATGGACGCAAGCGACTGACATCGTGGCGGTTCAGTTCGGTCAGTGTTATTGTGTTTCATGGACGCAAGCGACTGACATCGTGGCGGTTCAGTTCGGTCAGTGTTATTGTGTTTCATGGACGCAAGCGACTGACATCGTGGCGGTTCAGCTGGGTCAGTGTTATTGTGTTTCATGGACGCAAGCGACTGACATCGTGGCGGTTCAGTTCGGTGTTATTGTGTTTCATGGACGCAAGCGACTGACATCGTGGCGGTTCAGTTCGGTGTTATTGTGTTTCATGGACGCAAGAGACTGACATCGTGGCGGTTCAGTTCGGTGTTATTGTGTTTCATGGACGCAAGCGACTGACATCGTGGCGGTTCAGTTCGGTGTTATTGTGTTTCATGGACGCAAGAGACTGACATCGTGGCGGTTCAGTTCGGTGTTATTGTGTTTCATGGACGCAAGCGACTGACATCGTGGCGGTTCAGTTCGGTGTTATTGTGTTTCATGGACGCAAGAGACTGACATCGTGGCGGTTCAGTTCGGTGTTATTGTGTTTCATGGACGCAAGCGACTGACATCGTGGCGGTTCAGTTCGGTGTTATTGTGTTTTTTCATAAGTCTCAGTAGCAGCCCGAGGTCGCATTAATATGCCTGGTTGGTGGCAGAGCTCGCCCCTGTTACATTAATATGCCTGGTTGGTGGCAGAGCTCGCCCCTGTTACATTAATATGCCTGGTTGGTGGCAGAGCTCGCCCCTGTTACATTAATATGCCTGGTTGGTGGCAGAGCTCGCCCCTGTTACATTAATATGCCAGGTTGGTGGCAGAGCTCGCCCCTGTTACATTAATATGCCTGGTTGGTGGCAGAGGTCGCCCCTGTTACATTAATATGCCTGGTTGGTGTCAGGGCTCGCCCCTGTTACATAAAACTTAAACATAACTGGCGATATGGAACAAAAAGAAATCCGCTCCTTCTCCAATTTTTATTTAGAGTAGAAAGAAAATAGAATTCAAAGATTCGGAGATATAGTTAGCGATTATTACCGCAGTTTTAAAAACAGATCCAATCACAAAAACCTAATTAGAGTACAACGCACCTTCGGATGTAAACCAAGCTGTACATACCGGAGCAGGAGCAGAGCCCACGCGACTAGCTGCTGAGTGTAGAACGCACCTGTTCTAACATTGGACACTGTCGTACTGTCCAGATGTTGCCCCAATTCGGCATTTCATTGTGCATGTTTGTAAACTTTCACACAAAACCCATCAACAACACAATATACTGTGTATTTAACGCATTCCTACTGTACTTACTTATTATGTACTTTATTCGCACATGCTGAGGCTGACTAACTGAGCAAATATTACTAACTGAACGAAAACTTTCCTTAGACTGCAAAAAGTGTGAATCATATCATGTTCGAGACAAAGTTTTTATTACTCACAAAAGAATTAAAGTTAAACATAGTAGCACATTGACCCGCAGGCAATAGGCCACGCAGTAGTCTCGAGACCGCGCATGGTGTTATAAATAAAACAGATACAATTATGTTACGATGTATTCCGTATATTATGACAGCCTGGTTAGTGCAATTGATAGCCCTTGTCAGTGCCTTGACAAATCAAAAGTGCATGTAATTGGTATAATTGAAATAAGTTTTTAGTTTGTAATACGCTTTGAGTCCGAGTGGTCGGAAGCGCGATTGTTGAACGTGGGGTCTGGGTTCGACTCGTGGTCGGCCCTGAGCCTGGATTTGTGCCGAGAACGCTTTCGGCACAAGCCAAACCCCCTATTACACAAACATAACTAGTAAATTTTGGGTGTACTAAAAGTACAACTCCGCCCCACCCTTCGGGGAATACAAGCATGACTTCACGTTATGAGTTAAATATAAGTGACGTGGGTGTACTAGTACCTCTGCCTACCCCTACAGCGAACACAGGTATAATGTTGACAACGTGACACACGGCTGCACCTGGCGCGTCATGCTACTCGTGCCGCCGCCGCGTAAACACGTCCATCACAATTATCTCTGCTCATCCTCACAAAGAGAAGGCGCCGCGCTGTGTCGCGCCGTGTTTTGGACACCGCACACAAAGCAACACAACACAACGCAGCATCATGCGACAGATTATGTTTCTTAGATAAGCAGCCATTGATACCACCACAATATGGTTCACGATTCTTCCGGCATTGTTTCTGATAGCCTTTATGCGATGATAGACTTGATGCATGACTTATTTTAATACCATTTCATGTTGAAACAATCAACTGATTTGTAAGGCGTCCTAAATACGAGGGCGGAATGATAAGTCTGGTAAAAATTAAACAAGGAGTCAATTTTATTTAATTATTATTAATTATGTTTCAACGTAGTTTCCTTGTAACTCAATGCACTTCATCCAGCGTTTCTCTAGCTTTTCTAGCACGACTTAGGTAACCCTTCGAAATAGGCATGGTTTCGTGCATGATCTCTTCGTTGGAGCCAATCTTTTCCCACCAAACCATTTTTTTTTTAATTCGGAAACAAAAAATAGTCCCAAGAGGCTAAATCTGGCGAATCCCGTGGGTGAGAAAGCAACTCATAGCGCAACTCATGACGTTTGGCCATGGCAATCGCGCAGGTGTGCACTCGTGCGTTGGCTTGGTGGAAGAGGATTTTCTTCTTAGCCAAATGCGGTCTTTCTTCACGTAAAAAATCATCATTTCGTCAGTCGGTTTGTCAAATCGATCCAATTTATTGGCATAATATGCGCCATTAATCGTTTTACCCTTCTCTAGGTAGTATCAATATGGAATATGGATTACCCTACTTGCATCCCAAAAAACTGTAGCCATCACTTTATTGGCCGATAAAACTGCTTTGGCCTTCTTTGGAGCTGGTTCGCCGGTAGCAATCCACTGTTTCGATTGTTGCTTGGTTTCTGGGGTATGGTGGTGGATCCATGTTTCGTCTACTGTTATAAAACGACGCAAAAATTCGGTTTTATCCCGTTGAAACAACGCCAAACCTGCCTCCGAAGTGGTCACACGCATGCGTTTTTGATCAACAGCCAGTAAACGCGGCACCCATCGCGCGGATCGCTTCTTCATATCTAAATGGTGGTGTTAGATATTGCGAACACGTTCGCCTTAGATGCCAACTACCTCGACTATCTCCCTCACTTTTACTCTTCGGTCGTTCAACACTATATCGTGGATTTTAGCGATCATCTCTGCAAGTAGTAGTGCCTACCCTGATGCAACTACGATACTGCTAAAACAAGAATGATAAATGATGACACTCTTCAGCGTGTTTACAAGCATGTGAGTGTCAAAAATAATATTGGAATCAATCCATCAATCCAATATCAGAAAGTTATCAGAATCAGAATTTATTCTGAAGTTTTACATAGTTAAGTAAGTAGTAGTAAATTTTATTTGTTTGTCTATACATCCTAAAACAACTGAAGGTGTACAAATACTCAAATGTCTTGTCTTAGGGCTGAATTTTCAATCGAGAGATAATTTTTATTCGTGGAATTAAATTGACGACAGACAGATTTTGTATGGAAAAACTGTCAAACATTCAAAATTATTTCTAGAATAAAATTATCTGGTGTTGGAAAAATCAGCCCTTAGCCAAGTATAATTAATTTAATGATTTGTGATTTACAATAAGACCACTATGAATTAATATTATTATTAATTAGGTAGTCCTTGCTTTACAATCAATGCCAAAATTAAGTACATGTCATCTTGGATTTTTACAATATTCTTCAAGTCATAAAAGCAATTACACAATAACCAACTTGTAGCTAACATGTAGCTACCTCATATTATTATAAGACCTGTATACTGTACTCATGTTTAACAAAATAAAATATATCTTGTATTAACTTGTCAGCAAAAATGAGCAAAAAGTTCTAAGATTTGCTCATCACTTAGAAGAAACCTTTCAGTCAAATGACAGGTCTAAAGACAACCTGCAGTTCGCCGATATTCTGCAAGATCAAAGAATTAAGCTTGTGACCCCAAAAGAAGTTACAAGAGAAATTCAAATCATTAGCCTAAAAAAATCACCAGGGTATGACCTTATTACGGGAGAAATCCTAAAACATCTCCCGCGTAAAGCCATCGTTAAGCTTACTAGGCTCATCAATGCTGCATTTGTGATAAAGCCTGTTCCTGAGCCATGGAAAGTTGCTGAAGTGATTATGATTACAAAGCCCGGTAAACCACCACACGAAGCATTTCAGGCCCATTTCCCCGTTATCTATAATATCAAATATGTTTGAAAATTGTTTTTAAAACGCCTAAAACCTGTAATAAACGAGAAAAATCTTATCCCTGACCATCAGTTTGGTTTCAAGACTCAGACTCAGAGAAACACTCAACCATAGACCAAGTACATAGAATTACCAACATCATTGAGAGAACGCTTGAAGATAAAAAAGTCTGCTCCACCGTATTTTTAGATGTGGCACAAGCTTTTGATAGAGTTTGGCATAAGGGTTTGATATACAAGCTAAGACTAATGCTGCCCAATGATTTTGCCGATATACTGCAATCATACATTTCAGATAGAATGTTTCGAGTAAGGCACGAGGATGCCTTTTCCGGGTTGAAAGTTATTAAAGCTGGCGTGCTTCAAGGTAGTGTGCTGGGTCCAGTGTTCTACCTGTTGTACACGCATGATATACCAGAGCTGGAAAATAATACGATTGCAACCTTTGCAGACGACACTGCCATTATGGTTACAGGGTCATGCCACACGGAAGCAATCAAAAAGGTACAATTCGCTGTAAATAAAGTACACTCAAAAATGGAGAATCAAATTAAATGAATCGAAGTCACTTCACATTGACTTCACCAACAGCAGTGCGATTCTGTAACCATCTCACCGTGAAGACTTAGGTGAAGTGAGCGTGGAGTGAGCTGTCATTCCAAATAATGCTAGGGATTGACACTACTGACAACTCACATCAAGCTCACTTCACTTGAGTTTTCACGGTGAGATTTTTACAGCAGGATTTGTGATTACCACTCAATCTTCATAAATGGCCAACAAGTGCCATATGCAAATACAGCCAAATACCTTGGCATAACGCTTGACGCGAAACTGCGCTGGAAAGCGCGCGTCAAAAAGAAAAGGCAGGAACTACACATGCGTTTTAAAAACATGTATTGGTTGATAGGACGGAATACCTGCCTATCGATACATAACAAAATTTTATTATAGGTATGTATAAGCATATCCTTGTGTCGATATGGACATATGGCATCCAACTATGGGGCTGTACTAAGCCGACCAAGATCAAACTTATACAAACATTCCGGAATAAGGTACTCAGGAGTATTGTTAATGCGCCCTGGTATATAAGAAATGACGACCTCCATCGTGACCTAAAAATGGAACCAGTCACCAACATAATCCAAAAATTTGCTGAGGCCCATGAACACCGACTCCACCGACATGTGAACATCGAGGCAATTCAGCTGTTAGACCAAACAAATATGGTGCGAAAACTAAAACGGACAAAACCAAGCCAATTCTCGTCACTTAAAACGTTCAAAATCTAGTCGCAGTCTCATCTCGGCAACAAACAAATGTCAAAAACCTGTCAAAATGTAGGGAAATTCGAGGAACTTTTGTCAGATTGAGACTGAGATCAGACTGTGAACGTTTTTAAAATTACGAGAATTGCCCTTCAGACTGTGAACGTTATTAAAATTACGAGAATTGCCCCTCTGATTGCATGCGGAAATAGTGCGGATATTGTTTTTTTAGCACACCATTAACATACATTCTTTGATGTACATGCAGAAGGTAAAATGTGAAGTCTGTTTTTTTAATAAAGGTTTGCAGTCGTCCAAAACCCAGACGCCAGAGCCCGTATTCCCGTAAATTAAAACGTTCAAAATCTAGTCGCAGTCTCATCTCAGCGACAAACAAATGTCAAAAACTTGTCAAAATGTAAGGAAATTAGACATATTTTTGACAGATTGAGACTGAGATCAGACTGTGAACGTTCTTAAAATTACGAGAATTACCCCTCTGGATATTCCCCTAACACACTTCTTTTGTTCCCGAACTGCCATTAAAGCTTCAACTGAATTGCCCCATAGTATCAGACCACATGACAGCACAGACGATACGATATAATTTATTTTTGTCAATGCATTTTATTGTTAGTGTCGTATCGACAGCAAATATGGTTATTTCGTGGCACGTAAGTTGCATTGAGATTGCGCGCTGATTGTCACAGCAATAAAAATATGAGCAAACTACGAAATCACTGTACTGTAATATTACTTATTATTATTGCAGATACATATACCTCTAGTTTTATATACTTCTTGAAATTCCATCTTTATAAAATGTTTTTCAACTTCTGTTTCTCGCATACTGCCTGAAGATCTGATGAAAACTTTGGTTGTGCCGATTATAAAAAATCGAACTGGAGACACGTCTGACATAAATAACTATAGGCCCATATCGTTGGCTACGATTATTGCCAAGGTGTTGGACAGTGTGCTTGACAAGCAGTTAGGTAAACATCTGTCGCTTCACGATGACCAATTTGGCTTCAGAGCTGGTCTTTCAACAGAGCACGCTGTTCTTTGTCTCAAGCACACTATCAGATACTACACGGACAGGAGAACCCCCGTGTACGAGTGTTTTCTTGATCTTCCAAAAGCCTTCGATCTGGTGTCCTATGGTGCTTTATGGAAGAAGCTGTATGATGATACAACACTTCCGGCTGAGATGATTGAGTTGTTTAGATATTGGTACGGCCACCAGTCTAATATGGTGAAATGGGCAGGCTCGCTATCCGATCCATATGGGCTGGAGTGCGGGGTCAGACAGGGAGGTCTGACTTCGCCGAAACTCTTCTGTTTGTACGTGGATCGGCTCATTCGTGAGCTCAGCGGCACTATGGTAGGCTGTTCCATTGACGGAACACTCGTCAACAACATAAGTTACGCTGATGACATGGTGCTGCTGGCCCCATCGCTCAGCGCCCTCAGGAAACTGGTGTCTGTTTGTGAGCGATATGCGGAGGCCCATGGCCTCAGATATAACGCAAAAAAGAGCGAGTGTCTGTTGTTCAAGGCAGGCACTAAAGAATATCGTGAAGTGCCGCTGTCAAACTCGGTGGGACTGCGTTAGAGTGGGTAACAGCGTTTAAATATCTGGGGCATTGGGTCACTGCAACGCAGACGGATCATGTTGACATGGAGAGGGAGCGTAGGGCGCTGTCAGTGAGGAGCAATATGTTGATCCGTAGGTTTGCGAAGTGCTCGAGGTGTGTCAAAACCACTCTGTTTAGGGCATACTGCCAATCTTTCACAGCGCCTTACGGGTCCAGTACAACAATGCATTCAGGGCGCGTTGCCTGTAGCGCATCAGGGATGTTCGCAGAGGCACATATAGACGACTTTTACGCAATCATGCGAAAGCGTGTCGCCTCCCTGATGCGGCGGGTGCGGGGCAGCGCCAACAGCCTCTTGGTCACTGTGGCCGACAGGGCGGAAGGACTTATACTCAGGCACTGGACAAGGACACAAGTATTACCTTGTAATCGTGCCTTGAAATAGCATTGCTGTTCTTGTACCTATTGCGTGTTTTGATTATTGATGTTGTATTTATTGTATTTAATCATGGTATTGTATTGTTAATATGAATGGTAGTTTTGACATTATCAATGGTGCTTTTGACATTTTTATTCATGATTTTGACATTATTATTGGTTGTTTTGACATTATTAGAAGTTATTTCCATAATGTGCCAAATATACTCAAGTACTAACACTAGTGTTTAAGATGTGCATGTTACTACTAACAAATTGGATTGTATGATCTGGATAAATAAATGATTATATATTATATATAAAGTTATGTCAACATTTTTGTATGATTGGTTATTGGTAATGTCTTGTATTCAACCCATCACAACGACTGGCATGAGATTGGACAGGCGCTTGAACTTCAGGCCAATTCCTTTAATTAATAACGTTCAAAATCTAGTCGCAATTTCATCTCAGCGTTAATTCATAGCTACTGAGATCAAAAACTTGATCGAAAAATTTACGGAAATTACAGGTATTTTTAACCGACGAAAAAAAAACGGATGAGGTTCTCAATTCGACGCGTATATTTTTTTTCATAACCATTTACAGAGTAGTCCGATTTAGATAATTCTTTTTTTATTGGAATGTATACCCCAAAGTTGGTCCCATATAAATTTGAAAAAAAAAAACATCCAACCCTAAGGGTGGGAAAATAGGGGTGATTTGAATGCCGCGTTGTATATTATTACTCTACTCAGTACCCGCCTTTTATGCCTGCCCTTTGGCAAACATTTAGTAGATTATAGCCAAATAAAAACTTTTTTACAAAAAAAATTAAACCGCCGAAAAAACTTAAAAGCAAAAAATAATAAACATTTTTCATTTAACCTTAATAACTAAGTTCATAAACTAATTTAAGTATAGGTACCTAAATAATTTTGAGTCGGCGCCGTTTAAAGGAGATGTTTCATTTTCGGCCATAAGATGTACAGACGCCAGCACATCAAGATACTACAATCTGTCAAATGTCTTTAATAGATTTTCAACCCTATCTCTAAAGCATTAATGGTTCAAGGTTGATTGGGAAAATTTGACAGTTTCGGGTAGCTTGACCTGCTGGCGTCTGTACATTTATCGAAAAATAGGAAAAAATACCAGGAATTGAAGACAGTACAGGAATGGACCTAAGAATGTTACAAATCGTTCTACAAAGACATGTTTTGAGGCTGCATTAGACATGCATACTAGATCTTTCCGTCTCTTATTAGTGTTGTCGGCATTGTAGGCAAGCATGGTGTGCTGTTTTAGTACTAAGTGCATGATGAAAAGCTGTCGAACAGTTAGTACATTGCAGGATTTATATAGCAGATCTGTGGGAAAAAAGAAAGGATGGAAGTTTGCTACCTTCAAAATTGCTCTCTGAGCTCTTTCAAGAGGAAGCAAATTAGTTTTTGGTGCGGTGCACCCCAAGAAGTGAGACAGTATTGAATTATAGATTGACATAGGGCCAAATAAACCTGTGTGATTAATTTAGAATCTGCTAATGTTCGCAATTTTTTTTAAACATACAGGGTGATAGGGAAACTCGACGTGTTCCTTCCAGGGCGTGATAGTGTGTGCCATTTGCAACAATTAAGCACCCCATATAGCCTAGGCGAAAATTCATGGAATCCGAGAAAAACAGACTTTCATGTTTTTTTGAAAATTTCCCAGAATTCGTCACTAAATATCACTTATCTCAAAATTCTCTAATTGAGTGGCTTTCATAGCTATTCCATTGGCTACCTAATACTTTAACACGACTATTTATGTAACCAAATTTTCTAAAATATCAAACAGTTAAAAGTTATAGTAAGAAGTTTATCAACTATTTTCAAAAAATCATCTACATACACGAACTTTGACAGCAGTTATCTCAAAATTTTAATATTACACTAAGCATACAAATTACGGGGAAGACATCTTCATTTAATCAGCTATGCAACGAGGTACAAAAGTTTCATAAATGTTTAAAGGTGCCGATAAAACAGTCGATAATGTTGGCAAAGGTCGAGTTTGCAAATTTTTGAAATATTTTAAAATGATGTGATAATCGAATTAATTAACTGGTTTATGTTATCCTAATATGTTTCAGCGACATTCCCCTTATTCCTATGATCTCTAATTTGTTCAGAAGGACAGAAACAGAAACCGTGTCGAATGCCTTGGCTAAATCGAGAAAAGACTCCCAGGGTCTGGTTTCCTTTGCCGAGTTCTTCTGAAATACAACCAATCAGACTATGCACCGCATCGGCTGTCGACAGTTTGGCTCTAAAACCAAATTGCGCAGGGGATAAGATGTTGTTTTTTTTCTAGGTAATTAACTACTCTGCCGTTTATCATTTTCTCTAGTATTTTTGAAATTGAGGGCAGTAAGGATATTGGCCTATAATTATTAACTACGTCTTTACTTCCAGATTTAATTAAGTGATCTTTGTTTATTGATTGTTAGCGCCGACTCAAAATTACTTAGGTATACTTAAATTAGTTTAAAATAAGAACTTAGTTATTAAGGTAAAATGAAAAATGTTTATTATTTTTTGCTTTTCAGTTTTTTCGGCGGTTTAATTTTTTTGTAAAAAAGTTTTTTGATAGTGAGATTAGAATGCGAACATCATCCCTCTGGGTTCAGAAAACATTTGTGTAAATGTGACCAGGTACCTGAATAAATATAAAATAGAATCACCTGACCTACCTCCATGACAGTCTTCTTGAACAGGTCGTCGAGCCGGATGAAGTACTTGAAGGTGTCGGCAATGGCGGACGTGGACATGTGGCGCAGCAGGTTGGGCAAGAAGTCGCGCCGCGACTTGAAGAAGTCCAGCACGCGCAAGCACACTATGTGGTAGAGGTAGCAGTCCTGGGGAGAACAGCTGTTATTGTATTCTACCTCCATGACAATGACAAAGGCGACCTCTATTAATAGTCGCATTTTACGCAATCGATACATAGAGGTGCGCTAAATTAAAGTTACATATCACAAATTACCTGTTTAGGACTTCTCTCCAGTAGCATTTCCACAGTTTTGCTGAAGTATGAGGCGAGCAGTGGGTTGAGCGGCGGGTCCTTGTTGATGAAGTCGCACAGACGGTTCATCTGTGTGGCGTCCAGCGAGAGGCGGTCGCTCAGCTTGGACAGGTGGCTGGTCAGCACCTCACACGCGATGTTGGCGTGCCGGTACTGTGATGCCAGCTCCAGGTTCTTAGGAGGCTCCTCTGTTATCAACGTTATCAGCTCCGCCAGAACCTCTGGCTTTGTTAGGCTGGAATCAGACACAGTTTTATAAGGACTTGTGGAACTGTGGAATGTTAGCGCTTCCTTGATAAGATAACAAAACCAGTTTTTTTTTTATTCAACGAAAACTGATTAATTTTCACATTATTTTAACATACACATAACACACTGGCACAATGTATTCTGCTGTTATGTTCTATTTAATCTGGTAAATAGAATGGTTGTTTTTTCAGGTTATTGTATATTTTACCTATTCCTTTTAAATCTAGTGATTGTGCATTTGCGCATGTTTCTTATCATTTTTACTACATTTACATAAATAATAGTGAAATAAAAAAAGTTTTGTATACTAATATATAAAACATATATTATAAAATACAAATTCAAAAAAATACTGAGCATTTGAAACAGAGCTTGGTACATTTTCAAAAACAAAAAATAATAATATTTTGTGGAAAATGTAGTAAGTCAAGTAATTTGTTATAGTTTAATTACCTATACTGATGTAATTGAATAAAAAATCATTATTTTGTAGTATAGACGTAAGGTGTTTAAATAAATAATTAATTAGTAAATGCATATTGTGGCAATATTGTTGCATAATGCAAGCATTTATTATGCATATTTCATCCATTTTAAGTGACATTTAATCTGGTATCTATGTATCATAATAGGTTTGCCCCCTATAAAGCTGCATGAGATTCCTGCATGGCAAAATGGGTGTCCTACAACTCTGCCTACCCTTTTACAATTACAAGCGAGATGTTATGGTGTGATTTATGTAAATATTCCAGATTAGTTCATTCAAATGTCAAATCTGTAACTTAATGAACGAACAAGAAGAATCTCTGTCAGAAAAAACCCCTTCTTATCATTGACAGCTGAAACCTTTTGTTTACAAAGTAATTACTGTCCACACAGAGTAGTCATGAATAACTAGAGCACCTGCGTACCCTCACTAGCACGAGAGGCATTAAATATTAAAGACTTGCTATGTACTTTTGGTCTTCACTAGTCAGTCATTAAACTTTAGTTATCAACAGGCTGTGGCAACCTCATCAGAATGTAGTTCGTGCTGATACTCACAACTGTGTGAGTGCTGTGTTGTCCGCCTTGCATTCCTGCAGGATGTCGTCGGCCTCCAGCACTTGCGACAACGTTACATTCTGAAACAATAAGCTTACTGCACATCCACAACATACCACACAACAACATCGATACGCCTCTCCACTCGAGCACATGACATCATCGTACACCCAGAACATTGCTTCTCATCACAAAAGGCGTCAACAACAAGAATTAATATGAAAATTCATCGTTTCAACCACTCATAACCATCAATTTTTCAACAAAATACGCACCTCCTCTTTGAGAAGAAATTTTAACTCCCTAACTACGATATAGTTTCCGCTCCAAAACATAGTTAAAATTAATAAGTACAAGACGTGTAATTATTCTAAATCCATAGAAAACTTATTATTTTAGGTATTTTAGCGTTCCTGAGAGTGCAACGATCCGTTTTCTTTATGACAGCTGGGTTGCCGGTGTTGCCACGAAAGCCGCCCAAAATCCGAATAAAAATTCAAACAACTCATTAACAAAACGCATTGGACGAGTACCCCATGGTTCATTTCATTCCAGTTTGTATTCGAGTTGTTGTATAAAGATACATCTAGTAGACTGTTCCAGTAATTTAAAAAGCCGTTACACAAAGGATACAGTTTCTGCCGCACTCACTGGAATCGGTTTTCTATCGATTCCAGTCGCACTAGAATTAAAATAGTAAGCCCCCAGTGCGTGCCCCCAGTGGTGGGAAGTCCCCACCAGCTCTTATAGCACGGCAGAAGTTGAACTGCACTACTTTTTTGTTCTTTGACTAATTACAAAAAAAAGCAGTGCAGTTAACTTCTGCCCTGCTATAAGAGCTGGCGGTAAGCCCCCTTTACTGGTCCAAACTTCCGATTAGTGATTTATTTTATACGATAACTTATGTAACCGTAGTTCTCCAAATTTTTCCTATTATTATTCCTTAAATGATTCCTACGAACTACAACAGAAAAATTATCAGAAAGGATTATTTAAAAAAAACGTATGGCTAAATAATATCTAGAAAAGGTTATCCACCGTGCAATTTAAAGTCAATCAATCTGCCCAGTCTTTTCCATACTATGTTGCGGTCGGCTTCCAGTCGAACCGGATGCACAGCTGAATTCCAGTCATTTACATGGAATGACTGCCTATCTGACCTCCACAACCCAGTTATAAATGATAAATGATTTTATTTTTGTAAGTAGGTTTGTACAAACACTTTTACACGTCAGTCATAGGTATTTTAAAACTAGATGAAGTCGGCGTTTCCTATCTGACTAGTCTGAGAAGAAAGGCCGAAACAAACTCAGACGTCACAGTCTCTTTTAAAGTCCAGACATAAACTTGGTCAGATCATGTGAAGACCATGTAGATTTATGTCTGAGATGGTTTTTTTGAGCAAAGAACCAAACAGTTTGAGAGGACCTGTCCAGTCAGTGCACGCATTTGTCAGAAATCGTGCAGCTCAACACAACACTTAAGGAGCTCGACGATTCGACGAACAATACCAAAGAAAGGACATTTGGGTAGACCACAGTAATTACTCAAACTGCCAGACCATGACAAAAACTAAAAGAAGAACAGAGAGAAAAATCTATACTTATAATAAATCTGTAGAAGTGAAAATTCTGTACATTGAAAATATCAAAAAAATAAATGGCAGGGGGTGTTACTAGATCGACACCGAACCCAAAAATGTGATTAAAAAAATTTTTGTCTGTCTGTCTGTCTGTTTGTTCAGGCATCACGTAAAAACTACCGGTTCGATTACGATGAAACTTGGTATAATTATTCTTTAATATCCTGGGCACCACACTGGGAACTTTTTATCCCGGAAAAGTTTATACAATAAAAAACAAACTTAATTTTGCGGTTCGATCCCTAGACCCGTTTACTGTACCAACCGCAAATAATAAGTTTGTCGTAGGTTACGTCACCCGCAGTATTATCTGTGCGACCTTTTTATTCCTTTTAGTTTTTAGAGTTATTTAGGTTTATTTTTATAAGTCGTAGGTATAGATTTTAATTTTTAAGTATAGGTAGTATATTTGATAGTGTACGTAGTGACCGTAGGTTATTTTATAATACTGTTAGGTAGGATTAGTCATTCGTATAGATATTAGTTTTTAGGGATTTTGCTTATTTATTAAATTTATATTAGTTATCATCAGAAATAGGTTTATTTAGGTAGGTAGGTATTTTATTTTCTGTTATTTATGTAGGTACTTAGGTATAGATATCATATAGGTACCCTCTTAATCACCACTAATGAGACACAATTGGTTTTCTATTGTAATTAGCCACAAAGGGCCCGCGAGATAGATGGCATCCTGGGGAAGCACATACATTTTATCCTGTTAGCACGTTCCCGTGGGATAATTTCCGACAACCACGCGGGCGAAGCCGCGGGCAGAAGCTAGTAAAAAATAAAATGACCCACTTAGTCTTCACATTCACAATTATTAAAATAATTAAAATAATAGAATACTTTACAAAGTAAGTAAGTAGGTAAGTAAAGTAAGTACTTGGTAACACGCTATCCTTATTATGACCGGTTGTCAGACTTTTGGGATTCTACGACTGTCCGATCCTTTACGATAACGACTGTTTAAGATCTACAACATCTACGATCTATAACAGCCGAGACCAGCGGCTTAACGTGCTTTCCGAGTCACGGAGAGGTCTCCATAATATGTACCTAATGGATGAACCCATCCACGAACCGACCGCGGCAAGCATAGCTTAACCTTCGACCGACCCGTGCGGCTGTTATCATTTAGCCACGAGCCACTTATTAGTAAACTAGCTTCTGCCCGCGGCTTCGCCCGCGTGGATGTCGGAAATTTACCCACAAGAACGTGCTAACAGGATTTAATGTATGTGCTTCCCCAGAATGCCATCTATGTCGCGGGCCCTTTGTGGCTAATTACAATAGAAAACCAATTGTGTCTCATTAGTGGTGATTAAGAGGGTACCTATATGATATCTTTACCTAAGTACCTAACTAATTAAAAAAAAAAACTCAATAACAGAACATTAAATACCTACCTACCTAAATAAACCTATTTCTTATGATAACTAATCTAAACTCAATAAATAAGCAAAATCCCTAAAAACTAATATCTATACGAATGACTAAACCTACCTAACAGTATTATAAAATAACCTACGGTCACTACGTACACTATCAAATATACTACCTATACTTTAAAATTAAAATCTATACCTACGACTCATATAAAAATAAACCTAAATAACTCTAAAAACTAAAAGGAATAAAAATGAACTCCACTGCGGGTGACCCAACCTACGACAAACTTAGTATTTGCGGTTGGTACAGTGCAGACAGTGGTAATCGGGTATAGGGATCGAACCGCAAAATTATGTTTGTTTTTTATTGTATATACTTTTCCGGGATAAAAAGTTCCCAGTGTGGTGCCCAGGATATTAAAGAATAATTATACCAAGTTTCATCGTAATCGAACCGGTAGTTTTTGCGTGATGCCTGAACAAACAGACAGACAGACAGACAAAAATTTTTTTAATCACATTTTTGGGTTCGGTGTCGGTCAAGTAACACCCCCTGCCATTTATTTTTTGGATATTTTCAATGTACAGAATTTTCACTTCTACAGATTTATTATAAGTATAGATAGATAATGCCACAATACAAAAAATCACACCTGTTTTTCCCGATGGGTTAGGCAGAGGTGCACTTATAAGAGAGGCTTAGAGGCACGTAGCCCCGTATACACCCAGCATTCGAAATTTACGTTCAAGTCTTAGAGGCCCTTATTACTCCTTATTTATTTATGAAAATAGACTACTTTTGGAATGTTTGTAAATATGTGAGCACCCTGTATCTATCACCTAGTCAATTTATATGTCATGGTTTCATTAATTCATTTTAATTATTTTACCTATTGTGGTATAGTAATTTTATTTTTAGGTGCATCGTCGTCACATATAATTATATAATTAATGTATGCAAAATATTGTAAAACATTTTAAAAGAGTAACGGTTGAGTTTCTTGCCCATTCTTCTCCATACGAAAACTACCTTTTGGAAGGGGCGACTAGAATCAATTTTATTTTAATTTTGACGTTCAAAAGTGCCTTTAATGTGCATTTGAAATAAGCTATTTGAAATAAATGATTTGACTTTGACTTTGCCCGTATACACCCATCATTCGCAATTTACGTTCAAGTCTTAGAGGCCCGTATACACCCATCATTCGCAATTTACGTTCCAAGTCTTAGGGTACTGAGAAATTCTTGATGGACAAACCGAATAACACTTTGCCCGACCTGAGAGTCGAACACATCATGGTCATGCAAATAGTCACACTCAATTAGTAGTAAAACGAAACAGGCTAATCCTAAATGAGTATACCAAATTGCGCTACGTCGTATGATACTATGTTTTGAGGCGTTGGTATTATCTTAGATACATATTTTAACATACATTCCATAAATACATCGATGACTACTACGCTTGACGAAGGATTTGATTGTAAAATGATGGCGTGGTGATGGGTTTCGTTCTTAAATGAAGTATTTTGCTTATGGAGTATAAACATATTTATTAATTTAACAGAATAGATAACAATGATTATCGCTTGGCTTGCAGCAGCTGCATGGCGAGCGCCTCTGCCTCGCCAACGGACAGCGACGCGGCAACGTCCTGCACCTTTTTCAGCTTGCGCGGCGTCACGCTCGCCTGCGGGATGCCGCGGCTCTCCACCAGTTTCCGCTTTGTAGGCCTGCAACACATGTTATGACGTTAATCTATCTTATCCTATTTACCTGACCTAGTTCAAAATTATGTTAAAATAACATGGATAACCAGCCAGTCAGTCAGTTAACTGACAATTGAAACGAAGTTTAATTTGAGGACTTCGCCAAAGGTAAAATTTACATTTAGAGAAACTTAAGTCAATCCTCACCTGTGGAACTTTTGGTCTACTTCAGATTCGTCGCCTGGTTCCGCAGATTCATCATCATCGTGATCTGATACTTCAGGTGCGCTACCTTCATTAGACCCTTCACTTTCATCACTGCCATCTTTTTTACCATATATTTTGTCAGGGTCAGGCAGCCATGATAGATCAGGTCCATCAGACTCTGATTGTGACCCAAAGTCATCTTTCTCCCCTTCATCTTCTTTGTTTTTATCCTTAAGTTTACGTTTCTGTTCCTTATGTTTAGCTTTAACCTTTTCTCTAAACCTGATCTTGTCAAACTTATCTTCTTCTTGTAACATCTCCTTCGCCTTCTCTATATCAATGCCTCCTACATTCTCATTCAAGAACTGTTTTGCAAGTTCTGATTTTACATCTCTCTTTTCATCTTCTATTGCCTCTCCCTCCTCTGTAAACTTCACTGTTGTGTTAACTTTGATCTTTTTCTTCAGAAGTTTCTTAGCAACAGCTGCCTTTGTTAGAGGCTTTGCTTTCTTTTTTGATGTTGTTTGTACTTCTTCAACTGGTTCGTCCCCAAGGTCAACATCCACCCTTTTGACTTGCAACAAGTCTTCCTCATCAGTGTCTGCATCATTATGAAAATCAAATTTAATGAGGGATTCTTTCTTTTTCTGCTTTTTAAGTTTATTTTCGAGCTTAATTTTAGGTTCTTCTTCTTCACTTTGATCAGTTTCTTCATCAGATCCAGTTTTAGCTCTCAACTTCTCAATGGCATCAGTGTTTTCATTTTCTTCAGCTTGTCTCTTCTGTGCATATTGATATTTCTTCAAAAATTTTATATAAGGAGGCACAATCAACCCCAGGGACCTTGCGTATGCATCTGTATCTAGCAGTTGGACATTGAATATCTCTTTGTTTTTCATTAAGAATACTGACTTCAGATAGCTGACAAATGCCCTCTGTGCACTCTGTTTGAGTTCTGTGCTGTCAGAGAGGAGACTCTCAATTTTCCTCTGTGGTGCAACCACTTTGGATGGGTCAACCTGTATTTTATTAATAGGAATTTTACTTTTTTGTAGATCTCCAACTAATTTCTCCTCATGTGGTAAGAGCATTAAGAGACCTTCACCTTTACCAGTAAACCCTCTAGCTGTGCGACCAGCTCTATGAATGTATGTCTCCACATCTTCAGGACAATCCATTTGAATTACCCAATTAACACGGGGGAAGTCCAGTCCTCTAGAAGCTAAATCAGTAGCAAAGAGCACAACATTTGATTTCCTACAATATTCATTATAAATTTTCTCCCTTTTCTCTTGATGTAGAGTTCCATAGAGTGCCATCAAGCTGACCCCAGGCCTTAGTTTACAGAACAACTCATATGTGTACTTGACTTGTTTGCAAGTAGCCATGAACACTATCACTTTTTGCTTCAAATGGTTCTTAATGAAAGACCAGAGGATCCCAATCTTCTCATCAATGTCACAAATGATATAACTTTGTTGCAGCAAGTCTGGAGTGACTGTCTCCGCCTGCTCATGTGGGGCTATGTATGTTGGGAACGACAAGCTCAGGCGAGCTAGATCTTTTACTGATTTAGTTTGTGTGGCAGAGAATAGCAGAGTTTGTCTTTCAGGCGGCAAGTTCTCAATGATTGCATTCATTGTTGTCTCAAAGCCCATGTCTAAACATCTGTCAGCTTCATCTAACACAAGAATCTGAAGGTGGCTACAGTCAAATAAAGGATTCTCGTCCATATGCTGCAGGAGGCGTCCTGGTGTAGAAATCAATATATTTATTTGATCCATTCTCTTCCTCTCAAATTTCAAATTCTGTCCGCCAATAATGAGGCCTGCTGAGAAGTCATGGAGATGTCCAACTTTCCTCAAAGCCTCATATATCTGATAGGCTAATTCTCTGGTGGGAGATATGACTAATGCCCCGACCCCATCTAATCTTGTCCATTTCTTGCAAAATAGGTTTTCCAGTATGGGTATCAAGAACGCCAATGTTTTGCCTGATCCAGTTTTAGCCGCACCTAGGATATCTTTTCCTTGCAATGCATAACCAATAGCTTGTTTCTGTATTTCAGTAGGAGTAACATAATTATTTTCTTTTAGCCCTTTAAGAGTCTTCTGTGACAGTGGGAAGTCTTTAAACGTTTTTATTTCAGCCGGATTTATCTGTAAACATTAACAAATTAAATATAGTTTATGCATTCTTGAACACTTAAAAAAATTACCTACAATAATGTATTAATTTTAAACTGAGAGTGCATTTGCAATTTGACAGTAAACTTAGACCTAACTAAGAATATATTTTACGCGTTTGTTATTGTCCATAACATAGCCCACATGGCTACTTTGAGGTTCACATTTAACTTGAATAAATGTATTTTCATTTTTCTAAATATGTTCTTTTTACATTTTGCACAATTCAACAGTATGTCAGTATTCAACAGTGTAATCATTACTTGAATTAAAGTAACTTCAAAAGCTTGTAGGATGAAATACAATAATATTACGCGGATAAAAATACTATTCACTACCTTATCATACTGGGCCTGTAAATATTGTATAGCAGCATCTTCCTCAACGCTCTTTTTCTTCCTAGGTTTGTACAGCTGTCTCTTCTTGCCTTGCTTTTTCTGCTCTTTTCCATCCTGTTTCATTTTTTTTTTTCAACACCTCAATTTTTTTAAAATTCGCAAATTACAAAGCATGAGGTTGACGAGTTGTTGACAAATGACAGTTGATTTGACATATTGGACTGACTGTCAAACCCTCACCGACCATTCAAGTTGAGATTTGGCGAAACAATCAGCCGAAAAACCGTAAATATCTAGAACGTTACAGATTGATATGTAACACGGTCACATTTACGTTTTCGGTAATTAGAAGTAGTTGGAATTAATCAATAATATTCAATAAAATATTAACTCGGAACAACATTCATTACTTTATGAATGCGTCTGTCGATAACAATGCTCAAAAGAAGCACGTTCCTAGTCGCAGTTAAATATCGACATTACACAGCTGTCACAGGCCCAGCGAATCCGATTCCGAAGAACGAACCGAAGAGAAGAAGAACGCACCGCACAAACAATTGGCAAGCGGTCGTGTTCGTACGCTTCTGAAAACATTTCAGACTCGTAATTTTAACAATTATAATTTATTTGTGTTCTCATTTAAATAAATAGAAAATTGGTAAGTTTTGTTTACTTAATTTTTTCCACGACATTTAACAAATTGAATGCTGTGTTATGTGGGCAGTGATTGTAACCCAAGGATATTAGGAGAACCTCCTTTGTGTTGAATCATCCCACGGCCCACGGCAAGTCAAACGTACTTTGTAGATATCGCGTGTTGTTGTTGTTTGCTTTCTTTGTTGCGTAAACAATTTTATTTCCCGAAACGTTAAGCAAAAACAAGTTGATTGGATAAACCATTGTTACCATGACCACAAGGTTTGAACAAAATTAAAAGTTAGCGTTATTTTTTTCGCTAAACTTAATTACGACGTTCGTAAGTCAACACAGAGGGTAGTAATAATTTAAAACTTAGAAGTTATTGTAAGTCTTTTGTAAAATTTTGTGCCGTAATTTGTAAAATACTTATATCACCTACCAAAGATTTTATGCGCGACTTGATTATCTTTGTGGATCCCATTTTTTCCCAAAATAAGGCGAATGCTGGTTGGTTATGTGCCAAAACAATTATTATTATTTTTTCCCATTATATATGATGATGACTCCCAGCGAACGAAACCAACAGAAAAAAAAAGAAATAGGTGAATACAGACTGCCAACTTTAAATATCCTTTACCACTGGTATCTACTACGTATAATATTTCTCAATAAAAGTATCGGTTCTAAAATAAAGCATACGTTCGGTTGGTCGCACTAACACTGTCCTTACTTCCTCATTATTGTACGCCGTAGTTGCTTGTGTATCACGCAGTCCGAGTCCGCTTCCCGCCAACATTTATATTCAGTCATCGTTGACGAGGGTGACGAATATCGTTCACTTCCCTGTGCTAGCAGGTAATTAGGTTAATTTAGATTTAATTAAGTACCTAGGTACTTACGTCTTACTTAAGTTTGCCTTTACGAGCTGTTAGTACTTCTCACCCTTAGTACATACCTACGACAAGCGGCAGGGACAGCGGGCGGAATGGGGACCCATTTACAACAGTAAATTTCTCATTAACTTTCTCACTAACCTAGCTGACTATCAAAGAGTAACTGTAAATAACTGTAGAACTCAGATTCGTTCCGTAAACGCAGTCGTTTGCGTTATTATCTTCACAATCTTTTTCAATTGTTTATTTTTTACCACGCGAGTAATTTTCGAGTTGCAGTCGCTTATTCTATAATATTTATATCTAATGGTCAACATCCTCTCTTGAAATCATCACCACAAAGAGCTGAAATAATGTCTCGAGTTCTTGACACTACCACCTTCTCACGTCGCGTCGTCATAATGTTGGTATGGCAATTGTCTCAGATCAACAAAAAAAAATCTTTTTTTGTTGGTCTGAGGGCAATTGTACACATATAATTGGAAATGATAATAATCCAGGGGCTAGTAATTGTTGCAGCATTTGCAGCCACAATAGGCTATTTTCCTAAAAAAATCTAATTAGGTAGTCTGTCAATTAGATTATCAAAAAATATTGAACCCGTATTTTTTCTTTTGTCAATTATTTAAAAATGATGAAGATATCGCCCGTTAAAGTTTCGCGTCACGTCACTTGCTTGCGACATTTTTGCAAGCAAGTGACGTCACGTCTCCCGAATTTTGACGCGCTTTATCTTTGTCATTTTTTGTTTGATTGACAAAAGAAAAAATAAGTGTCCATTATTTTTCGATAATCTAACTGACGGACTAAATATAATTATTATTTTTTTACTCAGGCATCTACCCTATTCCCGATTACTTCCGACTTCTACCTATTTAGGTACCATTTACAATAAACCTGGTGCGCCGCTAAAGACGACCCTCTGACCGGTTGACCTAAGTATAGAGAATAGGGTTAACCCTATATTTACTTACAATAGCAGCACCTAACAAGTTTGTCTTCTGCAGCAATCGCGTCACCATGAAGAGTATAGCAGTGTTGGTGTGCGTGCTAGCGGCGGCTGTCAGCGCCGTGTCCTTGATCGACCTCGTCAGGGAGGAGTGGAGTGCGTTCAAGGTATGTGCTATAAGCAGCTGGACTGCAGGAGTAGTGATAGCTGTGTACAAATAATCATTTTGCTGTGCCTGGGCCCTGACAGGGTCTACAACTGTTCTTAGCTCTAAGCCCTAATTTAACATCTTGTTTTACCTTGTGGAACGCAAATAAATGAATATGAAGATTGGACTAGTAAAGACAATTTTGTATGGAATGCAAAAACACAAAATCGTTGTTTTCTGTGGACAAAAGCTGAACAGAGCTGAATAAGTGCAGTTAGTCTCTATATCACCATTTTCATATTTTTGCGCAAAACTGATTTCTAAAACTCGCCAAGTGATTCAGCTACGAATACCTACCTAACATTGCCCTTTTCAAATATACTATAAGTCCGTAGGCAAATAATGGCTGTATATTTTTTTAAATGAATGCGGCATGAAAAAATACAGGAAAATAATAGCAACTACTGACTAACGAAAGTAACTTTGTTATATTTTGCTTAAAAAGCTAAAGACGTAAAATAAAGATGTTGTCCAACGACTTCACACATCTTGCCCTGCTGAAATTATTAGTCCAGTATAATAATAATAATAATATCCCTGGACATTTCACACAGCGCCATCTAGTCCCAAGCTAAGCAACCTAATGCTTGTGTTATAGTAACAAGATGGCTGATAAACTACTTATATACATTTTTTTTTGTAAATACATACATATTATAGATAGAAAAACACCCAGACTCAGAACAAATACATGTAGGACTTACAAATATTTGTTCTGTGCGGGAATCGATCCCGCGACACGCAGCGCAGCAGTCCGATCGCTCAGCCACTGCGCTAACCGTGTATCTAAGACTCCTTCCTTTCTAGATGGAGCACAGCAAAGAGTACGACAGCGACGTTGAGGACAAGTTCCGCATGAAGATCTACGTGGAGAACAAGCACCGCATCGCCAAGCACAACCAGCGCTACGAGCAGGGCGCGGTGTCCTTCAAGCTGGGCAGCAACAAGTTCGCCGACATGCTGCACCACGAGTTCGTGCACACTATGAACGGATTCAACAAGACTACCAAGTGAGTATACCATGTCTTCTATAGTATTTATCAAAGGGTTTGTGCTGATCATAGTTCCGTTGACAGGCTTGTGTGGTCAAACGAGCTTGCTTGCTACAGAATCATGGCATATCTTACGGAAAACTGTATTACGAGGGCGGAGTGATAAGTCTGGTAAAATAAAAATCTATCTATATCTATATTATTATTACTTATAATAAATCTGTAGAAGTGAAAATTCTGTACATTGAAAATATCAAAAAAATAAATGGCAGGGGGTGTTACTAGACCGACACCGAAGCCAAAAATGTGATTAAAAAAATTTTTGTCTGTCTGTCTGTCGGTCTGTCTGTCTGTCTGTTTGTTCAGGCATCACGCAAAAACTACCGGTACGATTACGATGAAACTTGGTATAATTATTCTTTAATATCCTGGGCACCACACTGGGTACTTTTTATCCCGGAAAAGTAATACAATAAAAAACAAACTTAATTTTGCGGTTCGATCCCTAGACTCGATTACTATACCAACCGCAAATAATAAGTTTGTCGTAGGTTACGTCACCCGCAGTGGAGTTAATTTTTATTCCTTTTAGTTTTTAGAGTTATTTAGGTTTATTTTTATAAGTCGTAGGTATAGATTTTAATTTTAAAGTATAGGTAGTAGGTATTTTTGATAGTGTACGTAGTGACCGTAGGTTATTTAATAATACTGTTAGGTAGGATTAGTCATTCGTATAGATATTAGTTTTTAGGGATTTTGCTTATTTATTGAGTTTAGATTAGTTATCATCTAGCTTTATTTAGGTAGGTAGGTATTTAATTTTCTGTTATAGAGTTTTTTTTTTTTTAATTAGGTAGGTACTTAGGTACGGTATCCGGTTAGACTGGAAGCCGACCCCAACATAGTTGGGAAAAGGCTAGGCAGATGAGATGATGAGGTACTTAGGTATCATATAGGTACCCTCTTAATCACCACTAATGAGACACAATTGGTTTTCTATTGTAATTAGCCACAAAGGGCCCGCGAGATAGATGGCATTCTGAGGAAGCACATACATTTTATCCTGTTAGCACGTTCCCGTGGGATAATTTCCGCCATCCACGCGGGCGAAGCCGCGGGCAGAAGCTAGTTTTGGAATAAAAGGATCGCAAATTGCATGGAACCTCCTTGTTCACAACTCTTTTGAAGGACTAAATAAAAATTTTCAGCCAGTACTGCCGGTTAGTTTTTTTTTTTTTTGACAGCCAATAAAGAAAAACAGCCGAACACGCTTTTGCGAAGATGGAGAAAAGTGAATTTCGTGTCGTCCGTGACTAAACATTATTTTTTGCGCAAAAAATACTATAACGGAAACGAAACAAAAACTTGATTAATATTATAGGGACTCTGCTCCGTCGATTAAAATTAGTCATAATTGGTTCAACGATTTTCGGTGTGATCGTACAAGCACAAGTGATGCTGTGCGTCCAGGACGCCCAGTTGAGGTCACTACTCCAGAGATGATCGATAAAATCCAAGATATAATAGTGTTGAACGACCGAAGAGTAAAAGGTGAGGGAGATAGTCGAGATAGTAGGCATCTCAGACGAACGCGTTCGCATTATCCTTACACCAACATTTAGATATAGTAGTGCCTCGTATACTGACTGTTGATCAAATCACACGCATGCGTTGTTTCAATAGGATAAAACCTAATTTTTGCGTCGTTTTGTAACAGTAGACGAAACATGGATCCACCACCACACCCCAGAAACCAAGCAACAATCGAAACAGTGGATTGCTACCGGCGAACCAGCTCCAAAGAAGGCCAAAGCAGTTTTATCGGCCAATAAAGTGATGGCTACAGTTTTTTGCGATGCACTATAACGGAATCCATATTCCATATTGATACTACCTAGAGAAGGGTAAAACGATTAATGGCGCATATTATGCCAATTTATTGGATCGATTTGACAATAATTTACGCGAAAAACGACCGCATTTCAAGTAATACAGTAACCTAAATATTTTAAGGTCTTACTATTAACCAGGATTACCTACACGTACGAGTCACTCATGACCAGCCTATAATGTTCCCACTGCTGGGACACAGGCGTCTCGGTGATAGGTAATGGGCCATAATCCACCACGCGGGCCCAGTACGAATCACTAAAGAAGGAAAACTAACAGAAATCAGTTACTTAATGACTGTGTATAACAGAAAACCTATGAATTCATTGAATATCATTGTTGGTACCTACCTAGTTTGTTTTTCTGAGTTTCGCTTGACGTAGTCTATGACTAAACGCTATTAATTTGTACCTATTCTAAAGAATCGCTCGATTATCAAAGCAGCTTATAAACTACTAGCTTCTGCCCGCGGCTTCGCCCGCGTGGATGTCGGAAATTATCCCACAGGAACGTGCTAACAGGATAAAATGTATGTGCTACCCCAGGATGCCATCTATCTCTATGCCAAATCAGAAGTTCAGTGGTTTAGGCGTGAAAATGTAACATACAGTTTAAAGTTCAAATCTTCCCCTTAAAAACTGAATTACCCCTTTTTGTTCCGTCAGTGTTAAATTTTCGACAACTTTACATACTTATTATTAATTATTTTCTGTCAAATGTATCAATACTGAGTTTCGAGTTAATCGGACCGCGCATTCAAATTATTCCACACAAACTTCAACACCCCTTTATCCCCCTTTGAGGGGTAGTTTTGAAAAACTTATAATGATAAACTTTATTACTTACTTAGGCGAGTATTCTTGAAAAGTTTCAGGTTTATCGACCTAATGAAGAAGATTTTTCATATAAATTGTATCCCCGCTTTTCACCCCACAGGGGTGGAATTAAAAAAAATCGTTTGGGATGTATTCATAACTTGACTTAAAGATTATTTATACTAAGTTTTGAGTTAATCAAGCCATGCAGTAAAATGCTCCCCTAAAAAATTGACTACCCCATTTCAGCCCGTCAGGGGTAGATTTTCAAAAAACCCTGATACACATTATTCTTTACTTTCAATATTAGGTATAAATACTGAGTTTCGAGTAAATCGGACTGCGCGCAAAAATTCTTCCATACAAACTTTGAAACCCCCCAATCCCTTATTAGGGGGTAGTTTAGAAGAAAAAAAAACTGACAATCTTCATAATTTATTTAGATAAGTATTCTTGCCAAGTTTCAAGTTTATTAACCCAAGGAATAAGATTTTTCATACAAACGAATTCCCCCCTTTTCACCCTCTTAGGGGTGGAATTTCGAAAAATCCTTTCTTAGTGGATGCCTACTCTTCACGAAGAACACACCCTCAAAATTTTATGTCTCTAGGACCAGCGGTTTAGGCTGTGCGTTGATCTATCAGTCAGTCAGTCAGTCAGTCAGTCAATCAGTCAGTCAGTCAGGACTTTGAATTTTATATATATAGATTATATTATTTAGGTATAATTGATGTATTACGCAGTTGACGTGGCGTTATATGTAGTAAAATGTAGTTTCATTGTTTGGTTTAACATTACAGCTGAGATTGCGTGTTTTTAGACGTTTTCTTTATAGGTCATATTGATAGCAATACAAAGATAAACTAACTCTGCTTATACTCGCACAGTAGAGGTCAAGCGAGTCAATGTCATTGTATAAAATATGCTGCTCGCGCGTTTTCTTATACAAAATACCCGTATTGTAGACGTAAAGTATGTTTACAAGAGCCTACTAAACCGTATGTACTTAACTGTAGGTAAAGAGCCTACTAAACTTGCTTGAAGTATATTATTATGTAACTGGCTTACTGCGTCACAGTATTGCATGTTTTCTTAATTTGCATTAAAAATATATTCATATTAATAACAATTTTAATTTTTTAAGATCACGGAGCATTAATTATTATTATTGCTCCGTGATCTCTCCGTCATTGGAAAACAGTCAAGAAGTCTTGTCTAATAAGTATAACCTGTCTGAGACGTGACTTTCTCTGACAACTTACTCTAGTTCACTTGATTTCAAGTTTGTTCAAAGTAGGTATGCCACAGTGTGCGACAAAGGCTAGTCGTGTTCTTTAAAGTAGTCAATTATAAAATAACTGCTACCTATTCTGTATTCTTTGAAACTTGAGTAGAAAGCTAGAAACCATAACATAACATCACGTGCACTCCCCGAAAGAGGAAGTGGTGTTACATACGCCCATGTTTGCCCGTTAGTTTCGAAGGCTCAAGAGGCAAGCTTATTATTACCATATTAGTTACTGGGTAACACCTTTTGGTGAGAGTGGTTGTCGAACTTTCGGGCTTCTGACGACCCCTAACGCTGTAAGAAACGCCCATGTGATCCAGTTCGGATCACATGGGCGTTTCATAATATAGGTAAATAAAATAAATGTTGTTTTGCTTAGGCACGGCAAGGGCCTGTACGGCAAGGGCCACGGCGCGCGCGCCTCCACGTTCATTGCGCCGGCGCACGTGTCCTACCCCGACCAGGTGGACTGGCGCAAGAAGGGCGCCGTCACCGATGTTAAGGACCAGGGCAAGTGCGGCTCCTGCTGGGCATTCTCTACCGTAAGTATTACCTTCCCATCATAAAAAGGTCCGACATTTTTTGAATATATGAAACAATGGTTTAGCAATATCCTTCAAAATGATTGAGATTGATAGTGTGTTACGCAACGAGGGTGCGGATTGTTTTGAAACAAATGTCTTGTTGACTTACTCACGGCGCCTTCTACTAACTTATGAATTGTATGTTCTCTCTGTTCCACCCCCACCAGCGATAGGTAGTTAGAGCAGAAAATTGACATTTTAGATATTGCATCAAGCGCCGAGCATACAACAGCTACCTACTGATCAGGAGGAAAACTAAAAATGTTAACTATTGTGTCACTACACTTCGTATAGTACTACCTAGTTTGTGTTGTATTTAAACACTGTAAATGTGTACCAAAGTTGAGAACAACTCAATAAATAGTTCAGTTTGATTGCTATTTTCCTTGAGTTTGTAGGTTTCAAGTTTCGTGTACCTACAGAAACAAAATAATGTTATCGCTTGGTTGAACTCGCGTACATTAGATGGGTAGTTAGGTAGGGTAGGTACATAATGATTTTACAAATATTTAATTAATTATTTTGCAAACATCAACAAAACTGTTTTATTCTAAATGTTTTGAGAGCACTTTTACATAAAAAATACCAAATTGAAATTGTAGGAAGGAAATTAGTAGGTAGGTAGGTAGGTAGGTACCTACATAAATAGACTGAAGCATAGTGGGTACTACCCCAACGATCAAACCTGTGGGACGGCATGCCGCATGCGGCAGCGGCAGAACACAATATGAAATAGTTTTCACTGTTCTACCTATTGCTTTGTAGTAGTTTACGCAAACAGAATTTGAATGCTGTATTAGTAAGTGGTGTAGGTACGTACAAGGTCTCCCCGGTGGGTACACACGGCTACACATCAAGTTATACATTTCCAGTTTTAGCTGACCTCGCATTGTATAGGTTTTTCGTGCAATCAGAAGCCAGCTTATACTGGTTATGTATAGCTTGATGTGTAGCCGTGCGTACCTACGCAAATCGGTACATCGGTAGACACAGCGAGTACCAACTGTTACTGTAGTACTTACCTGATAATTACTAAACTAAATCAATCGATATTGAAGTGCCAGTATCGTTGGTATGATTTTCTTATAAAAGCGATTGAATGTGATCGATTCGTTACACACAATAAAAACCGGCCAAGTGCGAGTCGGACTCGCCCATGTAGGGTTCCGTTACGTTACGATTTATGACGTATTAAAAAAAAACTACTCACTAGATCTCGTTCAAACCAATTTTCGGTGGAAGTTTATATGGTAATGTACATCATATATTTTTTTTAGTTTTATCATTCTCTTATTTTAGAAGTTACAGGGGGGGACACACATTTTACCACTTTGGAAGTGTCTCTCGCGCAAACTATTCAGTTTAGAAAAAAATGATATTAGAAACCTCAATATCATTTTTGAAGACCTATCCATAGATACCCCACACGTATGGGTTTGATGAAAAAAAAAAAATTGAGTTTCAGTTCTAAGTATGGGACCAAAATTTATTGTTTTTTTTCTATTTTTGTATGAAAATCTTAATGCGGTTCACAGAATACATCTACTTACCAAGTTTCAACAGTATAGCTCTTATAGTTTCGGAAAAAAGCGGCTGTGACATACGGACGGACAGACAGACAGACAGACATGACGAATCCATAAGGGTTCCGTTGCCATTTGGCTACGGAACCCTAAAAACGCTAAACTCAACAATAAGTACTGAAGTATTATGTAGGTAGTAGGTACGTATCTAGGTACCAGCAGATACCGAAGTGTACTAACGTGTGTAAACGTCGTGGTCATATTATTTACTTCCTGTTATCTCATTACAATACGAACTGGCTTTGTGTAGAAGTTAGAAATAATGAACGGACACGAAACACAATACTTATATATAAATATAGATAAACACCAATTTTAAAGTCCAGATAACTTATAATATTAGTAAGCAGTTGTTTATTGTTGTTATCTTATGTTATTGTCCGTCGAGTCGTCGGTCGTGTGACTGATATGTGTGTCATTTCGCACCCATCTGCTTCGAGTAGCATTTTGTATCGCATTTGAATCTGTAATGAGCGGTCGAGTGCCTTTAGGTAGGTACTATACGTAGGTAGGCAGTAAATACAAGACCGACGAGAATTGTTGTGATTGTAACGTTTTAATTACAGCCTCGATGATAGTCCACAGCTGCGGCTCATGTTTCTAGGAATAAGTGTTATAAGAAACTGCATTTATAATGACTCGGTATCTTTGATGATACTAGTAGAGAAGAAAAAGACATGTTGTGCCGACCAAAATAATTAGGATTGAGGCAGGACAATGATGATGATCTGTGCCATACGGACCTAAACCTTTTCAGTGATGTTTTTCAGTTTAATTTAGGTAAGAACGTTAATTGTATTGGATACATCATCTAGCCACATTTCATTCGAAAATATGTGTTTCGGAACACACGGTTAAGGAAGGAAGTTTGTCGAATGAATAATTACATTAATTACCTATTGTGTTTATCGAGCAACTCAGTGATCGGGGCATCATTAATAATAGGTATATCAAAATACCTAATAATAATCAAATGTAGCCAAACAAAGGTGACACTCAGCGGTAACACTACACCTACGCGTGTTTGCAGGTCCAGTCACGAAAGCATCTGTTTTCAAATGTTTTGTTCAGCATTACTCATTGACAATAGCGCGATGATTCATGTCGATATCGAATTTACTCTGTTCTGCATAAGTTCAACTTTGTGTAAGTAGGTACATGTCGTCACTCCCATGACTGACCTAGTTCGCGGGGTATCGCCACTTTCTTATTTATCGACACCTTTATATTATACCATACCTACCTTGAATTTTATCGCGCGTTGCGAAAGGGGGCTAGACGGAAAAAATTAAGACCAAAAGTTGGAACGACACTTTTTTGCTGTCTGGGTCTTTTAGTTTTTCTCTTCACTTATAAGTTTTATTAGAGAGTACCTACTCTCTACCTAAGTCGCCCGCACGAACATATTTAGGTAGGTACCTAGATATGTTCGTGCGGGCGACTTAGGTAACCATGGCATGATGGCACACTAACTCTACTAAGTATTCTAGGAAGTGGTGATACGTAAACACAGCATCTGCACTTCGCTTCAGATAACGCTGAGTTACTCGGAGTAGCTCTGTGACCTGTAACTACCTATATAAAAAATTGTAATTTGTGATTTTTGTATTGTCATTAATTCGTGTCCATACGGCAATGTCGGCTGCACTGAGACACATTGTGCCGCTGTTCATACGCAAGCCCATGATCTTATAATCGCATCGACACGGTATTATCTTCAATTGTAAGTTGTGTACTTAGCACTTACCTAGAGCTACACACATGTACTAGGTATCTTACTAATGTAAATGAGCTTACTTAAGTACCTACTATAGGTACCATCTACATATTAGTAGCAAATACGCAGCGTCACCGATAAGTCAATTTCGCGAACGAAACATTTTGGGAAAAATTGCAATATCTACTTAGATTAGGTTTATCTACCTACATTGCACGTGGTAGTGTGTACTAGGCCCCCTAGGCCCTAGCTCGAACGCGCGAAGTAAATGTTACGTAAATACGAACGATTTTTGAATTGAAGATACCTACACTAGTTCTAGCCAAATCCCCAACAGATCTACTTTGTGTAGGGAACACTAATACGAAGCTCACTGTAGGCACCTGTCGAGTTTACTATACCGCAATGAATATAATAACATATAATAAACTCCTCCAACAGACCGGCGCTCTCGAAGGTCAGCACTTCCGCAAAACTGGCTTCCTAGTGTCGCTGTCGGAGCAGAACCTGGTGGACTGCTCGGCGGCGTACGGCAACAACGGCTGCAACGGCGGCCTCATGGACAACGCCTTCAAGTACATCAAGGACAACGGCGGCATCGACACCGAGAAGACTTACCCCTATGAGGGCGTTGATGACAAGTGCAGGTGAGTGACATGCAGCGATCAGTTCAAATCAAGTCACAAGGCAATCTGGTTTCATCATCATCGTCTCCACCCGGAATCAGCCACTGCCAGTTACCTACAACCATAAAAAGTTGTGGGACCCTCGCCCATTACTTCATTTCAATAGTTACATAAATTTGGTCCTCCTGATCCTTAATGTAAAGACTCTAGTTGATCTAGCTCCCTTAGTTTTTATGAACCACTAGAATCTGGTAGTTGAATCTGTGTGTGGTCCGCAGGTACAACCCCAAGAACTCTGGCGCCGACGACACCGGTTTCGTGGACATCCCCAACGGCGACGAGGAGAAGTTGATGCAGGCGGTGGCTACCGTGGGGCCCGTGGCCGTGGCTATCGACGCGTCGCAGGAGAGCTTCCAGTTCTACTCCGACGGCGTCTACTACGACGAGAACTGCTCCTCCACCGAGCTCGACCATGGAGTACGTATAGCTTGCACCTATATTACTGGCAACCTATTGCAGCCACACATAACGGTAAAAACATTAGGACGATACGAAGTTCCAGAACTCACTATTTATTTCAACTAAACCAATTACAGGCACTTTTGAATTGTCAAGGGTTGGTCAGTCAAAAAGGTGAAGCTAGTTGCCCATTCCAAAGCGTAGTAGTTACCTATAGAGAAGAACAGGCAACAAACTCCATAGGCACTTTTTTAAATCACAATAATATGGTTACAAAGTATTGGTTACATCATCATCATCAGAGGAGGCCAAAGTGGGAACTAACGCCGCCATCTTGTTATTTCAGTATAATTTCTGTGGCAATTTCACAAATGTTACCCACAACGCCCCCCCCCCCCCCCCTAGGCTGTCAATGTCATTAAGGCGCCAAAAGATCCTCGTAGGTAGCACTTTAGCAGTAAACATATCTATGCCCCCCTCGTCCCTTTATTTTTAAGGAAAAAACCAAAACCAAGGCTAGAAGGAGAAGGGAGTCTTGACTCCTTATCTTATAAAAGTAGAACAGTTAATTATAAGGAAGTGTATTGCGATAAACAGAAACAAGAGAGCAAATGTCTTTAACTGTTGTCTCAATATACCTATAAGATGAAGTGAGAAATATTGTGATTGTTACAAAACCGCAATGTTTCTGCGATAAACCTAGGAGTTGACCTTTCCATAAGCTTCGATAAAAAAACCTGATGTTAATTTTTACTACCAGGAAAGTATTAGTATTACCCAGCCCAAAGTAGGTAGGTTACTTGTCATCTCAAATAGATCGAAACTTTTATTTTACCTCTAATTTTACATTACAGTTATCTTTATTTTGCATTACAGTTATCTTTATTTTCATTGCAATAAGGTTTCTGTTGAGTTACTGTCGGAGGTAGCATTTTACAGTCTTTTACACCGCAGTTTAGAATACGTAGTAATGTGGCTATGTCCTCAGGTGATGGTGGTCGGCTACGGCACGGACGAGGCGGGCGGCGACTACTGGCTCGTGAAGAACTCGTGGGGCCGCACCTGGGGCTCGCTCGGCTACATCAAGATGGCGCGCAACAAGAACAACCACTGCGGCATCGCCTCCAGCGCCTCCTACCCGCTCGTTTAGTGGCCACACAACTTATTACATTCAAATTGCCATCATGAAAAAAACTAAACAAACACAAACAAACTATTCAATTTTCAAAACCCCCGAATTTTAGTCCAAATTCAAAATTTTGATGCAAGTATAAACCAATGTCTAAAAATGTGTGTTCAATTTGAATTTAAATCACAAGTTAGTGAATTACTAACAATTAAATTGATAAGTATACATAAGTAGTTGTATAGAACAATGGCATGACACTAAAGTGTGTGAACATTTCTAGATCACTGTAAATATTGTCTCGTCACATCCGAGCTCTACACGTGTCATTTAGAGTTAAGTCATAGCTTAGGAAGTGTAAAGTTTATGAACATAATTAGTAAGTTAGCGCGAAGTTAGTGTAAAGCACTTGTGATATTATAATTATCTACTCGCGTCATTGTAGCGTTGTTGAGCTGAATATAAACATATTTTATAAAAACACCTGGTTTTATTATGCAATTATAAATAAGTTCTGCTAGCATAATCAGCCGTGTCCGTTTCAATAGCGGCGGCCACGACGTTTCTTTTTAAAAAAAAAACATGCTAATAGGTATTTTGTAACAATTTGTAAAAGATGATTCCCAAGACCATAAATTTGTCAAAGCTATGGTTAAAAAGTTATAAGGGTTTGAACGTGGCCGCGCCATTGAAACGCGGCGAACCGCGCGGCCACGGATATTGAGTGATCTCTTTTTGTGTCCGTTTCAATGGCGCGGCCACGACGTTTTTTTTTTAAAAAACCATGCCAATATTTTGTAACAATTTGTAAAAGTTGATTCCCAAAACCATAAATTTGTCAAAGCTATGGTTAAAAAGTTATAAGGGTTTGAACGTGGCCGCGCCATTGAAACGCGGCGAACCGCGCGGCCACGGAGATCTTTAAAACTAAGCATTGCAGAGACCTGAAATTTAGGTAAATAACAGATTGTATTTGTAAAAATATAGGAAAAATTCCTGGGTTTAAATTTTAGGAGCTGCAAGACTTAAAACCTCATGGCCGCGCCATCGAAACGGTGTGAAACACGTTATCGCCGATATCTCGCTGAAAAAGCATCGCAGACGTCTGAAGTTTTTTGTAAAACCCAGATTTAAATTTGTCAAAACTAGTAAATATACAACAAAAAATCCTAGGTTTATATTTCAGGAGCTGTGAGACTAAAACCCCATGGCCGCGCCATTGAAACGGTGAAAAATATCACCGATATCTCGCTGAAAAAGCACCGCAGAGGTCTGCAGTGTTTTTTGGTGTGGCTGACTCTGGCAGAGCCACCAACAGGGATTTTAATTTTGATTACACAATAATTTAGTCGCTAATTTGTCGAAATTTGTCGCCAAATATCAGAATTTGTCGGTCACTGGTTCAAAAGATATAAGGGTTTATAGGTGGCCGATCTGGAGAGAGTCTCCCCAGCAGAGCCAAATTTATATCTCAAAAACTAGGGCACCTAGCGAAGATCTGTTTTCTCCCATATTTTGTCGTCAATTAGTCGTAATTTGTCGCCTAGTCACAGATTTAGTCGGGTCTTAGTTTAGGAGATATAGTCCAAGAGCTAGATCGAAGAGTTCACGAAAAATTGCCAAGAAAAAATATTTCTATTAATATGTGTAATATACTTCTAGTTTTATCGGTCTCAAGTCCTTAGACGAAACGAACAGGAACAAAACACGTAAATTTACTGATTTCACACTTAACACTCCCCGCGGTCTCATTAGCGATAACATCGATGTTGCTCAGGAATTTACAACTTTCTTTACCAATATCCCAATCAAAACTACAGAAACGTTAAATTCCTCGCCCGCACTAGCTATAGAATTATTGAGAGCGAATGTCTCAGCCTGTACTGTGGAATTTAAATTTAAACATATTGACCCTATAGTTATTATAAAAGCATTCAGGCAACTTAAGATCAAAATTACCGAAGATCTGTGGGGCATGTCTACTAAAGTTTGTCAATCCATTATTGAGACAATTGCACCCTACTTAGCTTTAATATTTAATTTGTGTGTAGATCAAGGGGTATTCCCGGATTTAATGAAGTTCAGTAAAGTTATTCCACTTTTCAAATCTGGGGACAGCAAAGACACAAATAATTATAGACCCGTATCGGTTTTGCCGGTTTTCAGCAAGGTGTTTTAAAAAGTAATGTTAAATCAAATGCTCAATCATTTTAATCGTAACAACATCCTACACGATCAACAGTATGGTTTCACCAAAGGACGTTGTAAAACTGACGCCGGTGTCACCTTATTAAAACACATCTTTAACGCATGGGAAGAGGCACAAGATGCAATAGGCATCTTTTGTGATCTATCCAAGGCATTTGACTGCGTGAATTACGAAACACTGCTCTTGAAACTTGAGCATTACGGACTGGGTAAACTAGCTGTTAGCTTAATAAAATCATATTTAAATGACAGATTTCAGCAAGTTCAAATAAACGGTGTGAATTCATTGGGTTTAAAAGTCAAAATGGGTGTGCCGCAGGGCTCAATATTAGGGCCGTTCCTATTTTTAGTTTATATAAATGATTTACCTCATTTACTAAAAACCCGACCACAAATGGTGTTATTTGCTGATGACACATCACTCATTTTTAAAGTGGATAGACGTGCAGAGCAGCTTGACGACGTAAATAATGCTATGCTTATGGTCCATAATTGGTTTACTGTAAATAATTTAGTATAAAAAAACTAAATGCATTAGATTCGCTTTACCGAATGTTAGAAGTAGTGAATGTCACGTTGTATTGAATAGGGAGATACTTGAATTCGTCGAAAGTACGGTTTTCTTGGGTATCACGCTTGACTCAAAGCTGCAGTGGGGTCCTCACCTAACATCACTTGCAGGGCGGCTAAGTTCAGCCGCTTACGCTGTCTGGAAAATCCGTCAATTAACAGACGTGGAAACCGCAAGACTGGTCTATTTTAGTTACTTCCATAGCATCATGTCTTACGGTATTTTGCTGTGGGGACGGGCTGCAGATATTGATTCTATATTCATTCTGCAAAAGAGGGCTGTCAGAGCAATCTACAATCTCAGCAGACGCGAAACTCTAAGGCAACTGTTTAAAAAAATTAACATCATGACGGTTCCTTGTCAATATATATACGAAAACATTATGTACGTTCGAAAACATCTACATCTTTTTAGTAAGATAAGTGACAGGCATAACTTTAACACTAGGAATAGGAACAAACTAGATCAACCGAGCTTCAGATTGTCTAAAGTAAAAACTTCTTTTATGGGGTACTGTGTAAAATGTTATAATAAAATACCACTCGATATTCTTCAACTAAATGAGAAGAAATTTAAAACATGCATTAAACGCACACTATGTAGACAAGCATATTATAAGTTGGACGAGTATATAGTAGATAAAAATGCTTGGCTTTGGTCCTGCTCCACAGGCTGTTGGGTTTACAAGTTGATCACAATTTCAATATTTGGAGGAGATGCTTCCCCTTTTTGTTTTTTTTTTTAGTGTTTATTTTATATAATCAGGATTAATTTTTAATACTTCAGTATTAAATACCTCTTCATGATTGGTAGTATTTTTTTTCTCTCATCTCTTAATTAAATTGCAAACTATAGTTTTGTATAATTTAGAAGCATTTTTGAAAATTTTGTAAATGTAAGAACCATGGATCCGTTTTTTATGATATTTTGATGTTGACTTGAAAGAGCATGGCAGTTGAGAATATGTCATGCTCACTTAAATGTCTCACTGGTGGTGGCGCGTGTGTTGGATCATTCGGTTCCCTACGAAATGGTTGAGCTGGGTGGTGCTGATCCACGCGTCATGTTCGTGAACGGGCGCCATCTGTTGAGACTGGTCATCTCTTAACTGCCAGGGCTTATTTTTAATTTTATATTTTAATTTGTTTCTTAACATTGTTCTCACATAAAGAAGCAATAAGAATAATGTAACCAGGATTTTGTAAAAATGTCTTGATTTAAAAGAGTGTCCGTGGAGTTTCTTGCCCGTTCTTCTCCATAGAGATCTACGCTTTGGAATGGGCAACTAGCTTCAACTTTCTGACTAACTGACCGACTATTTAATTTTGACAATTCAAAAGTGCCTGTAAATGGTTTAATACAATAAAACACAATCTATACTTATAATAAATCTGTAGAAATGAAAATTCTGTACATTGAAAATATCAAAAAAATAATTTACAGGGGGTGTTACTAGACCGACACCGAACCCAAAAATGTGATTAAAAAATTTTTTGTCTGTCTGTCTGTCTGTCGGTCTGTCTGTCTGTCTGTCTGTCTGTCTGTCTGTCTGTTTGTTCAGGCATCACGCAAATACTACCGGTTCGATTACGATGAAACTTGGTAGAATTATTCATTAATATCCTGGGCACCACACTGGGTACTTTTTATCCCGGAAAAGTATATACAATAAAAAACAAACTTAATTTTGCGGTTCGATCCCTATACCCGATTACCACTGTCTGTACTGTACCAACCGCAAATACTAAGTTTGTCGTAGGTTGGGTCACCCGCAGTGGAGTTCATTTTTATTCCTTTTAGTTTTTAGAGTTATTTAGGTTTATTTTTATATGAGTCGTAGGTATAGATTTTAATTTTAAAGTATAGGTAGTATATTTGATAGTGTACGTAGTGACCGTAGGTTATTTTATAATACTGTTAGGTAGGATTAGTCATTCGTATAGATATTAGTTTTTAGGGATTTTGCTTATTTATTGAGTTTAGATTAGTTATCATCAGAAATAGGTTTATTTAGGTAGGTATTTAATTTTCTGTTATTGAGTTTTTTTTTTTTTAATTAGGTAGGTACTTAGGTAAAGATATCATATAGGTACCCTCTTAATCACCACTAATGAGACACAATTGGTTTTCTACTGTAATTAGCCACAAAGGGCCCGCGAGATAGATGGCATTCTGGGGAAGCACATACATTTTATCCTGTTAGCACGTTCCCGTGGGATAACTTCCGACATCCACGCGGGCGAAGCCGCGGGCAGAAGCTAGTTATATAATATATGGATGGTTTAATTGAAATAAATGATTTGAGTTTGAGTTTAGAAATGTCCAAGAGAGATAAATTCTCAGTTAAATACATGTTTTTATGTTTTAAATTACTAGTTTAGAGTGGCTTAAACTTCTTTGAATAGATTAAACCTTGCTCTTGGTCTATTTGGTGTCAAGATGTACAGTCGCATGCAACTGTTTTACCAGTTTACAATGTTAAGCTCTAATT
The DNA here is from genome assembly GCA_945859715.1 of Apamea sordens. Lineage (NCBI taxonomy): Eukaryota > Metazoa > Arthropoda > Insecta > Lepidoptera > Noctuidae > Apamea > Apamea sordens. Next base: position 20,719,191 of record OX243997.1, read on the forward strand.
AACGTAAGAATAATAATAAAAAAATGTTTAAAATACTTACAACGTTGAAAACGTATTGCCAATTGCAATCAAAGTATATATTTTTCGCCTTTAACTTACGTGACGGGCAAGTCGTTATCTAAATAAGTAGCTCGTCTGTACATGCGCATCTATCTCTTTCTTACTTACCGTAAATGAAACGGAGCGCAGCGATCTATCTGCCAGCGACTAAGTGGTAAGTGCATAATAATTATTGTTAGATAAATAATTACCGTACATATATTTATTGTAGATTTGTTTATAATGAATACAGCTTTCCTTTGGTGGGTTGAAATGATAGAATAAGTTTATATTTATTTATTTCGATACAAACATTCCTTCATGAGACGTCATAGATACTGCCTAGAAACTACATAAATAATAATAAACTGAAAATGTCATGCGCGCATACTTTGGGGCTACAGAGGGGGGAAGTAACTTGACTGCGTACCGTGGTCGGATGCTCTCTCTGTTTCAGGTGCTTGAGCCAGCTGTCAACGTGTCGGCGCAACGACTGTCGGATCAGGTGCGGGTCATCCAGCGTAACCATATGCTGGATGCCGTTTTACTTGATCGACTCCGCCTCGAATCACGGAAAACCAGGCGCTGGTGTGTGCTCTAGACTCACAGCTGTCATTTTTTTTAACGACAGCAAAGACCTCACCGATACCCATTCAATCTTGTACTGTGCAGCTGTTGCCGCATGTCGTGTAGCTCATGTCAAATTCACGAACAGTGACAGAGCCACACGACCAAAACCAGCTGTACCAGCTTGGCAGTGCAGGATTGAGCGTCGTATCGGGGAGACTAGAGCACTCATCGGCAAGCTAATCTGCTTCAGGGAGGGCAATACTCGCCCTAGAGTGCTGCGCTTTGTGAGGCGGGCGTTCTCGGGGACTGATGTTAGTTCTCGAGATTATTTATCCCGCGTCACAGAGCGTATCGACTTCCTGAAGCAGAAGATCTGTGCATGGGCAAACCGTATTCGTCGGTACAGGCGGAGGGTGGAGCGGTACACTCAGAATCACACATTCCAGAGCGATGAAAGGTGGGTTTACAGGGATTGGGAACGACCGATCCAAGTTGTGACTGGCACGCACCTACCGGATGATGATGCCATGTGTTCATTCTGGCGAAACATCTGGTCGGTGCCTGTCAGTCACACCGAAGGTGATTGGACTGGGAAGATCGAGCGAGCGTGCGAAAAAATGCCAGAAATGGGGGCACTTATCATCAGCCCCCAAGATATTGCTCGTGCAGTCCGTCCGTTGCCTAACTGGAAATCTCCAGGACCGGACGGGCTGCACAACTTTTGGATAAAATGGTTCCAAAGGTCGCACGCCCCCCTGGCATCCCAGTTCCAGTCAGCCTTAGAGTCAGGGTCGCTGCCCCAGTTCCTAACGACAGGAATAACCCACCTGCTCCATAAATCAGGTAGTACCGCGGATCCCAAAAACTATAGACCGATCACTTGTCTACCGACAGTCTGTAAAGTTCTTACATCCATTTTGAGAGCTAAAATTAATAAACATATAGACACCAACTCCATCATGTCTGTCTCTCAAAATGGATGTACAAATGGGTCCCGCGGTACTAAGGAGCTACTCCTCATTGATATGGCCATTAGCCAACAGGCTCGTCGTTCCCGAAAGGATCTGTCGACATGTTGGATAGATTACAAGAAGGCCTATGACTCGGTGCCACATACATGGCTAATGAGGGTGCTGGAGTTGTATAAAGTACCTAGATACAACTCTGCGCACCTTCCTGATGACGTGTATGGGGCAATGGAGGACGGTCCTTCGCTATCCAGGATGTCGAAATATCCAGAGGAATAGCGAGCCGATAAGGATCGAGCGAGGCATATTCCAGGGCGACAGTTTCGAGTCCGCTTTGGTTCTGCTTAGCCTTGAATCCTCTAAGCACGCTGCTGGAAGATTCAGGTCTAGGCTATCGGCTGAGGAGAGGTGGTCAGGTTATTTCTCGCCTCCTCTACATGGATGACCTAAAACTTTTTGCCCCTAACAATTTGCAACTGATGGAGCTACTGAAAATTACTGAAACTTTCAGTAGCGCCATCAGGATGGAATTTGGTGTGGACAAATGTGCGGTCATGAATGTAAAGCAAGGAGAGATTGTGGAATCCGTGGGAACCCAACTCTCGGATTCCGTAAACCTTAGAGCCCTCTCCGCATCCGAAACCTATAAGTATTTGGGTATGTCGGAAGCGTTAGGCATCAATGTAACTGACATGAAGCAATCGCTGAAGGAGCGCTTCTTTGGCCGCCTGAAAAAAGTACTTAATAGTCTTCTATCAGGCGGAAACAAGGTGCGTGCCTTCAACAGTTGGGTCATGCCGGTTTTGATGTACTCTTTCGGCATACTCAAATGGACTCAAACCGAACTAGACGCCCTGGATAGGAGGGTCCGGACGCTGCTGACTGCAAATCGAATGCATCACGGTCATCGTTAATGAGGCTGTATATCCCGCGAAAGTGTGGAGGTCGAAGCTTTTTAAACGCTAAGACCCTCCACAATCGCGAGATATGCAGTCTCAGGGAATATTTCCTAGAAACCGACGTGGGGATGCACCGAGATGTAGTCGCGGTGGACATGGCCTCACCCCACTCTCCTTGGCTAAAGAGAACTGGTGCAAGCCGGTAGTGCTTGACACCAATAATCGCATGGAAGTATGGCAGAGTAAGGAGCTTCACGGACGCTTTTACCGGGCCCTACATGGACCCGATGTAGATCTACCAGCGTCCGTAGCCTGGCTGCGTTTCGGTGACCTCTTTGAAGAAACAGAAGGTTTTGTCTGTGCAATTATGGACGAAGTTATGATGACGAACAATTACCGGAGATTTATTGTGAAAGACGGCACGGTTGACATCTGTCGGGCATGCCACCGGCCGGGAGAATCAATCAGGCATATTATCTCCGGGTGTTCTCGTCTAGCTAACGGAGAGTACTTGCATAGACACAACCTTGTAGCCAGGATAATCCATCAGCAACTTGCTCTGAAATACAGCCTTGTCGAATTATCACTCCGCCCTCGTATGCCAATTTCCATGGTTAACATTCTTATCATGGATCTATGGTTAAAATCATAACTGTAGGTGTTTTATTTGTACAGACGCCAGCACATCAAGCTACTACAATCTGTCAAATTTCTTTAATAGATTTTCAACTTTATTGCTAAAGCATTAAGGTTCAAGGTTGATTAGGAGAATTTGACAGTTTCGGGTAGGTTGACCTGCTGGCGTCTGTACATACACTCATACACTGTAGCGTAACCTACACATTTCCCTACTCACTAGAAAAACATTCCAGTAGTGCGATTCTGTAACCATCTCACCGTGAAAACTTAGGTGAAGTGAGCGTAGAGTGAGCTGTCATTCCAAATCCAATTAATGCTAGGGATTGACACTACTGACAACTCACATCAAGCTCACTTCACTTGAGTTTTCACGGTGAGATTTTTACAGAATCGACCGGCTGGTTGCTAGTTGGCGGGCAAACATTAAAGTTCACCTTGACCGCATACTTCAAGCCTTTAGCAGTTGTTTAGTTCAAGTCTGTTCAAGTAGGTATTTTCTTCAACAACTTACGAGTACTGAAGGATCTATGTATCTGTAAACGTATTCAATGTACGATATACCTACACTGTTCATAAAAAAAAATATATATACGGCTCACCTGCAGTTTTACTGCAAATCACGTTTTTTCTTTAGCGAAACAAAACAAAATGGTTTGGTACATACCTACGGGTATGTCTAATTTAACTTGTTTATTTACACCAACTTTAGCACAATATAAACATAACTGTTCAATGTTACCTTTGGACATTGACTCAGCACTTCGCCTGGCTTACGCGCGACCCAGATTAAATAATGATTTGGTTGCATCTTACACGCATAGGACACAAAGATTTTGTATAATAGTGTGTGTTAAGAAAAAGTAGTATATAAGCTGTAAGATATTGTAAATAAATCAGATTTGAATTTTATATTCTTGTCTCATTACCCCTCACTGTGGCCAAGACACCTTTAGCCATCTAGCTGATCAGTCTCGTGAGTCTGCGGGACTGGCAGTGAGTTCACCCCTTCCGAACCTGGTAATCCTGTCTACAATCCGTCTGCAACCTTAGGTCGCATGGTGCAGACATCCTGAACTTATTTATATATTTATTTATCACATACTAGGTATATAATAGGTTAGGGCTGTAGGGCTTATAGGGCTTAGGGTCGTAGGGACTGTTAGGCTGATAGGTCTCTGTAGGTTCCTATAACTTATCATATATTTTCATGTACAGACGCCAGCACATCAAGCTAGGTACAGACGCCAGCACATCAAGCTACTACAATCTGTCAGATTTCTTTAATAGATTTTCGACTTTATTGCTAAAGCATTAGGTTCAATGTTGATTGGGAAAATCTGACAGTTTCGGGTAGGTTGACCTGCTGGCGTCCGTACTACAATCTGTCAGATTTCTTTAATAGATTTTCGACTTTATTGCTAAACCATTAGGTTATGTTGATTGGGAAAATCTGAGTTTCGGGTAGGTTGACCTGCTGGCGTCCGTACCGTCACACCCTTGATTACTTTGCGACCTTATGTGACGTCTGTTGAGGGTGGACGTACAATAACAATAAAAAAAAAAAAATTATAAAAATAAAAGAATAATTTTACACTGTTTTTGATTTTTTCAGTTAAACATTGAGCAGTATAATAATAATGTACCTACTCTGTGACATTGAGTGTTCCCCTCTTGCTCAAATGACGGCCTGCATCCGCCGTTTTAGTGGGTTAGGGGTCATTCGGCCCACTCTGGAACTCGGACCGCGGACCAGTTACTTACCCCTTTTAAAAAGGGTAGTGACCTAATCAAGGTTTTGATGGTCTCTTGAGGGATTCGGTTCCATTCTTCCCTGATAGCGGTTTCCAGGTCTCCTAAGGATGTAGGGGCTGGATTACGGGCTCTAAACTATTGTTTTAGGGTATCCCACGCCATAACCCGAATGCCGATTTCAAGATAATCGGTGACTAATGTGCGCTATGTGTGGCCGTGCTTTATCAATATTATCATGCATTAACTAAAAAAATTCTCCAATGTAGCCGGCATATGGCACCACATGGTCTTCCAAGATCTCTGTGATATAGCGTACCGCAGTTAAAAGCACCACTTCTTATGAAAACCAGCTCCTATTGAATTAAAAGTTGTTAAGTACCACTGCTTACAGAAAATATGCTTGAACAGGTCATTATTTTGCGGAGTTGTTTCAGTCATTTATTAATTAACCGATCTAGAACTGACGTTAAATGAGGAATTTCTGCATAAAGTAACATCATGGGACTATGGGAGATAGTTGTATCAAGTAGTATGAGTGCTGAGCGCACCGTGCCAGCGCTCATACTACTCCGCGACCCCTCCGTCACGTGCGCTGCGCACGTGACGGAAGGGTCGCGGGGTCACTGGCCGCCGCTTGCTCCGTGCGCGGTGGTTCTCTGGCTGCGCTGCGCATCACGAACTGCGTCGCAAATTGTTCGTGTTGAACTGTTGAACATAATTTATCTAATATTTTCCTCGGTGCCTATCTCGCCAGGAACATAAGTAAGTATCTAACAAGAAAATACCTACTTACCTCTATCGAAAAATTATCGGCTGTATTTTAGTAAGTATAGTAACACTTATCATCTCCCTAGCCCCATCTATGTTGGGGTCGGCTTCCAATCTAACCGGATGCAGCTGTAGGTATACTGTTACTGGGTATACGATACGATACCCCTTTACCCGTGGTACTACCAATGGATAAATTCGACTTTTGGGCTTCCGACCCTTGTCAATAATCTTGTATGTAGGCTACCTAACCGAGACGCGCAACGGCGATGTTATAAATCGTCACGATATGCTCTAATTAGAGCGGATAGATAATAATAAATGTAATGAGATCTAATTTTAATAATGATCGAGTCCGTACGCCCCGCGCCGCGGCGGGCGGCTGGGGGCGGCGAGATCACATGACGTCGCCCTTATTAAACAAATACTATGACATTTACATTACAGCTGCTGATAATTATATTAATAAGTAGGTACGTTTGTCTGTCTGCACATGATACGCCCCCTGGTGTCATTTGGGTGCCGGTTTGTGTGAGAACGTAATATTATTCAGATAGATATGAGTTGTAGGTACGGCGCCGGCGCACTGTGGGACCAAACGGTATTTTCCATAGAAATGTGAAAAACAGGAGAAGTGGCAAGGAGGCGTGTTAGTGTCGTCGCGGAGTGATCAACGCGATCATAAACTAGGCAAATGGCCGTCTTCGCGAATTAGTGCGCTTTCGACCGTGATCGTGATAAAATATAAAAATGCCGGTTTGTTCAGTGGTTTCCTGTAAAAACCGAAGTAAAAATAAAAACTTCGTATCTCATTGAATCACTTACCATATGTATATAGGTACCACACATTATCCCGTGGAATTTCTGAACTCCCTGTCAGCAAGTGGACTTCCAGCGCATACCATCAAGCTGAAGGTCGGTGTCCCGATTATGCTTCTTCGGAACCTATCTCCTCCGAAGTTGTGTAACGGGACCCGCCTTAAAGTCATCTCGCTCCACAGAGTACACCATTGAGGCGGAAATTCTTACGGGTTGTGGCGTCGGCGAGGCAGTATTTATACCACGCATTTCCCTCATACCTCATAACTTCCCGTTCCAGTTCAAGAGTGTACAGTTCCCCGTGAGTGTTTGCTTCGCGATGACCAACAATAAGTCGCAGGGGCAGACACTGAGGGCAGCGGGTGTCGACCTCAGGACGAGTTGCTTCTCACACGGCCAACTGTACGTCGCTTGCTCCCGTGTCACCAGTCCTGACTCTCTTTACATTTTGGCTCCTGGCAGCATAACTACCAACGTAGTTTATAGGGAAGTGTTGTAAGGTATGATATCTTTATACGTATTTTTACTCTTTTGTGTCCTGGAATGTATTCCTACATTATTTAATTTTTCTCTATTTCCTTCAGTCACATCTTATGACTGAACTCAGCAGGATTCCCATATAACTCTCTTCACTTGCAAAAAAAACTTATATTTTAATGCTAATTTAAAAGTTGTTTACTTATAATGCTATAGCGACACTGGCATCTTAGGTATTTTTGGTGCTGTAGAGTCTTCACGCAGACGACGACGTCGCGGGCAGCAGCTAGTATTGTATAAAAATGTGTATTAGTGTGAAACATTTTAGGAGTTTATTATTACCTATTATTTGTTATGCCTATAAAAAAACTGTTTTAATAAATCATTATGCGTAAATAAATTTATGCTTTAGAATGTTATGCTTAATCAAATAATCATTATTATGATTAGAGAAATGATGCCTAAAACATTATGCGTAAGCTGTTACGCGAAAATATATAATTAGGAGAAACAAAAGTATGCCAAGTTATATTAGGTCTTAAAATTTTATGCAAATGGACAGGGAGCCAGTCCCCAGCCCCAGCCAGTATCCCATAAGCGCGGCGCGACGGCGCGAGATGCACATAACTTCAATAACTCAGTGTTACAGGACAGCCGACGTGCATACAAATGCTGTGCCTGTTCTACACCTCAAGGGCGGACGGGAATTATAGACGACACGTAGCCGGAGAGACAAGTGGTAGATTTTTTATTTTTATTGACAATGGGCTCACTCTTGACCTCAATCCAGCCCAGAGGCAGGGATGAGATCTACGGTGGAACGAGCTTGCCCAGAAGAAGCCTATTCACTCTCGCCTTGAAGAGATTCGGGTTGTATAAACTCGGGAATGCAGATGGTAGGGAAATAGTGTGGACTATAGTGATTGAGAGACTACGACCTATCTGCGGCACACTATAAAAGATAGAAATAAAGGAGAAAATGGTACAATAAAAGATTCATCGACATTGATAGAACGCTTTATATTATAAAACAAAACGATTGCACTCTGTGTGCACACGTCTATGTACAGATGTCATGTATCACTCACTATGTACCCACTTACCGAGGAGCGCTCACTCATTTGTAGCAAGTGTTGGTGTTCAACGTTCATCATTTTTACGACATGAGGGATTATTACAAATCAGTGTGCACCCTTGTAGGTATAAAGATGTACGTTTGCCCCGCACGGCCCCCCAGAATTTGTGTTTTAGGTGTGCACTAATGCAATGTACTCTCCTCTAGGAGTATATGTACTGGTTTCTTTTTCAATGTACCTCTGTACTTTTGAAGATATTTGCAAAAAAAGGGGGCCGTGCTGAAAACGTTTGGCTGGCACGGCCCCCTTTTTTTGCATGTAACTGGAAAAATATATAGCGTATTAAAAAGTTTCTTAAGCTCAAGGAATGTACTCTATTAACACTTTATATGTACCGCAACAGATATTGTGAATTCGTAATGACAAATAATATATAGATGTGGATAGGGGGCCGTGCTGGTTTTTTTTTTTTTAAGAAAATATATAAAAAAGACAAAACAATCTTAGCCAGAAACGATTACAAAATAATTGATGTTTGGCAAGTAACATATGTACCGCATTGGTTTCTCATACAACTTGCTAAATTTGAAAAATAAACCAATTTTAGTTCATTCAGCACGGCCCTCTATAGTTGCCTATATCTTTTTAAATAAGACATGTTTGTTTACAAAATTCGTCTTTCTGAATTATAATTAGGAGTACATTCGTTCCAAATAAATTGCGAAACTGCTGTATTAGTAGGTACTTTAAAAAATAAATAGGATCAAAAATATCATATATTACAACTGATGGGGTGACCATGATTCCTTTATTAGGTACATATTTTCTATCCTACCTATGTACCTATATTAATTAAATTATGTGACTACATTGAAATAATAGTAGATTGTACAACGAATGCATAAAAGAAGGGATAAAATAGCTCGTTTATGCCCGAATTAAACACTGCTTTTCACTTCGACTGCGAGAAAATGAAACAGGCATAAAGTATAAAACAGTATTTTTACTGTTCAAAAATGTTGCAAAATTGAAGATGAGAATAGCTAATTCCCGCCACGAAACTTTATAAAAGATTTTTTTTTAATTTTCAACATGATTTTGTTGTGTCATTCGACTTGGGTACCTACTTCATACTGCCAAGTCATAAAAATGTTTCTTTGCGTTTTTAAATAATAAATGACCACTAGGTATTTTATCTGGTTTTATTAAATTAACGATACAAAACACGGAAGTGATATAAATTAAAGCAAATGAAATAAAACAACGACTTAATCTGCGACGTTTTATTGCACGTGTGGCTGTTGGGCTTGATTATCTTGGCTTAGAAAAAAAAAACTATTTCAAGCACGGAAATGGATTGCTAAAATAAACATGTAAGTTTTAAGTTATAATATAATTTATTTGTACTAACTAATAGTCGGTTGCTTGCTAATTGTTTCTCTTGTAGGGCATCACGTTGTTGTCACGGTGTCGTTTCGAGTATTTGTGTATAATGAGTAGTAATTATAAAAAAGTGTTGAATAATTAGGGTATAAAAAATAATTACTACATTATATTGACCGTTTTTTACTAACATAAAAAACTTAAATTAAAAATTTAAAAAACCCCCGATACAAAATAATAATAAAAATAGTACGAATATAAAAAGCCTAAAACAATTTGAAAAAAACTATTGAAAAAATAGCCAACAAATAAAACAAAATAGGTGTAAACGTGAAACCCTATAAAAAGAAAAAAATAACCTTGAGATTAAGACCTTACGTAAGTACGTATGAAATTTTTTGATTATATGTTGTCCTGTCGGGGGACCGCTCTAACTATTAGCCTAACGTTCTATTAAAGTTTAAAATAGTAGCGGTCCCCCGACGAGTAACGTAACGTAATTTTTTTCTTTTTGTAGGGTTGCAATAAAACGTCGCAGATTAAGTCGTTATTTTATTTCATTTGCTTTAATTTATATCACTTCCGTGTTTTGTATCGTTAATTTAATAAAACCAGATAAAATACCTAGTGGTCATTTATTATTTAAAAACGCAAAGAAACATTTTTATGACTTGGCAGTATGAAGTAGGTACCCAAGTCGAATGACACAACAAAATCATGTTGAAAATTTAAAAAAAATCTTTTGTAAAGTTTCGTGGCGGGAATTAGCTATTCTCATCTTCAATTTTGCAACATTTTTGAACAGTAAAAATACTGTTATTGTATACTTTATGCCTGTTTCATTTTCTCGCAATCGAAGTGAAAAGCAGTGTTTAACTCGGGCATAAACGAGCTATTTTATCCCTTCTTTTATGCATTCGTTGTACAATCTACTATTATTTCAATGTAGTCACATAATTTAATTAATATAGGTACATAGGTAGGATAGAAAATATGTACCTAATAAAGGAATCATGGTCACCCCATCAGTTGTAATATATGATATTTTTGATCCTATTTATTTTTAAAGTACTAATACAGCAGTTTCGCAATTTATTTGGAACGAATGTACTCCTAATTATAATTCAGAAAGACGAATTTTGTAAACAAACATGTCTTATTTAAAAAGATATAGGCAACTATAGAGGGCCGTGCTGAATGAACTAAAATTGGTTTATTTTTCAAATTTAGCAAGTTGTATGAGAAACCAATGCGGTACATATGTTACTTGCCAAACATCAATTATTTTGTAATCGTTTTTGGCTAAGATTGTTTTGCCTTTTTTAGATATTTTCTTAAAAAAAAAAAATCCAGCACGGCCCCCTATCCACATCTATATATTATTTGCCATTACGAATTCACAATATCTGTTGCGGTACATATAAAGTGTTAATAGAGTACATTCCTTGAGCTTAAGAAACTTTTTAAAACGCTATATATTTTTCAAGTTACATGCAAAAAAAGGGGGCCGTGCCAGCCAAACGTTTTCAGCACGGCCCCCTTTTTTTGCAAATATCTTCAAAAGTACAGAGGTACATTGAAAAAGAAACCAGTACATATACTCCTAGAGGCGAGTACATTGCATTAGTGCACACCTAAAACACAAATTCTGGGGGGCCGTGCGGGGCAAACGTACATGTATAAAGATATGCTTACTCCTACCCACTCTAATAGCTTCGTACAACAAATAAATAATACTGATTACGTTAATATACTTAGAACACAATCATATTTACACATCTTAATTATATTACTTTTAATTGGCATTCAATGGATTCCTAGGTATTTCACAATCATTTACTAACAACATACACAATAGAGTGGTATTTCCATAATTTCGGGTTAGTAAGTACGTTGCTATAATAATCGCAGAATTGGTGACTCCATCGTAATTAGACATAAGTACAGCCGCGACATCTGAATCAACTAAGTAACAAACGCTTTGTTGTGAATAATGAAGCTTTGTTGTCGAAACTAGAACTTGTCGCGACCTTCGGCACTTGTACATAGATTGTTCCAAATTGATATAGAAACCCAGTTATGAGGTGTACTAAAGAATGCCTCGAGGATAAGTGGACTGCACCATCTGAAATTAACATTAATTAAAATTAACAATTCGTTTCAACAAATTTCGGTTCCACCTGGGTACAGCCGACAGGAGTTAATACCACGATTAAAGCCAAATAAATTAGCCTAGCTTCATAAAATTAATTATTAGCGCTAGTTTTATTAGTCTTCACCTAAGTGTGACTTTTATTTAATAAAGGAAGTACATACCATTAAGTTTACTTGACAAGATTATAAGTAACAATCTATAAAAATGTTTAGTTTGGCACAAGGGAGAACTAAAATATTACTATATCATTTTGGCCACTAGATATTCAGTCAAATTCAGGACTGTGAGGCGAGAAGACTTCCCTTACATTTATATTAACTGGAACCATCACCTCAACGTGCGAGTATCCCGGAAGCAGGGTGAACTCTCCCGACCCTGGTTCAATCTGTAACAGGCTAATTAACGACATGACAAAGTCATGTCAAATGATGTGATTGAGTGTAGTTATTTCAGTTAGTCAATCACAACAGTTAGTTTGAAAGTCTGTTGGCTAATGTGTGGTACTATGCACACCAGAGTGACGATGGTTATTATGTACAACAAATTATTTGGCACTATGAATATGGTCCTTTTTAAAGGTAACGACGAGTTGAGTTCACACTTAACTAACACTAAGCTATGTACAAAAGTATACAGGCTGATTTATTATTCTTATTTACATCATGATTGTTTCTAATCTGTGGTTTGTTCTGGATAATACCATAAAACTGGAAAATGGAGATAATTATCCATTACTTAGGGCTGATCTTCCAATCGTCAGAAAACTTTTATTTGAATAATAAATATAGCGGTTCGACATATTTTATATACAAAAGCACTTTTTCTTTCTCAGATAAAATTTATCTGAAGATTGAAAATTCGGCCCTTAAAATTATAATCAACTGAAAAGTAGAGTTTGTTAGAGCTAATTCTACATGCAATAGGAGCATCCTATGGTTTCAGTAGAGCGCAATACATTTTAGACAATTTAATAAAATAAGTGTGTTAGAATATTAGTCGTTTGCCAAAAAAAAAAAATACACATGGGCATGGGCATGCCACGCAATATGCTGCTATAAATAATCCACTCCTGGTGGTTCGTATAACATGGACTTATGAGCCAGCAGAGTAACAGCTGGCAAAATGAGTGCATGAACCACGTGAGCTACAATAAATAAGAACATTGAGATCGGTCCGCGGGCGCGCGCGCGCTCCGACGCGTCGCGAGTGCGTGCGGCAGGCGGGACGGGGCGGGACTGGGCGGGACTGCGGCGCGACTATTTCTTCTTGGGCTTCTTGGGGTTGCGCGAGCGGCTCTTGGCCTTGCACAGCGGACAGATGGGCGCGTTGCGGTGGATCTGCTGGTGACACGACAGGCACGACTTCATGGGCGGCGGCTGCTGTCTGCACACACACATGCACAACTCACTACTACTCGATATTTATTAAAAGTGCAATGCGATGGATATGTCACCATATGAACGTGAACACCGTTAGTTTATAATCTATCTTGCGAGATTGTAAACTGTCGATAAATTGTGAACTATACATATTCTGTAACTGTACAATCTATTCTATACTTATAATAAATCTGTACATTGAAAATATCAAAAAAATAAATGGCGGGGCGTGTTACTAGACCGACACCGAACCCAAAAATGAGATTAAAAATTTTTTTGTCTGTCTGTCTGTTTTTTCAGGCATCACGCAAAAACTACCGGTTCGTTTACGATGAAACTTGATATAATTATTCTTTAATATCCTGGGCACCACACTGGGTACTTTTTATCCCGGAAAAGTATATACAATAAAAAACAAACTTAATTTTGCGGTTCGATCCCTACACCCGATTACTGTACCAACCGCAAATAATAAGTTTGTCGTAGGTTACGTCAACCGCAGTGGAGTTCCTTTTTATTCCTTTTAGTTTTTAGAGTTATTTAGGTTTATTTTTATAAGTCGTAGGTATAGATTTTGTGACCGTAGGTTATTTTATAATACTGTTAGGTAGGATTAGTCATTCGTATAGATATTAGTTTTTAGGGATTTTGCTTATTTATTGAGTTTAGATTAGTTATCATTAGAAATGAGTTTATTTAGGTAGGTAGGTATTTTATTTTCTGTTATTGAGTTTTTTTTTCGCAATAAATACTTTTTCTTTCTTCTTTCTTTTTTTTAATTAGGTAGGTACTTAGGTAAAGATATCATATAGGTACCCTCTTAATCACCACTAATGAGACACAATTGGTTTTCTATTGTAATTAGCCACAAAGGGCCCGCGAGATAGATGGCATTCTGAGGTAGAGATTCTGAATTAATTTTGAAAATTATCGTGTAGCAAGCCATTTCAGCCGACAACATATGATACATGGCATACATATGATACATTATATCCAAGATAAGAATGCTTGGAAACATGCTGGTCCTGCTCCATAGGACAATCTCTAGAGTCTAGACAAAGTCAAACTGGTTGCTAATGTAATTGTATAATTTTTTATTTTTTTTGTTCTCTTTGACATTGATTTGCATTCTGTAATTGCTTAAGTCACCCGGAATTATTCCTCCTTATTATTTATTTATGAAAATAGTCTACTTTTGGAATGTTTGTAAATATGTGAGCACCATGTACCTATCACATAGTCAATTTATATGTCATGGTTTCATTAATTCATTTTAATTCTTTTACCTATTGTGGTATAGTAATTTTATGTTTAGGTGCATCGTCTTCACATATAATTATATAATTAATGTATGCAAAATATTGCAAAACATTTTAAAAGAGTAACGGTGGAGTTTTTTGCCCATTCTTCTCCATACGAAAACTACCTTTTGGAAGGGGCGACTAGAATCAATTTTATTTTAATTTAAATTTTGACGTTCAAAAGTGCCTTTTATGTGCCTAATTGAAATAAATGATTTGACTTTGACTTTGACTTTGAGGAAGCACATACATTTTATCCTGTTAGCATGTTCCCGTGGGATAATTTCCGACATCCACGCGGGCGAAGCCGCGGGCAGAAGCTAGTATGTAAATATTGCTTACAATATAACGTGCGGTCCCGGCAAACTTCGTACCGCCTCAGAATTAATAAATGTATGAGAAAAAGAATTATCTTCCTTTTTAGGGTTCCGTAGCCAAATGGCAAAAAACGGAACCCTATATATAGATTCGTCATGTTTTTCTGTCCGTCCGTATCTCACAGCCACTTTTTTCCGAAACTATAACTATAAGAACTATACTGTTGAAACTTGGTAAGTAGATGTATTCTGTGAACCACATTAAGATTTTCACACAAAATAGAAAAAAATATTTTTGGGGTTTCCCCATACTTAGAACTGAAACGCAAATTTTTTTTTTCATCAAACCCCTTTGGGGTATCTATGGATAGGTCTTCAAAAATGATATGAGGTTTCTAATATCATTTTTTTCTAAACTGAATAGTTTGCGAGAGAGACACTTCCAAAGTGGTAAAATGTGTGTGTGTGTGTGTGTGTCCTGTAACTTCTAAAATAAGAGAATGATAAAACCAAAAAAATATATGTGATGTACATTACCATGTAAACTTCCACCGAAAATTGGTTTGAACGAGATCTAGTAAGTAGTTTTTTTTAATACGTCATAAATCATAAACCGCAATCTACCTTTCATTCAATCAACTCATGATTGATTTTTATAGATAATGGTACGAAACCCTTCGTGCGCGAGTCCGACTCGCACTTGGCCGTTTTTATCTTCAATTATCTCCATGTTTTACTTCGATAGTACTAGATTAAGGATCAGGAACAAAAATCAGTCGCTCAAGTGGCCACGTTTGCACACACGTAAAGATCTACATTTCTTAGAAAAATGTTTAATAATATTAACAACTTCAGTTTATTATAAATCTGAATGCTTAATCATAAAGTTTAATTACCATTGCAAAATATATTTAAAATGTCGCTTGAAAATAAAATCATTCTATTTTTTAATTTTCAGTCGTTTATTCTAAAATGAAACTTAAAGTCTAAGTAATAAGGTTAAAAACATACTAATTTGAAATAAGACCACAAAAGTATTTGTGGTCTTATATTTCTGGCCGTTTTGAAGCGCTTATCGGGAATCTAGTACTATTATTGATCGAAGATGTTTCTGCTACTCGGTGAGAGACAAATCCAACAAATTAAAGATCATAAAAATAGGTCCAGCCGATCTAGCGTTATATAGGGTGTAACTAACCCGACTTGGTTTTATTTTATTAAATAGAAGATTAAATTTCGATAGTTTGTAATCTATCCATGTCAAACCAAATTGTGAACGAAACGTCAGTTTGATGTCACTATCTGTCCGGTTTTATCAATAGTTTTGGGGGTCTTAGCGGTAGTCGAATTACGGTTGAGGTTAGAACTGTGACCACCACGCGCGAGCCAAGCGAGCGAAGCGAGCGGTGCCGCGGCAGTTCACAACTTTTCTATAGTTTTTAATCTCGCGAGATAGATTATAAACTAACGATGTTCATAATGTTATTACTTTGTCAGATATATGAGTTACATCAATTGGTGTAAGTGAACTTCCATTTCAATATGTGTAATCAATATTATGTACCTACAGAAAAAAATAGCGTATAAAGTGTCAAACAAAAATTAAAATTATATCATTGTATAAAATAAATCGTAATCGAATAAATTAATATTTAATAGGTGAAGAGGACAGGGCAGGTGAGGACGGGCGGAGGGAAGTCGGGAAGAGAACCAAAAAGAGAAATAAAACATAATCGAACCTCAGCGAGACGGTAATGAAATCTTGGTCGAGGGCAGACCTGAACGCGGGCGGCGGCGGCGGCGGCTTGCGCGGCGCGGGCGGCAGGAACGACGCCAGCGCGCGTGGGGCCCCGGGCCCCGGGGGCCCGCCCGCCCCTCCCGGGCCCCCGCCCGGCAGCGCGGGGAAGCGGCTGCAAACACTGCAATCTTACTCCATCGTACACCTTACCACACCGTATCACAAACGAATTTTGATTATATAATTAGCTATATCATCAAAATTCGTTTGTGATACGAAGCTTACAGATGAACACACAAATTCCTACTATCCAATTTGGTTTTTGTTAAATTGTGCACGAGAAAACATCGACATTCTTACGAGTGCGTAATGCTGAATCAGCCTATAATGTAC
This sequence comes from Apamea sordens, assembly GCA_945859715.1. Classification (NCBI taxonomy): domain Eukaryota; kingdom Metazoa; phylum Arthropoda; class Insecta; order Lepidoptera; family Noctuidae; genus Apamea; species Apamea sordens. The sequence goes on from OX243997.1 coordinate 20,735,864, forward strand.
CTACGCCTCCTCCCTGCAAGAGCGGGCGCGCTGGTAATGCATTACGAGAATTACTACTTTATACAGGATGTATTAGGTTGGGGAAAAAGTCTTTTCGCATTATAGTATGTATGAACTTGTAATAAAATCTCTTTGGTTATACTATTTGTATCTGGCTGGTTTTGGTATCATTGAAAGTTTAAATTTTAAAGAACATCATTCCAAATTCAAATTAGGAAAATGTGTGATTTTCATTTGTTTTTCGTACTGTCAAGATGAGTGAATGAATCTAATGAAGAAATTCGATACATTTTAAAATTTTACTACTAAGAGGTAAAACCGCAACGCAAGCCACGAAAAAAAATTGCAATGTTTATGGACCTAGTGCAGTGTCTGTGAGAGTAGCACAAATTTGGTTTAAGCGTTTTCAATCCGGAAATTTTGATGTCAAAGATGCACGTCGCTCTGGTCGCCCTATTACGGATAAAATGGATGCCATTTACGGATAAAATGGATGCCATTTTTGAAAAAGTGGAGCAAGATCGGCATATCAGTAGTTCGACGTAGCTGAAGAACTGGGAATTGAAAAAAACAAAATAGTTTTGGCGCATTTGAAAAAAAACTGGGTACACAAAAAAGCTCGATATTTGGTTACCTCACGAGCTCACTGAAAGAAACCTAATGAACCGTGTACTCATTTGTGATTCTTTATTACGACGTAATGAAACCGAACCATTTCTGAAGAAGCTGATAACTGGTGATGAAAAGTGGATCACGTACGACAAGAACGTGCGAAAAAGGTCGTGGTCAAAGGCCGGTCAGGCTTCACAGACTGTGGCGAAACCCGGGTTAACTCGCAACAAGGTGATGCTGTGTTTGTGGTGGGATTAGAAGGGCATTATTCATTATGAGCTGTTACCACCACTCCACCAGGCAGGACCATCGATTCTGAACTCTACTGCGAACAACTGATGAGATTAAAGCAAGAAGTTGAGAGAAAGCGGCCGGCATTAATCAACAGAAGGGGTGTGGTTTTTCATCATGATAACGCTAGACCTCACACATCTTTAGCCACTCAGAAAAAATTAAGAGAGTTTGGCTGGGAGGTTTTAATGCATCCGCCGTATAGTCCTGACCTTGCACCTTCAGATTTCCACCTGTTTCGGTCTCTTCAGAATTCTTTAGGCAGTGTCAGGTTAACATCACGAGAGGACTGCCAAAACCACTTGTCGCGGTATTTTGATCAGAAGTCCCAAAATTTCTATAGCAATGGGATCATGTCCCTACCTACAAGATGCCAAAAAGTTATCGAACAAAATGGTACCTACATACTTTAGTTAAATGTAAATAAAATATATTAAAAATGTTTTGAATTTTCTTAAAAAATGCGAAGAAACTTTTTTCCCCAACCTATTATGTAACCACATTGCACAAAAATAATTGCTGGGAAACGATTTTTATTTTTTGTGTGAATAATCGCTGTTTACGGTTGCGCGCAATGTCACGCACGCAAAAAATATACTTATGGGTGCATGCAACGACATAGCAGTAGTGTTTAATGTTAATTATTACATTCAAAACCTGTTTTCCTAAAAAAAAGTATAAACAGTTGGAACTTTGACCTTCAATATCTCCATAACAAGAAGGTTCAGGTATGGTCCAGTACAAAAAAAAAACGGGAACAACAACTCTGACTCTCAACTTTGTAAGGGAATTTTTACACCCGTTAAATATATTGCTGTGAGCACAAGGCTGTGAGTCCCTCGCAGACAGTCGGCAAGTGGGCGGTGAAGGAGCCTGGGGCACGTACTCGGGCGTGATGGGGCTGCCCTCCTCCTCGTGCAGGTCGGGCAGGCGCTCCAGGCCGAGGCACTGGCGCCGCAGCAGGTCCACCTCGGCCTTCAGCGGCCGGTAGTCCTCGTGCAGCCGCGACGCCGCCGACAACTTGCGCGTCATGCTCTCTTCTGTCTGCTTGATCACCGTTTCCATCTGTTGACACACAAATTATTTGATATACACATACATCCGCTAATCAATAATGTTTACAGAGAGTAACATGCTTGGTGAACAAGCTAGAATCCCAGAGCTCGCATTGCGAGACTGTTTGATCAAGAATAATACTAACAATGTGGCTGTGCCCAAATCTATACTTATAAATCTTATAATAAATCTGTAGAAGTGAAAATTCTGTACATTGAAAATATCAAAAAAATAAATAGCAGGGGGTGTTACTAGACCGACACCGAACCAAAAAATGTGATTAAAAAATTTATTGTCTGTCTGTCTGTTTGTTTGTTCAGGCATCACGCAAAAACTACCGGTTCGATTACGATGAAACTTGGTATAATTATTCTTTAATATCCTGGGCACCACACTGGGTACTTTTTATCCCGGAAAAGTATATACAATAAAAAACAAACTTAATTTTGCGGTTCGATCCCTAGACCCGATTACTGTACCAACCGCAAATAATAAGTTTGTCGTAGGTTACGTCACCCGCAGTGAAGTTCATTTTTATTCCTTTTAGTTTTTAGAGTTATTTAGGTTTATTTTTATATAAGTCGTAGGTATAGATTTTAATTTTAAAGTATAGGTAGTATATTTGACAGTGTACTTACGTAGTGACCGTAGGTTATTTTATACGAGTAATATTGTTAGGTAGGATTAGTCATTCGTATAGATATTAGTTTTTAAGGATTTTGCTTATTTATGGAGTTTAGATTAGCTATCATCAGAAATAGGTTTATTTAGGTAGGTAGGTATTTAATTTTCTGTTATTGAGTTTTTTTTTTAAATTAGGTAGGTACTTAGGTAAAGATATCATATAGGTACCCTCTTAATCACCACTAATGAGACACAATTGGTTTTCTATTGTAATTAGCCACAAAGGGCCCGCGAGATAGATGGCATTCTGGGGAAGCACATACATTTTATCCTGTTAGCACGTTCCCGTGGGATAATTTCCGACTTCCACGCGGGCGAAGCCGCGGGCAGAAGCTAGTCATCAATAAAACTCTTGGCCTTAATTGCCATGATTTCATGAAACACTCAGTCAATTGGGTAATTTGAACATGGATTGATGATGAGATGACTTATAGAGAAGTATGGAACAATAAGACATGGGGCGCCGACCACGAAAAAATTGGGATAAGAGCAGGAGAATGATGATGAGAGCTGTATTGATGATTTGAATGATACATTATAATTGTGTAAATTCATACTTGTTACGGTCGCAAATCAAATTTTGATCAACATACAGCCTTATACTAACCTGCAAATTGCCTAAAACCGCAAGAAAATTTGAATTTCGCGGGCTACCTGGCACTTTCGATGCTATTCTCAGCATACATTGAAATTTAAAAAATGAAGAGGTTGTTCTAATTCTTTAATTTGTTATCTATCTAATTTATATAGAAAGAATATTGCAGTTAAAAAAAAACATCTGTAGTCTCTGCCTAAACTCACGACTTTTTCCCTTGGGAAATTCCATTTTCCCATGGGAAAACGTCGTCATTTTATGTATGTAAGTATGTATTATCTATTTATTTATCCACACAATTTACGACATTGACACTTATAATTAACAGTCTGCAGTATAAAATAAAATTAAATAATCATTTATTTCAGGAAGTTATTCCCATATTATGAAGCACTACAAATTATATAGAACAAACACAACAAATACAACACAAATTACATACATAAAATATTACACATTCAAAAATTGCATTACAAATAAATAAGTTAGTTTAAATAAAAAATAAAATTATAGTTATTAGGTTAAAATTCATTCGATTACATTCAACCTATAAAAGTATAAGCTGTATAAAGTTGTGCATGATCACTGGGAGGCCAGCAGAAATTACTTCGGAATTTGGAGCATATAGAACTGAATTCAAGTATTCATAGCTGACCATCACAGACTCACAGAGAAAACAAACAGTTTAAAATGATACAATTGTCGGCCAACAATAGCGCGCGCCTAAGTAAACAAACTCCCGCGCCATCATACTTGTGGTATTAATAGCTCCCAAATGCTGCTGGTATTGTTTGTGGCTGCTGTACTTTCAAGCATTCCAATGTGTTTTAGATAAACTATTTTGTATTGATGTCAGAAGGACATTCTAGCATGATGGGGTGCAAATGTGCAATATTCCACTATGTGCAAAAACTTATTTCAGCATTTAATCTTACTATCAACAAAATAATGTTAGGATATCCTAACATTGTACTTTCTCAGTTGATATCTGAAAAGTGCCCATTCTTGAAGAAGAGATAATGAATGTTGCATCGTGAAATAGTAAAATATCATACTGCATTGATATCAGCATGAATCTGGCGCAGCTCCTCCACGTGGCTCATCTTCTCCTGCTGCAGCAGCTCCATTTCGCGCTTGTACTGTGCCAGGCAGCGCCCCTCCTGATCCCCGCTGCGCACCTCATTCAGAATACTGCGCTTCATTCGCTCCAGAGTTATCGTTTTATTTCTGGAAATATTTAACACATGTAGTTATTAATTTGGTCAGGGGTGACAAAAATACACAATGCATGTTTTTGGCTGAAGATAAGTAATGAAGGCAGGAACAGGAAAACGGAGCCAATCCTAAGTAAATCCAGCTACACGAAAGTTAATTATTTTCTATAAAAAAAATGTTTTAAGGTGTTGTACTATAATATGCCAACAATGTATACAAATAAATATATAAATTATTTTTATTTATTTTACCATTTATGTACATAAGTATATACATATAAACAAACATTGAAAAACAGAACAGAAAAAATAGGTACAGAGGTGATGCTTATAAGAAATCTCTTCCAGCATAAATGAGATAGGACAATAGATACAGAGACGTACACGCTGTCTGCGTGTGATAGAGCAAAGGAGACAAAAAATAATATAATTAAATAATTTTCATATGGACTTAGTGTACTAAAATCAAATACAAAAACTCACTGTGCCCTCTCTGCATACTACGCATATGCCTACGCGTGGCTGCGCTACGGTATCATCATGTGGGGACACAGTGTAGATGCAAGTGATTTATTTATTGCACAAAAGAAATGTGTGCGAATGTTATTCCAAATAAAACCTAGAGACAGCTGCAAACCCCACTTTATAAAAGAAAAAATTTTAACTCTGCCCTCCATTTATATATTAGAAATAGCCACTTTTGTTAAAAATAACCTAAACCTGTTTAATTTTGACAAGAGTGAGCGCCGCAAAAACAAGTTAACTCTACCAGCACCTAGACTACAAATGTACAAAAATAGCCCTGAATACCGAAGCATACAAATATACAACAAATTACCTGAAAATATATGGTCCACGAAAACAACATGTGTATTTAAAGCTAGGCTAAAGGCATTGCTCTTAAAAAAATGTTACTACAGTATAAAGGAATGTATGGAAGACAAAATGTTAAAATAGTTTTCAATCAGTGTGTTAATTATAATGTATATAACCTTTTAAGTACGAAGCTAGATATAAGTTTAAATAATATTATATTTTAATTGTGAGAGTTCCTAATATTAGATAATGGATACTCACTACAATACTGTTAGTTTTTTAAGTTATCTTGCTGCGCCCTAACAGGGTCATGTACTCACTAGTTTAAGCCTAGCGTGTAATTATGGTTGTGTACATTGTGCACTAAATAAATAATTAATAAACAAATTGATAATAATGATAAATGTTAAAATAAAATGTAATATTTTTTTGTAATTATATTAAATTGTTAGTGTTTAGTATATTGTAATAATTAGAATTAATATTAAAATAAGTATTATGTACAATTTGCAGAGTCCTTACAGGGTACATGTTTTAACACTGTGCCATGAAATTTGAATGTATGCCTACTAACCAGTGTTTTACATGTAGCAAACAAATAAACAAACAAATAATACATAGAATCAAAAAACAATTCACTTAAATACTAAACAAAAATTACGAGATTAGACTAACATACATACAAATAAACATACATAAATACTTCTAAAATAAATATTACTAGAATGATAATAATTATATCATACTCAATAAAATAAATACATACACAAATAAGAAGAAGTGGACAAATAGTGTTCTTTCACTCTTCTTTTAAAAACTACAGTAGTCTGCAAAATTCTGTTTGTAATCGTAAATTCAGTGCTAAGAAGGTTATTTATTTTCTATATGGTAAAAAATATAGTTTTATGGTGTTGTACTTACGCCAACAAACTGTTTTCTTTCTTTCTTATACTTTAGTTTCATTCACAAAATATAATTGGTAATAATCGGTCAGAGGGTCGTCATGTCTCAAAAACATATTTGATGAATCCATTCAAAGTATTACACTCGTGAGATTTTTTAATTTAGTTACTTAACTTTTAGTCTAAATTCATCATGCAATATAAAATAATAAACATTTCAAACGATGTCGTGTTTATTGATCGAGTCCACAGGTGCGATTTGGAAGAGCATTTTGAATAATTTATCAATAATAAATCAACATACCTGATCTCTTTCATAGCTTCTAATTTATGATATATTTCGCGTTCGTTTTCAGCGGTCATTTCTTATTATAATTGTGTTAAAAACTACGAAAATAAATGAAAATGCACAACCACAAAGCGAAAATCACATTCGTCGCCGTCGCCGTGATGAGTTAATAGTGATGAGGTGCAGTGACGCACGGTGACGTTCGCGAGTAATCGCGAATGCTTGCGCGTCGAGTCGTTCACCTCACTTCATTACTGCCATTTTAGGTTTTATATTGTTACTTGTTAGGAGATACCTTTTTCATGTTTTTTTAAGATATGAACAACAAATTAGTTTGTTATTTCTAACCGACCAAAACCGGGAGGACGCTCTCAAGTCGACGCGTATCTGATATACATTTTTACTCCTTAGATTTATTTATGTTTTCATTTCAGTAACGCTATAACCAAAACTATAACTCTCCCGTATTATTATTATACTCTTTACTGAACTTATTTTTATCATGATTTATGGTTAGTCACATCACTATGAAAAATAAAAAAAAGGAATTGAAAGGAAAATGGCCGCTTGACCATTGATAGCGGCTTGCTGTCAAAATAGTGGAATCATTATAGGACAACGCGTACGCAATAACTTGTGTGGAAACAATCTTAATGCATGATATTAATTAGCAGACCGAATGAATTTGTCATATTTTACCTTAGTTGACTCGAATATTACTTGGCGGAGGTCATTTACACCTTTGCAACTGGCTTCGTGTCGTGCCCACTAAATTCCATTCGACACTGTTTACTTGTGAGAATGAGTGAGGAGGGCAGCGAGGATTCGCCTCCACGGCCCAAGCGCAAGATTAAGAAAGTGATGGTGCTCTCGTCGGACTCGAGCTCGGACAGTGACGAAAGCGTCACAGCTGCGGGGTCACGCAGAAAGAGATTGAGGGTGACTGAGCAAGCTTCAACACGTTGTGTTAGTGCTGGAGTCGATGGAGTATTACAATGAGTGTGTTACAGGTGCTGAGTGATGACGGCAGCGATAGCAGCGGCAGCTCAGTGGTGTGCGCGGGGTCTCGCCGCAAGCGCGCGCTGCCCAAGCTTCGCGACTCTGAGGGCGACAGTGACACGTCCGGCTGGGCCACTGACCACTCGGACGCACCTAAGCCCGCCGCCTCTGCCGCCAAACCCACTTCTGGTTTTGCATCGGACAGCTCAGAAGGCAACTCAGACAAGTGTTCCATTTGTCTTTTGCGTTTCACTGATCAAGAAGTGGGGACACCACAGAGCTGTGAACATATTTTCTGTTTGGATTGTATCACGGAATGGTCAAAAAATGTCAACACCTGTCCAGTAGACAGAATTACATTTGATTTCATTGTAGTGAGGGCTTGTGCGGGCGGTCGTGTGCTACGTACTGAGCCCGTAAAGGTGGTCGAGCGCCGGCCTTCAGTAGAGCTTCTTGTGATTGAGGACCCAACTGTCTGTGAGGTAAATTATGTTCATGCTACAGCATTGTGAGAACTGCAATCGGGCCACTGGTTCAAGGTGTTAACATTGAAAGTTCGTTGTTGTTGTTACTTAGAAGTCACAAAAAATTTTGGCATATTTAATCAATTACACTTATTATTATTATAAACAAGCTGTGTTTTATACTGGTTTGAAATGGCAAATAACTAAATGCACTATCAAATATTGCATTTTAGGTGTGTGGCCGCACAGACAATGAAGAAACCATGCTTCTGTGTGATGGATGCGACCTTGGATATCATATGCAGTGCCTCACCCCACCACTGTCGGAGGTAATCTACACAGTTCTTGAAGTTCTGTGACCGATTATAGATACACAATATTGTTATTTCTCCATAAACTTAGCTTCATTTATTTTATATTGCAGGTTCCTATTGATCAGTGGCTCTGTCCCAATTGTGACAATCTGCTATCAGATGTGGATTTCTTATTTTCTGGCATCACAGATATGGACTTGCCAATTTCATCTAGAAGTGCATTAATCAGAGAGAGAAGGAATGTTAGATCATCAAGGGCGCATAGCGCAGACGAACCATCTACATCCTCCGGCAATAGAGGGAACCGTTTGAATTCTGATGATATACCAACAACATCAAGAGGATCACACTCTGCGCAGGGCAGTAGTTCACGAACAACTACGAGTAGGCGTAAAAGTGCTGCACATACAAACTGTAGAAGGCCAAAAAGGAGAAGAACTAAAACGGTCATTATTGAGTATGAAGTGCAAGAAAATGGTAAATTTCCTGTCACCAAACGAGTTAAAAGGAAACTAAAGAAAAGGAGGGTAAGTACAAAGCCTTTCAGAATGTAGCTCGATAGGGAGTTAACTTTGAGAGCTAACACGGTTGTCTATGCGCAGACCAAGAGACGGCAACCGCGCACGGCTGCACGGCGCTCGCACGTGCTAGCCAGCGTGCGCGCGGCGCTGGCGGCGGCGGGCGCGGGCGGCGTGCCCGGCGCGCGCGGCGTGCCCGGCGTGCGCGGCGTGCGCGGCGTGCCCGGCCTGCCCGGCGCCGGGGCACTGCGCGAGCTGTCCGCGCGCCGCTCGCGCGCCGGCATCCCGGCGCTCAGCCTGTTCGGCGACGCGCACCAGCTGGACTACTTCCCCGAGGACGACGAGCACGGCGTGTCCGAGCGCGCCAGCACGGCCGTGGCCTCGCGCCCCACTTCCAGCATCCTCAGTGCTTACAGACAGGTAATTGCAGCTGCATCATGTTCATTGTTTTATTTGTGTTAATAATTATGTCTAATAATGACGTATGTGATGACTTATTCCCAGGCGAGAAGAAAGATGATCTCCATACCGTCTCCTACGCACGCGTCGTCGGCCCCCGACGTTCTCTCCTCTATCCTCGAAAGTCAAACTTTGCTTCATTCAAAACAATCTGTAGTGTCTATTTCTGTAGACGGTAGTGTGAATATAAAATTAGAAACTCGCGAAAAGCCGAAGAAACAATCCGACGAGCCGAAAAAACAGGACAAGATTGATCTCTCGCAGGGAGAGGAAGCCACGAGGAAGGTACCGTCGTACCCCGGACAGTCGCGCGGCGGGCGCGGCTGGGGCGGCGGCTACACCGGCAACTACCACCGCGAGCAGGGCACCAACAACCTGAACAACAGGGGCGGCGGCTACGACAACAACTACAACGGTGGCGGCTACCAGAACCGCCAGGGGAACGCGTTCAATCAAAACAACAATGCGCGCCGCGACGACATGGACACCTATAACAATTACTCTAGAAGACCCCACCATTATCCGCTGGGAGATGACCTTCCTTTTGAGCGCAACAGGAGACAAGTTCCTGAGCAGAACCGAGGTCAGAACAATCAGCCGTCGCAGCGCCCCGAGCCGGGCCGCTACAGCCTGGCGCCGGCCTGGCAGCCCTACGTGCCGCCGCCCGCCCCGCTCCGCAACGACCCGCCACCTGTGCAGCACAGGCACTCGTTTGGGGGCTTCGAAAACCCGCTCGACATGAGAATGGGTCCAATCCGGCGACAAAACTCAGGAAACAGTAACCTCGAGCCCGTGGCCGCAACACAAGCGCAGCAGCCACCGAAGCCTCAGCCGTACCACCCGCTGCCGGAACCGCCTATGTTTAAATTCGACAAAACGCCCGAACTCGACAAGTCGGAGGACGAGAAGAGTGATTCTAGTTTAGTCATAGACACCGAGAAGTACGACCCCACCGAGCCGACCAACGATGACGACGACAGCGGCGACGTCGACGACGTGCCCCCCGCGCCCCCCGCGCCGCCGGCCGCGCCGCCCTCGCCCCCGCGCGCGCCCCCCGCGCCCCCCGCGCCCCCGCCGCGCCTGCGCGTGCCGCCGGGCGTGCTGGACAGCTGCGTGCGCGCCGTGCTGCACGAGCACCGCGCGCTGCTGGCGCCGGGCGCGCCCGCGCGCGCCGCCAGCGACGACGACTCCGAGGGCGACTGCCCCAACTTCTCCATCTACTCCGCCACCAGCGTGCACATCGCCAACAGCTCGGCCGAGGCGCCGGCCGATGCTCCGCTCGGGCCGCTGGTGCCGCACGACAGCCTGGAGGACCTGGTGCAGGAGGACGACGACCCGCCCACCCCTGCTGACCTGCCCGAACCGGCAGAACCGCCCGCCACGGTAGACCCGCCCGCCCTGGTAGACCCGCCCGCCCCGCCGCCGCGTGCCGCACCCGACCACACTGTCAGAAACAAAACTGAAGAAGAATTGAAAGAGAAAGTCTCGAAGAGATGTCCCATCACGACGAATCCGCGTAATCCCATTAAAATTAAACTCAACACGCCCTCGTTGATTAAACGACAAGTTAGTCTGTACGACGAAGAAATAGAAGACGAAGAGGAAGAGGTAAATGAGGATAGCGAGAGTGCGCCCTCCGCGGAGCCTGGCGACCTGCCGCGCGACAAGACACCCGCGCAGGAGCGCGACGCGCAGGCCACGCGCCCAGACTCGCCCGCTCAGGAAGAGGAGGTTTCCGAACTCGCGCCGGAGACCCACTCCATCGAACCGGCTAATACTAACCTTGAGGAGCCAGACCAAATACAGGAAGAAGTCTCAAAGAAAGCAACTGAAATAGAGAAAGATGCTACCACACCTGACATTGAGGAAGAACCGACCACTCCCACGGACAAAGCAGCGTCGGTGACCGAAGACAAGTTAGACGATGATGATGAAGAGACCATGGACAGTGCGGAGCGCGCCGCCACGCCGCCGCCGCGCCGCCGCGACTCCTCCAGCTCCGGCGACCTGTCCGCCGCCGACGACGAGCTGCCCGTCCTCGAGCACTCTCCTAGGAAAGGCTCTGTAGACAGAAATGATGACTTGCTAGAGAAAATGACTGAGTCCATCAGCGAGACCGAAGATGAAAGGAGTTACACGCCCTGCCTCGACGAGAACAAGTCCAAGGACACGTCCCTGGAGACCGACAAAGAAAAGGGTATCGAGGGACTCGACACCGAGATGATATCCGAAGACGAGGGCAACGAGATGTTCTCGGACAACGAGCGCGCGCCCTCGGAGGCGTCGCGCGTCTCGCCCGCGCCCCCGCCGCCCGACGACGAGGAGGGCGAGATCGTGGACAAGAAGAAGGAGCCGCGGGGCGACGACGCCAGGAAGAAGAAGAAGAAGGACTCCAAGAAGGAGGGCAAGGACAAGAGCAAGGGCAAGGGCAAGAAGGCCGACGTCGCCTTCAAGAAGCTCAGCAAGAGCGGCAAGGAGCGCAACTACCGCGACAAGGACAAGAAGCGCGAGCGGCGCGACTCCAGCGACGCGTCGCGCGAGCGCAAGCTGCGCCGCAAGGAGCGCCGCAAGGACCTGGAGCGCTACGACGTGCGCACCCTGGTGGGCGAGAAGCGCCGCCGCCCCAAGGACGCCTTCGGGCGGGACGTGTCGCCGCGCGCCTCGCCCAGCCTCAGCCGCTCGCCGCCGCCCGCGCGCCTCACGCCGCGCCGCGAGCCCGACGCGCCCGGCCGCCGCCGCTCCGCCGAGCGCCCGGGCCGCTCCGCGTCTCGCCCGCGCCGCTCCCTCTCCCGCGTCAGGCGCTCCGTCTCCCGCGTCAGGCGCTCCGCCTCGCGCGTCAGGCGCTCCGCCTCCCGGGCGCGCCGCGCGTCGTCGTCCCCGCGCCGCGCGCGCCTCTCGGCCTCCCCGCGCTCGTCGCCGCGCGCCGCGTCGCCCGCGCGGCCTCGCCGCCGCCGCCGCTCCGCCGAGCGCGACAAGCGCGCGGAGCCCCGCAGGCGCCGCTCGGCCGAGAGGACGCGCAAGCGACGCCGCTCCGGCTCCGGCTCCAAGAGCCCGCGACCGAAACCGACGAAAAGAAAGAAGCGCGTCCGCTCCGAGCGCTCCACCTCGCGCCGTCGCTCGCCGCGCAGGCGCAGCCCGCGCCGCCGCCGCGTGCGCCGCCGCAGCGCCAGCCGCTCGCCGGAGCCGTCGCCCGCGCCGTCGGCGGGCGGGGCGGAGGCCGGGCCGGGCTCCGTGGACTCGCGCCTGCTGTCGCCGCGCACGCCGCCGCCCGAGCCCTCGCCGCCGCCGGCGCCCGAGGTGCGCGAGCGCCGCCGCCGCGACCCCGCGCGACACCGGCGCCTGCGCGACGCCGCCGGGCCCTCCAAGGAGGTGTTCACGTCCGGAGACAACATCCTCGTCAGCGTCAGCTTCAAGGAGCAGGAGCGCGCCGAGGGCGACGAGCGGCGAGAGCGGCGGCGCGAGCGCAGGCGGCGCCGCCGCAGGGCCGCGGGGCCCGGGCCCGACGACGTGGCGCCGCGCCCCGTCGCCATCATCGACCTCGAGCGCTCGCCCTTCCGCGAGCTGACGCCGTCGCCGTGCAACGTCATCGTGCTGAGCGACAGTGAGCCCGGCGAGAAGGAGCCGGAGCGGCCGGCCGCGGCGGGGCCGGCCGCCGCGCCCGAGCCCGCGCACGCCGTGGGCCCCAAGACGCCGCCGTCGCCGGGCCGCGGCGCGGAGGCGGCCCCGGACGCGGGCGGCGCGGAGGACGCGCGCGGGCCGCTGACGCCGCCGGAGCCGCCGGACTCGCCGGACGCGTACGACCCGTACGAGCCCACGCGCTCGGCGTCGGCGTCGCCCAGCTCGGCGCGCGCGCCCAGCCCGCCGCGCGCCTGCATGACGCTGGAGGCGGCGCAGAAGACCAACATGTCCGCCGATGAGGTTCTCGACCGACGTCCGCTCTCACCAATAGAAAAGGTACTTTATTTTGCGATAACTTATGAAATAAAATATTGTAGGTAATAATAATAATAATAATATCCCTGGACATTTCACACAGCGCCATCTAGTCCCAGGTGTGGTAGGCAACTGGGAACCTAGGAACCAAAAGGAATCATTGAAACTATAAAACTACACTAATATTAGAGGCAAACTTGTTAAGTTTTTGTGTAGAAATTAATATCCGAACTACTCTTCCGATTTAAAAAAATTCCTTCACCAACATGCTGAATAGATCTTCAGGGTGGACATAGGCTGTATATAATCGCTTTAATAGCGGCCAACCCATCGTACTTTTCATACAAACGCTCGTGCGTGATTATGTCGTTGTAAGGCATCTATCTTAGAATTTTTTGAACTAATAGGAATCTTATGCACTATATCGAGGCATCTATCAAAGCAAAAATAAAAAATTTGAAGAAACAAATTCAGTATGAGCCTCCAAAAATCTGCTTTTTTGCACAAATTTTACCTGAACTTTGGCCGTTCAAAATGTACTCATAAGTTTTAAAAGTAAAGAAATCATATCAATAGAAGCTTTGCACATGTAATGGAGATTCTAAATGACAAATATTTTTTCCAAAAACTTGTAAAGGTCAAAACTGACTGCAAGTGACAGCTATGTGACCAGAACCCAGCAATGCTTAGATATGTAAGCTGTCACGCCCTTTATGCCTGGAGGCTTTTATTTAGGTAGTAAGTTTTTGTTTTTATTTTAATTAATTATTTTTTAGCTTGAGTACGTATAGTTTTTATTGGAACAAAGTTCCTTATCGCGCGTTGCGAAAGGGGGCTAGACGGAAGAAATTAAGACCAAAAGTTGGAACGACACTTTTTGCTATAGTTGTAAGCCGTGCGGCGTGCGCGTGTTTCTCTGTCTGTCTCTCTCTCTCTCTCTCTTTGAACTTCGTTCCATCCGGGTGTCCCTTGACACCTCTCATGTTTTATATTTATATATTGGCGTGGCTAGCTGACATGGCAGATAATTTAAGTTTCTTGTAATGTTAATTACTGAACATAGGTTCCTAGTATTGTATACATGCAACTATATTCTAACTGAACAGACAGCTGTGCTGCTGGAGAGTTTGTTGCGCCACTTCTTCTTCCCAGCGATAGCACTAGGAAGTGGTGAAGGGCGGGCGTTTTTGAGGGACTGTCTTTTGTAATTTTGACGTTCGAAAAGTGCTGATTCTCAGCCTAATTTGAATAAATGACTTTTGATTTTGATTTGACCGCTCGGTCGGTGCTGGTGGTGGTGTTGCCATATATCTCCGCACGCAAATTCCCTACTCTGTTGTCAATGTGTCAGCCACCGCCATCTAATGCTGGTGAACATCTCTTCCTTGAAGTCGAACTACACCATTCGAAATTACTTCTGGGCGTCTATTATTGCCCCTCTTTACGCGTTAGTTTCTTTTCTTCCTTTGAAAACCTCTTAGAAATGCTGGTCCCTTCTTACAGTCATAGCATAATCATGGGTGATTTTAATACTTGCCTGTTGAAAAAAGACCATCGCTCTTCGTCTCTGACTAATCTTGTGGCTTCCTGTAATCTTTCCATTCTTCCACTGAGTGCCACTCACCATTTTCCTAACTCTACTCCTTCACTTCTTGACTTGATTTTTGTCTCTTCCCTTGATCACGTCGCTAAGCATGGCCAATGTTCAGCCGATGCCTTTTCCTATCATGACCAGATTTTTCTGTCGTACAAAATTCGCCCACCTAAGGCTAAAGCTAAAATTCTCATGCAACGCAATTTTGGTGACATGAACGTTGATAATCTTTGCAAGGATGCCAGCAATATAGATTGGTCTGCTCTGTTTGCCTCTGCTTCAGTCGATGAGCAAGTTAATATTCCCACGGCGAAGCTTATCGAGCTCTACGATCATCACGCACCTGTTCGAGCAATTAAGATTAGACATTTGCCGGATGCCGGCCGAAGATTGCGCTTGCACACTCGCTTCTTCTACCCATACTTGACTATGCTGA
Source organism: Apamea sordens (assembly GCA_945859715.1). Classification (NCBI taxonomy): domain Eukaryota; kingdom Metazoa; phylum Arthropoda; class Insecta; order Lepidoptera; family Noctuidae; genus Apamea; species Apamea sordens. The sequence goes on from OX243997.1 coordinate 20,751,040, forward strand.
TGCCATGCCAGCTATCTTGATCTTACCCAAGACCAACTAGATAAACTCGAGCGGCTTCAAAATTTTGGTATAAGGTTCATATTCGGTTTGCGCAAATTTTACCATGTTTCCGAATTTCGTGTGAAGCTCAAGTGGTTACCAATTCGCCTTCGCCGGAATGCTCATATTCTTTCCCTTCTGTTTAATGTACTCTTTTCCCCTTCTACCCTTCTCTATCTCAAGAAACGTTTTTAGTTTCTTTGCGACTCCCACACGAAATTTTTAAGGTCATTAGATAACTTGAAGCTCAAAATGCCTATGCATTCCACAACTTTCCTTGATAAATCCTTTACTGTCCAGGCCGCTCGTTTGTGGAATGCATTGCCAGTTGAAATAAAACGACGCGCGCAGTCGTTACAGGTGTTCAAAAGACTCGTAAAGGAACACTACTTGTCGTTGTGATCTTGTTGTCCTAACTGCAATCATCTAGTCTTCTTTTATTTTTCGTGGCATATATATTTAGTATGTATGTATTTATGATTTTGTATATGTATATCTGTGTATCTATTTTAGAGTATTGTATACCTACATAATATTTGCACCAACGACAGTCCATTTTATGCTCAGGAAAATCACTGTCCATTCTAAGGTTGCCTGGAAGAGATCGCAGTAATGCAATATGGCCGCCCATTGCCCGTGACATCACAGCGGGCCCTATCAGAATACCAGCGCTACGACATTTATTTTTTAAGTGTCTAAGCATCATGCTGAGATAGGAGCCTTTTGGCCTCGTATAGGACTTTCTGTTTTTTTTCCTTTTGTTACTTTTTTATACAATTTGTTTTATTTTTATTTTTAACTGTGTTTAGTTTAGTTTATGATCCTGTACGAGTCGCAATAAATACTTTTTCTTTCTTATTGTACATTTTGTAGTGTTTAATGTATATAAATAAATAATAGCGCGGGCAGGCGATGCGATGTGACGGGGTGGGTCGGGGGAACAAGAAATGTCACGCGGACGAAGTCGCGGGCAGAAGCTAGTTTAACATAAAAACGACGACGACATCGCAGCAGCAGGCCGACACGAGGATGGAGATGGCGGGACGAGCTTGCCTCCACCGTAGGGACTGGCGGCACTCGCAAGACAATTTTGTGGGAGAGGGAGAGGCAGGCCTTTGCCCTGCAGTGGCACCATACAGGCTAGTTAGATTAGATTAGGATTCGTAACCCCTTCTATCTGCCGTAGTCCAGTAATAAGAGAATAGACCGCAAACATTTCAGATCGTGAATGATGTATTATAGTTTGAATAAAAATGGTGTCCACAGGTAATGGCACTGCTTCAGTCCACTCGCGACGTGTCTCCGGAGCCCCCGCCGGGCGACGCGGCGCAGTCGGCGCCCGAGGCCGGCTCGGCGTCGCCCGCGCTGGCCCCGCCGGGCCCCGCGCCCGCCGCGGCCCCCGCGCCGCCGGCCCCGGCGCCCGCGCCCGCGCCGCCCGTGCGCATCGTGCTGCCGTCGCCCACGCGCTCGCAGCCGCCCAAGCTGTTCCTGGCCAAGCCGTCCCCGATCAAGTCGGACCCCATCAAGCCCATGCAGGCCGCCAAGCTGCCGCGGCCGGCGCCCAGCACGGCGGCCGTGGCGGCGCGGCGGCGCGACGAGTCGGACGCGGACGAGTCGCCGTACTCGCCGGGCTCCAGCGACTTCGGCGACCTGTTCGAGCCGCCGGCGGGCGCGCGCGGCGTGTTCGACGCGCTGCTGGAGCGGCCGCGCCGCAAGCCCCGCGGCGCCGCCGCCAAGGTGCCCGTCAAGCTGAGCCGCAAGAAAGGTACGTCCGCAGCCGCCCCGCCGCCCGCCGCCCCGCCGATCACGTTGTAACGCTGTTTCCATCGGCAGGTAAAACGCAGGTCGGCGTCAAGATCGACGAGGACAACCTGAAGATCCTGGACGATCTGCCCAGCTCCGCCGTCGAGATGCAAGTGAAGAGCAAAGTGAGCAATCACGCTGTTTATGTGTGTGATCGAATTTTTTATTTAGTTAGTTAGAAACTCCCCGCGTGTGCATGCTTAGCTTGATTTGATACACCTCGTTTTTGTTTCGTTTTGTTCGTGACCGCCATCTCGAGACTACAGCTGGCGATGTGTTACAGTTCCTGAAGAAGCTGAACCGCCAGGAGCGCGTGGTGGAGGAAGTGAAGCTGGTGCTGAAGCCGCACTACAACAAGAAGCACGTCACCAAGGACGAGTACAAGGACATCCTGCGCCGCGCCGTGCCCAAGGTACCTCGCCGTGCTATCAGCCACGTCTATATTGTGGCGACGCCACTCGTCGTCCTCTCTCTTATAGTTTTTCATACCAACAATAGTCGTCCCAACAAAAAATTGTTACTTAGGTATGCGGTAAGATGTTAATGCGCCATGCTCTGGAGCAACTGATCCTGAGCGGAGGCGCAGTGGTTGATGTTCGCCTGGAGGAGGCGTAATGGTTGATGTTCGCCTGGAGGAGGCGTAATGGTTGATGTTCGCCTGGAGGAGGCGCAATGGTTGATGTTCGCCTGGAGGAGGCGCAATGGTTGATGTTCGCCTGGAGGAGGCATAATGGGGCCATTATTGGCACTCCCGATCCCCCTGTGAGGGTGCTGGCGCCGACCTCCCCAGCGGCGTCAGCGTGGCTTGCTACGCTGACGACACGCTGGTCCTGGCGCAGGGGAGGTCGCACCAGGCGGCGACCTCCCCAGCGGCGTCAGCGTGGCTTGCTACGCTGACGACACGCTGGTCCTGGCGCAGGGGAGGTCGCACCAGGCGGCGACCTCCCCAGCGGCGTCAGCGTGGCTTGCTACGCTGACGACACGCTGGTCCTGGCGCAGGGGAGGTCGCACCAGGCGGCGACCTCCCCAGCGGCGTCAGCGTGGCTTGCTACGCTGACGACACGCTGGTCCTGGCGCAGGGGAGGTCGCACCAGGCGGCGACCTCCCCAGCGGCGTCAGCGTGGCTTGCTACGCTGACGACACGCTGGTCCTGGCGCAGGGGAGGTCGCACCAGGCGGCGACCTCCCCAGCGGCGTCAGCGTGGCTTGCTACGCTGACGACACGCTGGTCCTGGCGCAGGGGAGGTCGCACCAGGCGGCGACCTCCCCAGCGGCGTCAGCGTGGCTTGCTACGCTGACGACACGCTGGTCCTGGCGCAAGCTGCACAAGTCTGAGGCCATGTGTTTTCATGGTCCTCGGGATGCGCTACCGTCGGGTTCACAAATAACGGTAGGAGGGGTTCACATCGGCGTCTAGCTGACGATGTACCTGGGACTCTTCCTCGACAGCCGGTGGAACTTCGTGGAGCATTTCCGACGTTTGGCTCCCAGACTGGAGCGGGCCGGGGCTGCCTTGAAGCGGCTCCTGCCCAATCTAGGGGGACCAAACACCTCCTGGCGGAGGCTCTATGCGGGGGTCGTGCGGTCCAGGGCCCTTTACGGGGCTCCGGTGTGGGCGCGTTCCCTAAGGCGGCGACCAGCCCGCCGGTTGAACGCGTCCCAAAGGGTCATGGCAGTCCAGCTGGTCCGAGGATATCGCACGGTCTCCGCTGAGGCGGCGAGCCTCCTTGCCGGATTGCCGCCATGGGATCTGGAGGCCAAAGTCCTCACCCACATATGGGAGTGGCGAGAGGAGGCAAAACGCCGGGGCATGACTCCGCTGTCGCGAGAAATCATGGTACAGCGGACAGAGCTCTGGCGGGATCTCATGGCGACATGGAGAGTGCGATTGTCGCAACCCAGTACTGGGCACGCCACAATTACGGCGATAAGTCATCTCTTTGAGGAATGGCTAGACAGGCGCCACGGCGCCCTCACCTTCCGCATGAGGCAAGTCCTCACCGGACACCGTTGTTTCGGGAGGTTCCTGTTCAGGATAAGGCGGGAGGAAACGCCAGGGTGTCACCACTGTGTAGATCGCCCGGAGGACACGGCGGAGCATACGGTGGAGGTCTGCTCGGCTTGGGCGGAGCACCGCCGCGTCCTCGGGGCGGCGATCTCTCGCTTCCGGCCCTGGTCCAGGCTATGGTACGGAGCGAGAGTGCATGGGAAGCCGTCAGCTTCTGCGAAGCAGTAATGCTCGCAAAGGAGGAGGCGGAGCGCGTGAGGGAGAGGGAATCTCTGCGCCCTGACGCCCCTAGCCGCCGCAGGAGACGCCCTGGACCGGAGGCAACAGCAGACTCCAGCACGAATTGACGGGGTCCGCTAGGTCGGATGCCGCCAGGGCCGCGGGTTGTTCGAAAGAGATGACGCGTGGCCCCTGGCACAGGCAACTGATGGAACACGGGTGGGTTTTAGTCAGTAAAAGTCTGACACGCCCTTCTGCTCAGCCCAGAGCGGGAGAATTGCAATTTGCAGGTTTAGTATCAATACAACTTTAAGATGGAATTGACCTCTAAGGTCATAATTTCATGAAATAGTCATACAGTTATTTGAACTTAGAGAGTTTTATTGGTAACTATCATTTGCCCGCGGCGTCGCCCGCGTGGTTGTCGGTAAATATCCTACGGGAAAGTACCACTGGAATTAAGAAGTACCCTATGTGTTGTTAAGACAGGTTATTTACAATCTGTGCTCTCAATTTCATCCAAATCCATATGATGTAATTACAGCTATGAGTATGCTATACAAAACGCATTGTTCCAGATCTGTCACAACAAGACAGGCGAGATCAACCCGGCCAAGATCCAGGCGCTGGTGGAGGCTTACGTGAAAAAGTTCAGGAAAAAACATAAACTGGGACTAGTGTAGTGACGCTAGTAATAGTTGTATACATAGTGTAGCATAGAGGAGCGAGCGACCCGCGCCGCCGCACGCGCCGCTCAGATGTTCTATCAGAATATTGTAATTATAATTTATGTATGGACGATCTATTTTACTTAAACGTTTATTTAAATAAATAGTATTTAATTATGAAATTAATATGGTATTGTTTGTTTTGATCTGATCTCCGTCGAGTCATGAATGCGGTATTATTAAGATATTATATAGACAATTTATGTGAAACAACATCGCAAGTATTAATATAATGTAATTACTATCCACACATACAATGGGAGCGATCTGACAAGCTCACTGCTCACTCGCGGTCTAAACGTACGAAATTCAATGAATTATTCATCTCAGAATTAAACAACTCAACAGTTGTTTCTTCAATACGGATGACATTTTTTTTTTTTAATTTTAAACTAAATATACTGTTTGCAAATAGTGCAAATAATATCATAAAAAGTGTAAATAAAACTTAAAAAACTGTCAGGTTATAAACGTTTTAACCTTTTGAACGCCATTGTCACATATTCAATACGGATGACATTTTTTATTTTTTTTTATTTTAAACTAAATATACTGTTTGCAAATAGTGCAAATAATATCATAAAAAGTGTAAATAAAACTTAAAAAACTGTCAAGTTACAAACGTTTTAACCTTTTGAATGCCATTGTCACATATACGTGACAAGCAAGCGCGTGCCCTGTACGCCAACGACACAAATATGTGACAAAAAATGCGGTGCACTTTTATCACGAAATAAACAATTAAGTCATTTTGGAACCCCTATTGCGGTGAAATTGTGCCTTGGCGTGGAGGGCACGCGCGTGCGTCTATGCTCTGGCGTTCAAAAGGTTAAAATAACGGCTAGATAAAGACAGCACTATGAAGTGATATCATGACTATGTAACAATACTAGCGCCATACATTGTTCCTACCGCGTGACAAGGACGGGAACAATCCCTACCATAAACTTTAAAAGCGCTAGACGCTTTCTCCATATTTCCATCGATATTACTGATGATCTCATTTTACTCTGCCTTCTTTAAAATTACATTTCTAATATTAGTCATCATCCCTCTTAGAATCAATCAATCGAAGTCTGTCCATGTTATTATCTATTAACTCCCAAAAAAGAGTAGATCTGATACACACTACTCCTTTTTTCTTGTGATTTTCTCAAGCATCCTTAAAGTAATCGTTGTCAATAGCGAATCGTTCGGTCACGGGTAGGTGCTATGATCCCAGCACACTATGATCCCAGCACACTATGATCCTATGATCCCAGCACACTATGAAAAATGCTCTGAAAAACGGTAACCCAGTTTGTACTCGTTCCATCGAGAGAACGCATCATTTTAAAAGTAAGAGTGGAACACGCGTGGCCAATGCCTCAGATGTTAGTATGGACTCGTGAGTCGGCGCGGCGTCGCCCGGGTACATGGTATCGATTAAAAAAAGTAGTCCGACGCCTGCCAAGTAAGGATATCAGCTGAGATTTACTGACAAGATTCTCCATTTGCCCAGTCAATCGTCGTCTTCATAACATTCCACTTTGTCATAAGCATGTACTAATTATGTTGGAACCACGTTTTGAAATCTCGTAGAACTGGCGTCACATAGTCTGTAGATGGTGGACGTTTGTGTGCTTGCGGCGTGCGCGCCGTAGATAGTAGCGTGCACGAGACGTAAGTCTATAAAGGCTGGTGCAGAATTGAACAGGCCGCACCGCATTGCAATAATTCTCCGACATCAGCATCACTTACATTAAATTTGTATGAACCTTCGCACATTTCAGGCGGGCCGCACCGCGCTTTATAGTATTGAAATGCAATGCGATGGCTGTAATGTGCGGTTAGGTTAATACTGCACTTACTGCTAACAAACAGTCAAGTTCGACGGGCATGCTAGGAATAGTTGTGTCCTTGTGTGTGTCGGGAGCTCCCAGATTTATATATGTATAGAGAAATAAAAGCGAAACTAGATTATAAAGCATTACTTTGGTGTTTTTTAATTCTTAAAATCCGAGTCTAAATTCAGATTAGAAGATTTGTATATTAAACAGTATTGCCAACGATAGTAACACTACCTTGTCCTTTTCACTGCCAGCGAACTGATGGGACTACACGACATCAGTTATTCATTGGTTATGTAAAAACAATACCATGTAAGTGTATACAGCACGGCTCGAGTGAACATTTATAAATAACTGGCTTTTGCTCAGATTAGCTCTGGGCAATGCCTAAGAGTGTACATAATTCTCTAATTTCATAGTTAATTAAATAAACTAGCATAACGTTACGTTAACCGGTTCTAATTGTTTCCAGCAGCAGTTACGTTTGTTGTAGTTTATGGTAGTCGTACAATAGAATAAGAAAGGCTCAATATATCCGGAGCGAGTTGCTCGCCTCGACCCGAGACTATCGCCGTCTGTCGGGCGAGTCCTCGCTTGCGACCATGTTTTGTTGCACTCTTGAGCAAGTGTGGCCTTGAATTTTTTTTTAATAAACTTCATTAACTGAATTACGGAGATTGAAAGTGTTTCATATTTTTTGTATTCAAATTCGTGCGAGTTGTTCAAATAATGTTATATTAGATATATGAAATAAAAGAAAGATATATTTTTACAACGTTTTATTTCTAAAATACAAACATAAAAAAACTCAAAGGACAGCATTGTCATGTGTTATTCTGTCAAATGCCATTGTCATGGTGATAACTTCAGATATTGGTGGAGCATACTGCATGAATAACAATTCTATATAAGAAAGCTTGGATTTATTGCGGCGCAAGGAACTCGCTAAAAGGACTACTCTACTGAAATATAATATTAGTTGATTACTGGTGAATGCGTCGCTCAGACGGCGGGCGCGAAGCCGATGCGCTTGGCAGCCACGTCGAACTCGGTGTAGTACTTGCCGATGAACACGTCGCCCAGGATCCACAGCGGGCCGTTGGGCGGAGGGATGTCCAGCCCCATGAAGCCCGACAGACACACCGTCTTGCCGAACTGTGTCACCTGCGCACACACACGGGCCTTACTCTCCGGGTTGACAATGGCAACAGGACCCTGTTGTTTACAAGGCACCTCCCCTCCCCCCTTACTAATAAACTCAAGTTAAAGTTTTACAAAAAAACAACCGACAACACTTCACACTCAATCAATCTGCCTTGCCTTTCCCCAACTATGTTAGGGTCGGCTACCAGTCTAACCAGCACCCTAATTGCGTAACACACAATCAATCGGAATCGGTTTCATTTTGACAGTTCAACAACATTCATTGCGTTATTTACGTGTTGAGCAGACAAATTTTTCGAACTTATGAAGCAATGGATTAGCAATTTGCTTCAAAATGATTCAGATTACGATTGATTGCGTGTTACGCAATTAGGGTGCGGATACAGCTAAATAAGTACCGGTATTTTACATGGACCGACTGCCTATCTGACCTCCACAAGCACAACCCATTTACTAGGGTCACACGATACCCCTTGGTAAGAGTGTGCGTTACCCTGGCAAAATGTTGTGCATTTGAGAGGTGAGACCATAACAAATAATTAGTGTATCATGAGGAGCAATTTGTTTACTAATAGCAAAATTTGTGTGAATTGTAGTTTTAAAGTTATTTGAGAAAAACACATTTTGCTGGAGCAACGTTTGAAACGTTATCCTGGCAAAATCGATTTTCAAAAATCCGTTCAGCCCAGAACCAAATACATGAATAGATAGCTTTTGTTGCGTAGTAAATGTTTGTAAATAGCAAAATTTGTGTATGATATGGTTCTTGAGTTATTTAACCCTTTAATCCCCATCGCCGTAATATTACGTGTTGTAAGTTTATTATATTTATTTGCTCTCATGCACTTCACACATTTTACAATAGATTAAGTGTCGGCTTTTGTACATGCACCTTACGAAGCATCAAGTTAAGTTAACGATACGGCTCTCATCTAGTAATTTTATTTAAGTTATTTCTAATTCTAACAACATGTTTGTGATTTATTACCAAAAACATTAGAATTTTGTAACCAAAAATAATAAATACTATTAGTAAAAGGTCTCAAATCAGATGATTCATTGGTTTGCAAACCAACAATTATTATTTTTTGTATTAAATATTGCAAAATAATGTAGGAAATAAGACCTAGACTTAGAACAGCTGGCGCTGGCGGATTCGACAATCTGCGACGACATGTACATACATGAAATAAGACCTAGACTTAGAACAGCTGGCGGATTCGACAATCTGCGACATGTACATACATGAAATAAGACCTAGACTTAGAACAGTGGCGGATTCGACAATCTGCGACATGTACAGTGTGTCGTCAATATTATCTGACCCACCCTAAAAACAAACGAATTTGGACCCTCTGGCTGTAACATTAAGGTTTATTCAATTTATGTGAGCTTAACAGACAAGTGCTCGAGGACTTGTTTAACAAATACAAAACAATACAGACACGCAAATTTGATCTTTATAACGTTAGCATTAGGTTATATGTTATAACTACTTGTTATAATATAATTAGTGTAATAGCTTATTTTAATGATTGCGTTCAAGTAATTCTGGTCTCTTGGTCTGTGTATAAGACTGAGAATATCTAGGTGCGAGATCAAATCCTGCGACGATGATATTGTTTTGCTTTCAATTTAGAATTTATTCCAAAACTATTTCTTGTATTATTATAAAGAACTATAGACGGATAATCTTCAAATATAAACTTTGCAAAATGGTAATATTTTCGCATAACTTGTAATAAGTGGGTAGTTGAAAAATAAATATTATTTATTATAAACCTGGTATTCAAATGCTACTAAGGGTATGCAGTGACTACGCTCAAACATATTTTACCTTGTCTTACTAAATTGCAAAAACAACGTCTCTTTACCATTTTTTATTTTCTATTTTATAGGTAGATTTTTTTATTATCATGTCTCAATGGAGTGATTATTTAAAATACAAAATAATCTATCTGCACGAGGAGAAGGTTGGCTGCTTGTGCTGTGCAAGAATAAACTTTATGAAAGTATACTATATGGTTCAAATTCTTTAGAATATTGCGTCTAGCATAACAACTAAGATCAAATTTCAATGCGGCTTATAAGAGTTGAGTTGGTCTTGTGGTCACTAAGGTAGTGCGGTGTTCATCGTTGTCTACGTTCGAAACCAAGTTTAACCTAAATGTAGCTTTTTGCTCAGCTGTTTTTTTTATTATTTTATTACACTTTTTTTACATTTCTTTAATGGACGACGTAGGGTCTTGTTTTTTTAAACGGGCAGTTTGTATAGAAATAAAATTAAAAAGTTGCAAGTTTAAAATATTTATTATTTCATTAAAACACTTAGGTAAGATAAAATAAGTAAATACTCATATATATTTCCAAATTAATATACCTACATTTTACACCGTGACTTTTTAGTCGTCTGACAACAGCAGCCCACTTCATGTATCCAATGACTACTACACATTCATAACAAAAAAAATGGCATTTAAGAGAAAAAAAAAAAGAAAAAAATATTCATTATTATGATGCATAACGTAGTTGAAACATTCTGTTGCGAGCGAAGATCTATCTACTCGACTCGTGCGATGGTTAGGTATGTTCTACTGTTTGATACGTAAACATTATTAACAGGATGTTTCATAATTCTAATGTATTAATTATTTTTCCTTGTACATATTATCTTAATTAATGGTAAAAAAAAAACACGCCTAGAGGTATTTTATGTCGGATACATTGAGTGGACCACCTTTGTCAGACGACTAAAAAATCACGGTGTATATTAGTATGCCATAATCAAATCTAACCATTTATTAACATTAAACAAGGCATGCTTATGCTTAAAAGTTTGTTATCGAGAAAATGAATTCATCTGTGAAATGCTTTACAGATTTATAGCTGCCTATATGTAGTGAATAAACATGTTATTTAAATAGAAACAATCTATTTATAACAATAACATCACCACATAATCTGCAACATTTTAATGGTTTAACAATCAATCCATTGAGCATTTACTTACATGGTGTGTTTAAAAACAGAAAAAAAATATTCCTGGATAAAACGGACCCTTTCTTCGCGATGAGCAGGTGTCAATGAAATTTTCTGTGCCGGTTTATAATTCGTTATATTATTATTATTCCAGCAGCGTGTAAATGCCTTCTCACTGTTTCCGCTGAAATATTGTGGTTTATTGCGGTTACACGAATGGGCAAAAAATGGATTTTCAACATAGCTTGAAACAACGGTGGCGTTCGAATTCGGGACTATACTTGATGGCTTTTGCTCCTGGACGAATCCGCTGAATATTTCCATTGTCTCCATAACGTCTTAGGCATAGACGGACCGTATTTCTCTAAAACAAAAAAAAAAAAAAAAACATTTTTGGAACCGGTAACTTGTAAGGAGTGAATGTAATGGTAAAATAGCCAACTACGCGTTCGTTAATCACAATCAATAAAATAAAATAGGTATAAAAAAACACTTACTGCTATATTAAGTCGATGACCAATCTCTCTAATTCCAACATTCTACTCATGTAAAAATATGATTTTATGTTTGGTATAGTAATTAAGTTGCGACATGATGCTTTCTAACACCAAATTGCTTAAAAATACTTATATCGAGTTAAGTGAAACGATTTACAAATGTGTGTGCGCAGTCACTGCTATCAGGCGTAGTATAACTTTTGTCACTTAGATGAATTTATTATCTACCTCACGAAGCAAATATATTTTTTACTTCGTATCCAACCATTCTTGGTAAATATAAATTCTGTGAACTTAGTTTTTCAATTTACCCACCTGTTTACAAGATAAGTTATTAGGTGTAAATCATATTGGTCGTTCTTTAATAATGCAAGCAATATTGTAGAAATGAAAACAAATTAAAAAAGAAACTGATAATATAGGTGGACTGTATTTTCGAACCCACATGTTGTTTGTCGCCAATCCAGCATTAAACCGCTAAGCCACAAGAACTTGTTGGAAATGCGCGAAATTAAAGATTGGGTTGTAATTATGTAGTGTGACTTAAAAGCTTTTCAACTTTAATGTCAACGAGATAATGATTAAAATAGCTTAACAAAATGATATTATAATGCCGGTGGCTCCGACAATGTTGTGTGGGTTTACCTTAACGTTACGTGTTAAAGATGAAATTTGCGTGTCTGTAGGTATTGTTATTGTATTTGTCCATCGAGTCCTCGAGCACTTGTCTGTTAAGCTTATATAAATTGAATAAACCTTAATGTTACAGCCAGAGGGTCCATATTCGTTTGTTTTTAGGGTGGGTCAGATAATATTGACGACAAACTGTACATACATGAAATAAGACCTAGACTTAGAACAGCTGGCGGATTCGACAATCTGCGACATGTACATACATGAAATAAGACCTAGACTTAGAACAGCTGGCGGATTCGACAATCTGCGACATGTACCATACATGAAATAAGACCTAGACTTAGAACAGTTGGCGGATTCGACAATCTGCGACATGTACATACATGAAATAAGACCTAGACTTAGAACAGCTGGCGGATTCGACAATCTGCGACATGTACATACATGAAATCAATCGATCCCAGCTCACGGATCATAAAGGGTGTACTTACGCGCAGCACGTAGTCGGTTCCCTCCAGCGTGAACTTGGTGCCGGCGATGGTGAAGGAGACTGGCGGCAGTTTGGCGATGAGAGAGCAGTCCACCACGTACTGACCGAACGCCATGGGCGTCGCGCCCAGCGCCTTGTTCAGCGCCTCCACCTCCGCGCTGGGGCCCGCGATCAGCGACGTGCCCGTGTCCGCGATGGCCTCGCAGCCCTGCGACACATGCGTGTGAGAGTATCACTAGGTAGTGAGTAGTGAGCGTGGTGCAGTCCGCTCGGAACACTTACGTCGGCGCAGAAGGTATGCTGCGCGACCTGCACGGCGTCCATGCTGAACTGCCAGTAGGTGGCGCGGTGCACGGGCACGTAGGTAAAGTTGCCGCTGTAGTGCGCTGGGTCCGAGCCGCCCAGGATGATCTCACCGCCCTGCGCCGCGCTCGGGTCCCTGCACAGAGACAGATTTTATTTTTAGCTCACAACCATTCCACAACACAAAATTCATATGGTATTAACATACCTACTCATACTGTCAACTAGCCTATTGCGTGATATCCAGAATACGCTCGAATTCGTCATGGCCCGTCACAGGTTTACTAAAAGTTCACTGATTTACTTCTTCTGTGTAAACTTCAAATTAGAGGAGTACACACATAATGTACTGCCTAAGTTTTATTTATTTATCAGTTACCATTACAGTTCTCCTAGGCAGTACATTTTGGAACAGACATTAAGTATTATTTTTATAAATAGGCACAAACTACGTGCTATTTTACCGGCTTCGTAAGGTTCATAACTCATTTGTTGTGCTTGGCCTTTTATAACAAGCTACCCTCTTCTTTGCTAGATTTGCATGCTACTCGTTATGCGTTTAAAGCTCAAGTAAAATCCAACCATAACGACTACTTAAACAATAAGAATAGTTAGTTGCTGTGATTAACTCAAGACAATGTTTATGTTCTTTCACCAGAATTAGCTTACCTACTGACAGGTTATATGAGTTCATATAATTGTTCATATTTTATTTGACTGTATAAGTCAATTCAGTTTAATTTTATTTTAATTTATTATTGACATAATCTAATCACTTCAATGTTTTTTTTATTGAGTTGTACTGCAAAAGGAGTCGTTGGTGGAATTGTATGCCTTTGCAAGTTCTTCATGCTCCCTTTAGATGTCACTGCTTGCGTCGGGGGCCAGGTTGCCTCCTTCCCTCAAATATGGCGATGGTAACGGCTGACCTTTGCGTTATGCTCGTGAACGGGTGCTGCTTGTGGTGACTAGTTGAAAAATCAAATCAAAAAATCAAAAGTCATTTATTCAAATTAGGCTGAGAATCAGCACTTTTCGAACGTCAAAATTACAAAAGACAGTCCCCCAAAAACGCCCGCCCTTCACCACTTCCTAGTGCTATCGCTGGGAAGAAGAAGTGGCCAACAAACTTCCCAGCAGCACAGCTGTCTGTTCAGTTAGAATATAGTTGCATGTATACAATACTAGGAACATATGTTCAGTAATTAACATTACAAGAAACTTAAATTATTTGCCATAAAATATGTCAGCTAGCCACGCCAATATACCAACAAATATAATAAAAACTATACGTACTCAAGCTGAAAAATAATTAATTAAAATGGAAATAAAAACTTACTACCTAAATAAAAGCCTCCAGGCATAAAGGGCGTGACAGCTTACATATTTATGCATAGCTGGGTTCTGGTCGCATAGCTGTCACTTGAGTCACAGATGAAAAACTAGGACCATCGAAGTAAAATAAATAAATAAGTTAATACTAATAACAATAACCTGTCAGTAAGCTAATTCTGGAGAAAGAACATGAACATTGTTTTGAGTTAATTAGGGCGACCAACTATTCTTATCGTGTAAGTAGTCGTTGATGGAATAGTAAGCCTTTGAACAAAGGTTAGATTTTACTTGAGCTTTGAACGCATTAAAAGGCAAGTCTAGCAAAGAAGAGGGTATCTTGTTATAAAAGGTTATACCAAGCCCAACAAATGAGTTATGAACCTTATGAAGCCGGTGAAAGGGGGCACGTAGTTTGTCCTTATTTCTAGTGTTAACACTGTGAATATCACTGTTTTTAGTGTACAAGTGGAAATTTTGCCTAATATACAAGATGTTGGCGAAGATGAATTGTGATGCAACCGTGAGAATACCAATATCTTTAAAAAAATCTCTTAGAGACCCCACCTAGCTGGTCACCTAGCTGGTAAATTGCTCGAACAGTTCGTTTTTGAAGGACAAATATATTTTGTATATCAGCGGCTTTGCCCCACAGCAGAATACCGTAGGACATAACACTGTGAAAATAACTAAAATAGACTAAACGAGCTGTATCAACGTCAGTGTATTGTCTTACTTTCCTGACGACGTAGGCAGCCGAACTGAGCCTTCCTGCTAGACTTGATATATGAGGTCCCCACTGAAGTTTGGCATCTACTGTTAGTCCTAGAAAAATTGCCGAGCCTACTGTTTCAAGCACCTCTTTATTTAAGACGATGTTGGGTCCTAGATTTCTGACATTCGGTAAGGCAAACTTTACACATTTCGTTTTCTTGGCATTGAGAACTAGGTTATTTGACGTAAACCAATCTGTAACTATTGAGAGTGCACTGTTTACGTCGTCAAAATCTTGTCTATTCCTGTCTACTTTAAAAATAAGAGAGGTACCATCTGCAAACAGTACAACGTCACAGATGCCCTTCAAATGGAATGGTAAATCATTGATATATACTAAGAACAAGAATGGACCCAGTATTGAGCCTTGCGGAACACCTAACTGAACTGGTAGCCCGGAAGATTTCGCGCCATTAACATCTACACATTGGACCCTATTATGTAAATAAGAAATTATTACGTTGAGAGCCTCGTTTCGGACACCGTAATGACGAAGCTTACGCAAAAGCGTGTCATGGTGCACGCACTCAAAGGCTTTGGAGAGATCACAGAAAACTCCAATAGCATTTTGCGATTTCTCTCATGCGTCAAATATGTTGTCTTGCTGACCATGGTTTTTTTTATTGTCATTAGTAATTCATCTGCCTAGCCTTTTCCCAATTATGTTGGGGTCGGCTTCCAGTCTAACCGGATGCAGCTGAATACCAGTATTTTACATGGAGCGCCACAACCCAATTACAAGGTAATACGATACCCCTGGGTCTACCCTTTATAGCAGAACTTTTTATGTCATAATATTGTTTTGCATAACAGCGGATAGCATAAACTTCATTTCGCAGAAAATCGTTTGGCATACAGTCATTTATCATACATTCAAAATTCATAATTTTGTAAGTCAGAATCATCTTTAGGCATAAATTTCATATCTATAATAATTAAAAAGTAGAACCATCAAATCGCAGAAAGTTCACAGTCAGAATCGTCTTTTGGCATACATTTCATACCGATAGTCATTAAAACGCATATCTCAGAAATTTTAGAGTTAGAATCATCTTTTGGCATACATTTCATATCCATAATCATTACAGAAAATTCATTCATTCATTCACCATGCATGCAGCATGCAAACAAGCATACACCATGCATGCAGCAATCATGCAGCATGCAAGCAAGCATGCAAGCGAGCATGCAAACATGCAAACAAGCATACACCATGCATGCAAGCAAGCATGCAAACATGCAAACAAACATACACCATGCATGCAGCAAGCATGTAGCATGCAAGCAAGCATGCAGCATGCAAACATGCAAGCAAGCATACAACATGCATGCAGCAAGCATGCAGCATACAAGCAAGCAAGCATGCAACATGCAGCAGGCATGGTTTCTGTCATGGCTCCGCCGCTGCGGGGCTCCGGCGGTCCCACGCGAGCTTATCGTCGCAGATGGTTTCAAGGCTCACCACCGCAGCTTCGGCTTGCTGGCCGGCGACAGCCTCAGCTGCGGCGGCGGGCATTAATACCACCTGCTCCTCAGCTCGCGGGCCGCCTCGCCCCTCCGCGCCTACGCGGGCTTAAATTACACTCTAGGGGTAGGGCAGACAAGACTACGTGGAGTCGGTTTTGCAGCGATTCGTTTCTGTCACTAACATTTGTAGCACAACATATTATTGACTTTTCACGACAATGTTTTAATTTAAGTTAAAAATGCTATTGTATAGAAAGAAATGTCAATATGCCTAATAAAATTATTCCAAACGAAATTCTGCCATTTTCATAAGTATGCGAAGTGAACGTTATGCTAAACGAAATTATGCCAAATAAAATTCTGCTATCTTAAAACTATGCCTTTGTAAATTCGGACATATAAACATTCGGCCAAACAATAATTATATTAAATCATGTTTATGCCTTAAAAATATTCGTTTAAAGAAGATTATGCCAAGTGTGTTATGCCAAATAAATTTCGGAGCATCAAGATTCTGCCAGATAAAGGGAACCCGATACCCCTTGGTAAGAATGGTTGTCAGACTTTCGGGATTCTGACGACCCGTAACGAATGTCAAAGATCCCCGAATGACAGCCGGGACCAACGGCTTAACGTGCTTTCCGAGGCACGGAGGTCTTGATAGGGATCCATTCTTTTCGCATAATATTCTTTTTCCTAATATACTTTGGCATAACGATTTTGGCATAATTTGTTTTGCCATAATAATACTTTGCCATTTTTTTTTGGCATACCGTTTATGTTGGCATAATTATCTTGAAGGTCAATTTGTTTTGGCATAAATTTAATTCGCATAACATTACTAAGCCTAATGATTATTAGCATAATAATATTTAGGCATACAATTAATAGAAATAACGGAAACAAATTTGAGTTATTTTTACGTATTTATTTTCACTCGTTTCTGAATCACTTTTTCCAAGAGTCGGGGTGCCCCAAGGTCTAACACATCTCGATTTAGTAAAAAGGCAATGAGAACTTAGGATGCAAGAGCGAGCGAAGCGAGCTCCGGAATTGGGGCACCCCGACTCGGACAGGTTAGGTTCGAAGGATGACGGGGGCTCAAGTGAGCGAGCGGAGCGAGCGAACGAGCCCCCGTCATCCCCTTCGTGTTAGGTTCCTTTAAACCCTGCAGACAGAAATAGGGCGTAGTCGACTACGCCTTATTATTATTGTTATGCTTAATAAAGTTATGCTTTAGATGTTATGCTTAAAAAATGTATGCTTTAGAATGTTATGCTTAATCATTATTATGATTAGAGAAATTATGCGCAAAAAAATTATGCGTAAGCTGTTATGCGTAAATAATTTAAGCGAAAATATAATTAGGACAAACAAAAGTATGCCAAGTTATATTAGGTCTTAAAATTTTATGCAAATGGATAGGGAACCGTCTTGATATGTAAAGATGGTCACCCATCCACGGACCAACCTCCGCAAGCGTAGCATTGTCATTAGTAATTAAATGTTCATAATGAATTGTTTATTTATTATACTTCGATGGTTCTAGTTTGACTCCGAGCAACAGCTATGTGAACTTAAGCCAGCATTACATAAATATGTAAACTGTCACGGCCTTTGTTTTGTTATTAAGTTTTGTTTATATTTTTAACTTTTAGTTATTATTTGCTTGAGTATAGTTTTCATTATATTTGTTGGTATATTGGCGTGGCTGGCTAATATGTGGCAAATTATATACCGGGTGGGTAAAAAATCGTGGATCAAACGAAACAGGAGGATAGTTGTGGTTATTTGCAGTAAAAAATATCTTTGTGGCAGACCACTCACTTATTCTGTTTAAAAGTTATGACTATTTGAGTGTTTTAAAAAAAAAATACCAAAATTTGTGATAAATAGGCAATTAGAGTAAAATGGGTACCTATTTTAAAACAATAAATGGTGTTAAGTAGTTTCTAGGTAATGTATCATCACTACAAAAGTTCTGTTATGATGAAAGTAGGTACCATGATTTAAGAGTATTGGCACTTTTTAGGGTTCCGTAGCCAAATGGCAAAAAAAAGAACCCTTATGGATTCGTCATGTCTGTCTGTCTGTCCGTCCGTATGTCGCAGCCACTTTTTTCCGAAACTATAAGAGCTTGTTAAAACTTGGTAAGTAGATGTATCCTGTGAACCGCATTAAGATTTTCACATAAAAATAGAAAAAAAAAAACAATAAATTTTGGGGGTTCCCCATACTTAGAACTGAAACTCAAACATTTTTTTTCATCAAACCCATACGTGTGGCGTATCTATGGATAGGTCTTCAAAAATGATATTGAGGTTTCTAATATAATTTTTTTCTAAACTGAATAGTTTGCGCGAGAGTCACTTCCAAAGTGGTAAAATGTGTCCCCCCCCCCCCCCCCGTAACTTCTAAAATAAGAGAATGATAAAACTAAAAAAAATGTATGATGTACAGACGCCAGCACATCAAGCTACTACAATCTGTCAGATTTCTTTAATAGATTTTCGACTTTATTGCTATAGCATTAGTTTCAATGTTGATTGGGAAAATCTGACAGTTTCGGGTAGGTTGACCTGCTGGCGTCCGTACATTACCATGTAAACTTCCACCGAAAATTGGTTTGAACGAGATCTAGTAAGTAGTTTTTTTTTAATACGTCATAAATCGTAAACCGCAATTTACCTTTCATTCAATCAACTCATGATTGATTTTTATAGATAATGGTACGGAACCCTTCGTGCGCGAGCCCGAATCGCACTTGTTTCAATATGTTTTAAGTCTCACGTATAATTTTTAGTAACTTCAAAAGCTGACTTTAAAAAAAAAAGTAATACCAGAAAATGACCCTGTCCGAACAATGTCTAATAAAGAGCTGATGTGAAATAATAAATAATTGGCGTGTGATACTGTACTATCTAAACCTATCGATTTAAGAGCTCTCGCATTTATTGGAATGTTTTCATTAAAAAAGTATTGTTTATGATTTGTTAGAAACCTAGCAATGCCGCTGGGATCTTTCTTTTACTTTAATTTAGACCTTGCTATGAAAAAGTTAACATAAAAAATAATGAAGCTACAAACAGCTGTGTTACACCTCATTTTAATCGTCATTAAATAGGCAAGTTTTTTAATACATGGTAATTTTTTGGTATTACTTTTTTTCTTAAAGTAAGGTTTTAAAGTTACAAATAATTTTACGTGAGACTTAAAAGATACTGAAAAACGTGCCAATACTCTTAAATCATGGTACCTACTACCGCTCACGAGTGCGCTCCGCACTCTCAACCTCATCGCTGAGGACATAGATATATTCTGTTGCGCTTTGGGTGAATTTACAAGAACAGCTATGTATAGAATTTGCTATGCTAAAAAACAAATACCTTGAACTGTGTATGTTAATTGAAAGTGTGCTACAATATCGCATTGGGTCTAGCCTGTAAGGATATTTGTATGTTTAGAGTAAATAAATAAATAAATAACAGCACTTTTGTACTGACGAATTGATGATACATTTCCTAGAAGCTACTAAACACCATTTTTTTTTTAAATAGGCACCCATTTTACTCTAATTGCCTATTTATCACAAATTTTGGTATTTTTTTCAAAAAACACTCAATAAGCAATTGGAATCAAGTTTTTCTAACTGAACAGACAGCTGTGCGGCTGGGGAGTTTGTTGCGTCACTTCTTGTCAGCGAAAGCACTAGGAAGTGGTGAAGGCCAGACGTTTTGGGGGACAGTCTTATGTAATTTCGACGTTAGAAAAGTGCTGATTTTCAGCCTAGTTTCAATAAATGACTTGATTTTGGGTGTTCTAAAAGTATAATGCTGATGAAAGTGTCACTTACTAAAGGGAATTAGTAAACATTCATCTGTAAGTGTTTTTTCACCAATTATTTTTTGAATGACATTATTAATTACTGTAACCTTATGGCCAACTGCAGCTTTGAGCCGTTTGGGGTCGAAACGCTCGGGTCATGGGGCCCGAGAGCGCGTCTCCATTTTAAAGAAATTTTTGACTGGGTCGTTCTTTGGCCAAAGAATTAGCATTGCCATTCAACGAGTTTCTTGCCCATTCTTCTCCATACGAAAACTACATTTTGGAAGGGGCGACTAGAATCAATTTAATTTTAATTTTGACGTTCAAAAGTGCCTTTTATGTGCCTATTTGAAATAAATGATTTGACTTTGACAACGTGGCAATGCTGCCAGACTTCTCGGCACGTTTCCAGATACTTCCGACTCCTAAATATCCTTTTGGTTTTGTATTTATTTATATAGTTAGTTAGTTAATGTTATTAAATTGAAATTGACAAATCATCAAATTATTATTTTTTTATTATGATTTTAAATTAGAATTTCGGATTTAGGTATTCAAATAATCTAAGCACTTAATTGCCAAGCCAATTTGTAGTGTCATTTCAGCAGACACTTTTGGAACAGACGCGACGGAAGAGACCGCCTTGTAACGCCGGAGAGGTGACACAGTGGTACACTATTGTGAGGCGTGTGGTTACCTGTTGAGGTAGAAGGAGAAGACCGGCTGCACGAGCCCTTGCGCCACCATGTTGTCGAACACCGGCGTCACGCCGTCCACGGAGATGCTGCAACCGAGATCAAGAGGATACTCAGGGTAACATAAGATAATATTTATTTGCTTAAACATTATGCAATACATACAAGAAAATACATGCATGCAAGATGGGGACAACATTATTCGATACAGGCATGTTTGCCACATGATGTGACGTGCAAATGTCAAGAAATATTATTAATTAAAACATTATCTTAAAATAACAATAAATTAAGTAATTTAAGAATAACAATAATATTGTAATAAATTTAAAATAACAACAATCAAACAGAACATTGAAAACAAAAAGAAATTATTAGGGCGCTATGATTCGGCGCTCGGGCCGATTTGAAGGGGTGAGGTGCGGGGAAATCCGCGGGGCGCGTCCCGCTCAT
Source organism: Apamea sordens (assembly GCA_945859715.1). NCBI lineage: Eukaryota > Metazoa > Arthropoda > Insecta > Lepidoptera > Noctuidae > Apamea > Apamea sordens. The sequence continues at coordinate 20,772,280 of OX243997.1, forward strand.
CGAACACGTTAGCGCGCCATTAAAAGTTCGAACAGCGGCCATAGCACAGGTATAGTACAGTTATATCAGTATGACTGCAAAATTTGAACAAAAGGAAAGATAATACAAATAAAAAAATATTTATTTCTTTAAAAGCTGTTATATAAAAACGCTTATTTTATTTAAACTACCAATTGATTGTGTGTGTGAGACTCCATGGAAGTTGATGATCCAGTATAATTTTTATAACATTTAAGTATGCTCTCTTGGATCGCCACCTAGTTTCTCTGCTCAAGCACAAAGTAGACAATATTTATTTTTTACTCCTATAAAGAGAACTTCTCCCAAACTTTTTTCCAATTATTACAGCCGTGCCTGAAAAAGATTTGAAATTGTTCCAATATGACCTGGCGGCGCCCCAGCATCCATGCAAATAAATTGTTCCAATATGACCTGGCGGCGCACCAGCATCCATGCACATAAATTGTTCCAATATGACCTGGCGGCGCACCAGCATCCATGCACATAAATTGTTCCAATATGACCTGGCGGCGCCCCAGCATCCATGCACATAAATTGTTCCAATATGACCTGGCGGCGCCCCAGCATCCATGCACATAAATTGTTCCAATATGACCTGGAGGCGCTCCAGCATCCATGCAAATAAATTGTTCCAATATGACCTGGCGGCGCTCCAGCATCCATGCACATAAATTGTTCCAATATGACCTGGCGGCGCCCCAGCATCCATGCACATAAATTGTTCCAATATGACCTGGCGGCGCCCCAGCATCCATGCACATAAATTGTTCCAATATGACCTGGAGGCGCTCCAGCATCCATGCAAATAAATTGTTCCAATATGACCTGGCGGCGCCCCAGCATCCATGCACATAAATTGTTCCAATATGACCTGGCGGCGCCCCAGCATCCATGCACATAAATTGTTCCAATATGACCTGGAGGCGCTCCAGCATCCATGCAAATAAATTGTTCCAATATGACCTGGCGGCGCTCCAGCATCCATGCACATAAATTGTTCCAATATGACCTGGCGGCGCCCCAGCATCCATGCACATAAATTGTTCCAATATGACCTGGCGGCGCCCCAGCATCCATGCACATAAATTGTTCCAATATGACCTGGAGGCGCTCCAGCATCCATGCAAATAAATTGTTCCAATATGACCTGGCGGCGCTCCAGCATCCATGCACATAAATTGTTCCAATATGACCTGGCGGCGCACCAGCATCCATGCACATAAATTGTTCCAATATGACCTGGCGGCGCACCAGCATCCATGCACATAAATTGTTCCAATATGACCTGGCGGCGCCCCAGCATCCATGCACATAAATTGTTCCAATATGACCTGGCGGCGCCCCAGCATCCATGCACATAAATTGTTCCAATATGACCTGGAGGCGCTCCAGCATCCATGCAAATAAATTGTTCCAATATGACCTGGCGGCGCTCCAGCATCCATGCACATAAATTGTTCCAATATGACCTGGCGGCGCCCCAGCATCCATGCACATAAATTGTTCCAATATGACCTGGCGGCGCCCCAGCATCCATGCACATAAATTGTTCCAATATGACCTGGAGGCGCTCCAGCATCCATGCAAATAAATTGTTCCAATATGACCTGGCGGCGCTCCAGCATCCATGCACATAAATTGTTCCAATATGACCTGGCGGCGCACCAGCATCCATGCACATAAATTGTTCCAATATGATCTGGCGGCGCCCCAGCATCCATGCACATAAATTGTTCCAATATGACCTGGCGGCGCCCCAGCATCCATGCACATAAATTGTTCCAATATGAACTGGCGGCGCCCCAGCATCCATGCAAATAAATTGTTCCAATATGACCTGGCGGCGCTCCAGCATCCAAGCATATAAATTGTTCCAATATGACCTGGCGGCGCACCAGCATCCATGCACATAAATTGTTCCAATATAACCTGGCGGCGCACCAGCATCCATGCACATAAATTGTTCCAATATGACCTGGCGGCGCCCCAGCATCCATGCACATAAATTGTTCCAATATGACCTGGCGGCGCCCCAGCATCCATGCACATAAATTGTTCCAATATGAACTGGCGGCGCCCCAGCATCCATGCAAATAAATTGTTCCAATATGACCTGGCGGCGCTCCAGCATCCAAGCATATAAATTGTTCCAATATGACCTGGCGGCGCACCAGCATCCATGCACATAAATTGTTCCAATATAACCTGGCGGCGCACCAGCATCCATGCACATAAATTGTTCCAATATGACCTGGCGGCGCCCCAGCATCCATGCACATAAATTGTTCCAATATGACCTGGCGGCGCCCCAGCATCCATGCACATAAATTGTTCCAATATGACCTGGAGGCGCTCCAGCATCCATGCAAATAAATTGTTCCAATATGACCTGGCGGCGCTCCAGCATCCATGCACATAAATTGTTCCAATATGACCTGGCGGCGCACCAGCATCCATGCACATAAATTGTTCCAATATGATCTGGCGGCGCCCCAGCATCCATGCACATAAATTGTTCCAATATGACCTGGCGGCGCCCCAGCATCCATGCACATAAATTGTTCCAATATGAACTGGCGGCGCCCCAGCATCCATGCAAATAAATTGTTCCAATATGACCTGGCGGCGCTCCAGCATCCAAGCATATAAATTGTTCCAATATGACCTGGCGGCGCACCAGCATCCATGCACATAAATTGTTCCAATATAACCTGGCGGCGCACCAGCATCCATGCACATAAATTGTTCCAATATGACCTGGCGGCGCCCCAGCATCCATGCACATAAATTGTTCCAATATGACCTGGCGGCGCACCGGCATCCATGCACATAAATTGTTCCAATATGACCTGGCGGCGCCCCAGCATCCATGCACATAAATTGTTCCAATATGACCTGGCGGCGCACCGGCATCCATGCACAGAAACATCCGCCGTATTCCATTTACTGACCTGATACATTGACCCTCTGCGACTGCAGCTTTTTTTTCACCTGCTGGTTCCATACATTGAACAGCGATTCCCTCCCATCTCTCATATACTTGGTCTTGAAGATGACCATGAAACTTGGATGAAAATATGGGGATGTCCACAGCTGTAATTATTTCCTCAAATTGTGAATAGCCAATGCAATACCATGCAGATACTATGTTGACACAGGCACTATCTGTATCATAAACCTTTTCGGAATTAATCACAACTATTTTTTGACATACATGACATAGGTACGAACTTGAATTTAGACAAAAGACACTTTACAGTCAAATAATCCATTGAGATCTGTTTTTTCTTGAAGCTGCGTAAGTAGGTAATTGATATCAATAAATAAATAAATAAATTATCCTTCGTCTTTGAACAGGTTGAAAATCATCACACCTTGTTTCCACCACGAATGGTTCATTTAAGTCAAAAGCAGAATTCCTGAAACAAAATTGAAAATAAATGTCTGATTCATGCGGTAATCATTTGAAAAAAGTTTAAAGATGTTCTCTATGGGGTTATAAGTTATTGATATTTCGTCGAAATACCTCAAAAGAGGAATTACTTATAACATCCGTAAACCCGTTCCCCCTTATTACAAAACACGGTTTTTCTTTCGATCAGGTTTAAACCACTGACCCAGTTATTGAATTAAGAACCTAACTGTTATAGAAATGGGAGTTCTTTATATAAAAATGATAGCTTAGTTCGGTGCTAAGTTGTCATTTTAGTATTAAGAACTTTGTCTAAATCGAAATAAAGTTCGAAATACAAGTACTGGCTCAATAGTTTAGACTAGAACTAAAGTTAGGTTTCGTTTTGTAACGAAACCTAACTTTAGACGGATTGTGTGCGTCTGTCAGTTGGCTGAAAATAGAGCAAAATTAGTTATTAAGTAATAATACGAGTATTAAGGCACCTAGTGACGTGCCGGTGGCAATATTGCCACTGCCGGTAATATTCCCAGCAACCAACCAGCCAACTTTTTAGGATTCCTTACTAAAAGGATTCCAACGGTACTGCCAATATTGCCATTAAAACCAGCATGTGCATGAGATTCTGAGTTTCAGTCAAATTGGATTAAATTTAATGGCAGTATTGCCATTTTTTTATTTGAAATATTTAATTCAGCATAAGCACTATTTTTATTATCACTAACCCTAAAAAGCATAAAATATATCGCAAGAGTGGGTAGGTAGGTATACTACCTACTTCGGATGGTCTATCCCACAAAAACATTTCATGTTAAATGTTGCCAAGATGAGACCATGTAGCTCGCACTGTCAAAAAGTAATCAGATCTCATGTAGAGCCAAGCTTCTAACTCTACACGCCCTAACTCTACAAGGCCTAACTTCGCAAACTCTACAGTCTACACCTTAGTCAAAATATATATCGTCTTGGCAACATTTAACATGAAATGTTTTTGTGGGATTTCATTTCTTTTTGTAAGTTGCTTATGATTTACTAAAAATCCTGAAATACATATCTTATTATTTATAACAAGGACCCCTATATAAATTTTCAGACCTCTAGCATCAAAACGGAAGTCTCATACAAACTTTCACCCCTAGTTTAGGGGGTTGGGGGGTAAAATTTCAAGTTTTAAGATTTTTTGTTGATTGTGTACTATACTCTCGCTCTATACGGGTCTCACATTTTTCTGTAACGTGTTTGTATGCCAGTAAAATTTTTATTTATTTATTATTATTTATTTATACTAGCTTACATACCAAATATCAGCTTTCTAGGACTTTAGGAAGAACCTTAAGAATATGGATGATCATCAGTGAGTCAGTGACGAAATCGGGGTATTTTAGATATCAATAAAATCTAAAGTATAAGAGCTATGCAATTGAAACTTTATAGGTTTAATAAGTCAACCACTGACATCATATCCCGAAAATTTTGTTTATCTGGTATAATCCAAACCCAAGTTAAGAAGGTTCAAAAATACGACGAAGTGCTTCGACAAAAGGTAGGTAGTGCCCTTGCGCTTCGCTTGGCTCGTTTTGGCGGGGCCACTCCCGTGCCCCCAGATGTTCATATCAACTGAGGTCAACGGAGCAAAAGAGCTTGTTGAGGGAAGCTCAGTACGATGTTCACAATTGTGCGGTTTTGACGAATATCTGTAAAATAACATAAAGCTAGACAAATATGTCATACTCGTACTGGCCTACTGTAATTAGCGTGTGTGTTATTTTGAAATCAATCAAAATAAAATATAATTATGAACCTACATTACATTACACACGTTTTTGACCTTCTGAAATATTTTACCTGTGTACCACATTTCGTATGATAAACATCTGTCGACCTATTCTGTAAAAATCGCACAGTGAAAACTTAGGTGAAGTGAGTTTTCAATAGTTTCAATCCTTAGTATCAGTATCAGCAGTGCGATTCTGTAACCATCTCACCGTGAAAACTTAGTTGAAGTGAGCGTGGAGTGAGCTGTCATTCCTGCTGTCACTATCTTTTCACGGTGAGATTTTTACAGAATTGATTGGCAGGTGGAATGCCGGCTCCCTTCAAGTTCACTTCACCTAAGTTTTCACGGTGAGATTTGTACAGAATAGACCAGGGCAGCTCACCTTAGTATCAGCTCACTTCACCTAAATCACGGTGAGATTTGTACAGAATACACCGGCTGATTCTGACACCTCCATTCTGTCAATTTCTTAAGCTTCTAATTAAATCAAAAGAAAATCTTCTAATTAAATCAAAATAAAATCTAAGATATAAAATTCAACATTTACTTACTTTACCACGTTTCTTTGGAGGACTTTGTCATTTTTTTTATAGCTGTTCGTGATTTCTTTTCCGTTTCATTAGCTTATTAGTTTATTACACATTGTTGCTCAACAATAAAGGCACGTGATCTCGCGGAAAGCGCTGACAGGTCCGTCGTCTAAGAGCGCCGAGCGAGGCAGACTGAGTTAGCCCCGCGAGTAGTTGAGCTCGCGCATTTGGTGGATATTTAGACTATTTTAGACATAGTAATTATTTTAATCATTTTATCAAGACAAACTTCAAGGCGAGAGTGAATAGGCTTCTTCTGGGCAAGCTCGTTCCACCGTAGATCTCATCCCTGCCTCTGGGCTGGATTGAGGTCAAGAGTGAGCCCATTGTCAATAAAAATAAAAATAAACTAATCGTGCTAAACAATCTTATTAGGTACCTTTTGATTTCTGTAGCTATGACATTGATTAAACATTACGAAAAGGGGTAACTTTGGTTTTTTTTCTATCCAGCAAAGTTAATCTAATCGTGTTATTAAAAGCGACTAATTTTTTTTTTAAATGATGTAAACTAGTGCTTGACTACGATCCCGCCTGATGGAAAGCAGTGATGGTAAGTTAAATCGTTGATGGTAAAGCGCACTAATTTATTATGAGCCTATTCACTCTAGCCTTGAAAACACTTAAATTATAATCGGACGGGAAGACTGTTGCAGGCAAATTGTTCCAGTCCTTCGATGTACGCGATATAAACGACGAGGCAAAACGCTTCGTCCGGATCGCGGCGGTGTCAACAACGTAAGGGACACTCGCCGTACGACGGGTTGTCCGGGTTGTTCATGTCCACCAGAATATATAAGTTACATTTTTATTCGTCGCATAAAAATCCCTTGCTGGCCCGTGCCGATGCCGTACCGACAGGGGGCGCCGGCCCTTATTGTAAACAATTGGAGCCGTATGAAAAACACTTGCGCATAATTGGAGTCCTACAGGGAGGTACACATAGTTGGGTTTGGTGACGCCTGTTCCTGGGAAATTTATCTGCTCTGCGCGGAAATTATTTAGGATTGTTTCTGACAAACATAACGGTTTGAAGAATATAATTATATGGATGGCAATGTTAAAATTTTATGCGTTTTAGCTTCTGCCCGCGGCTTCGCCCACGTGGATGTCGGAAATTATCCCACGGGAACATGCTACCAGGATAAAAAGTATGTCCTTCTCCAGGATGCCATCTATTTCTTTGCCAAATCAGAAGTTCAGTGGTTTAGGTTTGAAAATGTAACATACATTTTCAAGTTGAAATCCTCCCCTTAAAAATCGAATTACCCCTTTTTGCCAATAGAACAGAATGAAACGAAATTTAAATCTTGTATAAAACGCACACTATGCAGCCAGGCATATTATAAATTAGGGGATTACATCGCTGATAAAAATGCTTGGCTAAACGCTGGTCCTGCTCCATAAGGACGCATAAATAAATTGATTAGCATTTGAGAATACTGTTGGAGCTGCTGAAGATTTTAAAATACTTTTTTGCAATATAAAAATTCAATCTCCTAGTATTGTATAATTGTATAGCACATGTGTAAGTACTATGTACATACTATAAAGCTACCATATACTGGGTACGTCTTTCACTGACTTGAATGTGCCCTGGCAGCAGAGAGTATGTCATGCTCACTCAAATGTCTCGCTGATGGTGGCGCATGTGTTGGATCATTTGGTTCCCTTCAAAATGGCTGAGCTGGATGGTGCTGATCCATGCGTCATGTTCGTGAACGGGCGCCGTCAGTAGGGACTGGTCATCTCTTTGCTGCCATGGCTTATTTTAATTTAACTTAATATTTGAATTGTACTTATTTTTATTTTTTTAAACTTTTCATTACGGACGCTTTTAACGTTCTGCATCGTTCTCACATGCATAATTTATAACATAAATGATGTAACCAATACTTTGTAACCATATATTGATTTAAAAGAGTGTCCATGGAGTTTCTTGCCCGTTCTTCTCCATAGGTACCTACGCTTTGGAATGGGCAACTAGCTTCATTTTTCTGACTGACCGACCCCTTGACAATTCAAAAGTGCCTGTAATTGGTTTAATTGAAATAAATACTTTGAGTTTGAGTTCGCCCTGTCTGGGGTCAATTTTTGACCACTTTACATACTTATTATTAATTATTTTCTGTCAAAAGTATTAGTACCTACTGGGTTTCGAGTTAATTGGACCGCGCATTCAATTACTTCCACACAAACTTCAACACCCCTATATCCCCCTTTGAGGGGTAGTTTTGAAAAACTTATAATAATAAACTTGATTAATTACTTAGGCGAGTATTCTTGCCAAGTTTCAAGTTTATTAACTAAATGAATAAGATTATTCATATAAACTGTAACCCCGCTTTTCATCCCCACAGGAGTGAAGTTTAAAAAAATCATTTGGGTTGGGATGTATTCATAACGTACTCAAAGATTATTATTTTATACTAATTTTCGAGTTAATCAAGCCATGCAGTAAAATCCTCCCTTGTAAAATTTACTACCCCTTTTCAACCCGTCAGTGGTAGATTTTCGAACAGCCCTGATACATGTTATCCTTTATTTTTGGTCTTAATTATAAACACTGAGTTTCAAGTTAATCGGACCGCGCATTCAAATTCTTCCACACAAACTTCAACACCCCTATATCCCCCTTTGAGGGATAGTTTTGAAAAACTTATAATGATAAACTTTATTACTTACTTAGGCGAGTATTCTTGAAAAGTTTCAAGTTTATTAACCTAATGAAGAAGATTTTTCATATAAACTGTACCCCGCCTTTCACCCCCATAGGGATGAAATTTAAAAAAATCATTTGGGATGTATTCATAACTTAACTCAAAAATTATTTATACTAATTTTCGAGTTAATCAAGCCATGCAGTAAAATCCTCCTCTGTAAAATTGACTACCCCTTTTCAGCCCGTCAGGGGTAATTTTCGGAAAACCCTGATACACATTATTCTTTACTTTCGATCGTAGGTATAAATAGTGAGTTTCGAGATAATCGGACCGCGCGCTAAAATTCTTCCATACAAACATTGAAACCCCCCAATCCCCTTTTAGGGGGTAGTTTAGAAAAACATAAAATGGCAAACTTCATAATTCACTTAGATTAGTATTGGTGCCAAGTTTCAAGTTTATTATATCAAGGAATAAGATTTTCCATACAAACAAAATCCCCCCATTTCATCCTCTTAGGGGTGGAATTTCGGAAAACCCTTTCTTAGTGGATACCTACTCTTCACTAAGAACACACCCTCCAAATTTCATGTCTCTAAGACCAGCGGTTTAGGCTGTGCGTTGATCTATCAGTCAGTCAGGACTTTGAATTTTATATATATATATAGATAAAATAGGGTTTGCAACTGTCCGTGGTTTTCAAATGGAACTCTAAGGCATAAGAGATGCCTTACAGTTTCATTTGAAAACCACCGTGCTCTATATGCTACTTCTCTATTAGTCGAGTTACCCCAAAAGATAACACCATATCTGAGAACGGATTCAGCCAGACCGTAGTAAGCTGTTACTATCGCCTCGGTAAGGTGACGTCATCCTTGTATGTTACCAATTTTATGAATTTTAATTTGATCAAATAGTAGCTTATTGCTAAGTTCGAAAGCAATGCAATAAAAAAATACGTCTATTTATGCGACATGTTTTGATACTCGCACATAAATCAACACCTAAAGGATACTTCCCGTTGTTACCTAGAATCATGTTTGGCAAGAAGCATAAATTCGAAGACCTGTGACATCTGCCAACCGAGAAGAGGCCTGTGTCCCAAACTCAAATCATTTATTTCAATTAAAACATTTACAGGCACTTTTGGATTGTCAAAATTAAATAGTCGGTCAGTTAGTCAGAAAGTTAAAGCTAGTTGCCCATTCCAAAGCGTAGATCTCTATGGAGAAGAACGGGCAAGAAACTCCACGGACACTCTTTTAAATCAAGATTATTTTTACAAAATCCTGGGTATATTATTCTTATTGCTTCTATATGTGAGAACAATGTAAAGAAACAAATTAAGATATAAAATTAAAAATAAGCCCTGGTAGTTAAGAGATGACCAGTCTCAACTGATGGCGCCCGTTCACGAACATGACGCGTGGATCAGCACCACCCAGCTCAACCATTTCGTAGGGAACCGAATGATCCAACACACGCGCCACCACCAGTGAGACATTTAAGTGAGCATGACATGCTCAACTGCCATGCTCTTTCAAGTCAACATCAAAATATCATAAAAAACGGATCCATTGTTCTTACATTTACAAAATTTTCAAAAATGCTTCTATATTATACAAAACTATAGTTTGCAATTTATTTAAGAGACTAGCTTCTGCCCGCGGCTTCGCCCGCGTGGATGTCGGAAATTATCCCACGGGATGACGGGAACGTGCAAACAGGATAAAGTGTATGTGCTTCCCCAGAATGCCATCTATCTCGCGGGCCCTTTGTGGCTAATTACAATAGAAAACCAATTGTGTCTCATTAGTGGTGATTAAGAGGGTACCAATATGATATCTTTACCTAAGTACCTACCTAATTAAAAAAAAAAACTCAATAACAAAATTAAATACTGTAGAGGCTTTTCTGCCGAAGGCAACCTCATATGTTGCAGGCCGGATATAATTTAGCGCGGATGTCATTCGAACGTTCAAGCGAGTGTCACAGATAGATGGTTCTAGAATAAGAAGGGAGAATTAGACGATAAGATGTGAAAACATTCTGAAAATATAAATATAAAAGGGATCACTGTGTTTGATTCCTCCCGGTACCTCGGAGGGCTCGTTTAGCCCTCCACACATGGTGGAGGCGCCGAATTTGCGACGAATTTGCGCACGCGAAGGTGCGCAGTGAGGGAAGAAAAAATACTCATTTGTTAGAAAAGCTAGAACTAAATGTTTCCTTGCAAAATGTTTTTCATTGATATGCAACATTTTAAAATCATTTTCTAAAAATAATCAACATTTTATAAAGAAGTTATTGATTTTAAAATACAAGTTTAGAAAATGTAAGTTCAGAGATAAAAACTTTTTGATAAAATCTTTTCATATTGTGATGTAAACTTGTTGTCTTTATTTGTCTTTCATTGTCATGTCAACGTCAGTTAGATGTAAATATCACTTTTAGTACATTATTTTAGTGCGATCATTATGATGTAGTATATTAACATGATAACGTTTGTATGTTTGCATATGCTGGGACAAGATACCGGACGCGGCTGGGAGCGAGTGAGGTGCCACACCTCACGGCTTCAAGTAGCCGGAGGGAGTGAAGGCAACCGCGTCGACAATAATAGGGCGTTAATAGGCTGAGTTAGCATGAACGTACTCCAGAATTTTAATAACGCGAGTTAGGAGAGATTCTTAGATTTGCAAACTGTGGTCACTCCTACAGGGGGGGTGACACTCACCTAAGCTGAAACCAACTTTGCTTACGGGGCATAGCCTTTGCAAAGTGTGTTTGGTTGACACAATTGGTTCAACTTATAGTTCTAAGGCTTGTCTGCCGAAGGCAAACTCATATGTTGCAGGCCGGATATAATTTAGCGCGGATGTCATTCGAACGTTCAAGCGAGTGTCACAGATAGATGGTTCTAGAATAAGAAGGGACAATTAGACGATAAGATGTGAAAACATTCTGAAAATATAAATATAAAAGGGATCACTGTGTTTGATTCCTCCCGGTACCTCGGAGGGCTCGTTTAGCCCTCCACAATACCTACCTACCTAAATAAACCTATTTCTGATGATAACTAATCTAAACTCAATAAATAAGCAAAATCCCTAAAATATCTATACGAATGACTAATCCTACCTAACAGTATTATAAAATAACCTACGGTCACTACGTACACTATCAAATATACTACCTATACTTTAAAATTAAAATCTATACCTACGACTTATAAAAATAAACCTAAATAACTCTAAAAACTAAAAGGAATAAAAAGGTCGCACAGATAATACTGCGGGTGACGTAACCTACGACAAACTTATTATTTGCGGTTGTAGGGACAGCAGTGCAGTAACCGGGTCTAGGGATCGAACCGCAAAATTAAGTTTGTTTTTTATTGTATATACTTTTCCGGGATAAAAAGTACCCAGTGTGGTGCCCAGGATATTAAAGAATAATTATACCAAGTTTCATCGTAATCCAACCGGTAGTTTTTGCGTGATGCCTGAACAAACAGACAGACAGAAAGACCGACAGACAGACAGACAAACATTTTTTTTATCACATTTTTGGGTTCGGTGTCGGTCTAGTAACACCCCCTGCCATTTATTTTTTTTATATTTTCAATGTACAGAATTTTCACTTCTACAGATTTATTATAAGTATAGATGAGAGAAAAAAAAAAAACTACCAATCATGAAGAGGTATTTAATACTGAAGTATTAAAGTATGCCAGCAATGGATACAGGCCTCCTCTTATAGGCTGATTATGTCATGTAAGAAGCAAGATCTTACAGCACAAATGAAGGAAATTGGTAAGTTAATTTGTAGTTTTATCATAAAAAATCTTTTTTTGCGATTACAAACTTACATTTGCAAATGGAGAGTTGACCATGACGCACAGTGCCCTCCGCAAATTAGTTGACACTCTTCCACTTCAGTTGTAATGCCGCATTATGATTTACACTATAACGTTTTTATTGAATAGTTCACTTCAACCTCCTATGATAAGGGATTACCTGATATCTTGTATAGTTAATTTTCACCTCGAAGCCATTATTTTTTCAGAATAAGGTCAAAAGCCCTGGCAATAGCTAAATCTTATTGGAAAAATATTCAAAATCAAAAGTCATTTATTCAAATTAGGCTGAGAATCAGCACTTTTCGTCGTTATTGATATTTTATTAAAAATGTCTTTCAAATAATATTGAAAGCCTGTGTTGTATTTGTCCGTTTCGACTGCTCGGCCACAATTTCGTAGAAGCAAAACGACTACGTCAACATTACGAAGGAATTTGTAAAACACTAACAATGAAAGTCGCAAATTCGTAGATCCAATATTCAGAAAGTTGTAAAGGTTTAACCATGGCCGCGCAGTCGAAACGTGGAGAACTGCGCGGCCACGCAGTTCTCTTAAAGTTCTCTTAAAAGGAGCTTCGTAGAGGTCCCATTCTTTTTGCTAACCACTGATACGATTTCGAAGAAATTGTAGACAGTATGAATAAAGCCCTAATGTTTGGAATTCACGACCTACAGAACTTAAATGCTATGGCCGCGCAGTTGACACGTGGAGAACTGCGCGGCCACGCAGTTCTCTTAAAGTTCTCTTAAACGGAGCTTCGTAGAGGGCCCATTCTTTTTGCTAATCACTGATACGATTTCGAAGAAAATGTAGACAGTATTAATAAAGCCCTAATGTATGGTATTCACGATCTACAGATCTTATAACCTATAATGCAAGTTAGAAAAAGGGTGACCAAGATTTATGGTGCGTCAATCAGACATTTTCAAGCGTCGTTTTTATACCACGTAGCCTATTATCATAATCTATATCTATACATATAATAAATCTGTAGAAGTGAAAATTCTGTACATTGAAAATATCAAAAAAATAAATGGCAGGGGGTGTTACTAGACCGACACCGAACCCAAAAATGTGATAAAAAAAATGTTTGTCTGTCTGTCTGTCGGTCTTTCTGTCTATCTGTCTGTCTGTTTGTTGAGGCATCACGCAAAAACTACCGGTTCGATTACGATGAAACTTGGTATAATTATTCTTTAATATCCTGGGCACCACACTGGGTACTTTTTATCCCGGAAAAGTATATACAATAAAAAACAAACTTAATTTTGCGGTTCGATCCCTAGACCGATTACTGTACCAACCGCAAATAATAAGTTTGTCGTAGGTTACGTCACCCGCAGTATTATCTGTGCGACCTTTTTATTCCTTTTAGTTTTTAGAGTTATTTAGGTTTAATTTTATAAGTCGTAGGTATAGATTTTAATTTTAAAGTATAGGTAGGACTACCTACCTATACTTTACGCACACTAACAAATATTAGTATATTTGTTAGTGTGCGTAGTGACCGTAGGTTACTTTATAGTACTGTTAGGTAGGATTAGTCATTCGTATAGATATTAGTTTTTAGGGATTTTGCCTATTTATTGAGTTTAGATTAGTTATCATCAGAAATAGGTTTATTTAGGTAGGTTATTTTTTTTTAATTAGGTAGGTACTTTGGTAAAGATATCATAGGTACCCTCTTAATCACCACTAATGAGACACAATTGGTTTTCTATTGTAATTAGCCACAAAGGGCCCGCGAGATAGATGGCATCCTGGGGAAGCACATACATTTTATCCTGTTAGTACGTTCCCGTGGGATAATTTCCGACATCCACGCGGGCGAAACCGCCGGCAGAAGCTAGTGAGGGAATAAGTATGCTTCATTGGATGGAGAAGTACCAAAGTAAGTAGATACGAAAATATTGTTACCGTCAAGATGGTAGGTAAGTACCTTTTTTGTAAAAAGGATTAATGATTGACATTTAATAAAAAATTGAAAAAAAACAAACTTTTTTTTAGATCTAGGTAAATTTTATTCTAAGTTACTAATGCGACATTTTGAGAAGGTGTTTTATCCTATCTCGGCGGCTCCTGAGCCGCGCGAGCGAGTGCGCCCGCGCCTGAGCACCCTCTGCTTGCGCGTCTTTATCAGTGCAGTGATAAATGGTTCATCATGGATTGTGTAGTGCTCGTGATTCTGCACTGGATTTGGATTCTTGGATTTTAGATCAGCCTACATAAAAATTTAATACTGTAAATCTACTATTTGCTACCTTTGCACAAATTTTAGCTACCTCAACGTATACGTAGTTATTTAACAGTATGTTATTTAAAATCCTTGGTCCCTCCATTTTGACGTCAAAGTGAAAGGACCATATGGATAGGCTGGTCGGAGGAGTAACCTACCTATATAGTATTACAATACCTTAATTCTAGTTTAGAAATATGCAATTTGATGGTCCCTAACATGAATCATTTGAGAAATATCGGCAATAAATGTTGGTCCCTCCATAATGACGATTCAAAAATTTGGTCAGGCCTGTTAATGGATAGTATTTTTTGATTTTTCGAAGTATTCATGTTTAGTACCTATTTTCTACCTTTGGATTATACAAATGACTTACGGTGAAGTTTATCTTCAAAAAGTACTAATTGTACTGAAAAATTAGTGCAACGGTTGCAAATAGTAGATTTACAATATTAAACTTTTATGTAGGCTGATTTGAAATCCAAGACTTGGTCCCTCCATCTTCAGGGTAAGAATAGTTTCGTATATTCTAACTGTATTATTTTATTATATCTGCTTACTTTAGTACTTCTCCATCCAATGAAGCATACTTATTCCCTCATTATGATAATAGGCCACGTGGTACAAAAACGACGCTTGGAAATGTCTGATTGACGCACCATAAATCTTGGTCACCCTTTTTCTAACTTACATTATAGGTTATAAGATCTGTAGATCGTGAATTCCATACATTAGGGCTTTATTGATACTGTCTACATTTTCTTCGAAATCGTATCAGTGATTAGCAAAAAGAATGGGACCTCTACGAAGCTCCGTTTAAGAGAACTGCGTGACAGCGCAGTTTTACACGTTTCAACCGCGCGGCCATAGCATTTAAGTTCTGTAAGTCGTGAATTCCAAACATTAGGGCTTTATTCATACTGTCTACATTTTCTTCGAAATCGTATCTGTGGTTAGCAAAAAGAATGGGCCCTCTACGAAGCTCCGTTTAAGAGAACTTTAAGAGAACTGCGTGGCCGCGCAGTTCTCCACGTGTCAACTGCGCGGCCATAGCATTTAAGTTCTGTAGGTCGTGAATTCCAAACATTAGGGCTTTATTCATACTGTCTACAATTTCTTCGAAATCGTATCAGTGGTTAGCAAAAAGAATGGGACCTCTACGAAGCTCCGTTTAAGAGAACTTTAAGAGAACTGCGTGGCCGCGCAGTTCTCCACGTTTCGACTGCGCGGTGATGGTTAAACCTTTACAACTTTCTGAATATTGGATCTACGAATTTGCGACTTTCATTGTTAGTGTTTTACAAATTCCTTCGTAATGTTGACGTAGTCGTTTTGCTTCTACGAAATTGTGGCCGAGCAGTCGAAACGGACACGTGTTGTATACATATTGTAAATCCACAGAAATTATAAACGTCGAAATGACAACTAAAAGCTGGTTATAAAACACATAAGAAAACTACAAACATCTCAGAAAAAAATGATTAAAGTCTTATTCAATTCTGATTATTTAACATTTTCTCAAATAGTTTTTAAAGAAACCAAATTAATGAATATTGATCAAATTTATAAATATACTCGTAACACTTGCAATTGCATACTTGTACGTAAAATAATTAATAGAAACATACATACAGTAATAACATTTACAAAAATAATGCAAATTCAATAGCGCAGGACGAGACAGGCTAGCCATATAATTGTAAGAGCACCGAAGACAAACTACGGCAGAATGTCGCATTTGAGGTGAAGGGCACAACTCTATACCTAAAGTAATTAAGGAATCAAAATCACTTCCAACTCTTTGAATCTTTTTGAATGAAATAAATTATCGTAAACCGTATACATATATCAGGTAATCCTTTAATCAATAAAATCATATTAGTGTACAGTTCAAACTTCAAACATTTGAAACTACAATTTTGAATCATAAAGTAGCATTACAGCTGAAGTGGAAGTGTAACTAACTAACTAAGTACCTTTTGGAGGGCACTGTATATCGATATGTGGGAGAACATGTTTTCCGACTACAATAATAAGTTTGTTTTTACTTTTAGTATAAATTCATCCCAACTAACGGAACCCTCATTGTGCGTGGTCCGACGTCCGACACGCACTTGGCAGGTTCTTTTTATCTCGTGCCGCTCTATTAAGACCGCGAGTACATACTTGAGTGAGTACTCGTTGTATCTGGAATTTGTGAGTAGCAGCCCGACGTGTGGTGTTGTGGCCGCTCCGTGGGACCGTGGCGGCGACAGACGTCAATGTAACCGTCAGTAACATTGACGTCCGTCAATGTAACTGATGAAATGTAGGTCTATTATATATAGGTATACCTGCCTGACCCTTCGGGATCACATGTGCTGTTATGTGTTAACAAATGTACAGTCAACTGCACGTTAATGAAGGTGCGTATGCCGTAAATTAAGTGCAGTCTGGTAGGTGCCAGTACTAACTACTGCGAAAAAATAAAGACGATGTCAAAGTCAAATTGCTCCCATAGACACACCCTGTACCCGCACCGCACATCTACACGATGTGTTAGTCGACAGTGTGTGACCGCTGCTGGTTACCTGCTGAACGCCATGCCGAGGATGCCGTCGAACTTGGCGGCCACGAAGGCCAGGCCGGGCTCGGACATGGCCTCCGCGAACGTCTGGCCGCGCACTGTGATGCCGCCCACCTGCACAAACACACTTACTTCAATCAGCAAATCACACCAGTTAACATGAGCTGGTCAGTTACGAAATATTTCAAACAAAAATCGCCATTCATCTTTGCAACGCAATACCTTATGTGCGGTCAGGAGCGCGTCATTTGTTGTTACTGACTTGTGTAAGTAGGGGAAAGCAGGTAGGATTCGTACAATTTTTATTCTTAGACGTTTATACGAAATACTATTCACTATTTTAAAATAATTTTAATGTCTTTAAGTACCCTATTTATCTAGCTTTAAAAATAGTGTAGTGTTGTCTTGATAATATTCAGCATGGCGAAGCTACGGTTACTTTTCTAAAACATGGAAAATGTACGAAACTACCCCACACGTGTGGTAGATTCGTACACGCGTAGGGCGCATTCGTACATAGTGGGGAACCTTCGTACAGTCAATGAAAATGCCATTTTACAAATGTCATATAAACGTTTATTGAGATCAAAGTAAGCAGTAATCAGTCTTCATGTAATACTAATTAACAATTATTGTTTTTGTAAAACTTATAAACTTCTAAACCATGCAAATTTAAACACATTAAAAAATAATAAAGGAATTCAAAAATCAACAAAATTCCCTCCGTCCATAAGACTTATTATTTATAAATGATAAGAGCTCTCACCATTAAATACCTACTAGCCAATATACATACTGAGATCCTTTTTAAAACTAAGTATTTGGGCTGTTCTAGCAGTAGAAGCAGATTTTGATGGTGATAATATACATACCACATCTGTTTAAACAGTCCCTTCATCCTTGGTAACGGGAAAGACCAATTTCCAAGTTTGAGGTTTCTTCCTTAAAAATGATACTCTATACTCGATAGGACTATATTTATGAAGCACTTGCCCAACATAATATAAAATAGTTTTCTTTTTTTCAAACTTAACCAGTACGACGCTGTTCTTTGATGTTCACTGTCAGAACTGGTGTTTCATTTTCAATATCTGATTCTTCAAAAGTCTCTTCGATGGGAGTACAAGAACTTTCCCTCAATGTCATGTGAGCCTCATCCTCACAATCAGTCTCGTCGTTATAATCAGTTTCACCTTCATAATCAGTTTCATTCTCATCTTCATCCTTACCAGTTTTCTTTTGTCTCTTTGGTTTATCTTTCCCTAAAGTTTTCTTTGGTCTTGTTGTTTTAGTTATTAAATTTTCATCTGAAAGTAACTTTAGCGCTCGTTTCATTTTTCTAGCTCTTTCTCTCCTTTCTTGCTCTTGCTTCTTAAACTTTTTTCCTTGTCCCCTTTTTTATGTATATTCGCGGCATGGTTCTGTAACAACACTTTAGTGATTACCTAACATTTTTGCTGGCACAAAGTAAAAAATGGGGAGCATTCGTACAGTACGAATCTACCCCATTCATAGCTGCACGAAGGTACCCCAACCAGAGAAATTCGCAATAAAATTAAAAATAAAAATAACTGTAATAGTTAGCCTAAAATGACTATTGGCGTAATAAACTACGTAATCACTACATAAAATAAATAAAATTACTTTAACAGTTCGACCAAAACTTATCTATACTAATATTATAAAGAGGAAAACTTTGTTTGTTTGTTTGTAATGAATAGGCTCAAAAACTACTAAACCGATTTAAAAAATTCTTTCACTATTCGAAAGCTACATTATCCATGAGTAACATAGACTAAATTTTATTTTGGAAAAAAATAGGGTTCCGTAAGATATTTGGGTTTTTCGGACGCAAGGTGTAAAAAATCAACCAGAAAAGTTACTTATTTTGCGTACGCTGCCTAAACTATAAAAGATAGAACCATAAAATGTTCAAATTAATTGTAGATCTTATAAATATCTACAAAAAAGTCCGCGACACACTATACCTATCTATGTCGAGTGAGGCACAACAACCATTTTTTTATTTAAAAATCTTGAATTTTTTTGGACTACATTTATACGCATTTATTTTACTCATGCTATTCATCCTTATCAAAATAAATTATTTTATCAGTAAGTACAGTTTATGTAGATAATATTTGGTCGTTGAATGATTAAAATTGGTCGTTTGGTTTTGAAGTTATGGCGAAATTAAAATATTACGATTTCTGCTGCACGGCCCGTTGCGAAGTGGGCGTCACCAAGGCCGTGCACGTGCAGGAATAAGTTTACAAAATCAAGTCATAATATAACTATTTACATCACATCCATGATCTGTATAGTGTTATAAAGTTTTCATAATTTTCACAAAGTTTAAAAACATCATCTTCTTACATCTATTTATTTAAAAAAAAATTATTATGTATCTTTATGGGTTATTTTGATTTCATTTTTCGCAAAGTTTAAAAAATACATCTTCTTCTATTTACTTAAAAAATATATTTTGTATTTTTATGGGTTATTTTGATTTCCTTTTGAGATACGCAATCCTGTCACAAATCCGAAATCTACGCGGACGAAGTCGCGGGCAGAAGCTATAACAAATAAACGTGTTCAAAAGTGAATATAAAAAATACTTACCGAGGGCGAAAACACGGATCGACTCATTGCGTTGAAGCCGGCGGCCGCACTCACCCGCCACCTCGCGGTTCACACATGCGTGTGAGTTAGCGTCATGCACAAAAACATCAATGCGGCAACGTATTGGATAGTGTAGATATGACTACTGTACGAATGCTCCCGCTGTACGAAGCCTACCTGCTCTCCCCTACATGTTAGTAGTTTACTCACGGTGACGTCATCCTGCGAGAGGAAGCCGGACAGGCTGCCGGAGCCGTAGTGGATGGCGAACTCGGTGCCGTTGGCGCGGTACGTGCTCGACTTGGCGCTGTCATACTTGTTGTGTAGCACTGCAACACAAAACCACCGTCATTTTTGTCCGCAAAGGTAATAAAAAGCGTTTTTGCAAACCAGCACGAGCGCACTTCATGAGACTCTTATGGGCTCAAAGGTTAAAGGTTTAATCGACATCATTACAGACCTCAGCCGGCAACGAAACTCATTTCTCTCAAACGTATCAATATTATAGTACTGACATTCATTGTTCCGCTCGGGAGTTGATTCCCCTCCTTGAAGTACTTTGTACCTATAAAAGTTGATGTCCCAACCATTCTTTGAAACGTGACGCCTGACACATTGTTGAGCGAGTGGCTCATATTACGAGATCAATTCGAGCATTTCGAGCGACATGCATTATACAGTCAAGTGCTCATCCTTATTTAAAAAAATATATAGTGTAAACCGCAATATTGACTTAAAACGTAGGTAAGATATGAGAGATCCATTGAGAGCGCGGAGGCCGGTCACAGACCGACAGTAGCGCACGCGCAACAAACAGCGTGCATGTGGCTCTCATATGTCTGAACTTGAGTTCGGAATCTAAATCATGATCAAGTTTTGGATCCGCAAACTGTGACAAAGTTCATTCCATTGCATCCAAAATTTATTTTAGACTTTTTCACATGTTCATTTTTTGGCAAAGGAATGTAAATGTTCGGAATTCAAGTACGTATAGTGCATGTAAGAGCGTGTATTATACTAACGGCAAGCGATGTTGGTGAAGTGGCACTTCTTGGACGGCACCCACAGGTTGGAGGAGCCCGTGTCGAACACCACCTTGAAGGTCTGCGGCGGCGCGCCGATCGTGATGGCTCCGTAGTATTGCGCCTGCCACACACCATACGATACAAACACACTGCCTGCCTTATTAATACACGGTCAAAATAAATTAGCTAGCGAACCCCTGCTGGTGTGACGGGTCCTATGTCCTATATCATTTTTTGGGGTAAACGACCTTAACTGTTGTATTTGTTTGAAGTATGAGTTTAGAAAATCTGTTTGTAATGTTCCCAAACGTGATGGATATCGATATGTTAACAGCTAAAAGAAACCGATTTTCCAAAATCATATTACCAAATAAATTAACCTAATTTGTCCAAATACAACTTAAAAGTATACAACTATACCCACCACGCACGGCATGCAAGATGTTTTGTCATGTTTGATATCGATACCCATCGTTGGCCATTAATAAGGCAGCCGTCAACGGTTGACGCCGCAGCTGTAGAGTGTAGGTATAAGCGTCTTTTCCTCGTGTATGGAGGCTATCCAAGTATTTCAACCACATCCGGCCCCTACTTATAAATATTGTTACATTACTTAGTCATCATAACACAATTATTTATATTCTAGCTATTGGTGCAGCAGTTGCAATGAGGTAAGATTTATCAAAAATAAACTTGGTTAAGTTTCATTCAATGGAATCAATTAGGGTCGCTTTAGATAATCTATAAATAAATAGACGGCTGGACCGTCTTGGCTAGTTTTTATTTTAAAATATTCGTAAGTCCGAACTAGGCTATTCTGGAAAGAAATTGGAAAGACATTAATTTCGGGGAAAACTGGATATCCTTCTTTCTATGGGATTTTCGTATTAAAATTTGGACAGGACAACTCTGTCGGGTCTGCTAGTTAATAAATATGCATGAGACCTAAATTGAGGGCTCCAAAAACTTTTTTTTTAAATTAAACCGCCGAAAAGACTGAAAAGCAAATAATAATAAACCTCTTTTATATAACCTTAATAACTAAGTTCTTAAACTAATGTAAGTATACCTAAGTAATTTTGAGTCGGCGCAAAATAATAAACAAAGATCACTAAATTGCAATGATATTATTATCATTGCTAAATTGCCTTAAATTTAAACGGCGCCGACTCAAAATTATTAAAGTATACTTACATTAGTTTAAGAACTTACTTATTAAGGTTGAATAAAAAAGGTTTATTATTTTTTGCTTTTCAGTTTTTTCGCGGTTTATTTAAAAAAAAAGTTTTTATTTTATAATTTTTTGTGGCTATAATCTAATATTTTTTTGCCAAAGGGCAGGCATATGTGGCACCACTGAGTAGAGTAATAATATACAACTCTGCATTCAAATCTGTGAGTGAACAATAAATCACTCCTATTTTCCCACCCTTAGGGTTGGATTTTTTTTTCCAAATTTATATGGGACCAACTTTGGGGTATACCCTTTCCAATAAAGAATTATCAAAAGCGGACTACTTTGTAAAAAGTTATGCGTGGTCATCTATACTTATAATAAATCTGTAGAAGTGAAAATTCTGTACATTGAAGATATCCAAAAAATAAATGGCGGGGGGTGTTACTAGACCGACACCTAACCCAAAAATGTGATTAAAAAAATTTTTGTCTGTCTGTCTGTCTGTCTGTTTGTTCAGGCATCACGCCAAAACTACCGGTTCGATTACGATGAAACTTGGTATAATTATTCATTATTATCCTGGGCACCACACTGGGTACTTTTTATCCCGGAAAAGTATATACAATAAAAAACAAACTTAATTTTGCGGTTCGATCCCTAGACCCGATTACTGCGCCAACCGCAAATAATAAGTTTGTCGTAGGTTACGTCACCCGCAGTGGAGTTCACTAAGGTTATGCTCTAAATGTAGTGCTGAAGGTTGAATTTGGCTTGCACCGTTCGCAGCACACGGATCGCTACCGTATATAAGGACATTTTTTTAACTTTGATTTGAACGGACGTGTCGAGTGGCGAGCGTTCGTTCTTATTTTAACTGCTAGGTACTTGCAATTCTAAACCGTGCTTTTCAGTGCGACCTTTTTATTCCTTTTAGTTTTTAGAGTTATTTAGGTTTATTTTTATAAGTCGTAGGTATAGATTTTAATTTTAAAGTAGATATAGGTAGTATATTTGATAGTGGACGTAGTGACCGTAGGTTATTTTATAATACTGTTAGGTAGGATTAGTCATTCGTATAGATATTAGTTATTATGGATTTTGCTTATTTATTGAGTTTAGTTATCATCAGAAATAGGTTTATTTAGGTAGGTAGGTATTTTATTTTCTGTTATTGAGTTTTTTTTTATTAGGTAGGTACTTAGGTAAGGATATCATATAGGTACCCTCTTAATCACCACTAATGAGACACAATTGGTTTTCTATTGTAATTAGCCACAAAGGGCCCGCGAGATAGATGGCATCCTGTTGGCACGTTCCCGTGGAATAATTTCGGACATCCACGCGGGCGAAGCCGCGGGCAGAAGCTAGTATATATATAAAAAAAAAACAAATATACGCGTCGCTGTCGACTTGAGAACCTCCTCCGTTTTTTTTCGTCGGTTAAAAAGAGCTTCTATATTAAATACTGAAAGGCTGGATGAGTCTCGGTACCCAGCGCGCCGCAAGCATTGCACTGTATACATAAATAAATAAACACAAAATGAGAATAGTGCAGGTTTCCGTACTTCACTTAGTCATTCACTTGATAATTTTTAATAAGCAATACAAAGTTTTTTTTTAATACATCTTTTCATGATCTTCAAACAAAGTGAGGCAGAAGAGACCAAACAAATTAACAAGACTTTAATTTAGCAATACAGTGAGTAACCTTTGTTTGGCGACGACACACTTTATCGCAAACGAGGAGCGTGATAACGGACGCGCCGCCGCGGGGTTATCGGGACAGGGGCACTTGTGGAGCTAGCCCACCCCATCACAAGTGTTACAGAGAGCTTGCAATCATTCTCCAGCAACATTGTACTCAACACAAGCTGTCCAGTTGAAGCAACCTTCACTGAACATTGATCATTCACAACACAGGTCTTTGTCCTTCAGTCCCTCACAGAGTCACAGCCAATGTTTGTTTTGAATTAATCATCTCTTATCTATTTAGTTTACAAAACTCAAGATAACAATGCCATACAAAAAAATATCATTTACAAATAAGGACCTTCAGCTACATGTAACAAGCAAGAGAATGTAGTTAATGCCAAGTGGTCATTATATGTATATGATGCACACAGATGACAAAGTTAAACTGCTGCCACTTGTACAGAAACCAATATAATAATATTGCACTGTTTGTTGCTGTCTCACTAACTGGAAACATCAACTTGTTACAAAATACAACAAACACAACAAAAAGGTACAATTGTCCAGACTTTTGATAACCACTGCAGATTTAAACACAAAAAGAACATTGTCTGCATGACCCTCATTATTTAATCAAAACATATTGTTAATGTCTGTCATAATGAATTATTGATAGTATTGATAGTCGGAAAGTGTTACTCACATCTAGGTAGTTGGACAGGGGCTCTGGAGCCGGCCCTGTCACTGCGTACTTGATCCTCAGCACCTGCAGGTCTGTGCCCACCTCATGGAAGTGTCTGCGCACTGTTTTCATACGATACAGCGGCACTCTGCACACAAACAGTATGGTCACTCTAACTGATATACCATAGGGTTTATACTACGTAGTTGATGTATTGGCCCCTCGCAGGCAGCTGTAGTAACAGGTACCGACAATAGGCAATCAAATTGCGCATTGTAACAATCTAGTGGTCTGTAATGTCTTAAATAACATACCTATCAAGACACTGAAAAAGCAACGAAACCCATTACAACAACACGAAAGATTAGGTAACATTTAGGACTACAACAAAGTGCACAATTTTTGTAATAGGTCATTCAGTTACCTGAGAAAGCCAGACACGCAAGTGGCGGCCGTGGCGGCGAGTGCCAGGAACACTAGCAGCAATTTTCCCATTTTTCTTGCAAGTCACGCACGTATCTGCGATAAAAAGAAAAAATAAACAATAAATAAACATAAAATATTACAATTACGTTAATACTCTGTCGTGTTACATACCTCAGTTAATACGAAAGTTACTTACTCCTTTAAAAGAGAGAACAATAGATGATTAAATAAAAAATGTGTCCGTATTTATTCGTCCGCAACTTTAATATAATTAAATTATTTTGCCGGCGCGATTTGACGCGGCTCACGAACAGTGGTCTCGAACGTCAACGTCATAGAGCGAGATCGGTGTAGAGTTGCCAGCTAAAATCGGTATATTTGTACCCAAAATCGGTAATAATTGACAAAAAAATACAATATTCAATCAAATTCGTTTATTTATTGAAAAAAAAACTTACAGACTAAGGTAAATGGGCATTTTGTTCAGACCTGTGACCAACGACTATCAACGAAACTAGTTGGAGTATGTTAAAGACCATGAATATTAGGTACCCAATGAGATGAGTCGCATTGCTCAAAAGTATGGGAAAGTACCTACCTATGAATATCGTTCTAAATATACATATAAAATGCTTAAGTACACAAATATCTTCCTAAAAAGGCACAAGAATTTTTAGGAGCTTTTCTATCTTGTTCCCCGCAGTTTCTTCCGCGTCATTCCAAGCACCCATTTATAAAAATACTAGTTTATGAGTAATCCCCGATTCCCGAACAAACCTGAACATGGTTACCTACATTATTTTTTTCACATTTTATTCAACAACATCAATATCAATCGTAATTTCGTCGTCTTGCTGGTGCATCTATTCCTTCCTGATGTCTTGCCTACGATAAGTAGTACACCACACTCGCGATAATTATGCGAGCAGCTTCCAACAGTACGGCTACGGCAGCCGTGTATGCAGGAACAATAATATTTTTGAATACGAGTACTTTGTCTCTTCCATTTAGAGTGCGAACAATCAAAATATATGTATCATATTGTCTCATTCGCACATGGTGTGACTGGATTCTGCTTCTTATTAATATTTTGT
The DNA here is from genome assembly GCA_945859715.1 of Apamea sordens. Classification (NCBI taxonomy): domain Eukaryota; kingdom Metazoa; phylum Arthropoda; class Insecta; order Lepidoptera; family Noctuidae; genus Apamea; species Apamea sordens. The sequence goes on from OX243997.1 coordinate 20,798,124, forward strand.
TTTGGACCATTTCTCGGTGCCGATGCCGGTACATTTCTACGAGTATATGGTAGGTACCTATATATACGCCATTTTGCCGCATGTGTTCGGCACAATATGACCTTGTAATTCTCAAATGATAGGATCCTAATGTAAATGGTATCAATTCCTCATAGGTAAGCTGTGGAAAATCATTGAAATCTGGATCATTCCCTTCAAGCGACACGAATGCTAGGTACTCTTTGTCTGTTCAATTGTTCGATAGAACATATTCTGCGAGTTCATTGTTTTGTTGCATTTTATCATTGATAATGGCTACAAACTGTTCAGCCTCTTACATGATTTTCATGTGGTCGACGAGTAACGTTTATAATTGCTGCAGTTATTTTGAAGTCTACCATTATGTAACTCGCGGCAACGTTAAAATACACGTGGCGATTTTAAAATCACCATTTATAGTCTCGACGACCCATCGGATCATTGTGATTAATCTCGATTTATTGGCATCGATTGTTGTTAATTATTGTTCTCGTCTTTGTCTTGTTGGTGGCATATGTGGACTACCGCCGCATTCTTCGATAGCTTGTATTGCATCCCGAAACCCACGATCCAATATGAACACGTCGTCAGGTAGCAAAAAACCATGTGGTGGAGATTCTTCACGCATTAGTTCACTCATGCATGTGACATCCGACGTCGTAGCTTTGTACGGTCCGAGTATGTAACCACCGGTACACACTATCAAAAAAGGTTTACGAAAGGTTGCGATATTTATGCAAACTATAGGATTCTCTATGGAACAGGAAATTGGAACTTTTTTGCTCATAAATGTACAGACGCCAGCACATCAAGCTACTACAATCTGTCAGATTTCTTTAATAGATTTTCGACTTTATTGCTATAGCATTAGGTTCAATGTTGATTGGGAAAATCTGACAGTTTCGGGTAGGTTGACCTGCTGGCGTCCGTACGTTCCATCACAAACAAGTATCGCTGTTTGATGATCGTTACTACTAAAAAAATGACTCGGCATTAGCAAGTATCTAGCTACGACCTCTTCTCTGGATATATGATTTAACCCCAGATGCTGTGGCATAAATTCCTCCGCTAAGTTCTTCTGGATATATTGAACTTTGTTGCTAAGCGCTCATCTGGCTCGCCAGTGCTTAGTTTGGTTAAGTACATAAGTACCAAGAACCTTGGCAGGACGCTTCTATTTTGTAGTAAAGGCGTCTCATTCAAGATCATATTGAAGTCGTTTTTCGTCATACCTGTCCAAAAGTGCAATTCATTATCATCTCATTTTTGTTTTCGTGGCCCCATTTATACGTTTATTATAATTATCGAGTACATGATCGCCGTTGAAGTTTTTATGGGTTGTTTCATCATCCAGTAAGTCTTCCTATCCAATAACTGTGAAATGAGTATTGCATACCTGGGCTAGCCGAGGTATGTAAATATTATGATCGTGCAGCATACAGAACCTGGCATATATCGGGATATTATGTGCCACCGCCATTCTGCAGTTTCGAAATATATGTCGTGGATAGATGGCAACACAGTACAGCGAGCAGCGCCATCTAACAATTTGATGGGTAAACGAGTAATCATGTGATCGGAAACGCAAGCGAGCCCTACCGCTTGGACACGATCGTCGGTGGAGGGGATGCAGCGAGGACTGGTGGAGAGACCGAGTGTGGCGACAGTCTACAGATGACAGTCGAGCTCGGACAGTCTTGGCAAACGCTCAGTACCGTACGCACGTGTTTGTTTCCGACGCAAGTGTGCGTTTCGGTTGATAATCGCTAGTTTATTAAAGTTACTTTAAATTCAAATTATCTTTTCGTTCGAGTACCCGCTACAGTGCCCACACATACGTAAACTATGTCGGATCGTGAAGAAGACCCGATGTTTCGCATCTCGGCCACCCAGTGATGCGACATCAGAAGTGGGATTGGACCTCAACGACTCACGTGTTCAAAATAAGAACGCTTAAAGTGAAAGTGACCGTTGACATTTGAAATACAAAGTGCAAGCATGCGAACGCTAAATAATCGTGTGGATCTGTCCAAGTTCGACCTAGACAAAGGAGATACGGATGCGCAAGCATGGTACATGTTGTTTTGGGCATAGGATGTATGCAAAAATACCTTTGCCGAGTGACGCGCCAGTTGCGCTTACCGCCATGTTTGAAAAATAAAGACTAACCGGCATTTGAGTTCGACGTATCCTGTTCCCGTGTTTAGAACACGCGGAGTGACTTTAAGAATCGAGTCGAGCAGCCCTGCAGCCGTCAGAGAAGCCCTTCGTGTGCTGCAAGTGAGGGAAACCAGGACATATCACAGCCTGGCGCACGAGTAGTGGCAGCTAAGCGGATGGTGGACAATGTGCTGGAAGTTGTGAACGGCGAGTGGAAGTCGTACAACTACCCTCAGACACGTTGGAAAATAAAGGTGAGCTGTATTGTTTTGTTTACGATTCTGGTGCTGAATGCTCGTTAATAAAAGCGAGTTGTGCAGCCAAATTAAGTGGCAAACGAGTTAATAACGTTGTTGCGTTGACTAGTATTGGTCAAACGCGTATAGTCAGCACTTGAGATTTTATTACATTTCTACCCGACATTTACTTGCAAAGTAATATTATGATAGTACGTGAAATATTGAACCTTTTGTTATCGATGATAGTTTGGATCAGAGTATTACTAACGAATTTGAGGAAAGTCAAATAATAGTTTTGTTGCTGAAACAGAGTAGAGATTAAGTTGTGTGTGTTGTGTGGGGTTTCGTGAGAAACCATAAAGTCCAGGAGTGACTTGGCGATCCGAGGGGGATGCGCAAATGAATTTGACGAGTTCAGTAACTGGAGGTTACTAGATAGTATGAGACACATGCATCATAGTTGACTATTTTTATGAGACCTTGAGATTTGGGAATCAAATAGTGGGTAATGCTCTGAACTCTGCTATTTTTAGTTTGTTCGAATTTTCATTGTGTTTTTGCCTGTACCAAATGTGACCAGGAGTTACCGAGCTATGTGATACTTTGCGGATATGTTTCTTTACAGATTAACACATGTGGACATGGAAGAATACTACAGCAGGCCGATGCTTATCGAAAGTTCCGCTTCAAGGAACTGCATTGATGATAACCTTGGGCAAGGTATCCAACGCTATCAATTTGGCGTCAAGTTCTGCTGGACCAAAGCAGCGATCAGACAGCATCTGTTTTCGATGTGGCAACACCGGACATTTTGCTTCGAAATGTCCACGAAGCAAATATGGAGGCGCCTATACGGCGAGGGGCCCAGGCGGTACCGGGCCAGCGCCTGCAGCAGCGGCTAATAGCGAGCGACGCGCTTAAGTTTGCTATGTCAGCAATCCGAGCAGTGTACTGATGAATACTGGGTGAGTCATATCCATTTTATTGCGATTCTGGCGTCAAAAGATTGTGTTAAGTCAAAGTGTTAAGTACCCTACAATTTTTATCTGAGATTTTGATTAATAAATCTGCGTTTAGAGATCTCATTTCATGTTGTACCGGTTATTTTTAAAAAGATAATTTAACTGGCCGTAAGCTATTAGATCAAGGATTTAACGTTAGTATGACATCTGATAGTATTGTTTTGCGTAATCACAACAGGTTTGGTTGTTAGATTATGTAAAGTTCCAAACGCTTGTTTTCAAGTTAATTTCGATTAAGTGAACACTGACGTGTATACTGACGTTCGGGCAGAGTTCGTTCCCAGTTAATTAATCTTTTGTTAGAATACCGTCTTATTTTTCTGGTGGTATTTCTAGATCCCGTGTTACAAGAGAACAGTTGTAAATTCAACTTTTAGATCGTTGTATTACTGTTAATAATCGTCGGCCTGGAATAATGTTTAAAAAGGCCAATTACGATAGTAATCAATTTAACCAAAGTCAAGTTAGTCTCTAAATTTTCTTTTACTTAATGATTATGTTTTAAAGGCGCTTGACTCAGCGAACCTTAGAATACTGATTGTGTGAGGAGGATAACCGATCACCAAGTTCCTCGAGAATCAGATGTAATAGTTAAGGATAGTGGTAGTGAAACCACCTCTGATTAAGAATGGCTTGTCTACTCATACTCGAAATTTTGGACCGCACCTCATGCGTAGTAGCGCGTGTGGCGATGGGTCTAGAAGGAATCGTTGGTGCGATTTCTGTCTGTGTTGGTGCACAGAGCCCCTCATGTGTTGTAGCATATGTGGCGGCAGTTAGGTAAAGAATCGTTGGTGCGATTCAGGTCTGTGTTGGTGCACAGATTAAAAATAAAGTTTCATGAGTTGAGTATACATTGCTTATGAAATTGATTTCGGTAAATTCTAACGGTTTTGTTTTTGATTTAACTTGTTGATTGGTCGATCCAGGTCTGTGTTAGTGCACAGAGCGTCTCATGTGCAGTGAGTACATTTGTGGCGATAGGTCTCTTTGTACCGCACCTCATGTGCAGTAAGCACATGTGGCGATGGGTCTACAAGAAATATTTGATGTGATTCCTGTCTGTGTTGGTGCACAGAGCGCTTCATGTGTATACGCACATATTGCGTAAGATTTTTGAGAATCGTTGGTGCGATTCTTGTCTATGTTGGTGCATAGAGCCCCTCATGTGTTGTAGCATATGTGACAACTGATCTGTTAAGAATCGTTGGTGCGATTCTGGACTGTGTTTTTGCACAGATTTTAGTAAATAGTAACCGATTCGTTACAACTAAGTATTTTAATTTTATTTGGTTCAACTTATTGATCGAACCTTTTCTAATGATTAATGTTGTATGGGGTGCTCTTTGTACGAAACCAAGGTATTGTAAATTATGACTAGAGAAATTAAAGTAACAATGAGACATGAGCTACCTTAGTTATAAGGTATTGGCAGGATAGCCGAGCTACCTTAGTTATTAGGTATTGGCAGGATAGCCGAGCTTGTTTACTCTCTGAGTATATTTGGTCCACAGGTACTACACCCGAGGACGGGTGCTAGTCAGGGATGGCCGTGTCGTGGATAGATGGCAACACAGTACAGCGAACAGCGCCATCTAACAATTTGATGGGTAAACGAGTAATCATGTGATCGGAAACGCAAGCGAGCCCTACCGCTTGGACACGATCGTCGGTGGAGGGGATGCAGCGAGGACTGGTGGAGAGACCGAGTGTGGCGACAGTCTACAGATGACAGTCGAGCTCGGACAGTCTTGGCAAACGCTCAGTACCGTACGCACGTGTTTGTTTCCGACGCAAGTGTGCGTTTCGGTTGATAATCGCTAGTTTATTAAAGTTACTTTAAATTCAAATTATCTTTTCGTTCGAGTACCCGCTACAGTGCCCACACATACGTAAACTATGTCGGATCGTGAAGAAGACCCGATGTTTCGCATCTCGGCCACCCAGTGATGCGACATATACAACACCTTGCGGTATTAGATGCACGCTTATATCCATTAAGCACAACAAAGCTCATACCCATTCGAGGTTCCACAACACCGATTTTGTGATCTGGTACTGCTTCAACTTGTTGAGGTGGCTGATCCAGTACAGGCTGATTTGGTATATGTTGACTTCTCCGGAAGAAGATGCACGAGAGCTCCTCGCTGAGCCAGGAGAGTACTGTGCTACCTACTCGCAAGGGAAACTAAGGAAATCGTTGTGGCTATTAGACCTACCCATAACACATGTTGTCTTTAATCTTCTTTATTTTTTAAAATAAACATTTTATGTTGTCACTTTACGTGGGTATTATCTATCTCCCCACGTTTCCTCTTCCGTTAGATTGGCGCCCAACGTGGGTACCAATGATGACCATAACTTTTACCCCATACATTTGGATTAAAATAAATACATTCCGTAAATTGTTAACCCTAAACCTTCAAAACAATCTACATTTCAATAATGGACGCGCACTTCGAGGTACCGGGTCAAAAATGCCCAATGATCTTTATAACAATCATACTTAAGTATAATTATTTTTATACCTACTAATATTCTTTGGCCATAGCCGTGGTCATCTTCGAATTAATTTCAAAATCATAACAATTAGCTGTATTAAAGAGTCGTTTTGCATGTAATAGACCAGTGATTGATTCAGTAGACAGCCTATTTCGCTGTTTTGTTTTCAAAAGATTAATACTCGTATGTGAAAATATGCGTTCAACGTTAGCGGATGAATGGAGAAGTGATAAAATAAATTAGACAACAAAGAAAACATTTGAGTTTCATCGCCACGCTTTAGTAAACTTACTTCATCCCAAAATAGTTCCACATCATCAGGAAATGTTTTGATTTTCACAATTTCATAAAATGCGCCACTCTGTATCAATTTCCTGGAAATCATTGCTCTGAATAATATTGGGAAAGAGCCTACTCATAATAAGAACTATCGAAGCAATTTTGCCAATTTTAACATTTTTTGGATCAATGATGTCTAAACCTTTTATTGGATTGGAAACGATATAAAAATCTAGGCATCTGCATTTAAGATATAAATTTAGTCAGTAGAGTAAGTTTTTGTTGAGATTTAGCTCATAGCCGTTTTTGCAAATATCTGAATTGAGTGATCCACATTTTCGGCAATAACTGAAGACCCTTGTGAGTGACAAATTTTTTACTTTGGGCTATGCGTTTTGACTATTTTTGACTAAATGTACAATCACATTTTGTCACGAAATAAAAAAAGATCACTCAATCCAAATGCACATCCCGACCACACACGTATTTTTTATATCAATTACTTTTTACTAAAAGAGCCTGCCTACCAGTTCTGGAAACCAATGTACGCCACTGACTCACATACAGTCACAGACTTCAAGGAATAATATCATGTGTGAAACAGTTAAGGGAGTCGGTGCCTTTCATGTGGTTTGATTTTGAAAACAAAAAATAGCAGTCTTCCTAAACAACTACACATAACATTAGTCTTTTCAAAGAAGTTTCAAAGTTGGTTTTTGAAGAGGCATAACCAATACGTAGACAAGCGATTACGCCAATCGCGGGTGATATGCTACCAGTAGCACACATTCTAGAGTTAGAGTTCTATTCTCAACCTCGGAAGGTTTTTATCAGATCCTAATTAAATTAACATAGGACCACACTGACAGTCGACTTTTTTCGAAGTCGGTTAAAAATAAATGCAATAAATGAATTATTGTTTTTTTTTATTTGAAAAATAACAGTTTGCCGCGTGGGCATCACAATCTATCCGCATGCATCATGTCCTGACAATGCAGGCCCTGATCGTTGACTGCGTGTTATACTAAGGTGTCCGTTTCAACGGCGCGGACACAACGTTTTTTTTTTTTTTAAAAAACCATGCCAATATTTTTTAACAATTTGTAAAAGTTGATTCCCAAAACCATAAATTTGTCAAAGCTATGGTTAAAAAGTTATAAGGATTTGAATTTGAACGTGGCCGCGCCATTGAAACTCGGCGAACCGCGCGGCCATGGAGATCTTTAAAACTAAGCATTGCAGAGACCTGAAATTTAGGTAAATAACAGATTGAATTTGTAAAAAATTTGTAAAAATATAGAAAAAAATCCTGGGTTTATATTTTAGGAGCTGCAAGACTTAAAACCTCATGGCCGCGCCATTGAAACGGTGAAAAATACATTATCGCCGATATCTCGCTGAAAAAGCATCGCAGACGTCTGAAGTTTTTTGTAAAACCCAGATTTGAATTTGTCAAAACTAGTAAAAATACAACAAAAAATCCTAGGTTTATATTTCAGGAGCTGTGAGACTAAAGCCCCATGGCCGCGCTATTGAAACGGTGAAAAATACGTTATCACCGATATCTCGCTGAAAAAGCATCGCAGAGGTCTGAAGTTTTTTGTAAAACCTAGATTTGAATTTGTCAAAATAGGTAAAAATGCACAAAAAAATCCTAGGTGTAAACCTAGGATTTTTTTGTGCATTTCAGGAGCTGTGGTACGGAATCATCAATACGTCTTGAATATGTCGATAGGGTGACCATGGCTTATTGTTTACAAAAAACTTTCCACCTATTTTTAACCGACGAACAAAAACGGAGGAGGTTCTTAAGTCGACGCGTATATTTTATTTTTTTATATATGACGACGCATAACTTTTTACAGAGTGGTTCGATTTTGATCATTCTTTTTTATTGGAAAGGGTATACCCCAAAGTTAGTCCCATATAAATTTGGAAAAGAAATTCCAACCCTAAGGGTGGGAAAATAGGGGTGATTTATTGTTCACTCACAGATTTGCATGCTGAGTTGTATATTATTACTCTACTCAGTGCCACATATGCCTGTCCTTTGGCAAACAATTAGTACCTAGATTATAGCCACAAAAAATTATAAAATAAAAACTTTTTAACAAAAAAAAATTAAACCGCCGAAAAAACTGAAAAGCAAAAAATAATAAACCTTTTTTATTTAACGAATTAACTGAGTAAAACGAAGATTGATCGAGAAAAAGCTTTTGGCGGGGAAGACGGGGTGCGACGGCGGGATATCTCTTTTTGGACTGCTGTGATTGGTTAGACAGTCAGCCTTCGTCTCCCGCGGTGCACCCGCGTTCCGTTCGCTCCTTTGTAATATGAGTCTGTGGCCATGTTAATTCCTTCAGTGCTATTCAATGTTGGAATGTATGACTTAATTACAGGGGTTATTTCTGGCAGAATTTAGTCTTAGAAATACTTAGTTATGAGTTTGAGTATACAATTATTATTCATCAAATTATGCTATCTTACAGGAATTACGAATGCTTTGCAAAGTTATCCGTTTTGGTTTTCGCACGTGTACTCAAAACCACAGTATTTTCAGCTATCAAGCAACGATTTTTAAAGAAATAAACATATGGCTTTGTATCTTATCATTACACTAAATTTTGTCCACGGCTTCGCTCGCGTTAATTGAGAATTTGACAATAAATTTGGAAGAAAATATTCTTAAGACATGTGGCGCCATCTACGATAAAAAACCACGTTTTTGTCGTTTTTTTTCGCGAACTGTACTTATTTTGGGATAAAAGGTACCCTATGCCCGTCTCCGTACACCTGAAAATCTATATGCAAAGTTTCAGGATGATCGGTTCAGTGGTTTAGGCGTGAAAAGGTAACAAACAAACAAACTTACTTTCGCATTTATAATAATTATTATATATCTATATATATAAAATTCAAAGTCCTGACTGACTGATAGATCAACGCACAGCCTAAACCGCTGGTCCTAGAGACATGAAATTTGGAGAGTGTGTTCTTCGTGAAGAGTAGGCATCCACTAAGAAAGGATTTTTCGAAATTCCACCCCTAAGAGGGTGAAAAGGGGGGAATTCGTTTATATGAAAAATCTTATTCCTTGCGTTAATAAATTTGAAACTTGGCACGAATACTTATCTAAATAAATTATGAAGATGGTCAGTTTTTTTTTCTTCTAAACTACCACTTAATAAGGGATTGGGGGGTTTCAAAGTTTGTATGGAAGAATTTTAGCGCGCAGTTCGATTTACTCGAAACTCAGTATTTATACCTAATATTGAAAGTAAAGAATAATGTGTATCAGGAATTTTTGAAAACCTACCCCTGACGGGCTGAAATGGGGTAGTCAATTTTTCAGAGTAAGATTTTACTGCACGGCTTGATAAACTCGAAAATTAGTATAAATAATCTTTGAGTCAAGTTATGAATAATCCCAAACGATTTTTCAAAATTCCACCCCATGTGGGGGTGAAAAGCGGGGGATACAGTTTATATGAAAAATCTTATTCATTTAGTTAATAAACTTGAAACTTGGCAAGAATACTTGCCTAAGTAAGTAATAAAGTTTATCATTACAAGTTTTTCAAAACTACCCCTTAAAGGGGAATATAGGGGTGTTAAGTTTGTTTGGAAGAAATTGAATGCGCGGTCCGAGTAACTCGAAACCCAGTATTGATACTTTTGACAGAAAATAATTAATAATAAGTAGGTATGGCATTTCACATAAAATAATAACAAGAAGTATAACCAAGAGTAAATGAATAGTACCTCAGACTAGAAATTATTATGGCAGGCAAACAGTAAAATTTCTTATTCCCACAATAATGAACGAAATACCAAAATCTATAAAAAAAGAAATAAACGTGAAAAACTTTAAGCAAAAATACAAAAAATACTATTACAACTACATAAACAACCTAGTTTAAGGAAATACTGTGCAAAACACCAATACAAAAAAAAAAAAAAAAAGGAACGGCCTGTATACGAGTGTACATCGAATAGAACCGGCTTTCTAATGAGCGGCCCAATAGCAAGCAAGCTTAGATTCAAAACATTACTTGTGACTCGCGTACTTACTGATAGATGTTTACGGCTAAAATAGTTATGTGCAAAATATTTATCATGTACCTACATTTTTACTTATATTAATTGTTTAGTGATCTGATTAAGCAGTGTTGTTTTAGCGAATGTGAGTACCAATACAAACCATCTCTGGTTTAATGGTACAAAACAAACATTAACCTGTATTAAGACTATCACGATTAAAAAAAAAAAAAGTAAAGTTGTCGAAAATTTACCACTGACGGGACAAAAAGGGGTAATTCAGTTTTTAAGGGGAGGATTTGAACTTGAAACTGTATGTTACATTTTCACGCCTAAACCATTGCACTTCTGATTTGGCATAGAGATAGATGGCATCCTGGGGAAGCACATGTATTTTATCCTGTAAGCACGTTCCCGTGGGATAATTTCCGACATCCACGCGGGCGAAGCCGCGGGCAGAAGCTAGTATAATATATAGTAAGGATTTTCATTTAATTTAGAATCCTTGAGTTATCTATATACTTATAATAAATCTGTAGAAGTGAAAATTCTGTACATTGGAAATATCAAAAAAATAAATGGCAGGGGGTGTTACTAGACCGACACCGAACCCAAAAATGTGATTAAATTTTTTTTGTCTGTCTGTCTGTCGGTCTGTCTGTTTGTCTGTTTGTTCAGGCATCACGCAAAAACTACCGGTTCGATTACGATGAAACTTGGTATAATTATTCTTTAATATCCTGGGCACCACACTGGGTACTTTTTATGCCGGAAAAGTATATACAATAAAAAACAAAATTAATTTTGCGGTTCGATCCCTAGACCCGATTACTGTTCCAACCGCAAATAATAAGTTTGTCGTAGGTTACGTCACCCGCAATGCACAGCTATTATTATAAGTATGTGAAGTTGTCGAAAATTTACCACTGACGGGACAAAAAGGGGTAATTCAGTTTTTAAGGGGAGGATTTGAACTTGAAACTGTATGTTACATTTTCTAAACCACTGAACTTTTGATTTGGCATAGAGATAGATGGCATCCTGGGGAAGCACATACATTTTATCCTGTTAGCACGTTCCCGTGGGATAATTTCCGACATCCACGCGGGCGAAGCCGCGGGCAGAAGCTAGTTCTAATATAATAAGTGCAAAGTTTTCTGTAAAAAATAAGCCATGATCAACCTATTGAAATATTCAAGACGCATTAAAAATTATATTATTATGAAAAAAAAAAATCCCTGCTGTCGGAAATTCTACATATTCATAGGTGTTATTTACAAAAAAAATAAGATCACGCTATCTTACTTTCATCGAAAGATAATCACGACTTATTTCTACGCGATACCGTACCACAGCTCCTGAAATGTAAACCTATGATTTTTTTGTGCATTTTTACCTATTTTGACCAATTCAAATCTAGGTTTTACAAAAAACTTCAGACTGCGATGCTTTTTCAGCGAGATATCGGTGATAACGTATTTTCACCGTTTCAATGGCGCGGCCATGGGGTTTTAGTCTCACAGCTCCTGAAATATAAACCTAGGATTTTTTGTTGTATTTTTACTAGTTTTGACAAATTCAAATCTAGGTTTTACAAAAAACTTCAGACGTCTGCGATGCTTTTTCAGCGAGATATCGCGATAATGTATATTTCACCGTTTCTTTAAGTCTTGCAGCTCCTAAAATATAAACCCAGGAATTTTTTCTATATTTTTACAATTTTTTTTACAAATTCCATCTGTTATTTACCTAAATTTCAGGTCTCTGCAATGCTTAGTTTTAAAGATCTCCGTGGCCGCGCGGTTCGCCGCGTTTCAATGACGCGGCCACGTTCAAACCCTTATAACTTTTTAACCATAGCTTTGACAAATTTATGGTTTTGGGAATCAATTTTTACAAATTGTTACAAAATATTGGCATGGCATTTAAAAAAAAAAAAACGTCTTGGCCGCGCCATTGAAACAGACACATACTAAGCACAGCGCACTCTACAGCGTCGACAGAAAGGCACGTGCCTCTTCATTTTGTCATACATTCATTAAACGACTTCTCACTATTTTCACTTATCACATACATACAATCGCTCACAACTTACAAATTGAGCAAACGCCATTCATAGTACAACAGGTATGTGACATGTAAAAAATCAAAACAATAATAACAGCCCCGAGAAATATGCGCAGATAGTATGGTTAACGAAGGGTGTCCTCGTTAACCGGTAATACTATGGCGTTCATATAATATACAAAAAAAAAAACATATCCACCCAAAAAACGGTGCGACGTGGAGCCGCAACATTATGTATTTGAAGCATGACAGATTTGCGGTACGAGTCGCAGTGGCGTAACTATACCATTTGTGGCCCGTGGCAAATTCATGGGATTGGTAGGGCCCTCCCTCAATGTAAAAAAGCGTAGATTTCGCAATTTCCCCTACAAAATGGAATACCTGACTGCTTCTTTGTTCTACTGGTCGAAAAAAGTTTGCATTTCTATAGGTACTTGGGTATGTTAGGATCTTCCTGTGTTCATAGCCCTCTTTGGGGCTCCAGCTATGGGCCACTGGGTATTTTGCCACTCCTGCCACCCTATAGTTACGCCACTGGCGACTCGCGCTGCTGACATATTTAAATGAGCGCATATTTAATCCGGGCCGAAGGGACAACACAGTTAATAAGGGTAGGCGTGCATACAGTGGCAGACATAATATTTATGTGTTGCACAAACTAGCCTCTATTGTTTATTATGCTACTATCATTGTTTAGTGTTTACTTTACAATATTCTGTTACATTTATGTTGTTTGTGTGACACATATAGAAAATAACGTTTAACATTTATCAGCTTAGCCTAGGTATACAGTTATATCAATGTCCAGTAACATATAGTTTTGATGACCACATTCGTGTGATCTGTGCAATTATGACCAGTTGGAGTTAAATTCTCGGCTATCCAATAACCAATTTTCGTGAATGTAATTCCAACGCTCTAAAATAATCATTTGGCATGTGTCGTAGTACCTATTAGCAGATACCGCGAGCTTGTTCGGCCACTAGCTCACTGACCACGAGTGACCAGCCTCTCCTGACGGGTCCCAGACCATTTCAATCTACAACATGTCTTTGTTTGTAGGCATGTGTTCGAAAAGTCAGTTTATTTAATTATACTTATATATTTACTATATACATTTTAATGATTTATTTTATTCTTTTATCCATTTATGTACACACATATAAACAGACAAGAAAGGAATAGAAAAATACGTACAAAGGTGATGCTTCTTTCTAAAGAAATCTTTTGCAGCATACCTGCGATGATATTTACTATATACATTTTAACCTTAGAATACTTATCTAATTTTAATCCCACTTATTATTAATGATCGCCTGGGAGGCTATTATACAGCATGAAATTGCATAGGTGCGCCAAATGAAAATATCTAATTCAACGTGTTATAAAGTAAATTTGGAGCATGTTGAGAGAAAGAGATGTACTTACGTGCGCGTAGGTGGTCGATAACATGACAACGTCGTCGCGCGCCCTTTTTTTCGTAGGAACGTTCAAAATTTGATAAATACCGCTAGTTCAACGCGTTGCCAACTCGCTTCATGTTGTGAACTCTGCGATGAATGGAGTTTATCGGGCGCGTGCTAAAACTGATACTATAACTTTCTTAAGCTTTGATAATTTTGAAAAAAAAAAAAATCACTTGTACGACGATTATTCGTGTCTATTTGAAGGCAATCACTTAGTTTGCACTATCTAAGATAATAATTACACGTCTTTTTCAAGAATTTAGCTCTCGGAAATGACAATTTATAATGATTATTATGTATTAGTTATTGCAGCCACTATTTCAATTTTGCGCAGGTTTTCAATTTCATCCTGTATAAATAAATCGAAATTTTGATATAAAACTTTTACTGAAGAATCTTTCAACGAAACAAGAGGCGATCATTCTACCTTTCTTAAATTCATAAAGGTTGTATCAGAGAAACTCATAGTAGTGCATAAATTAACCTTAAATATAGTATTACACCTTCTGACACAACCTTTCGAAAATGATTTCGAAATGATTTAAAGAGACTAATATAATGTATGAACTACCGAATATCCACATGGTAAAAGCTATGAATTTTTTATTAAACACAAAAAATTGTTCTACCGAAAGTTCAGTCAAAAATGCACCTTACAAGCAATGATCGCCTCCCAGACGACGCAGTCCGCGCGCGGGACCAGCTTGCAACGCGTTGCGCGTGATGCTGAGTTAGCACGAACGTACAACCTGTTGCGATCCCGCTGCTTCAAATGAACCAAAATAAACCGACTGCAGGCGGCCTCTCAGGCGATGATTAGTATTCTAGGGCCTTTACTACTGGATATTTCAATACGTGTTAATAGGACGGTTTAATTTTGTATCAAAGTTCGAAATTGTAACCTAAACCGCGATGATGAAATTAGCTTTCTTCAATGTACAGTGAACCGTACATCAGCGGGTAACTATTAAGAAATTGGCAGCGAGTTCATGTCGTGGCAATAAGGACGGTTTTGGAAGTGCAAGTGTTAGTTACCGCTGATGTGCGGTTAACTATACATTTTTAAAGAAGTTGTAAATAGTAAGCATTATACAAGTTTGATGACTACTACTTCGTCTTTGAAATTTTAAATAATGTCTCTTTTTATACTTATGTACACATTTATTCACGAATAGAGATCTTTAATATAATAATACTAACTGATCGTATCATCGTATCCACGTAGAGTGCACTGATCGTGTGGCACCAGTGGTCATAACATTAGTGTTTACCCTGCCCTCCATATGTACTGTACAGTGTACGAGTTACCACTGGCGCGTAAATACTTACATACGAACTCTTGTACTTATAAAAAAATACATTTGATTAATTAATTAATTACATTAGCTTATTAACTATATAATACAAAAAAAGTTTGTTTGTATGTACAATATTGCATCAGGTAGGTATTAGTGTAGTGATATAGCTTTACAATATACATACAAAATCTATATTTGGATTCATGATGTGTGTTTAATACGTAATAATGTAAAAAAAACGTGAGTCAAAATGTAAACTCAATATTTGATTTAAAAAAATGCTTCTTTAGGGGTGCTACACACTTGTTCGGCTCAGCACATTCGATTCGTCAGTATTTACAACGAAGAAAGCCATTCCGAAGCAATACTACATAATTATTCGGATTTCATTCGGCTCGGCGAACTCCGTTCGGCTTCTACCCTCGCTGAATCGTCCCGGTCGGCTCGATGCAATAATTCGAACGGTGTGAAGCAGCATTTAGATATTGTTTCCGAGCGCAGCAATTCGACTAATGATATTAGTCCAATGGCAGTATGTTATTTATACGCTTATTTATAATTAATGTTATTCACTATTTTAGGGCATGCAGTGGTATGTTTAGTTATGTTTACCCAGTATGTAAGTTATGTATATTGTATTGGCAGATTTTTTAAGCAATAATAAAAAAACCCAGCTTATGGCCTATCCGCGTGCCAAATCCACACATCCGTTCAGCGTAAATTAAATCATTTATTATTTTGCGAACATGGGTAGTAAGTACTTTGTTTTTTTTATAATATAGTCGTCCATGTTCATGTAATATAAGTAAATAAGTATAAGTATGCGAGTGTGGATATACTCGATTTCGCCGTCGGCTGTGCCGACCATGCCGACCCGAACGAGTGTGCAGCACAGCACCTCTTACGAATAACAAACAAAAAAGATAAGTATACAGGAACAAACTAACGAGCACACATTATACACGACACTGTAAATATCACTCGAAGATCGACGTGGAAGACTACACGTAGTCTGTAGCGCCTGGATACTGATCTCCTTCGTGTTCGTGCAGGACGCGGGCGGGCTTGCAGCCGTGGCTCGTGCAGCGCGGAGCTCAGCGCAGCGACTGGTCGTCGGCCTGCGCGGCGCAGTCCAGCAGCTCGCCGGGCGCCAGCAGCTGCAGCGAGAAGCTGTCCAGCGTCAGCGGCGCGCCCGGCAGCACGCGCACGTTGCCGGCGTTGGCCTGCAGCACGCGACCAGTTATTTTAAGACAGTTTTTTAGTAGTCAGAAGTCAGAAGTCAGCGGCGCGGCGGGCGGCAGCGCGCGCAGCACGGCGCGGCCCAGCGAGGCAGTAGAGATACATAGGCAGGGGAGACTCACCAGGAACAGCGTGGCCAGCAGCACGTGCGACACCTCGTGGTCGGCGCGTGCCGTGCGGCGCAGCACGGCGGCGAAGGGCAGCGGCGCGGCGGGCGGCAGCGCGCGCAGCACGGCGCGGCCCAGCGAGGCAGTAGAGATACATAGGCAGGGGAGACTCACCAGGAACAGCGTGGCCAGCAGCACGTGCGACACCTCGTGGTCGGCGCGTGCCGTGCGGCGCAGCACGGCGGCGAAGGGCAGCGGCGCGGCGGGCGGCAGCGCGCGCAGCACGGCGCGGCCCAGCGAGGCAGTAGAGATACATAGGCAGGGGAGACTCACCAGGAACAGCGTGGCCAGCAGCACGTGCGACACCTCGTGGTCGGCGCGTGCCGTGCGGCGCAGCACGGCGGCGAAGGGCAGCGGCGCGGCGGGCGGCAGCGCGCGCAGCACGGCGCGGCCCAGCGAGGCAGTAGAGATACATAGGCAGGGGAGACTCACCAGGAACAGCGTGGCCAGCAGCACGTGCGACACCTCGTGGTCGGCGCGTGCCGTGCGGCGCAGCACGGCGGCGAAGGGCAGCGGCGCGGCGGGCGGCAGCGCGCGCAGCACGGCGCGGCCCAGCGAGGCAGTAGAGATACATAGGCAGGGGAGACTCACCAGGAACAGCGTGGCCAGCAGCACGTGCGACACCTCGTGGTCGGCGCGTGCCGTGCGGCGCAGCACGGCGGCGAAGGGCAGCGGCGCGGCGGGCGGCAGCGCGCGCAGCACGGCGCGGCCCAGCGAGGCAGTAGAGATACATAGGCAGGGGAGACTCACCAGGAACAGCGTGGCCAGCAGCACGTGCGACACCTCGTGGTCGGCGCGTGCCGTGCGGCGCAGCACGGCGGCGAAGGGCAGCGGCGCGGCGGGCGGCAGCGCGCGCAGCACGGCGCGGCCCAGCGCGCGCACGTCCAGCGCGCCGCGCGCTTCGGCCGCCGCCGCACGGCCCAGCACGCCGGCCTGCCACGCGGCCCACGCGGGCTCCGTGCGCGCGCCCGCGTCGCGCGACGCGTCGTCGCGCGACGTGTCGCAGCCGTCGCCCACGGAGCTCTGCTCGAAGAAGCCGTCGTCGTCGCTGTCGGGCTCGCCCGCGCGCCCGCCCTTGGCCCGCGCGGCGGCCTCGGCGGCCTCCGCGGCGCTCCAGCCCGCGAACTCTGCGAACCGAGCGACGACGCCGTCAGCGGACGAGTCCGCGCCGGAGTCGCGGGCGCCCGACTCTTCGGCTCCGTCGGACGACGCCGTGCCGAGAGTCCGCCGACGCTTACCTGCTCGCGGGTCGGGTTCTAGTTCGCGCAGCCGCCTTCTCTCGCTTAAGATTTGATTCATTCTCTTTTTTACTTCTCTTCTGATCCATGTAGTCGGTATACTAAACTCGCGAGTCTCTTGTAGCTCCTTCCGTAGATCTATAAAAGAGACAGGAATTAATTTTTAACGACTTCAGAGAAAGAAGGAGGATGTTCTCCATTCGACTATGTATGTCTATTTTTTGCGTGTGTTTCTGCGATATCCTCGCCCATAAATCATGAACCTACGTTACCTATGACCTGACCCAACCAAAAGCCACACTTACCTTCACTGATCGTGAGTTTCACTCCTTCGAAAATGTCATCGATTTTGTTGAGGCTACGCCTCCTCTTCCGCTCCCTCCTAACGGGCGTCGCTAGTGCAAGCTCGGCAGACATGTCGGGCTCGGCAGACTCGTCTGTCGCGGCGGCGTCCAGTGAAGGCTCCGCGGGCAGCGGCGTGCTGGTGCGCAGCGGCGAGCTGGGCGGCGACGCCAGCGGGCCCGGCGGCGCCAGCGGCGGCGGCGCGGCCGCGTCGATGGCCGCCTGCAGCTCCAGCATCGATATCGCCGGCGGCCCCTGCTGCTCGCCATCCGTCCGGAGATCGAACCAGTCGTCCACCAGCATCCCCGACTGTGCCAACACGAAATTTTACAATGGGTCACCGGAGCGTGCACACGAAGGCGGCACGACATCGTACGCCGGGCGGCTCGTGGAGATACTGACGTGCGGGTCCAGTTCCATGTTGGCCTGGAAGTCGTCGAGCAGGCCGACCAGCTCGCCCGCGTGGTCGCGCAGCACCTGCCAGCTGGCGTCGAAGCCGAGGCGCGGCTCCAGCTCCATGAAGAAGCGCGGCAGCGTGGGGTGCGGGCGGCGCGCGGCGGGCTCGCGCGCGAACCGGCTGCCGTCCCACGGGGACGCGGTGCGCGCGAACTCGTCGCGCGGCGGCGCGCGGGCGGCGCGCGGGGCCGGCGCGGGCGCCGCGGCCTGCTCGCCCGCCTCGGCGCCCGGCGCGTGCCGCTCCGCCTGTCTGCGGGCGGCGCCAGGTCACACGGTGCGCGTCACCACAGTATAAGTCGAGCTCTTAGTGAAGGAGCTCGTCGGGGAAGTGCTACCTTCATACCGATACTTATTTCTGTTTTTACTATCTACAGGCACTTGTGGTTTGATATTACGTAAATTATAGTAAAGGTGTGTGTGTATTTATATTCCATTAGATCAGTGCTAGAATTAAATTCTCTGAAGTTTTTCAGTCAAAACTAATTCAGAAACGTTTATGATTTATTAAAACTGGCCAAGTGCGTGTCGCACAATGGAGGGTTCCGTAGTTGGAATGAATTTATCCCAAGAACAAACTTAACATTGTAGTTGAAAATCATGTCAAAGTCAAACCGTTTATTTCAAAAAGGCACATAAAAGGTACTTTTGGACGTCATGTTCTCCATACGTTGCAACTGCAAATGTAAGTTCACTATTACTCGTAAAGCCTACTTAGCTGTGATAGTGTTCCTTTTAACTTCGTTATATACAAAACATGTTCTGCTCGTTCAATAGCATGTAATGCTTGCAGAGCTTGCATAACTAAAGCAAAACACGATTTCACAAAAAACATAATTAAAATTGTATCTCTACTTCTCAGCTCAATACTCAAAACTTTATTGCAAATAACGAGTATACGACTAAATGCCGACAGACACTACGCCGACAGACTGAACACCGACAAGACTTTACTTCGACGGGACTCTTCGCTGACAGGACACTTCGCCGACAGGACTCTTCGCCGACAGGACTCATCAGCAACGCAACTTATCTCCGATAGCTTCAACCAACTAACCAAAAGCCGCTATTGAATACTTACAAAGCTTATTAGCGTTGTTGAACTTTTATGAATAATGCTTTTCGGGATTCTCATTATAACAAGCTAATAAACCTATTTCAACTTTTTATGAATAAATACTACAACCTGACTGACCTGAACTGATTTTATTTCACAAATCCAAAAACAACCATTTAACTGGCACTTGACTCTAACAAAAATTAACACTTTAAAGCTTAATATTTCACAAACGGATCCCTGAATCGAAAAATTGTTTTCATAACCGTCTGAGCTAAACTGCGGACGGACGGACAGACGGACATGGCGAAACTATAAGGGTCCTTATTGACTACGTAACCCTAAAAACTAAGCTTTAATGGAAAAGACAAGTTCCACTAAAGCTTTTTTTCAACCGACGAAAAAAAACGGAGGAGGTTCTCAATTCGACACGTATATCATTTTTTTGTTATGTATGACCAAGCATAACTTTTTACAAAGTAGTCCGATTTTGATAATTCTTTTTTTATTGGAAAGGGTATACCCCAATTAAATTTATATGGTTGGTCCCATATAAATTTGAAAAATAAAATCCAACCCTAAGGGTGGGAAAATAGGGGTGATTTATTGTTCACTCACAGATTTTAATGCTGAGTGGTGTATTATTACTCTATTCAGTGCCACATATGCCTCCTGCCCTTTGGCAAACAATTAGTAGATTAGGTATAGCCACAAAAAACTATAAAATAAAAACTTTTTAACAAAGAATTGAACCGCCGAAAAACTGAGAAGCAAAAAATAATAAACCTTTTTTATTTAACCTTAATAAGGTAAGTTCTTAAACTAATGTAAGTATACCTAAATAATTTTGAGTCGGCGCCGTTTAAATTTATGGCAATTACTTAGGTATACTTACATTAGTTTAAGAACTTACCTTATTAGGGTTAAATAAAAAAGGTTTATTATTTTTTGCTTTACAGCGGTTTTTTTTTTCGGCGGTTCAATTTTTTGTTTTTGATTTTGTGAAGGCAAACTCGTTGGTCGAGTCGTGGGTTAATAATTGACTGCCAACTGCCCAGACAGGCTCCTCGCAAGAAAATTGGGAACCGTTCTTTTGTTTTGGACGCTAAAATTGCGCTTTTAGGGAATGAAGAAATCCTTACAACATCTCTCCAAAGCCTCAAAGACAGATATTATAGTATTCAATATTTATATTAATCGTAATCAAATATTGATAATTATCGTACTCCTATCCTACTATAATATTATAAACGCGAAAGTTTGTGAGGATGGATAAATGGATGGATGTTTGTTATACTTTCACGCAAAAACTACTGACCTGATTTGGATGAAATTTGTCACACAGATAGTTTTTACCAGTGATAGACGCCCGTTTCCTTAGCTCGTCTTTTAATAGTGCTGCACTCCAAGAGTTGTCATGTTTATCTAGTTTTCGTTTAATTTGTAATCGACTGAAAATTAAACTTAAACAAAACAATGGCGGCTTGTAGACGTTGAACGATGTTGCCACCTATGACGAGCTTTCAGATTTTAAAACCATTGGCACACACAGATCGTTAAATTAGTCAATAAAAACGTATTAGTGTACAGTTCAAACATTTGAAACTATAATTTTAAATCATAATGTAGCACACAGTGAAAAAATGACTACTAACTTTTGGAGGGCAGTGTATGTGCAAAGTTAACCAGATAGATAGATTACTCTTTATATGATTGAGCTTATGTACAAAAGTAAAGTCCCACAAGTATTCACAATGGTAACTCTTAGCGCAAGAAAACGACTACCAAGATTTGTTCTTCTTTTCGTTTCTATGGTGATTTTTTTTTTATTAGGTACCTATTAAGTACCCATGACGGTCCAGCAGATGGCCACGTTGATTGCGCAAATGCGCATTAATTGTGTCACGTAATTCAGTGATTTGGGCTTTAGTTACTTTTGGGCATGGAGTATAAGATAAAACAATACCAGCCTGTGACTGCAATGCGAAAGGCTTCTTCCTATACAGAGAAGGCACCAACATTAATCTAGTGGATCTATATTGTTTCATATCATTAATCTAGTGGATCTATATTGTTTCATATCCTCTTTACAGGAGTATAAGTTATAACAATACCAGCCTGTGACTGCAATGCGAAAGGCCTCTTCCTATACAGAGAAGGCACCAACATTAATCTAGTGGATCTATATTGTTTCATATCATTAATCTAGTGGATCTATATTGTTTCATATCCTCTTTACAGGTTTTCGTCTACAAAAAAGCATTTTTTTTATCTGGTACTTATGTACTTTAAAAATGTGTAAGGAATTAGTAATTATTTTCAATAGTAATTCTTAAAAAATTGTGTCGATATTATATGATCAAACGAACTTCCAAGTGAAGTTCGATCATTATTATGAAGAGTTGCTTCATTTGAAGATATAATTATAACAACGTAGTTTCCCTACTTACTTGGTAACTTCGCACAAATTTTAAAGATTTTTAAAACTATTAGGTGACGTAATTCCGCCGTAAGGCCCCTCGGTTGACACTATGACGTTTAGCTCATTTTTTAGAGTCAAGTAGTATGATATAAAACTTTCTCTATACCTGGGAGTCTTCAAGTGTCAGGGAGGGAGGGTGATCATATCTTCAAATGAAGCAACTCTTCATAATAATGATCGAACTTCACTTGGAAGTTCGTTTGATCATATATTATAATTCGTTGCTTCATTTTTCAGATATAATTATAACAACGTAGATGTTAAGAGTTAGAAAGTTTTTAAATGGAAAATAAACAATAAGGTTTTTAAACATTATGGTTTTATTTATAGACAAATCAGCCTTACTTATAGTATACTTATGTTTACTTTGTCTTGTTTTATAGTTAATAGGAATTAATAATCAGTCTGAGCGTAAGCAAACAGATCTGGCAAATTGGCTTTCGTTTATAACGCACCTATTATAAAAACGAGCAAATGCGTTAGATGAACTAGTCCACCCTGCGGTTTTGCGGATAGTTTCTATATTAACTCCTGCTAAACTCGCGGCCGAGGTTGACGCGTGCCGTGTACTATGCGCGGCGAATACACTGGTATCAATGCCGCTTTCTGACAAGACTTGTTTGATTCATCTACTGATGGTTTGCGTGATAGCGGGTTTGTGTGGCCGTTTGTACGTCAACAACAGATTGCTTGTACTCTCAGGTCTTATGTTTTTAGTTATAGAAATATAATCTGAGAGCACCGTAGCTGGAAATATCCGCGTATTTTCCCTGAAGTATGGCAGGAACAATATTGGCTGGTCTCTGCCAGGTGCGGATGTCTTTATGATGTCTGTTATGACGATTTTAATGCCGCTATCAGAGAAAAGTATGTTCTCGAGTTAAAGACAGCGTCTGTACCCTGTGAGCTGTACAAATTGCAAGTAGGACGACCAGTTTTTTTTTTTTTTTTTTTTTCCGGATGAGAGCTCACTATTAGGGAACCACGTTGAAACATGGTTTAAAACCGATTGGGGATTCCAGGTGGTGGGATACTTGGGTTTTATGGGTCTTAATTTATACGCCCCTTTAAGGAGACGTTTTATAGATTCGTCTCAACCAATATTATTGCCTACAAAGGTTGACAAGGCAGAACGATGGGAGTTTAGACTGCCATACGCACACCCGCTATTAAATTGTGACGCTAAGAATGAGATTAAAGCAAATTTGGAAGGGCCAAACACATTGATGTTGTTGATCGTACAATATTGCCACCACAGCTTAAGTGAGGTATTGTACTTTGCTGAATCTTACTGTTAGACAAGGATGATAGCATTAGTGTAGCCGACTCTGCACAGGCACCTCGACGCCTGAAAGCCTGCCGGAGAGCCTCGCGACACCCAGGGTAAGGTTCTTGTGCAACGGGTGGTACTCCCCGAAATGAGATTGCAAGAGGTTTTTATTGGGGTTTAAGTAAACAACGTCGGAAACTATAAGGTTTTGCAATAGTGGGAACCATGGCTGTGATGGCCAGTTGGGATAAACTAATATGCCGTGTGCATTGTCGTCGATAATTTTTCTATGGCATTTGAATACCAGGGAAAATGGTGGAAAAGCGTAGAAGAAATATCTTTGCCAGTCTACCGTAAATGCGTCCACGGATGCTGCGTCAGGGTCTTGTTTCCATGAGATAAATGTGGTACACTTCGCATTATCGCGAGACGCGAATAAGTCTATTTCAGGTTGACCAAAATATTTTATAATGGTTTGGAATGCTTCATCGGAAAGTGACCATTCAGTATCCGGATTGACTACTCTAGACGCAGCGTCTGCACGGTTTTCCTTGGTATTTACGTATTATGCATAAACCCAAAGGTTGCGCTGTTCACACCATTTCCAAAGGGACCTAGCAAAGTCGTTTAAGTGGGGGTATTGAATACCCCCCATACGATTTACACAACTGATCGCAGTGGTGTTGTCCATGCGCAGTAATATTGCGCAGTTGGTTGCATCACTGGCGAAGGACTTCAAACCCAAAAAAGCTGCCATCAGCTCTAAGTAATTGATATGACAATCGTTTTCTGAAAACTTCCACTTGCCATGTATTTGAGCATTGTTGCAAACAGAGCCCCAGCCTGACCTCGACGCGTCGGTATAGATCTCGATATCAAAGTTTGGCTGTCGCATGAAGTTGCGTGCTGTAGTAACGGTTGATAGCCACCAGTTCAGATCCTCTAATATAATATTAGGTAGGTTAATTTTAGCTTCGTAATTATTATTATGCTTAAGTAACGCTAGAAACTTCTGACGCTCTAAAACCTTAGTGTATACCCAAGCGTACTTAACGGCTGGGCTAGCGGCGACTAAAATACCGATAAAGCGAGCTAATTCGCGGATTGAACATGACTGTAATTTAGTGAATTCTATATGTAATTTAGTGAATTTTATAAGTAATTCGATAATGATAAGTCGCTTATCGGCTGGCAATTCTATACTGAGATTTCCGGTATCGTAACAAAATCCTAAATACTTGCAGAATTGTCGTGGTTTTAACATACTTTTATCGTAATTGACAACAAACCCAAGAAACTCGAGTAGTTTCAAAGTTTCGTTTACGTTATTAAGACAATTCTCGTAAGTATTTTCAATACATAAAATATCATCTAAATAACAAACTGACTTATAACCGCGATGTCTGAGGTAAGCTATGACTTCCTTCATAACCTTAGTGAATACCCGTGGGGCGACGGATAAGCCAAACGGCATGTAATTAAAGCCATATGTGTGAGTTTTTAGCGAATTATTGGGCTGAAATTGAAATGTTAAATATTTACGATCGGAGTGCCTACTGGCTAGGAGGAAATAGGTACGCATCTTTTAAGTCGATGGTGGCAAGGTATCCATCGCGTGGTATCAATTTGCATGCTGTTCGGTAATCCTCCATTTTAAAATGTTCGCTCTTAATTAGCTTGTTTAAGGTTTTTAGCTTTAATATAAAGCGTTTATCGCCATTAGGTTTTAGTGCGAGGAATATTTTAGAAATAAATTGATCTTTAGTCACATTGAGATAGCCCCTAAAGATTTGAGTTTCATAATAGCTTTCATCATATCTGATTTCTCAGTATTTGATAGGTTGTTTTTAGGTATTATTGATTGTTTTACGTGAGTATGAAAAGGTATTGGATAACCATTTTTTAACCAATCAAGAAATACATTATTATTTGTTATTTTTAGCCATCGGTCATAAAAGTGGGCAAGTCCACCCGCATGTACCTGCGTTAACGGTGACTCTGAGCGGGAGCCCGAGGCTTGTCCTGCGAGGCAGGGCGTTGTGGCGGCTGCGCTGACGTCGTGTACGGACGGCGATTCCCCGCCGTCGTCGGCCTTCTGTATGCACCCCGCCCCCCCCTATTCGCCGGGTATCGACGAGGCGGGTTCCAGTTTCCCTGGTAGGACTGGCGGGTACTAGGAATTTGAGGCGGTTTCGAAATTTTTGCGGTCTTTTTTATGGAAAGATCTTGCTTTTCGATGGCCTTGGCGGCTTTAATTTTTTCTGATAAAGACGAACCAAACAGTGATTCATCCCGTTCAGACTCGTTGATGATATTTATGAATGCCTTGTCCAGGCTAGGAGTGATGTCCCGGTTGCGAACCATGTTCGGTACCGTCGCTGAGATTTCAGCATTCAACTTGAGCGCTTGAAGGAGCCTACAATTGTCTGGTACGAGGTATTCTTTCAGTACCTTGTCCTTGTTTTCTTTAGGCATTCCTTTCCTTAGCAAAGGAAGCCACAACTGCGATAGATTATCGTGAATGTTATCGCCGTAGTCAGGCGAGTCTGACGTGGATTCACCGAGTGCCGACTGTAGATCAGGGTCTAACTCCGGTTCCATGCTGTCAGTGGGACATCGGGTGGCACGGGTACTGGCTCCATAATGGCTTCATTATCATTGCCTGGGACCACATCAGGATCTTCGCTACCCAAAATTACAATTTGTAATTAAGGTTGTGAAGATAATAATTTTGAGGGTAGTGTAAAAATAAAATTAATTGATTTTGCACGTTAACGTTACATCTGTTTTAGATTGTACGCATTTTCTGTGCTTGTTTGTCATCGTTAAAGACTCGCAGTCAATCCCGATGCAATAATAAACTTAAAGTTTTTTTTTTTTTTTTTTAATTTGGTTTTGAACAATGTCAAAGTTATTGATTTTGCACGTTAACGTTACATCTGTTTTAGATTGTACGCATTTTCCGTGCTTGTTTATCATCGTTAAAGACTGGCAGTCAATCCCGATGCAATAATAAACTTAAAGTTTTTTAATTTGGTTTTGAACAATGTCAAAGTTATTGATTTTGCACGTTAACGTTACATCTGTTTTAGATTGTACGCATTTTCTGTGCTTGTTTGTCATCGTTAAAGACTCGCAGTCAATCCCGATGCAATAATAAACTTAAAGTTTTTTAATTTGGTTTTGAACAATGTCAAAGTTATTGACTCGCAGTCAATCCCAGAGCATTTACAAAACTGATATTTTCACTTTTCACTTCTAGATCACTAACGAATAAAATATACTTTTGCTTACCTTCATCATCTGATGACTTTCTCTTCAATTTTTCTAATTTTCCTGGCGTAGTGATCAATTTTTGATTGCGCGCTTCTTTTTGGCATGTTGCTTAGAGGGCGCGTGCGATCGTTACCGCGCACGAAAAAGGAATGAGCTAAACGTCATAGTGTCAACCGAGGGGCCTTACGGCGGAATTACGTCACCTAATAGTTTTAAAAATCTTTAAAATTTGTGCGAAGTTACCAAGTAAGTAGGGAAACTACGTTGTTATAATTATATCTGAAAAATGAAGCAACGAATTATAAATTATATTGTCGGTATTTCACGCCTCTGTCCATCACTACATAGTAAACGTTTTTTTAAATTATTTGAAATAGCCAATCATAGCGAAACTTCCCTTTTCCCTGCACCCTTACCACACCTCAAAATTTCCAACAAGCGTTATCTAAGAGGGTGATCTGTGCACAGTACTATTAATTATCCACCGTATAGTTGAAAATTATTTTGAAAATTTTGTAAATGTAAGAACCATGGATCCGTTTTTTATGATATTTTGATGTTGACTTGAAAGAGCATGGCAGTTGAGAATATGTCATGCTCACTTAAATGTCTCACTGGTGGTGGCGCGTGTGTTGGATCATTCGGTTCCCTACGAAATGGTTGAGCTGGGTGGTGCTGATCCACGCGTCATGTTCGTGAACGGGCGCCATCTGTTGAGACTGGTCATCTCTTAACTGCCAGGGCTTATTTTTAATTTTATATTTTTAATTTTATATTTTAATTGGTTTCTTTACATTGTTCTCACATATAGAAGCAATAAGAATAATGTAACCAGGATTTTGTAAAAATGTCTTGATTTAAAAGAGTGTCCGTGGAGTTTCTTGCCCGTTCTTCTCCATAGAGATCTACGCTTTGGAATGGGCAACTAGCTTCAACTTTCTGACTAACTGACCGACTTTTTAATTTTGACAATTCAAAAGTGCCTGTAAATGGTTTAATTGAAATAAATGATTTGAGTTTGAGTTTGAAAAAGTTACAGAGGTACACATTTTTTGCAACTTTAGAAGAGCTGATATCACCAACTACTGATTTCAATACGAAAGTCATTTTCAAACATCATAATCTTTTTAAGTAGTGTTCCAACAATACCCCACACGCTTTATGCACTGAATATTTTTTCATCCCTCAATTATGGGGAGTGCATCCCTAATTTTTCTTTTATTCGTAATTTTACTAGGACATTTTTTTGCGTTTCATAGAAATCATGTTCCTTAAGAGCGGCCAACCCGTCGTACTTTTCATACAAACGCTCGTGCGTGATTATGTCGTTGTAAGGCATCTATCTTTGAATTTTTTGAACTAATAGGAATCTTGTGCACTATATCGAGGCTTCTATCAAAGCAAAAATAAAAAATTTGAAGAAACAAATTCAGTACGAGCCTCCAAAAATCTGCTTTTTTGCACCAATTTTACCTGAACTTTGGCCGTTCATAATGTACTCATAAATTGTAAAAGTAAAGAAATCATATCGATAGAAGCCTTGCACATGTAATGGAGGTTCTAAATGACAAAAAAATTCCAAAACCTTGTAAGGGTTATTCAAAAACACGTATTTCCTGGAACAAGTTTTATGAAATTTTTGAACACTATTTTTCTTTCAATGTTATCGCGTTCTCAATGATTCGTAGTCAACAAGGCGGTATGAGGTGCGAAAGTTACCGAATGACAACCGAGCGTTCAGGCGCTATCTCTCTTTTCGATTTGCCTCTTTTTCAAACATTGCGCTGGATGAAACAACAAGCTTTTCGACTGTGCTCGCGTTAACGATAGATGCGCCGGGAAGGGCCCTCTTAATTACATGTTTCATCGATACATACAGGAATATTTTTTAAGCAATGCGCAAAAAATTTTTGGTGGTTCAGTATCAGTAATAGAACACATTTCCATTATTTGTTCAAAACTTTTTTATATTTTTTTATCCGACTTTAAATCAGCAAAATATGGACACTATCTATTCGTAATAATATCAATGAACGCGGGCGCCGTGCGGCTTACGAGTGATGTTGCAGAGGGGGTGAAACCCCCTTCCGGGCGGCAGGGTGGCGCCAGGCGGCGGTGGCCGGCGCCCCGGCGGGCGCTCGACAGTCTCATCGCATGCGCTTGCGTCGTGACGTCGTCGCGTCTAGTCGCTTTCCCGCGCAGTGCGCAACCCGCGCGTACTCGTGTGTCGTACTTACGATGTCGGATTTTAGTAACCGCGAGTTCTATGTGATGGTGCGGGTCTATTTATTATGTGGTGAAAGCCTACGAGCAGCTCGCAGAATGTATGCTAGGGAGAGCATACCTCGAATGCGAGCCCAAGGTATCGTTAACCCCACGGTCCCTAATGAAAGGACCATTTTAGCAGCCACTCAGAGGCTGCTTGATCACGGTCAGTTCAGGACCCCAAATCACGCACTAGGGTCTGGCAGACCTCGACTGGCGGTAAATGTATTATGTTTTTAAAAGTACCTTAATTTAATTGATTATTATGCGTTATTTTCTGCATTTTGATGGTCCTAAGCCCATGAAAGTATGAAGGAAAAATTGGAATTACTCTTCAAATAACTTCAGATCACGGCCTAATCTTAAAAAAGTCTAATTCGAACCAGATAAAATCAGCGATTAGCATTGTATGTAACCCACGTAAATATCTATCTACCCACGCCTATGCACGAAAAACGAACGAGCGATTCGCCAATGCCACGCGCTGGCGCTGCCGCGCCGGGCGGCGCGTAGTGGCCAGAAAATCAATTTCAAAATAGACATCTTTCGTTAGCGATAACTTTATTTTTTTGTACTAAGACATCAATAAAAAATAGGTGTTTAATAAAACTCATTTAAGTTTAATTTGTCAAAGTTTGCGCACTGAATAAAAATTATTCCTGTATAGTGGCAATAGTCGACGAAAACGTGTCTGTTTCTAATAAGTTAGACTCACAGCGTGTTGGCGTGCAGCGCCTCGCTGACGTCCATGACGTGCTGGTACAGGAAGTCCACCTTGCGGCTGTAGATGGTCGCAGACTGCTGCAGCAGCAGCGCTAGCTCCGCGTAGTTGGGCGGCGCGGCGTCGGCGTCCTCGCCGTCCTCGCCTGCGTCCAGCGCGCGCAGCCCCGCCTCCGTCAGGTACTCCTCCAGGAGCTGCAAAGCACCATGCAATCACCACCTATGACCTAATATTCTACACTGCCACCGACTTCGTTTGCCTTCATGTTTTTGCCCTCTAAAATAATAAATCGTCGTAGTTGAGAATAAATCGTCGACGTCGTTTTGAATAAATAGGTAATACTGACAAACTTAACAGTTTGAGTACTCCTTTTTTCCATTTTCTTATTTATTTTTCCTCCTTTTCTATAATATACTAACACTAATAGTTCACTAGTGCTAATAATAACGCGGAAGAGTTTGTTTGTTTGAACGCGCATATCTCTGAGTCTGAAACTACCAGCCGGATTTGAAAAATTTGAGAGCCTAATTTTGGCCGAAACTGAAACGCCGCCGAACTTGATTTTTGGCCGAAACTCGGCCGAAACAAAAACTAGCAAAAACATTATAAATTCCGAAAAAAAAGGACAATTATACAAAAATCTTCAATTTAATTAAAAAATAATCAAAATCCAATATCTCAATATGGGTTAGGTCTGGGGTGGGGTGTTTCATAGTCAAATCAGCTAGGAATGATGAAAAACTAAAACCTCTTATAGGATCTACATAGGTCGACTTAACCTGTAACCCTGTATACAAAATTAAACATTTTTTTTCCCTTGTTTATCTTGCAATCGGTTGTAAACCTTTAACAGATTTTTTGTGCGGATATTGACTGCTGAGGTCCATTCTTCCAGCGAAGAATCTGCCTCTCAAAATTGTTTAGGCTTTATTCAATAAAGTCCCATAATTATGTGGTGTCGTTTGAGCCTTTCATGGTATGTGACGTTATTCGATATTTGTATGAATGTATCCTGTGTTCTGTTTCTTCTTTTACAGTTCTGATTTGTAGATGCTCATGTAATTTTGAGGTCTTCATAAACCAAGGAGCATTTGATACTATTCTGAGCGCTTTATTTTGAAATAGCTGTAGTATCTCCACATTTGAGTCAAACTAAAAGTATTTATTTCAATTAAACCAATTACAGGCACTTTTGAATTGTCAAGGGGTCGGTCAGTCAGAAAAATGAAGCTAGTTGCCCATTCCAAAGCGTAGGTACCTATGGAGAAGAACGGGCAAGAAACTCCATGGACACTCTTTTAAATCAATATATGGTTACAAAGTATTGGTTACATCATTCATGTTATAAATTATGTATGTGAGAACGATGCAGAACGTTGAAAGCGTCCGTAATGAAAAGTTTAAAAAAATAAAAATAAGTACAATTCAAATATTAAGTTAAATTAAAATAAGCCGTGGCAGCAAAGAGATGACCACTCCCTACTGACGGCGCCCGTTCACGAACATGACGCATGGATTAGCACCATTCAGCTCAACCATTTTGAAGGGAACCAAATGATCCAGTTCTTCGCAGAGCCCCACAGCTCAACTCCGTATGTCCAGACAGGTTTTAATACTGCTTTGTAGATGAGTACTTTGTTTTCCGGTGATACGTGTGATGTTCTTCCTAAGAGCCAGTTTAGTTTTCGAAGTAGGATGTTAAGCTCGTCACGTTTTTTCTCTATGTAGGATTTCGGCAGTTATAAGGCAGTATCCAGAGGCTTTATTCAGTTGGAGATCGTTTATAACCGCCCAGATCTCGCGAGGTGAGCAGTACTTCAATGGTAAACTGAGTTATAGATCTGTCTCCAGATAGTTTTGAATCTCTTTATCGCTTGATGTGTCACCGGAATTAGGAGCGAATACATCGGCTAAGAAAACTCCAAAGGCCTCGGCACGTTCGTCGTTTTTTCTTGCCCATGCATTATTTCCTAGCTTTAAAGGATGCTGAGCAGTTTGTGGCGCATTTGTGCTATGCCTTACGGTGTTCCAAAGGGAGTACTCGTTTTTAGCTGTAGCGTCCCGATTTTCCAGTCTGTTTTTCAGGGTCTCATTTTCGATATCCTTCAGATATTGCTTCAGGTCTGCGGCCGCTTTATTGAAGTCTGTCAGAAGCATGACGACTCGTGTGCCAAACTCTCCTGAGCCTCCATTTTTCCAGAACCTTACTCCTTATTTCCTTGGAAATATTTTTGTATCCTGGCCTAGTAGGTGTTGGTGTGCATTTCCATGCAGCTGTTTGGATGAGATTTGTGATGTTTATAGTAGCTTCATCAATGTCATTGTTTGTTTTTAACGGTAGTTTGAGATTCACGTTTGCGTCGATGTATTGTCTACATCCAACCCAATCAGTTTTCTTGTTGTAGAGCTTTTCTTTGAACTGTCTTTCTATTATTTTTGTGCTAGTGACTATCAGAGGGGTATGATCTGAACTGCTATCCAGGCAATTTTCAGCACTTAGGTACAAGTTAGAAAGTCTCTTATACACAAAGAAGTCCAGTAGGTCAGGGAGTTTATTCGAGTCTGTTGGCCAGTAAGAGGGTTCACCCGTACTTAGAACGTGTAATTGGTTTTCGTCGAACCTTTTTTTCAGTTCTCTTCCTCTGAATAAGGTCAGTCGGGATCCCCGTAGACATTTTTAGCGTTCCAGTCGCCGCCGCCACATAAATCTTTGCCCAAGAGTTTTGAAAAAATCGGTAAAATTATCTTCCTTTAGGATGTACCTATGGGGACAATATATAGCGGATAGGGCTAGTAAACTCTGCTTATTTCTTTCTAATTTGGGTTCGTTTTTAGTAACTTCTGCATATGTCAACCCATTTTTGGTTGTTTATTCTCGACTTGTGGTCTATTTTATTCGATTGCTGGTGACATTTTGGGTTCTACTAGGGGTATGGTTTGGGTAGTAGGTTTATGGCTAGTTCTTCTATTTAGAATCTCCCTGTACACAGTGCATCCTTTGTAATTGGCTAGATGTGAGCCTTCACACAAAACACACTTTGCCGGTGCCCAAAAAAAGATAGGAACACTATCTTTTTTTGGGCCCTCAGATGTTTTGCAATAGTTTTTCGAGTGCCCATATTGCTACATATATCCCCCGGGTGGTGCAAAACGAGCAACAACGCCGAGCCACGGGCGGCGGTGAAGTAACCCATTCATGGGTTTCCACTAGCCAAGAAGAACTATATATCTTCTAAAAGAGTGGCCATAGTGCCTTGGGAAAGTGCTATGAGATTATTTCCCAACCCTCCCTTTTTGGCCGGTGGGTGAGAAATTGGTTACCGAAGACTCCATGAAAGTAGGCGACCAGGCTTCCGTGGCAGTGAATGTTACTGGCAGCAAGAAATATGTTCAGCAAGCTTTCCACCCTAGTTTGTTTTTATCTCGACCTAGATGCAACTCCCTAGGCAGCACATCAAGCAAAGAAATGTAAGAGCCAACAAACATAAAGCAGCTTGAGGTCAAAAATACAGTACCTAGAGAACAACATACACAACCAACGGTTATTGGTTCTAGTACTTCTCGTCCACCTGAATGGCAAAGAGTTCCGTCTAACAGAAGTAGTAAGAGCAAAAAAAAAAAAAAAATTATACATAGTATCTTTTTTTCAAGTGACCAAAAACTTTCGTCATTGAATGCTGCACACATTTTAGTAGACAATAGCAAAACAGGCAAATAATGAGGAAAGAGGGCAAGCAAGCAGACTGGGCGGCCCCAGCTGACTGGCCTCATTGTGTTGCTGGCTCATATTGTTTACACACTAGATAGCAGTGTGCGTTACCCTGGCAAAATGTTGTGCATTTGAGAGGTGAGACCATAACAAATAATTAGTGTATCATGAGGGGCAATTTGTTTACTAATAGCAAAATTTGTGTGAATTGTAGTTTAAAAGTTATTTGCGGTCGCTTTTTCGTGACCTTTTCGATTTGGTCGGCTTATTAGAGAATTTCTGACATATTCTTGATTTTGATATAACTTTATTACCTTATTTACCGTAATTGAAAGCTGAAATTAACAGGAATGAATGTTCATGAATAATTTTAATTTGAATAAAGTATGCCACATTTCTTTAATGTTTTGGGAACTGCATTATTTCATCGGTAAAGTACGACCAGTCTAAAATGAATCAAATTTGTTTTTTATCTCCTTATCGTGTAAAGATACAAAAATGTATATATTTGACGTTATAAGCGTCTACCATGGGTATTTTTACAGCTGTTTATTTGGTTATAAGTGTTGTAGCGGTACCTACAACGCCACATGCGAACAACGCGTCATACTGACGTCACGCAAATCCTGCATCTCGCAAGCAGAGTTTACCGCGCAATTAGCATAGATACAATTTCCCAAAATCAATCCTTGGGCAATTGCCCGCCAGACACAACACTCGTCTGGTCGGAGGATCCTCCCTTTTCTATGGAGGATGAGTGAACTTTACACCCTGTTCCTCATACCTCTAAACTGGTGACCCCGAGTATGAACGTCAGCGCAGCCTTCGTGCAAACACTTCAGCGTGATGTCATCATTATCACTTCCGCAAGCTTCAGCGGCGAGTCACCCAGCCAGCCAGCATCCACGGCTTCAACGGGTATCCCGACCACCAGCATGCAGCGTCCGCGCATACCTGGTCATCACCCTCAGCCTCATCAGCAACCTTGGCACAGCACACTGCACCTTCGGCCGGTCAACAAGCAGAGCACCCTCTCCTGGTCGACGCAGCAGCCAGCCTCAACCCAGCGCTGTACGACATCCGACGCACTGGAGTATAACGCAGCGCCACCCCGACTCACTGGGGACATCTCCGCAGACAGTTCCGACTTACCGTGAACTATGCGACAACCGGTTCCGACTCACTGGAACCTCAGCTGGCTTGGCAAGATACAAGACTCAGTCCACTATCGACCTCCGGTCTCCGGAGGGGAGTGATGTAGCGGTACCTACAACGCCACATGCGAACAACGCGTCATACTGACGTCACGCAAATCCTGCATCTCGCAAGCAGAGTTTACCGCGCAATTAGCATAGATACAATTTCCCAAAATCAATCCTTGGGCAATTGCCCGCCAGACACAACACTCGTCTGGTCGGAGGATCCTCCCTTTTCTATGGAGGATGAGTGAACTTTACACCCTGTTCCTCATACCTCTAAAGTGTTTTGGTTTACTTGCAAATCTGTTTTTATCTGATTTTTGAAACCATTTCTATTTGTTTACGACAACCAAATCAAAAACGAATATTTAAACAAATTTAAACAAATAAGGTCTCTTATTGGTATTTCTTTCAATCTTCTGCGCTGAGCCGTTTTCGAGATCTGGGAAATCCCAAAACGTTACCGTAGCAAAATCTTATTTAACTCAAGAACCATAGCACACACAAATTTTGCTATTTACAAACATTTACTATGCAACAATAAACGACGACGACTATGCAACGATCGACAATAAAGTCACTTGGAAACTCCATGTAGAAGATATATGTAATCGCATGAGTAAATCCGCTTACGCACTGTTCCAATTGTCAAAAAAAGTAAATATTGAAACATTACTGACGGCGTATCATGATTTAGTAGGTTCGATTCTTCGATATGGTGTTATTTTTTGGGGACAATCAACTGATAGAGAGACCGTATTCAGGATACAAAAGCGTTGCATTAGGTCTATGTGTGGTCTGCAATCCACAGACAGTTGTATGCCTCACTTCAAATCATTGCAACTGTTAACATTTCCGGCACTATATATATTAGAAACTGGACTTTTTGTAAAAAGGAACCCGCATTTATTTATTAAACTATCAGCAGTCAAAAAAACTGAATTGCGCGCTCAGTACAAAAATCAATTATCTATACTTATAATAAATCTGTAGAAGTGAAAATTCTGTACATTGAAAATATCAAAAAAATAAATGGCAAAATAAATGGTGTTACTAGACCGACACCGAACCCAAAAATGTGATTAAAAAAATTTTTGTCTGTCTGTCGGTCTGTCTGTCTGTCTGTTTGTTCAGGCATCACGCAAAAACTACCGGTTCGATTACGATGAAATTTGGTATAATTATTCTTTAATATCCTGGGCACCACACTGGGTACTTTTTATGCCGGAAAAGTATCTTCTAAATATATAAAACTCAAAGGTGACTGACTGACATAGTGATCTATCAACGCACAGCCCAAACCACTGGAGGGATCGGGCTGAAATTTGGCATGTAGGTAGATGTTATGACGTAGGCATCCGCTAAGAAAGGATTTTGATCAATTCTACCCTCAAGGGGATAAAATAGGGGATGAAAGTTTGTATGAAAAATCTTATTCCTTGAGTTAATAAAGTTGAAACTTAGCACGAATACTTATCTAAATAAATTATGAAGATTGACAGTTTTTTTTTCTTCTAAACTACCCCCTAATAAGGGATTGGAGGGTTTCAAAGTTTGCATGGAAGAATTTTAGCGCGCAGTCCGGTTGACTCGAAACTCAGTATTTATACGTAATATTGAAAGTAAAGAATAATGTGTATCAGGGTTTTTTGAAAATCTACCCCTGACGGGCTGAAATGGGGTAGTCAATTTTTCAGGGGAGGATTTTATTGCATGGCTTGAACATGGCTTTTAAATTCCACCCCTGTGGGGGTGTAAAGCGGGGGATACAGTTTATATGAAAAATCTTATTCATTTAGTTAATAAACTTGAAATTTGCCTAAGTAAGTAATAAAGTTTATCATTATAAGTTTTTCAAAGCTACCCCTCAAAGGGGGATATAGGGGAGTTAAGTTTATGTCGAAGAAATTGAATGCGCGGTCTGAGTAACTCGAAACTCAGTATTGATACTTTTGACAGAAAATAATTAATAATAAATATGTAAAGTTGTCGAAAATTTACCACTGACGGGATAAAAACGGGTAAATCGGTTTTTAAGGGGAGGATTTGAACTTGAAACTGTATGTTACATTTTCACGCCTAAACCACTGAACTTCTGATTTGGCATAGATATAGATGGCATCCTGGGGAAGCACATACTTTTTATCCTTATCCGTTCCCGTGGGATAATTTCCGACATCCACGCGGGCGAAGCCGCGGGCAGAAGCTAGTGTAACATAAAATGTAAGACTGCTTTGATGTACAAAAGCTTTTTCGGAATTGCTCCTAGAATATATAATAAAATTCCTAATTCCATAAGAATACTGCCATTGTCAAAATTTAAAATCGTACTGCAGAAACTTCTGATTGATAAATGCTACTGTACAATAGCCGAGTATGCTGCATTTAAAATTTTCACATCTGACATTTCTTTTATTAATAATACTATGTTTCTATTTATTAATGACATTTTGTTTAGCTAACTACTTTGCATGTTACCATATTTGTATGTCTTATGACAAAACATAGCATACTTTTTTTATTTAGACGGCACGGTTGGCGCAATGGTTAAGCGATTGACTGCTGCGCTGCGTGTCGCGGGTTCGATTCCCGCACGGAACAAATATTTGTATGACCTACATGTATTTGTTCCGAGTCTGGGTGTTTTTCTATCTATAATATGTATATATTTACAAAAAAAAAAATTATATAAGTAGTTTATCAGCCATCTTGTTATCATAACACAAGCATTAGGTTGCTTAGCTTGGGACTAGATGGCGCTGTGTGAAATGTCCAGGGATATTATATTATTATTATTTATGACCTATTGTATACCTATGTTTACAAATAAACTTTATGATTTAACAATAGCTATTTATTCATGTATTTGGTTCCAGCCTGAATGAATTTTTGAAAATCGATTTTGCCAGGGTAACATTTCAAACGTTCCTCCAGCAAAAATGTGTTTTTCTCAAATAACTTTTAAACCACAATTCACACAAATTTTGCTATTAGTAAACAAATTGTCCCCCATGAATTCATGATACACTAATAATAATAATAATCGTTTATTTGCCTGAAATATGGTGCTTACAGATGTCATAATACAATTCATAGTACTTCATATTCCGCCTACTATATTCAGCATGCAAATTTTTGATGTGCCGTGATTCATAGCTATTGAATGTATAAATTAAAAATTATGTTGGAAAATGTCAATAAAAAAGAAATTACAAATGTCAAAATAAGAATACAGGCAAGTCAAAATTAATAAAAAATACAGGAAGGTCAAAATTGATTAAATTACAGAAATGTTAAAATTAATTGAATTACAGAAATGTCAAAATTAATTAAATTACAGGAATGTTTAAAATTAAAATTAATTAAATTACACTCTTTATGTCTGTGCAATATTCCTATTCATATTATAATTCAAAAATTCATTAACAGTATAGAAGCAATTTTCAATAAGCCACATTCTTAGTCTTTTTTGAAACATATTCATAGGCATAAGAGGGATAATAATTATTTGTTATGATCTCACCTCTCAAATGCACAACATTTTGCCAGGGTAACACACACTAGATAGCACACATTAAGTGCTCTTGATTGTATTAACTGTATATTTTTGAAACATTTAACGATTTACAAAACAATTTCGGAGTACTCTTTGATAAGGTAGACTCGAGTAAATTAAATGTACAATAATTTAGAACAAGAAAATCTTGTCATTTATTTTAATGGCCCTGAAATATTGGAAAACTGCAAAAATGAATTTGAGCGTTTTTTTTTTTTTTATTGACAATGGGCTCACTCTTGACCTCAATCCAGCCCAGAGGCAGGGATGAGATCTACGGTGGAACGAGCTTGCCCAGAAGAAGCCTATTCACTCTAGTCTTGTTTCATTGAGTTACACTTGTTTTATACAAATAAGTCTACACAAGACACACACGGCTCATCAATCATCGTTGATTGATGAGCTGTGCGTGTACGTACGTACTGTGCGTACTGGCAATGAGCAAATCTCTGGCCTTGATGACCACATCTCAATGTTAAGTATGAACTACTGTTCTTACTACGATACTTCCATAGTATCCTCTGTTCTTATGTATAAACCAAAATAATTAACATGAATCAAAATGTGTAAGCCACAAGCAATGGAGGGATATGCAATTTTATATTAGAATGCCTATCCTTGGCTATACAAGTGCTTATGAACCACTAATTTTCCGGTTTTAGTACAGTAACTGTTGGCAGTTACACTGTATAGGCACACTAATGTGACATAGGTAACAATTAATATGCATTAAATCAAAGAAAATGTATTAGCTCTTCAGGTGTTTATTATGATATTGTTAGTAAACAACACATTCAGATATTACAGCATCTACCTATTCACCTTTCATAACAAAGCATGAAGGTACCAACTATCCAATATGATTGACTTAGTACTTATTGATTTTTATGAAATATTGAAATGCAAGAGGGCTACTGGACAAAACATAAACAACATTGCATGTGCTATGCATTTAATGTTCTTCGCGTGTTGACGTTATTAGATAATTTCTCAGTAAAATGTCAATCAACTCCACTCAAGGCGCAAGGTGCCTTGAAAATGAAAATTACAGGTGATGATAATAGCGGAAGAGATGCGCGCGGCGATGCACCGGCGGAGATGTTAGGCCGTCAGGGACTTACCGCGGCCAGGTCCGTGTCGAAGTATCGGCGGGCGCTGCTGATGGGCTTCATCAGCTCCGCCACAATTTCCTCTAATCTTTGTGAGTTCATACTCCACCGTTTTTCTCTCCGGGACAAAAGTTGATCCCTGGAAATAGCGTCCTCGTATTGAAAACATTACTGACTGATATTGAAAGGCGTCGCGGACAGCGGAATACAACACAACTATAAAGTTTTGCTTTCTCAGTGGCGCGAAACTTTCTGTCAACGACACCTTTTCAATTTTGGAAACTTTGTTGCAAAA
This sequence comes from Apamea sordens, assembly GCA_945859715.1. Lineage (NCBI taxonomy): Eukaryota > Metazoa > Arthropoda > Insecta > Lepidoptera > Noctuidae > Apamea > Apamea sordens. Next base: position 20,837,591 of record OX243997.1, read on the forward strand.
CTAAATCACTTTGTTTTTAAAATCACATACACATTATATTACCTTTGGTTTTCAATGTAGTCGGCGTCCATTTTACAAACATAAAATCGTACAAATAGGAAGAACGTAATAACAACGGTGGCCATTTATTTATGTTTTTGAGAGAGACATTCCGCGTTTCACATTCGCTGTCAAATCAAAGCCCCGAATGTTCGCTGTTCGGCGCTGTGAAACTGTACCGAAAGAATTTGTCTATGGTTTACTAAATAAATTCACTTAATCAAAATATTTTTATTGAATCTATATATACGATAAAGTTTAAAAAAAGACGAATTTCTTTGTAATAATAAACAAAAATTTTAGTTAAACATAAACAACATTTTTGTAATGTGTACATACCTACAAAAGTAGCATAGACTTATATTTTGCTTCTAGCAATAACTTGCTTTTCGTCGTCAAACTCGAAGGCATTGAACTTTGGGAAAATAAATATATTTTAGTGGTCGACAGTTCGACACGGCTCAGTTGCCAAAGAAGAATAAAAATATATATATTGAAATTCGAATATTTAGTAAACAGGTAGTGCGTGGGTAATGAAAATTAATATCAATGATTAGTCTAACCAAAAACTAAAAACTCTTGAAACATTGTTATTGAATCCCACATAAATATCTCTTTGAAAGCCATGGGCATGTCTCGGTGCTATTCGTTAATGAAGTGCTTGCTGATACTCTTCAATATAATATTTTTGGTAAGAAGCTGAAAACTTTATTATTTCCTATAACAACATGAGTAGAGAAGAAATCTATTTTGCTTTGCTGGGTGCTTCGAATTCCAATTGATGTTTATTGTATGAAGTAATCAATAAACATCAACCATCAGATTCTTGCTTGTATCAGACGTTTCGTAAGCAGAAATATCCAAGCAGGTGATTATAAAATCGCCGCTTATTTACGCACGCATGTAACGAAATATAAACAAATACGATGAAGTAAAAATATCTGTTTCACTGTTGGGGGCTGGGAGCTCGGCAGAGCTCATTACCAGTAACACAGAAGTTTTATGTCACCATCATCAATTTGATATCTCGTTTGTGTGATGTTGCAACTGTTTGCATCATCTAAGGCACGGTGGAGTGACGATCGTACTCTCGTACTGTTGCAGTGCGTGGGCAGCATGGCGTGTGGGTTCGCGGGCTGGGCGCTGTGGGACGGGCGCGGCAACGAGAGCGCGGCGGCGCGCGCGGGGCTGTTGGCGCTCGCGGCGTGGGGCGGCGCGCTGGCGCTGGGCGCGCTGGCTGCGCTGTGCGGCGCGGCGCGCAGCTCGGCGCCGCTGCTGGCGGCCGCCTTCTCGCTGCTGGCGCTGACGGCGGTGGCGGAGGCGGCGGCGGCGTGGTGGGGCGCGGCGCATCGGCCGCAGCTGCGCCGCGCGCTGCTGGACGCGCTCGACCACACCGTGCGCCACGAGTATGGCGTGCTGCACACGCGCACGCAGCTGCTCGACGTCATACAACAAGGGGTTGGCTAACTTCCTTTGCTTCTTATATTTCATAGATGCATGTGATACAGAGTGTGGGTTGGGCTGGATCTACCTCATCTATTTCTATGCATTATTGTGACACAGATGGAACAGCTAAGAAACTATTGCTTAATATTATTATGATACCCAAAATAAGTACTAGGTCCGTACAGGCATTGGTTGTATATGGAAAAAGGAAAAGATGTTTATTTTTATGAAATTATATATTTAATCAATCACGTATGAGCACCATGGTTATCTCTATATTTTTAAATTGGAATCAATGAACTATGACTGCACTGCACTTTCGCCATTTTATAAGGACTAGGTAGTTCATTGATTACCTTGCTGAAAAAAGTTGTGGGAGCGAGAATCGATCAAATCATTGAAGGCGGTTTGACTGCCTCATCAGAATTGTTTTTTTTTTCGACATTCAAAACTTACTCATTAAATAACATTGATGTATATTATATTCAAAATGACATGAACATTAGCATTAGCAGTAGTACAGCATTATTTTACTTTAATTATTGTGAATTAACCTAAAAAAAAACCACCAATACCATCAGGAAACTGGAAGAGATGTTAGAATAGAATAGAAATTTATTTTGCAAATACGGGTAATACATAATAGGTGTTCTATGTTATGGGTTTGGTTTCCGCACTTAGTCCTTCAGGTGGACCGTTGTGCGTGAGCCATGGTGGCCGTCGGTGGTTATTCCAACATAATAGGTGTTATATACATATACATTAAACCTCAGCCATATTTCACCATTCGGCATGCAACATTTATATTATCAACATTCAATTAACCAAAAGCCAGATCTATCAATCCAGAGCAAATCAGGCAATTCTTTTCTCTGATTAAAACTCGGTCAAACTGTAGTATGTTTTATCTATCAAAAATTACATAGTCCACTCATAAACAACACTGTTGTCAAGTCTTTCCAACCACTTGGTCCTTAAACAAAAGTGAAAAGATTGATGAAATTTCAAAATGATCAATACAATCACAATAGCCACCTGGAACACCGACAGACTACCTCCAACTAAGGCACAGTCGAGACCCTGATCAACTTCCATGGCCTTAATATCCTACTTATATCGGAAACACATCTCACATCTAACAGCCAAATCAAAATAAACAACTACAACATCTACACTACAAATCACCCTGATGGTGCACATGGTGGAACAGCTGATATAATCTGAATCCATCAAACACCACAAACTGCCCCAGTTGGAGCAGTATGGAGTTATACAGGCAACCACAATAGCCGTCCATGATTGTAATGAAGATATTACCTTGTCTTCTTTAAAAGAAGAGCAACTTACAGTCTATGTAAAAAGTCTTGGACCCCGCTTTGTATCAGGGGGAGACTGGAACGCTAAACATGTGCATTGGGGCTCGCGACTAAACACGACCAGAGGAAGAGAGCTAAATTAAAAAAAAAAAAAACTTTTAAACATTTATTGGCAGGGCAGTCGTGTTTTTTTTTATTAATTATTTATTTTTATTTTATACATTTTAGTGACAAGCTTTATTCATGCTAGGTGGCTTTAATTTAAGCACTAAAGGTGGATAACGTAATATGCAATAAATCGTGTTGCGTTATTTTAACCAAAATGTTTTTTATTTTACTAGCTTAAGTATGTTACTCGTGTGACGGGTGTGATGGTGAAAAATTCTAAAACTCAATCATCTACGCAACCATTCACTCATTTAGACATTCTGTCTTACTAAAGTCTGATTAAATCGTTTGCACAGCCAAAGATGAAAAGTCAAAGTCAAATCATTTACTTCAATTAAGCACATAAAAGGCACTTTAGAACGTCAAAATTAAAATAAAAATAAAATTGATTCTAGTCGCCCCTTCCAAAAGGTAGTTTTCGTATGGAGAAGAATGGGCAATAAACTCCACCATTACTCTTTTAAAATGTTTTACAATATTTTGCATACATTAATTATATGTATAATTATACGTGAAGACGATGCGCCTAAAAATAAAATTACTACACCACAATAGGTAAAAGAATTAAAATGAATTAATGAAACCATGACATATAAATTGACTATGTGATAGATACATGGTGCTCACATATTTACAAACATTCCAAAAGTAGACTATTTTCATAAATAAATAAGTCCGGGTGTGACTTTTAAGTAATTACAGAATGTAAATTAATGTCAAACAGAAAAAAAAATATTATTATACAATTACATTAGCAACCAGTTTGGTTTTGTCTAGACTCTAGAGATTGTCCTATGGAGCAGGACCAGCATGTTTCCAAGAATTCTTATCTTGGATATAATCCTCTAATTTGTAATATCCTTGCTAACAAAGTGTACTTTTAATATAAGTTTTAAATTTTCTTTCATTTAATTGCAATATTTCACAAGGTATTTTGTTGTAACATTTAACACAGTACCCCATAAAAGATGTATGTACTTTAGATAATCTGAAAAAAGGTTGACCTAATTTATCTTTATTTCTAGTATTAAAATTATGTCTATCACTTATTTTATTAAAAAGATGTTGATTTTTTCTTACATACATAATATTTTCATAAATAAATTGGCAAGGTACCGTCATAATATTAACCCTTTTAAATAGTTCCCTAAGAGATTCGCGGCGACGTAGATTGTAAATGGCTCTGACAGCTCTCTTTTGCAAAATAAAAATGGATTCCAATGTCAGCAGCCCGACCCCACAGTAAAACGCCATAATATATGACATAATACTGTGGAAGTAACTAAAATAGACCAAACGCGCGGTTTCTTCATCTGTTAACTGTCTTATCTTCCTAACAGCATATGCGGCCGAGCTTAGCCGCCCCGCAATAGATGTTATATGAGGTCCCCATTGTAATTTCTCGTCTAGCGTGATTCCTAGGAAAACTGTTTGATTAGCAAATTCTAGTTTTTGGCCATTCAATATGATGTCACATTCGCTACTTCTAACATTAGGTAATTTAAATCTAATACATTTGGTTTTTTTTTCATTAAGTATTAAATTATTTACCGTAAACCAATCTTGGACCTGAAGAATAGAGTTATTCACATCGTCGAGATTTTGTGACCGTCGGTCTATTTTAAAGATCACTGATTTGTCATCTGCAAATATCACCATCTTCGGTTGATTTTGAAGTAATTGGGGTAAATCATTAATATAAACTAAAAAGAGGAATGGACCCAATATCGAACCTTGAGGAACGCCCATTGTCATTTCAGACCCCAATGAGTTTACGCCATTTACTTGGACTTTAACCTTTCTATCTTTCAGGTATGATCTTAACAAGTCAAGTGCTGTTTTCCTAATCCCATAGTGCTCGAGTTTCATCAGAAATGTTTCATGGTTTACGCAATCGAACGCCTTAGAGAGGTCGCAAAAGATTCCAATGGCATCTTGTGCTTCTTCCCAGGCGTTAAAAATGTTCTTCATTAGGGTAACACGCCCTTTGGTGAAGCCGTACTGGTGTTCATGAAAGATGTAATTTTTATTAAAGTGACGTAACATTTGATTGAGCACATAGATATAGGAAAGAAGTAGATGTGCCCCGGTTGTTGAAAATGTATCGGAACTCAATGTCGTTACTTCGATCCTACCACCGCGCCACTACTACACATGTAGTTCAGTAAAAGCAATAGATACAAAGTCACGCGCACACTTGCAGTTCATAAATCAGAGCGTACTACACAATCAATTATGAACCTTAACTCATCAAACACAGCGTGCATTTACCATGCGCCGTACAACTTACTCACACAAAAACATCTGTCGCTATCGTTGTGCTCTGCAAAAGCCATAAATAAAACACGATATGTCCAGAAAATATTACAATACAATACAATACAATAATACAATATTACCTACATGAAAAAAAAAGCTAGTGATGCAAAATATTTTTTTTGCTATTTTCAAAATGGAGCCATGCTGCCGCTATATTGAATATTTAAAAATATATAGCCAGTGTCACTCGGGATGATGTAAGAATTCTAACGATACCCCATACATCCAAATCTGTTCAGGCATTTAAAAGTTATGATCGAATAAAGAAACTCACAAACATACATCAACCCTGAATACATTACACTCCTTTTTGGGCAGTCGTGTAAAAAGTGTGTTGATACAAACAATTTAATTACAATTGTCCCATCTGAGCCAACCGACTGGCTGACAGACCCCAACAAACGGCCTGTGATGTTGTTGGATTTCCCAAAAGGTCCCAGACTATAAAACAGCAGAACAGATTGCACAGAGCAGCGCAGCATCATTGATACTCAAGCTCAACATTGCTTTAAAAATAATATAGTAATTTACATTTATTTAAAGTTTACCAAATTGTTTACCCAAATTGAACTTGAATTGATTGTTTTTGATTGATTGTTTTGAATTGATTGTTTTTGATTGATTGTTTTGAATTGATTGATTGTTTTTGATTGATTGTTGATTGTTTTGTTTTGTTTGATTTTTGTTTGATTGTATAGATTGTTTGATTGATTGTTGATTGATTTTTTGTTTTGATTGATTTGATTTTTTGATTTGGATTACCTTTCCCGAAGTTGCATTCTAATCGTAATATCGGGAATTCACCAAAGAACGTGCAGGTGCGGTTAATTGATTAAGTAAGACTTTTGTTTTTATTCTAAATAAAAACTTTGCCCCACACTAGGAATTACTCCTGTATCGCGGGTGAATTTACAAATATTTAAACTCACATACACAAACAGCCAGACCCGGAACAACTACCTGTAGGCAATACAAATATTTGTTCCGTGCGGGAATCGAACCCGCGACACGCAACGCAGCAGTCGATCGCTCAGCCTCTGCGCCAACCGTACCGTCAAAGTCCGTATCGTAGACTGATTTTATCATCATCTGCCTAGCCTTTTCCCAACTATGTTGGGGTCGGCTTCCAGTCTAACCGGATGCAGCTGAATACCAGTATTTTACATGGAGCGACTGCCTATCTGACCTCCACAACCCAGTTACTGGGTAATACGATACCCCTTGGTAAGACTGGTTGTCAGACTTTCGGGCTTCTGAGTACCCGTAACGACTGTCAAAGATCCAAGAATGACAGCCGGGACCAACGGCTTAACGTGCTTTCCGAGGCACGGACTGATTTTATCATTCTACAAATTCTATTCTAGGTTACTTTAATTAAAACGTTAAGTAATCAAACACAAGCTTTTGTGCTACAAATAAAACCACTTACAGAATGAAAATTGCGTCTTTTTTTAAACACGACCTATATCTTATAGTATATCAAATATCGCACATATTTATATACTTAGCTTAATATTAGAGAAAAATTTAAATGCAACAGAAAAAACTTGAGAGGTGTCAAGGGACACCCGGATGGAACGAAGTTCACAAACAGACAGAGAAACATGCCACGCCGCACAGCTTACAATAGCTTACTATAGCAAAAAGTGTCGTGACAACTTTTCGTAAGAATTTTTTCCGTCTAGCCCCCTTTCACAACGCGCGATAAGGAACTTCGTTCCAATAAAAATCTTCTATAAATCAATTTACGTTGTTGAGCAGATAATTTATTATGTAGCTCTGCGACGACGTAGCTGCGTAGCGGATAATCTACGCATCGGCTACGGCGTAGCACTCGTAGCGATTATGTCGTGACAACTTTTCGTAAGAATTGTTTCCGTCTAGCCCCCTTTCACAACGCGCGATAAGGAACTTCGTTCCAAAAATCCTATGTTATAATATAACAAAGAATTTTGAGTCGAATTATGTAAAAAAGAGTTTTCGTAAAAAGTACAGTTTGCTGTTTGTAATTTGGTATCGTCGATATAATGGTTTTGTAACGTCGCCTGTTGCAGCTGGAGTGCTGCGGCGCGGAGGGCCCGCGCGACTGGCAGCACTCGGCGTGGGCGCGCGCGCAGGACGCGCCCGGCGCGGCGCCCGCGCCCGCGGACTCCGCGCTCGACCTGTCCGTGGGCGCGCCCAGCAACTACTACTGGGTGCCGCCGTCCTGCTGCGCGGGCGAGGCGCCCGGCGCGGCGTGCGGCGCGGCGCGGCGCGTGGCGGCGGCCAGCGGCGGCGGCGCGGGGCTGCACGGCGCGGCGTGCGGCGCGCGCGTGCTGGCGGCGCTGCGGCGCCTGGCGCGCGTGCCGCTGGCGCTGGGCGGCGCGCTGCTGGCGCTGCACGCGCTGGCGCTGCCGCTGGCGGCGGCGCTGTGGCTGCGCGCGCACCCGCACCCCGCCTACAAAGCCTAGGGCCGTCGCGTCGGCACGCTGACGCTTCCGGATACGACGCTCGCTGCGGAACGGGATTCATATATTTGGTTCTGTTTTCGCAGCTCCCAGCGTTGGCGTGAAAACAATAACGATATGTTTTTTAAGAGTATGATTTGCCAAATATTAAAACGAGCATAAAGTAAAAAATGAATGGGATGCCTCCGAGCGAGTGAACGCGTGAACCTGCCTGCAGATCTAATAAATGACATGCTAAAGCGTACGCCGACGGCGGCTACTTCTGAAAATGAATAACACTCCGTATGCTTCCTAATCCGTGACTACGAATTCAGTTGTAAATCTGATGGAATGAGGGAGGACTTCAATATCAATGAGTAATAATTATAGTTTGTAACTGTAGAGCTTAACCAAATGTGTGCTAGATGTAAGTTATACTTGTTATGTATGCTCTATTTATTTTGACTAACGAGCCGTCGTTTTTCCACTTCCATGTAGAACTCAAATGGACGTGGTTTTGCATTCTGCAAATACCTAATAATTAGTATTGTTGTAATAAAAGCACAGTTTCTAGTGTATCCAAGTGGTACTATTCGATCAATACTGATAGCCAGTGTAATGCTGGCTAATAACGAAGGCGCGGTAAGTAAAGGTTGTCACATTCGTGAGAACTGGTTTGAAAACTAATCATCAATGCCTCTAGTTTTCACGAATGTTTCCACTAGTCTCGATTAGTTGTCGTCTCGGTTGTTGTTAGTTGTTGTTGGTGTTGTCGGTTCGTTAGTTGAGTAAATAAAGTACTTGATACGATATTCTATTTTACGTACTTACGTTTTTCTAAGTTTTATTTAACACTTTATTATGCTGGTATGCGTGTCTACGTGTGTACTAACAACTCTGCCAAAGAGTCGCAGCTGACGTCACGCACGATGTGCTGCGTCACAGATCACATACTATACCGATATCCACACTCCACGTTATCCATGTGTCGCAGATGGATTGTCGAGTCCATTGTTTTTACTAACCAGCTCCGTTATGTAAAACAGCCGATGACTTAAGTCGTTCAGCTGGATTTTCATTGTATTACGTTTAACAAAACTGCTACACACCTTTAGACGTAAACGTAATGCAGAATGGCTGATCTGCAGTCACAATAAGCGTTTGGTATGGCTTCTAAGGGCCGATTCACACCGAAACGGCAGAAGCCGGCAGCGACGCCAAAATGCACCATAATGAAGTTCGTGTGGCCGCGTGACCTTTTCAAGCGATACTGGTCTTTTAATTATGTAGATAAAGTCTAAAATTATTGCACACTGAAAGTGCTCGCCGGCCACTGCCGTTCCGGTGTGAATTGGCCTTAATACCGAATCGGTCGCTGTAATTAAGGTAGGGCACCCTGACCAATTGGTTTAGGTTTGGTTAGAACTGTGACCAACCGCGCGCGAGCTGAGCGTACTAAGCGAGCCGTGCCGCTAATTCCTAGTTGGTCGCAGCTACTTGACTATTTAGTATTGTTAGAAATGACTTTCATAAAACTCTGCTATACAGTGATTTCAAGGATAATTTTGATATAAAGTAATTATTAAAATTATCCATGTTTTAAGTGTTATAGTAATTAGTCATTTTCACTCATATTACTCGTATTATTTTATTTTTATTTCTTTTTCGGACGCCATTACTGTTGTTAGGACACACAAGAGCCACTGGCGCAGTGTTGCCAGATGACCGTCTCACGTTCTCCCCAAACCTTCCCCGAAATCCCCCCAAAAATTAAGGTTTTGAAAAAAAAACCCCCACAAATATTTTTTTAATCAATTATTTATTTTTTAACCCCGACACAAAATAATAATAAAAATAGTATGAATGTAAAAAGCCTTAAATAATAAAAAAAAACTATTGAAAAATAGCCACAAATAGACCAAAAATGGTATAAACGTGAAACCCTTTAAAAAGAAAAAAATAACCTTGAAATTATGACCCGTAAGTACCTACGTATGAATTTTTTTGATTAAATGTTGTCCCGTCGGGAGACCGCTAGGTACTATTTTAAACTTTAACAGAACGTTAGGTTAATAATTAGAGCGGTTCCTCGACGGGCGAGCAACCGACCGCCTGAGACGTAGAGTCGTAGACGCGGACGCGAACTATGCGCGGGGCGAGGGGGTGCGGCAACTTCGGAGTCACTCGGCTATCATCGTGAGCAGCATTTTGTTTTCATGTGTGTGCTTTCAAAGATTAGTTAGTGGTTTGATCGCGTTCACACATAGATCTATTCGTGATCGATGCATTCAGATAATATTATATTTAATCATCAATGCAAGCCGCGGCTTTGCCCAGACTACTTATGTTAATAAAAACCCCCCTAGTCCCCCCACACCCAGTTTTCTCCCTCCAAATATCCCCCCAATAATATTGTCCCCCCAATTCTCCCCCCATAACTATAAAAAACCCCCAAGTTTGGGGGGATTCCCCCCAATCTGGCATCACTGCACTGGCGACAAAATTTAAACTAAAATCTACAATTTGACGTTTCATTTCACGCTGTTTTACATAACCTCTAATCGTGGACCCGCTGCAGTGATCAATGCAAAAATCGTTCAGTTGTTTTACCTAACGGAGCTGTTTCGTAAAACAGCGGATTCGACAATCCATCTGCGACGGATGCATCCTGCGCGAGTGCGGCCGCGCGGTTATTGATGCACGGTGCGGTGTATCTATATGTGTCTCCGCTTACTATCCGTGGTACAAACCGATCGTACAAATACTCACATAAGATAATAATAATGATACTTGATCTCTACACTGCCATTTTACACAAACCTATAAGACTTTTATGTTGAGACTGATTTTATTTTCTTTTCGTTAGTACTTAAGTTGTAACCCAGTACAAATATTTTAGTAATTATTTGTTATATTAGTTTCCACGAGTCTATATTGTAAAGATAATGCATTTATTAATTTGACTGATTTTTATATGTATAGGTTTAAGTAGTGTGGTGTGCCGGCCGCTTCCTCCTCACGTCCCACAGCATGTCATGTTCACGTCAAGTCATCAACCGACGCGCTACTTGTACGATGCTTATCTTGTAGGGCGGCGTAATATATCTGTGCTGTCTAGTATACCCGTGTCCCGTATACATGATAAGTCCAACAATCTGATTTTACACTGTGAGAATTTGACACTTTAAATAATGCTTCAAGTCGGAATAGTTACGTTGGTTGATCCAACTGTTGCATGTACTTACACCAGCAGGAGACTCAACGAAAGTAAAAATAATATTGAGTATGTGTGATGTAACCGAAAATGACCAATTTTGGACGTTACATGTATACACCATACACCACAATTTTACTTAACTTCGTGTTAGTACGAGTAGGTATTATGATACCCATTCATCGGACTGTTATTTCCTGGGTATTATAATTATTGTCTTATTATGTTTCACACATTATTGAAGCACATTCGAGCGTGGGCCCCCTTGGGTAATAGACTTGCAGAAGAAAATCAGCGTCAGGCGGTAGGACCTACTGTTGCCAGCTGACATAAAACAACTCCTATTTATAGTGTCGTGCCAATGAAAACATTTTCTTTCTTTTTAATTTCATATGAGTAATAAGCTTTGTATGGCATTTAAGTAGTAGCAGTAACAGTTTTGTACTTTTGCAAAAATCTGAAATCGTACAGGTATGAAGTGCCTGCCGGCCGGTCGCCGCACTCGTCATTGTAATAGTTTGTGTGCTAAACAAGTAGTTACGTGTAAGTAGATGATCGATGTCAGCGAGCGCGACGCCACCCACTTCCCAGACGGATGACTTTGAAGGGTCGATACTTATTTCTTTATTATTGAAAATATTTTAGATTTCAACAACATTTACAACCTTTTCACAAGCTTTATAGGGACTTCGCGCACCACGCGGTACTATTATACAAGTTGCACTCATAATCACGCGTCCTAAAAGGATTAGTGATTTGAGTGGAGTTACTATCTATCGGCAAGAACTCTTCTTCTTAAAGGTCTTAATTAATTGCGCATATTTTAGACAGCTCAGGGAGAAGTGTGTGTGTGTGTCGTGTTGTCTGTGGCAAGCCGGTGGCGGCGCGTTGCGCGCCACCTGGTGCCATGTAGCGTATGCCCGTTGGGTACTAACACAAACTAAATGTTAACACTATTAAACGTCTTCTTGTGTATACCTTGTTTTATTTCGCCTGCTTGTCTGCACGAGCACTACTGGAATGACGAAACTTTTCGAACAATAAGTATTGCGTTCTGCTGTCGATCTGATAAATTTAAATCTTTTCAATAAAAGAGGTGAAAGACAACTATAGGACTAGAAATAAGGACCAATTAGTTCAAACAGGTTTCAGACTGGCTAAAGTAGACTCATCCTTATGGGGTACCTACTGATTAAAATCTATATATTACTTACTAGCTTCTGCCCGCGGCTTCGCCCGCGTGGATGTCGGAAATTATCCCACGGGAACGTGCTAACAGGATAAAATGTATGTGCTTCCCCAGAATGCCATCTATCTCGCGGGCCCTTTGTGGCTAATTACAGTAGAAAACCAATTGTGTCTCATTAGTGGTGATTAAGAGGGTACCTATATGATATCTTTACCTAAGTACCTACCTAATTAAAAAAAAAACTCAATAACAGAAAATTAAATACCTACCTAAATAAACCTATTTCTGATGATAACTAATCTAAACTCAATAAATAAGCAAAATCCCTAAAAACTAATATCTATACGAATGACTAATCCTACCTAACAGTATTATAAAATAACCTACGGTCACTACGTACACTATCAAATATACTACCTATACTTTAAAATTAAAATCTATACCTACGACTCATATAAAAATAAACCTAAATAACTCTAAAAACTAAAAGGAATAAAAATGAACTCCACTGCGGGTGACCCAACCTACGACAAACTTAGTATTTGCGGTTGGTACAGTACAGACTGTGGTAATCGGGTATAGGGATCGAACCGCAAAATTAAGTTTGTTTTTTATTGTATATACTTTTCCGGGATAAAAAGTACCCAGTGTGGTGCCCAGGATATTAAAGAATAATTATACCAAGTTTCATCGTAATCGAACCGGTAGTTTTTGCGTGATGCCTGAACAAACAGACAGACAGACAGACAGACAGACCGACAGACAGACAGACAGACAAAAATTTTTTTAATCACATTTTTGGGTTCGGTGTCGGTCTAGTAACACCCCCTGTAAATTATTTTTTTGATATTTTCAATGTACAGAATTTTCACTTCTACAGATTTATTATAAGTATAGAATAGATAATAATAAATCTGTAGAAGTGAAAATTCTGTACATTGAAAATATCAAAAAAATAAATGGCAGGGGGTGTTACTAGACCGACACCGAACCTAAACATGTGATTAAAAAAATTTTTGTCTCTCTGTCTGTCTGTTTGTTCAGGCATCACGCAATCTGTTTGTTCAGGCATCACGCAATCTGTTTGTTCAGGCATCACGCAAAAACTACCTACGGGTTCGATTACGATGAAACTTGGTATAATTATTCTTTAATATCCTGGGCACCACACTGGGTACTTTTTATCCCGGAAAAGTATATACCATAAAAAACAAACTTAATTTTGCGGTTCGATCCCTAGACCCGATTACTGTACCAACCGCAAATAATAAGTTTGTCGTAGGTTAGGTCACCCGCAGTGGAGTTCACTAAGGTTATGCTCAAAATGTAGTGCTGAAGGTTGAATTTGGCTTACACCGTGCACCATTCGCAGCACACGCGTGGCGCGCGGCCGCCACGCGCGCGCACGGCATTACATTTTTTGAACTTTGATTTGAACGGACGTGTCGAGTGGCGAGCGTTCGTTCTTATTTTAACTGCTACTTGCAATTCTAAACCGTGCTTTTCAGTGCGATCTTTTTATTCCTTTTAGTTTTTAGAGTTATTTAGGTTTATTTTTATAAGTCGTAGGTATAGATTTTAATTTTAAAGTATAGGTAGTATATTTGATAGTGTACGGTGACCGTAGGTTATTTTATAATATCTACTGTTAGGTAGGATTAGTCATTATTAGTATAGATATTAGTTTTGAGGGATTTTGCTTATTTATTGAGTTTAGTTTAGTTATCATCAGAAATAGGTTTATTTAGGTAGGTAGGTATTTTATTTTCTGTTATTGAGTTTTTTTTTTAAATTAGGTAGGTACTTATGGATATCATTTAAGTACCCTCTTAATCACCACTAATGAGACACAACTGGTTTTCTATTGATTAGCCACAAAAGGCCCGCGAGATAGATGGCATCCTGGGGAAGCACATACATTTTACACGTGTTAGCACGTTTCCGTGGGATAATTTCCGACATCCACGCGGGCAGAAGCTAGTGTTACAATAAAATTCCTCCCCACATACTCCAACTGAATGAAACGAAATTTAAATCTTGTATTAAAAGCACACTATGTAGCCAAGCATATTATAAGTAGGGGATTACATCGCTGACAAAAATGCTTGGCTCAATGCTGGTCCTGCTCCACAGAGGCGCATAAACTAATTAGCATTCGGAAACATTGTTGGAGCTGCTGAACATTGGAAAAAAACTATGTTTGCATTGTATAAACTCAATTGCTTAGTATTGTATAATTGCATAGCACACGTGTGAGCACTATGTACTTTCTATAAAGCTACCATTTACTGGGTATATGTCTTTCATTGACTTGAATGTGTATCATGCATCAGCATGTGTTTCATTGACTTGAAAATGATGCCGGCTATGAGTATGTCATGCTCACTCAAATGTCTTGCTAGTGGTGGCGTGTGTGTTGGATCATTAAGTTCCCTCCAAAATGGTTGAGCTGAATGGTGCTGATCCATACGTCATGTTCGTGAACGGGCGCCGTCAGTAGGGACTGGTCATCTCTTAGCTGCCTCGGCTTATTTTTAATTTCTGAATTGTTTTTGTTTTCTATAACGGACGCTTTTAACGTGCATGTATTTCTACATCGTTCTCACATCGTTAATTTCAACACGAATGATGTAATCAAATTTTTTGTAACGATTTTATGATTTAAAAGAGTGTCCATGGAGTTTCTTGCCCGTTCTTCTCCATGGGTACCTACGCTTTGGAATGGGCAACTAGCTTCATCTTTCTGACTGACCGACCCTTTGACAATTCAAAAGTGTAATTGGTTTAGTTGAATTAAATGATTGGAGTTTAGCCACAAGCGCCTCCGATGATTCGGATTCAGTATGGATTTAAATTAATCATCTTTGTAAAGAAGGATGGAAACTAATCCCAGGATGCCCGATATCTCAGATGGGATAGGTTTGGACCAGTTCAAATCTTTCTCGGGAGGCGAATTGTTTTCCATCCCCCTTTATCTTTGAAATCATCTCTATTAATTACTGTAGGTACCTACGCGCTCAAATTTTATCTAAAAATGTTACCTACAGATATTTCGATTTAAAATTGCATTTGGGCTTCAATCATTTCTGTCTCTGTAAATTCTGCGTCGTTTAGGTTGTGAGCTCTGCCGATAGTTCTGTAGAAGATTAGTTCTATAGGTAGCTACTTCATTAATGTTGCATCCACGTATAGAATATGTAAAAGCTGCAATAAATTTGTTCGGCATTTAGTTTCAGAGATATAGGTAAGAAGTCTTGTAAAGTTGGGTGAAAAATTGCATTTCGCGATTTTAATTGATAACCTATTGTTACGTGCCACAATTAATGCCTAATACATGGTGACATTAGTTACCACTGGCGCCATCTATTGTGGAATGGCAGAACTAAAGTCACTGGCGCCATCTATTATCGAGTAGAGATGTCGATGCTAGAACTTACTAGAAGTATCGACATCTGGTCAGTCGGGGCCGGTATGTACTCAAACATTCTAGATGTTTCTACAATAGAAGGTTCTGGAACTATCTACGGCACTATATGTATAAGGCCGGGACTAGCCGCGACCAATCAGACTTGGTTCTGCTATAAAAAAAAAAATATATGTAATTCAGACATTTACACTTACAGTCCATACATTGTTAGTAATAATAACTAGCAGAAGAAGAAGAAGCGAATACATCGAAAGCGATTTTCAAGTGCGATTTAAGAGCGATTGTGTTTTATGATTAGTGTTTGAGTTGTTATTAGTGTTGTGTAATTAATTAATTAATAATTAATTAATTACTTTTGGTAATAAAACTGCCGATAAAAGCAGTTTTTATTGTCACGAACCCGAAGCTCGTAACAATTGGTGTCAGAAGCAAGGATTAATCATGCCGATTTTACCTAAAGACGACACGGAGGGTATCCGTACCCGGAGTCAACGCCAACAGGAGACGTACCAGAGATGTTTTGGTGGAGCTATGCCGCAGAGGTCGCAGGGCCAGCTACCAACCACGGAGGCCGACCCGCCCGCAGCAGCTCCAGCATCAGCAGCACCAGACCTTGCTGCCCTGATGATGATGCTGTAGGAACAGGCCCGCCGACAGGAGGAACAGGCTCGTCGGTTGGAAGAACAGCTCCAGCGGGATAAGGAGGAACAGGCCCGTCGGTTGTAAGAACAGCTGCTGCGTGACAGGGAGGAACAGGCCCGCCGACAGGAGGAACAGGCCCGCCGACAGGAGGAACAGGCACGCCGACAGGAGGAACAGGCTCGTCGGTTGGAAGAACAGCTCCAACGTGATAAGGAGGAGCAAGTGCGCCGCCAGGAAGAGCAGATGCTCCTTATGAAGGACCTTCACGCTACCTTAGGGAAAGACATGAAGGAGGTGAAGGATAAGGTTGTTCAACACGACAACCGCCTGTCAGAAGCTGAAATCCGGATTGACCAAGTGAATAATCGGGTTGACAACGTGGTGGCTGACGTGAAGAAAACCGTAATGGCTGACGTAAAGAAAACGCTGGATTACCTTATACTTGGGGATGGAATCGCAGCTCCCGTAGCTACAACACCTTTGCTACGGGGATTCAAAGTGCCACCGGTCGACGGAACTTCTTCCTGGTCGGTCTACAAAATCCAGTTTGAGGCTGTCATGAAGGCGAACGCGTGGAATAAAAGTCAGGCCATGACTGCCCTCACCCTAGGCCAGCGCGACCAGGCCTTAACCATTCTGGAAGCTCTCGGAAAGGAAGTGACTTACGAGCAACTCCTTGAGGCATTGGGGGCTCGGTATGGCGACGCTCACCTGGCTTATTGATGGGAACCTGGTGCAGGCATTCATCGACGGCATCCGCGACCTTCAAGTTAGAGCTGCTGTGAGACTCGGGCACCACGGGACGCTTAAGGACGCCTTGGCCCATGCACTGGAGGTGGAAGCCGTGCGACAGGATCATCGTTCCCATCGCGTCAGGGAGGTTGCAGCGGCTACAGTTCGCGACCGCAATAAAGGATACAGCCCTAGGTGCTACGGCTGTGGGGAAAGGGGCCACCTTCGATCCAGTTGCCCCAAGCGAACTGCAGAAAGAGAAGACGGCCGATCTCCAGAGGGCAGTGCAGCTAACAGCACCGCCCAGCACCAGCAGCAGGGAAACGAGTAATAGCCAGGACTGCGGGGCGGGTGCTGGCTGATGTTCAAAGAGCCCCAAGGGTTTCGATCACACAAACCCAAGACGGGAACAGCCTAATCAACAAGGGCGAGGTCAACGGAACGCCGTGGAAGCTGACCATAGACACTGGAGCCACTCGCACGGTTGTCAGTTCCCAACTCATAAGACGGTCCCTTGGGGACTCCGCATACAACCGAGAACACATCAATTTGGTAACAGCCACCGGTCAGCGCATACCCGTCCATGGAGAGAAGAAGATGGGTTTGAAGCTAGGCAACAGAATCTATCTGCATAATGTCATCGTGGCTGATATAATGGACGATTGCATCCTGGGCCTTGACTTTATGAGGAAGAATTGTTGCGAAATTGACGTCAAGCAAGGTGTTTTCAAATGTGGACAAGAGGAACTTTTCGTGGAAGGGGCGTTACCAGGGAACGTGTACAGCCTCAAGAAGATTGTTCTTCCGCCAAGTTCGGAAACGATTGTTCCGGTTAGTCTTCCTCGGAATCCTGGGCAAACACACCGTTGTGTACTCGTGGAAAGGTTAGACAATGACCTTCCATGGAAAGTGGCACGAACTTTGGTCAGAGCCACCGACATCTCAGGGGTACGTGTGCTGAACCTTTATGATCAGGAACAGGTTATAATAGAAAAAGCCACACTAGTCGGTACTTGCGAGGAAGTGGATTGGTTGCGTCGATGCCAATATCTATCGACTGGGACCCTCAGTAAGGATGCACAAACGAGAGTGACCACACTTTTAGAAGACTGCCGCAGCGCTCTGTCCCAAAATGAAATGGTCAAAGCGAAGAAAATGTTACTCAAGTATGCCGATGTTTTCTTGTCAAACGATGCTGACATCGGGAGGACTGGCTTAGTTCAACACAAAATAAACACAGGAGAAGAATTGCCTATCCGTCAGCGGCCAAGGAGATTGCCGGTAGCATGTGAAAAGGAAGTGGAAACCATGATTGAGGGAATGGTGAAGGATGGTGTTATTGAACCTTCATCTAGTCCATGGTGTTCACCTGTAGTGCTGGTAAGAAAGAAGGACTGCTATCCTTTGCCAAGAATTGATGACACGCTGGACATGCTTACTGGAGTAAAGTGGTTTAGCACGCTGGACTTGAAAAGTGGCTACTGGCAAGTTGAAATTGATCCTAAGGACAAAGAGAAAACTGCATTCTCGACAGGAAAGGGTCTGTGGCAATTTAAAGTTATGCCGTTTGGATTGTGCAATGCTCCGGCAACGTTTGAAAGATTGATGGAACTTGTACTTACCGGGCTAATTGGCGATGCCTGCCTGGTCTACTTGGATAACATTATCATCGTAGGCCGTACGTTTGAAGAACATCTTCAAAACCTGGAACGCGTGCTCATGAAGATCCAGAGTGCCAACCTCAAGTGAAGTCCGAAGAGTGTTCACTATTCAAACGGCAAGTTAGCTTTTTGGGATATGTAGTGTATGAAGAAGGTATCCGCACGGATCCAGAGAAAATCGCCGCTGTCAAGGATTGGCCAATTCCAAAAGACCAGAGGCAGGTCAGAGCATTTCTGGGTTTGTGCTCCTATTATCGGCGATTTGTCAAGAACTTTGCAGATATAGCCAAACCCCTGCATAAGCTAACCGAGGAGAAGCGACATTTCTGCTGGGATGGAAGTTGCACATCACATTCCAGGAGCTAAAGGACCGTCTGTGCAAAACACCTATTTTGGGGTACCCCGATGCGGGCAAGGTATTTATAGTTGACACAGACGCAAGCGACATAGTACTTGGCGGTGTGTTGTCCCAGCGGAATGGCGATCAAATCAAATCAAATCATTTATTCGCTTAGAATGTAGATGTTTAACAAAAAGTTGGTAAAAAAAAATATATATATATTGGCCCGTGTACATTCTGCCTGAGTATTGGCATGCAAAAATTTAACAAATTAAGTTTCAAATTTAAATACTAAGGAACACCAAATAGATTTAATAATTTCAAAGATAGGTTTCAAATTTAAATACAGTTGGAAAACTAATAATTAATATAATAATTTCAAAATTAAATTTTAAACTTCAATACGAATACCAATAAAATAATTAATATAATAATTTCAAATTAAAATGTAATACAGTGTTCATGGTGTATCTGCAATGTCACAGTAGAGGGTCATTCAATTCAAGTCATTCGTCAAGAATTTGTGATAGCGTACTTCAGCAAGTCATTGTCGAAACCTGAAAGGAACTATTGTGTTACGAGACGAGAACTGCTTGCTGTGCCGCAAATAATAAGTTTGTCGTAGGTTACGTCATCCGCAGTGGAGTTCACTAAGGTTATGCTCTAAATGTAGTGCTGAAGGTTGAATTTGGCTTGCACCGTTCGCAGCACACGCATGGCGCGCGGCCGCCACGAATCGCTACCGTATATAAGGACATTTTTTGAACGTTGATTTGAACGGACGTGTCTAGTGGCGAGCGTTCGTTCTTATTTTAACTGCTACTTGCAATTCTAAACCGTGCTTTTCAGTGCGACCTTTTTATTCCTTTTAGTTTTTAGAGTTATTTAGGTTTATTTTTATAAGTCGTAGGTATAATATTTATGATAGTGTAGGTACGTAGTAACCGTAGGTTATTTTATCTCTCTTTATATCTCTGTTAGGTACGAATTAGGATTAGTCATTCGTATAGATATTAGTTTTTAGGGATTTTGCTTATTTATTAAGTTTAGTTATCATCAGAAATAGGTTTATTTAGGTAGGTAGGTATTTTATTTTCTGTTGTGGCGAACCAAACTAATTGTCTGTGGTTCCCACTGTTAGATGTAGGAGACAACACTACTACTGTGGCTAGAAGGGTTGTCTATGGTATCTACTAGTTAGCCAGAAGTTCAGAATTCGAATAAAGTAGAACTGTGTATTACTCCACTCTAAGTTAATAATTAACACCATTGTTCATCTTATGTTGATTACGTGATTCCACCGCTGTCGCTTGTTATGTGTTGATACAAATACACGTCTGTACAACTGGACCGAGTTTCATTTGAAATAAACAAGGCGCCCTAACGCGCCTAAATTGGTGACCCCGACGATAGAAGAACTTATCAGTGATAGAAGAACAATCGTAATCGGAATCCAGTATTGTGAAGCGCAACGAGCTCACACTCACACCGGGCAGCGGGTTTCTTCGTGAACAAGTCCAAGTCGGTACCTACTCGCCGCCATTACGCGAAGTTACCCACGAAAATCAAGGAGTATTTGAACTTTTGTGCTATTAGTGCATTGACCAACGAGATAGTGTTCGGCTGTGGATACTTTCTGTGCCAAATTACACAGTGTTTGAACTTTACCCACCTGAAACAGGAACAATTAACTAATTCCGCGATAGCAGCGCCATTTTTTCTTGTGCGGATTTTAAGTAAACTTCAAAGTTAACCATTGAGATAGGAAATAACATGGAGATGCCGCGTTATTCTATACATACATTTGCTTATACAAATATGAGTGAAATATGATTCAGAATTTGAAATATCGTTATGTCTCATTCTTTCTAGTAAGATAATCTCATTTGATAAAAGAGACAACTATATTTTAAGTTGTTGCAAATTATGGCAACATTTTGTCTTGACGTAGTGACAGTTGTAGGTAAGTGCCGTAGCAGCCATCTTAGGTGACGAGTTTCGTGGTAGTTTTGCTGTCAAATGGTTGTTTGTTTTTTGTATTATTGAGATTTGCGAGAAAATTACGAGGATTTTACCTTTTAAAACTGCATGTAAATGTTGGAAAACAGAAGTTCAACATGCCTGTGTGTTGTATTGTGAAGTGTGGTGCAAGAAAGAATGAAAATCAACCTCAATTGTAGTTGCACAGGTTAGTAGCCGGTTTTCATGCATTAATACATACAATAATACACAATCGATGATACAATTGTAACGCGATCATGAATTTATGGCTAAAGTATTGATATTTGGGTTAATTTCCATATAACAGGCCTTTTTATTATATTTGTTAATTCATTCGTTTGTTTACAAACAGATGTCATAATGGAATAGTGTTGTACCGTTGCCGACTTACCGTAATAGTTTCCGAAACTAGTTCCTCCGCTGGAACGATATCAGTATATTCTGCGATGTTAACATAAATAATCTTGCGTCTTATTCGGTCCGAGTGACCTAGCTAGGTCCGGCCTGTGGTTCACACTTCACAGCACCAAAATCCATCGTGATCCAAACGTGATAACTAGTAAAACTCGTATATAGTATCGTTACTCGTTATAGTACCAACGAGATAACAGTTGTTCCTTGATTGACACAACCCTAGCAATGGCAGCCATTTTATGCGACAATATGAGTTGTAGGTATGCACCTTTTTTTTGTAGGTATTTCCAGTCCATACTTTTCTATGTCAATGAAGTTAACGCGCGAAGTCTGACATAACCTGACTTTCCACTGACACATATCTCCTGTCATCACTATCTACAAACGTCAAACGTAAACCGGCTGCGTTCCAGTGAAACAGAAACGTAAAGGTGCGTTCCGTATCCAATAGTGTGACAACAGAAGCCTGTAAGTTATTATTTTTTTTTCTCAACTCTGCATGGATGGACATTCGTACAAGTTACAACCTACCTTCAATACTACGGTGTTTCTCACAGAGTAAATTATAATATACTGTGTTTCTTTAAGAACATTATGTGCTTGATTTTAATCTAAATGCCTAAACATAACATTTAATTGCATTTTTTTTTTTTTTGTTTTGTGCATTCTGCATGTTTCGATTTGTCATTATTCTGGTTATTCCATTGAAGGCATGGACGCAATGCTAATAATTTAAAAATAAGTTTTGGAGAATATTTTTATCTTAGTTTTACTTGCCTGTGTGCTGTATGATATATTTTGGTTCTGTGTGTCCTATTTGCTATGAATGTGTTTTCTCATGGTGACTATTTATTAACATTTTGATTTCACCTCTGTGCTACTATTGTATAAGTTATACTGTATTCCCCCTCTTAGGGTTGTGTGTTTTTGTTTGTGAAATAAACACAATTTGTATAGTAACGCAATGACTACCGAGGAAAAGGAAATTTTCCTGGACCCTGAACCTGGCACTGGTGGTAAACAGTCCGCAGACGCGTCCCCATCTAGATCTCAACCTATATTAGTAAATCGAGTATCCATCCGCGTTCCCCCTTTCTGGCCAGACCGACCCGGTCTCTGGTTTGCAAGTTTGGAGGCACAGTTCCACATTAATGGTGTCACACAAGAATTGACTAAATATTATTATGCTGTAAGTCAGCTCGACACCAAATCCGCAACTGAAGTTGAAGACATAATTATCGAGCCACCTAAAAGTCAACCGTACACTTGTCTTAAAAACGCCCTTATCTCCCGCTTCTCTGAGTCATACGAAGAGAAAATTAGGAGGCTTCTTGAAAAAGAGGAGATAGGGGATAGGAAGCCCTCGTCATTCTTCCGTCACCTCAGGACTCTTGCTGGCTCTTCTTTCCCAGAACAGCTCCTCCAAAGTATTTGGATGAACAGGTTGCCTCATTACATGCAAGGTATTTTAGTTGCCCAAAAGCATTCATCTCTTGAGGACTTGGGCGAGCTGGCTGATAAGCTGCAAGAAATCAGTCCGCAACAAATGACTGTCCATGCCGCAGGTAGGGTATCATCATCACCTAGTGATGACACCAAGGAACAACTTAAGTTGCTCCAACAACAAGTGGCGGACCTGACACGGCTTGTGACCGGCCTCACGACAAGTAACGACAAAAATAACCGCAGTCGCTCAAGCTCACGCTCACGCACCCGTAACGGCCAATGCTGGTATCACAGGCGATACGCGTCGAAAGCTTCCAGGTGTTTACAACCGTGCACTTGGTCCGGTCCCGTACCACAGGAAAACTCAAGCAGCAGTCAGTAGTGGCGACCACTGACTGCTCCCTAGCAAGTCGCCGTCTATTTGTTACTGATCGGTATTCGGGCCGACGATTTTTAATCGACACCGGGTCCGATCTTTCGTGCCTACCTAGACGTTACTCCCAGGGCAAAAAGCAGCCACTCCAGTACGAACTTTTAGCAGCCAATGGCACTAAAATAAATACTTTTGGTCTAGTCGAACTTAAACTGAACTTAGGCTTAAGACGTGACTTTGTATGGAAATTCATAGTCGCCGAAGTAGGAACTCCAATAATTGGTTCAGACTTCCTGGCTCATTACCACCTTTTACCAGACTGTGCTCATGGAAGGTTGCGAGACGGTAAAACAGGGCTGTCAGCGGAAACAGAATTCTCCTCAATCGACCAACCCAGCATTAAACTTATCCAATCACCTGACTCACCATTTTCACACATTTTGACCGAATTCCCGAGCATATCTCGTCCCCCCGGCGCGCCTAAAGACGTGAAGCATACTACGGTGCACTTTATCAAAACTACCGATGGCCCACCCGTGACAGCGCGACCACGTCGTCTTGCCCCACTAAAGCTTCGAGCTGCTCAGAAAGAATTCGAGGAGATGATTCGCGTAGGCACTGCTCGACCTTCCAGCAGTTCATGGTCCTCACCGCTGCATCTCGCGCTTAAAAAAGACGAGACTTATCGTCCGTGTGGCGACTACCGCGCACTAAACGCCCGCACTATTCCGGACTGCTATCCTGTCCGCCATATAGGGGATTTCGGCCACAACTTGTCTGGATGCTCAGTTTTCAGCACTCTTGATTTGGTTAAAGCATACCAACAAATTCCAGTAAATTCTGATGATATTTGTAAAACAGCCATAATCACACCTTTTGGACTTTATGAATTTCCCTACATGACCTTTGGCCTTAGAAACGCCGGACAGACATTTCAAAGGTTCATAGACGAAGTTGTACGGGGTTTTAATTTCTGTTTTGCCTACGTTGACGATATCCTCGTGTACTCGAGAGACCCTCAGCAACATGCTGAACACCTCAGACTTCTGTTTCACCGACTGCACCAGTACGGAGTGGTCATCAATCCGGCGAAGTGTGTACTTGGGGCAGTTGAGGTAACGTTTTTGGGCTACCGTATTAATGCAGCAGGCACCTTCCCTCCTGAAGATCGTATCCGTGCCTTAGTGGATTTTACTCTCCCTAAGACCGTGCAAGGCGTACGTAGGTTCTTGGGCATGGTCAATTATTACCGCAGATTTTTGCCCGACGCCGCCAAGTACCAAGCTCCCTTAATTGACGCAGTCGCTGCAACTAATAGCAAAGGCGCAAAACCATTCCCATGGACGCCCGAGCTCGAACAAAGTTTCGATGACTGCAAGAAGAGCCTAGCCAATGTTACTACTCTATCGCACCCAAATAGTGAGGCCCCTTTAGGTCTTTTTACCGATGCGTCGAGCATGCACATAGGTGCATGTTTACAGCAGAAGGTCGATGATAACTGGCAACCCCTAGCATATTTCAGCAAAAAGCTTACCGAGAAACAATCTCAGTGGCCTGCTTATTATAGGGAACTTCTAGCTGTGTACGAGAGCGTTCAACACTTTCGGCACATACTAGAAGTGCAGAACACCGCAATTTATACTGACCATAAGCCCCTCGTGTATGCCTTCATGCAGCGTCGTGACAAGCTTCCACCAACACAACTCAACCAATTAACTTTTATCAGCCAATTTACCACCGACATAAGATATATCAAGGGTACCGACAACGTAGTTGCAGATGCTATGTCGCGGGTTGAATCCATTTCATTGGAGGAAGACTATCAAGCCCTTGCACAGTCGCAAGAAAGAGACGAGGAACTCAAACAAGCAGGTTCATTTACTTCTCTAAAATTGAGAAAAATCGTCGTTCCAGGAACTGACACTTTCATACTCTGTGACACGTCGACAGGAAGACCTCGCCCATACCTCACCTTACCTTTCCGTCGAGCAGCTTTCGATCGACTGCATGGTCTTAGCCACCCTGGCGTGAGAGCAACCCTACGATTGGTGGCTGAGCGATACGTATGGCCACATATTAACACCGACTGCCGACAATGGGCGAAGTCATGCTTACAGTGCCAACGCAGTAAGGTATCCAGGCACACATCTGCACCGTTGATGTCTTTTCCGATCGCATCAAAAAGATTCTGTCATGTCCACATTGACATCATAGGACCACTGCCGCCTTCAAACAATTTCACATATTGTCTTACCGCGGTTGACAGATTTACGCGTTGGCCCGAAGCGTGGCCTGTGACGTCTATCACGGCGGAGGAAGTGGCAGACACGCTGGTAACTGGTTGGATATCCCGTTTCGGGGTGCCAAGTACCGTGACGACCGACCAAGGTCGCCAGTTTGAATCTGCCTTGTTCCGGCGCCTTATGAACGTGTGCGCCACAAAACGGATTCGCACAACCAGTTACCACCCGTGCGCAAATGGCATGGTAGAACGCATGCACCGCCAACTAAAAGCTTCCTTAATGTGCCATCCCGAAACATGGAGCAAGGCACTTCCACTGGTACTCCTTGGCATGAGGACTGCTGTCAAAGAGGACCTTAACACCTCGTCCGCTGAGCTAGTCTATGGAGAACCTCTTCGACTTCCTGGAGAACTCATCATGCCAGCGGAAGAACCCAGGAGCCCAAACGACATTAGCGATTTCGTTACGGACTTGAGGAGCCGGATGGAAATTTTACGTCCAATACCAGCCTCACGACACGCTCGACCGTCAACCTTCGTGTTCAAAGATTTGGCGACGTCGACCCATGTCTTACTTCGCGACGACACCGTTCGAAGGCCTCTACAACCTCCATACACTGGCCCATACCGTATCCTGAGGAGAAGGGACAAAACCCTTACCTTGGAGATGAACGGAAGAGAGGCTACAGTCAGCATTGACCGTGTTAAACCAGCATACCTGGACTCTGAACTAGTTTCCTCACCACCTGTTTTAGTTCCCGTTCCAGATTCTCCTTCCACACACCCAAATCCTCCCACACCAACTACTCCAGTCCCTTCAGACACTGTCACCACCAGAGCTGGCCGACGGATCAAATTCAGGGACATTCTAGATTTATAGTTTTTATCTTATATTGTTCTTTTTTCTTTTTAATTTTTTTTTTGTGTATACCTTTTATTTCTCCGTGGGGGGGTGGTGTGGCGAACCAAACTAATTGTCTGTGGTTCCCACTGTTAGATGTAGGAGACAACACTACTACTGTGGCTAGAAGGGTTGTCTATGGTATCTACTAGTTAGCCAGAAGTTCAGAATTCGAATAAAGTAGAACTGTGTATTACTCCACTCTAAGTTAATAATTAACACCATTGTTCATCTTATGTTGATTACGTGATTCCACCGCTGTCGCTTGTTATGTGTTGATACAAATACACGTCTGTACAACTGGACCGAGTTTCATTTGAAATAAACAAGGCGCCCTAACGCGCCTAAACTGTTATTGAGTTAATTTTTTTTTATTAGGTAGTTACTTAGGTAAGGATGTCATATAGGTACCCTCTTAATCACCACTAATGAGACACAATTGGTTTTCTGTTGTAATTAGCCACAAAGGGCCCGTGAGATAGATGGCATCCTGGGGAAGCACGTACATTTTATCCTGTTAGCCAATGATATTATAAGTAGTAAAATATCATTGCTGTTAGCACGTTCCCGTGGGATAATTTCCGACATCCACGCGGGCGAAGCCGCGGGCAGAAGCTATTCAAAATAATAATTGAGAGAGTGGAGTTGATCGTCGTCATTTTCGTCATTTGAAACGCTGTACTAGGCATGCCTTTTAAGTTCTGTCGTTTCCATAGATACACTAGGAAGTGGTGAAGGGCGGGGGTTTTTGGGGGACTGTCTTTTGTAATTTTGATGTTCGAAAAGTGCTGATTCTCAGCCTAATTTGAATAAATGACTTTTGATTTTATATTTCCCGGCAATTTTGAATTTGGAACTGTTCTATATTCGAATGTGTTTAAATTTTGAATCTCAAAGCAGTTGAAAGTATTAGGATTAATGCTATTGTTTAGTCCACAGCGTCGATTGGAATCTGTCAGGTTAGGTACGTACGAAAATGGATCTTTGTAAGGAAGATGTTCGTGCAATAATTTTCTACAATTTTAGAAGAGGCCTGGCACTGCTTCAGTGTTTTGAAGAGCTAACATCTGTGTTCATTGATGAAGCCCCATGTCTGCGGACTGTCGAACGCTGGTATTTAGAATTCCAGCGTGGACATACTAGTGTTAGTGACAAATCTCGCGAAGGACGCCCAAAATCCGCCATGAAGATAACATCATTGCTGTGAGAACTAATTCTCGAAGATCGTCAATGTGACGTATCGAGAGATAGAGGCTCTATTAGGCATCTCAGGGACAACCATTCAGAAGATCTTGCATGAAGCGCTTGGTGTGAGAAAGCTAGTTTGCTGTTGGCTGCTTTCCGACGATCACAAGGCGGCCCACGTCAGATGGTGTAAGAAAACTCTGCAAAGGTTCAACCGAGGAGAGTCAAATCACGTCTACGACATCATCAGTGGTGACGAATCTTGGATCTATGCCTACGATCCTGATTACAAACAACAATCTACAATCTGGCGGTCTTTCAGGACGAGCCAAAGCCGACTAAAGTTGTTCGTTCTCGAAGCACTTCAAAGAAGATGGTGGCCACGTTCGTTGGAAAAACCGGCCATGTTGCGATTATTGCACTTGAAGATCGTAGAACGGTTAACGCAGAGTGGTATACCACAGTTTGTTTACCACAAGTCATCGCCGAACTTCGAAAATCTAACTCAAAGCGACGCATCATCCTGCACACAAATCAACGCAAGCTCACACAGCGCTCGTCAAACGATTGAGTACCTATTTGAAGCAGGAAAAAGTAGAAATTCTTGACCATCCTCCATACAGTTCTGACCTAAGCCCTAATGATTTCTTTACATTTCCTAAAATTAAGAAAACTCTTCGTGGTCAAAGGTTCCAGTCCGGTGAAGAAGCAGTCGACGCTTTCAAGTCAGCCATTTTGAACACCCCCACTTTAGAGTGGAATAAATGTTATAATAATTGGTTTGAGCGAATGGAAAAGTGTATTAAGCTACGTGGTGAATACTTTGAAAAACAATAAAAAGTACTATAAGGTTCTAGTTGTGTTTTTTTCTTCAAACGACAAAACTTAAAAGGCATGCCTCGTATAAGTAGTACAAATAAATAAATGTGATTTTATTTACAGCAAACATTATTTTTTCGTTTAAATACCTTAGAGCATTAGTTATCCTGGCACAATATCTACCTATGTACTTACTATGAAAAACACCAATACCTACCTACTATAAAGAGTAGATATTTGCACGTAAATAATCAATAACATTAAAAAATTACACACCCCTTCCTCACTTTTACACTTTTGTCTTCTTTTGATTTAAATACGTACCTACAGTTGTTCGTATTAGTAACAACAATACACGGATTTCCATTGAAGAAACCACCTTAAAATATACAAGTTAGTCTTACATAAAACCTACAATATTGGTAACCCTACTGCAGTGTTTATATGGGAAAATTTAAATGATCAATATCTTTAAAAAGGTATTATTATCGTCCCCATCACAAAATTTTGAACACATTTCGAAGGCCGTAGATCATCAGGCAACGGAGATACATGTGTCCAGCCAGCTTGAACTCAGGCTGGCTGGACATTAATGGATTGAATTTATCTGAAATAAATTGATTAATAATTAAGTTTTTATTGATTTCTCGTAAACCCTTACATGTGACGCCATAAATCAAACGTTATTACTGTTACACATTGCGTCACTCAAACTCAAACTAGCTGCTGCCCGCGACGTCGTCTGCGTGAAGGCTCTACAGCACCAAAAATACCTAAGATGCCAGTGTCGCTATAGCATTATAAGTAAACAACTTTTAAAATAGCATTAAAATATAAGTTTTTTTTGCAAGCGAAGCAAGTGAAGAGAGTTATATTGGAATCCTGCTGAGTTCAGTCATAATGTGACTGAAGGAAATAGAGAAAATAATGCAGGAATACATTCCAGGATACAAAAGAGTAAAAATACGTACAAAGATATCATACCTTACAACACTTCCCTATAAACTACGTTGGTAGTTATGCTGCCAGGAGCCAAAATGTAAAGAGAGTCAGGACTGGTGACGCGGGAGCAAGCGACGTACAGTTGGCCGTGTGAGAAGCAACTCGTCCTGAGGTCGACACCCGCTGCCCTCAGTGTCTGCCCCTGCGACTTATTGTTGGTCATCGCGAAGCAAACACTCACGGGGAACTGTACACGCTTGAACTGGAACGGGAAGTTATGAGGCATGAGGGAAATGCGTGGTATAAATACTGCCTCGCCGACGCCACAACCCGTAAGAATTGCCGCCTCAATGGTGTGTCTGTGGAGCGAGATGACTTTAAGGCGGGTCCCGTTACACAACTTCGGAGGAGATAGGTTCCGAAGAAGCATAATCGGGACACCGACCTTCAGCTTGATGGTATGCGCTGGAAGTCCACTTGCTGACAGGGAGTTCAGAAATTCCACGGGATAATGTGTGGTGTCATCTTGCTCAACAACAGTGTTTATCGAGGTGTAGACCACTTCATTCCCCTCAATTTCCGAGAGAATGCATTCGTTAATTGCTGCAGCCTGATCATTTTTGGGCGTCAAAATGGCCATGCTCACACACCCAAGAATTCTGCTGGTGCGGTATACGACTGATGTCCCCGTACACACAGCGAATGAGTTCTTCTAAGCTGAATACCACTCTACCGAGAGACTCTGGAAGAACCACCTGTCCACCTCTCTCTTCTGGTAGAGTGCCTTCGCCAAGAAGGACATCAAATAATTCTTGAGCACGTGCTTTGCCGCCGAGCCGAGCTCTCATATTAATGGTCAAGCGCAGCGTACGAACTCGTGACCACAACGAAGATCGTTTCAACGAAGCATTCACCTCGTCAGCCCTCGACCCCCCGGGTCACCACGGGAAGCGTTTGCCGGAAATCGCCACTGAACAGAACTGTGACACCACCCATCAAATGTTCGTTCCTACGGATGTCCTGCAGGGTTCTGCCATCGTACACTCATCCCATACGATCAGAGAGCAATCCTTGAGCACGTGTCCCTTATCGCTGTTACGTGACACACCACAAACAGGCATTTCGGCGTTCTCTAAAGCGATGGGAATTTTAAACATGGCATGTGCTGTCTTGCCACCCGGAAGCAGTGTGGCAGCGATTCCCGACGACGCGACGCTACAGCAATAGCAATTTTGCCTTGCCTCCTGACCTTTGCAAGTATGCCAGTGGTAACAAATGTTGTTCCTGTTCCACCAAGAGCATCCAAGAAAAACATTTTACCCTGGTTTTACCCAACGCTTTTAAGGACGGTGTCATAAATTTGTTTTGCTCTGAAGAGAACAAAGCGACCTGGTCATTTCGTATGGTGGTCATTTCGCCCGGATCGTAATTTGTCTCAGCGTTATACTCCCGATTTCCACGGTCTTGATGCGGTGATGATTGGGGAGCTGGTAAACCCATATTCGATCAGTGGATTGCCGCCGATAGAAATGACCACATCTTGAAGTGAACTGAGACAGGTGTTCAGCACGCGTTTAATAGATTATTCAGTATAAACTAGAAGTATATATACCTATATATTACAAACACTAGCTTCTGCCCGCGGCTTCGCCCGCGTGGATGTCGGAAATTATCCCACGGGAACGTGCTAACAGGATAAAATGTATGTGCTTCCCCAGAATGCCATCTATCTCGCGGGCCCTTTGTGGCTAATAACAATAGAAAACCAATTGTGTCTCATTAGTGGTGATTAAGAGGGTACCTATATGATATCTCTACCTAAGTACCTACCTAATTAAAAAAAAAAAACTCAATAACAGAAAATTAAATACCTACCTAAATAAACCTATTTCTGATGATAACTAATCTAAACTCAATAAATAAGCAAAATCCCTAAAAACTAATATCTATACGAATGACTAATCCTACCTAACAGTATTATAAAATAACCTACGGTCACTACGTACACTATCAAATATGCTACCTATACTTTAAAATTAAAATCTATACCTACGACTTATATGAAAATAAACCTAAATAACTCTAAAAACTAAAAGGAATAAAAATGAACTCCACTGCGGGTGACGTAACCTACGACAAACTTATTATTTGCGGTTGACACAGTAATGGGTCTAGGGATCGAACCGCAAAATTAAGTTTGTTTTTTATTGTATATACTTTTCCGGGATAAAAAGTACCCAGTGTGGTGCCCAGGATATTAAAGAATAATTATACCAAGTTTCATCGTAATCGAACCGGTAGTTTTTGCGTGATGCCTGAACAAACAGACAGACAGACAAAAAATTTTTTAATCACATTTTTGGGTTCGGTGTCGGTCTAGTAATAACACCCCCTGCCATTTATTTTTTTGATATTTTCAATGTACAGAATTTTCACTTCTACTGATTTATTATAAGTATAGAATAGATATAGATAACAAGCTTTGAATATCAGCATGGTTACTAGTTAGTTATTTACTGTGTATGAAAGTTATTATTGAATATGGATTGTAGGAAAAGGGTTTTTTATGAAATAAAGCACAAACAGACTAGGCTAAACATTTATTTAAATTTTAGGCTTGTCAGTAATTAATCAGAAAACTAGTTGTCCGTTCGCAAAACTAGGTCATCATGGAGAAGAAGGACAAGAAACTCCATGGAAACAGTAACAAAGTATTCTATCAATACATTTCTTATGTTATCATAAATTATCGTTATCTTTAAAAACAATTTATTCCATATCTTGGACAACGGTCCAAGAGAATTCAAAATAATAGCAACATAATAACAATAGCTAGGAATATTGGCCATAATATGACTTACACAACAACATTTTCATAATAAGCAATAATTATTAAGGTATAATATGAAATTAATTAACTTACGTGATATCTGGTCAATATATTCCATACAATGGCACTAGAGCTAACCAACTGAACATCTTCACTGTATTGATAACGTCCAGGGGGGGTAAACTTACCTTCACGTTCACAGCTATTTTTTAGGTGCGCCATCTATTAATCTTGTTCCTTAAACTTAAGGCAAATAATTCACATAAGACGTACTAGATGTCTCTACAGAACGACTTAGACTTTATAATTGTTGAAAATTACTATTTTAATTTCTAATATATTTTAATTATTTTATTTTAATTTTAAAGTCTTAAATTATGGGCATTTTTTGGTTTATTTTATCGACTGCTATAGAAAAAATCACAAATATCAAAATTCGAAATTGTCGAAACCGTTGGTAATGTTCTCTGAGTCTGAAGCAATATGGCCGATACGTTGTGCAACTTGCGTGTGCGCTGAGTTGTTTTCGTATTGTTTATACTGTTTTCTTTGCTGCTAATACGTTGAGTTGAAGCTCTGCTCCTCCGTAAAGCTTGAAGAGACCATCATCAGATTTGTCAATACATAACTGGGAAATATTTGCAAAAGCAACCAAATGAAAATGAAGGATAAAATATAGTATAGGTATGTATAGTATGGTTAGTTAGGAACACGATTTCCAGATGGCGCTACTCACGACAGGTTGGCATAAAAATTCAGTGAGATGGCACTCTATACCCGTATTATAAAGTGCTCTGTGATAACGTCGTTACAATCCTTTTTATACACTACCAACGTCTTTTACGTAAAACATCTACCGCCATTTTGAACCAATCACAGATCATCATATATTTTGGCTTATTATCTTCTAACACAGGTAATAGTAAACAAATCTTATATAGTGAAACCATTTTAAAACATTATAAGGTAATTAATCAATTTAATAAGAGTCAATTCTTAATTCTTAGACATCATCAAAAAGTATATCAACATCAACTGACAGTATTGTACCTACCAATCATTTGAAACAACCTATTATATTAAAATAGCTATATAAAAAGCTACAAGGATAATCAAATATTAATTAATCATTTATAGTAATAACATTCAAGTGTTTTTTACAAGTTATAACTGTTGTTTTTTGTAAACACAATATCTAGTCAACTTAGGTACTTCTAAGTTGGTCCCAAGCTTCGTAAATGTGACAGATTCCATTATTCAACAAACAATATTCCAAAATTATAATTATATTAAAATGAAACATCTAATACGTTCATCAGTTACTTCGACTTCGTCTCCAGTAGCACGCCTCAAAGCTCGTAGAAAATCTTCAGACAGATGATGGCGATACTTCTCCCACAAAGCTACCGGGTTCGCGACTCCACAAAACACCAAGATGACGGCAAACAGACGACGCATGCGGCTGGGACTGTCACTGACGCTTGCCTCCGCGAGGGTGTCATCCCAATTTTGGTCACCGTCGAGAAGGTGACGTGCTACGCAGGCTGCGCGGTCCACGCCATCAAACGTCCTCAGAAAGGCGAAAGACGTTGGGCCTCGGACAGTGTGAAGTAACAACCGCAGAAAATAGTGTTCGCCATTATTCGGATGCACGGTATAAACCCTACCCAATGCGGTGTCCTTGAAAATTCCCGGAAAACCTTCCACAGCACCTCCTCGTCGACGTCGGTTAAATACGCCCCTTTGCTTGTCGTACGTGTAATATGAAGGCACCTCGTCATACGTAAGGGATCTCGCAAACTGGTCGACTTCACAGAGCGTGTTTTTTTAAATTGTCTTCCTCATATCTGCTCAAGATTTTGAGGGTTTTGTTGGAACTTGAATTTGTCGAAACGAACACACATTACCTTACCATTACATTACCATCTATGAATTTTAAGAATAACTAACTACTAACCTCGCCAACATGATCAAATTTAAATTAATAATTTCCAAAAAGTGTTAACATGTAACTTGATTTGATTTTTATGAAATCTCATAGATGGCGCTGCTTCAAAATTGTCATTATACTATTAACATTCATTAAACTATGTTTCTCTGCCTAAGTTACTTAAATGGCGTAGTTTTTATAGTGTTAAGCTAGATAATAGCATGGCTTATTCAAAAACAACATTTAAATATGCGTCGTTAGATTACACGCTGTCACAGAATGCGTAAGAAAAATAAAGATTCACAGCTCCTCCCCGTAGGTGATAGCGACCTCTTAGTAATATTCATGTAAAATTTGAAGTAAATCCATGCAGTACTTTTTGAGTTTAGCCCGGACATACATACAGACAAACAGACAAAAATTCTAAAAACTATATTTTTGGCTTCGATATCGATTGTAGATCACGCCCAAAGTATTCAATGTACAGTTTTGACTTTCCTACGATTTTATTATATGTATAGATAAACCAATTACAGGGACTTTTGAATTGTCAAGGTCTGTCAGTCAAAAAGATGAAGCTAGTTGCCCATTCCAAAGCGTGGTACCTATGGAGAAGAACGGGCAAGAAACTCCATGGATACTCTTTTAAATCATAATAATATTGTTACAAAGTATTGGTTACATCATTCATGTTCAAAATTATGCATGTGAGAACGATGCAGAACGTTAAAAGCGTCCGTAATGAAAAGATAAAAAAAACAATTCAAATATTAAATTAAATCAAAATTAGCCATGGCAGCAAAGAGTCGACCAGTCCCTCCCTACTGACGGCGCCCGTTCACGAACATGACGCATAGATTAGCACCATTCAACTCAACCATTTTAAAGGGAGCTAAATGATCCAACACATGCGCCACCATCAGCGAGACATTAGAGTGAATTAGACAGAATAATGACAGACAGACATAATACTTATGTCTGAGGTCTAATGATTCCACAAAACTGTGTGTCAAAATATACAAGCTTGTCACTGTAATGACTAGCTAAAAAGTGCATATGCTTATTAAGCATATGAATATAATTGTTCTGTCTATTTGTCAAATATGGGAAAGCACACAATATTACTTTTCTACAATTTAACTTTAACAACTCAGTTACACAGTCAGTGATTTCATATTTTTTAACATTAGAACTGTTTCCTACAAATACAACAATGTTGGTTTTATGATTAAATAAATTTCCTGACTGAAAATTACTGATGCCATTATTTGTTTGTAGGTTGACCCTAGTATACAATAATTTTGAGTAGAATAACTCAGGTTGTCAATTAATTTACCTAAACCTCTTCCTATACTATCTGTGAACATAACTGAATCATGACTACTGAAAGATGGACAAATACCAGTCTCAAGCTGCACCACTTGAGATAGATCTTGCACTATATCAGGTACGTCTTGTTTAAGGTTACAGTCTTGAGACAAACTCTCACTCTGGGACGGGTCCTCCATTGCCTCAGGCTGGACAGCAACAGGGTTTGAAACCTGACAAGTACACTGACACATAACTAACTCACTAGCAGCAAGAATAAATGTTAGTAAAGGAACGTAAGAAAAGTAAAGGAACTCACTAAATGTTAGTAAAGGAACCATATTCGAAAACGCACCCGTTATTGAGATTCGGAAGTGCCAGCCAGAAGTTTTATACGTAAATTCAAGCTGGCTGGACACAGATTTTTGCATTTTTCTATTATACCGCTGTACGTATCACAAAACTTTTAGCTCGATGCCTGTTACAAATTTATTTGACGCCCGTTGATTTGCAAAAAGTCGTCAAAATCACTTCCGTTACCGAGATTGAGAGACCAGCGAAAAGTGGGTTTTCAAGCTGCTGGACACGTTTTCGATTGATTATCTAAGATTCTGTAGCGTTACAAATTCTGAAATAAGGGTGTTTAGCCGTCACATAAAGTGCCCTATTGACCTAGTTAAATGCGAGCTATTTTGAAGATTTCTCCAGCCAGCTATGTCACATATACATTGTTGTACGACGAGATAGCAGCGAGCTAGAGCTTTACCCGTGGAGTCGTGACTCACGCCTGTTGCGCAGAGAACAAATAAAAGAATTGGGTCAGAATCAATATAGCTTCGTTAATAATAATAAATTTACACATGCTTCATCGTTATTGAGGTCCACTGACCCGTGCTCATGACTGGGCGGTGTGAATAGGAGGCTGTGCGAGACGTAGTTCACGTACCTACCTACTGTTCAGAATTACCTTTCCCGACCCGGGCACCGAACGCTCAGCTATACCAACGGTACCTACGCTATCATAGTAACTGAGTGGACACACAACGCTATAGGTACCTACGTAATAAAGTTCGTTCGCACTGCATCACTGCAAGATCATCAAATTCGCATTTGGTAGCGTCGACGTGATGTAAGTTGGAATGATGCACCGTTAGTAAGAATCCTCTCACTCGCGTCTGATGCAATCGATGACACTTTTTTTTTTTTTGAGGATTGGAAATCATCAAATGACCCCTCCCGCTCTGGGTGGAGCGGAAGGGAGTGTCAGACTCTTACTGACTAAAACCCACCCGTGTTCCTTCCTGAGCCCTTTATGTTCCAGGGCAGCGGTAACCCTTTCGGACAATCCCGCTACCCTGGCAGGAACTCGAGGAACGTTCAACGATGCACACTGCATGACTGTAATTATTTACCTAGGTACTTCAATTCAAGCTACGCGGACCGGCGCGCGGCGCTCTATTAGTAAAACGTGAAACGACATACCAGTTTTTATTGATCATTC
Organism: Apamea sordens; assembly: GCA_945859715.1. Lineage (NCBI taxonomy): Eukaryota > Metazoa > Arthropoda > Insecta > Lepidoptera > Noctuidae > Apamea > Apamea sordens. The sequence continues at coordinate 20,874,402 of OX243997.1, forward strand.
GTCTTTAATTCCACTCGGATGTAGGTTGACGGCGACGCATTGAAGGAAGCTGTCCGCGTGTGTGTCTGGTGTCTGCCGACCCGTTCTGTTCGTAATTGTCGTTCATTGGTATCTTGAGTTCGTAATTGACGACAACGCTCCGTCTGTGCTCGCCGCACGCTGCCCCGCGCCCCCTGCCTCCCGTGTGCCCTCTGACCGATCAACGAGTGCCTGCAACGATCACCTATTGAAAGCAATCAAACGACGAACCAAATTGAACACACGTATGGCGGTACCTACCTATTGAAAGTCGACCGACTAGGTCGACTTTCAATAGGTACGTACCGCCATACGTGTGTTTAATTTGGTACAATATAACTTCCAGTCCAGCCAAAACACAGCATCTAAATCTTGTCTGTATAGAGGTACCTAGGCTAGGTACCTTCTTGAATTACGTTTTAACTTTACAAGTCGGTACGTGGTCCGAACTTCCGAAGTTCTCAAACAAAATGTGTGTGCTCCTCACGCACTCCTCACGACTCGGCGAGGAAGCTTCTGGAGAGAAGCATTAAAGATATATTGGGAAACGAAAAAGCGTCGGGTGCGTTACAGACGGGGTGGTTTAAAAAAGATCTTTTAACGACATTAGTAATGCTGACGACACTCAAGAAGTTATTGAATACCTATCTGTCATGGACTTTAATTTACGGTCAATTTTATATCGTATTTTATTTTTATTTTTACTAGTAGTGGTTTATTATCATAAGAATGAGTTTCAGTCGCCGCGCAAGCAGCACGCAAGCGTTTTCAACACCAATATACCAGCCTATTTAGAACTTAGAGTTCTTTTAGAGACGTACAAGAGTGTCATAAAATGATTTTGTCTTTGTAAGTGGTTAAGCGATTGACTGCTGCGCTGCGTGTCGCGGGTTCGATTCTCGCACGGAACAAATATTTGTATGACCTACTTACATGTATTTGTTCTGAGTCTGGGTGTTTTTCTATCTATACTTATAATAAATCTGTAGAAGTGAAAATTCTGTACATTGAAAATATCAAAAAAATAATTTACAGGGGGTGTTACTAGACCGACACCGAACCCAAAAGGTTCCCTATCCATTTGCATAAAATTTTAAGACCTAATATAACTTAGCATACTTTTGTTTGTCCTAATTATATTTTCGCATAAATTATTTACGCATAACAGCTCACGCATAATTTTTTTAAGCATAATTTCTCTAACCATAATAATGATTAAGCATAATATTCTAAAACATAAATTTATTAAGCATAAAGTTCTAAAACATAACTTTTTTAAGCATAATATCCTAAAGCATAAATTTATTTACGCATAACAATAATAATAAGGCGTAGTCGACGGAGCCCCGCTTCGCGGGGCCCCTATTTCTGTCTGCAGGGTTTAAAGGAACCTAACACGAAGGGGATGTCGGGGGCTCGTTCGCTCGCTCCGCTCGCTCACTTGAGCCCCCGTCATCCCCTTCGAACCTAACCTGTCCGAGTCGGGGTGCCCCAATTCCCGAGCTCGCTTCGCTCGCTCTTGCATCCTAAGTTCTCATTGCCTTTTTAATAAATCGAGATGTGTAAAGAAAAAATATACGGACAAACACAATAGGATTTAAAAAATTATTAGTAAAAAAGATGAGTATACTTCTAAACTAGCATATTTACAAGCAATTACTAAAAATATACACCTAAAATAAATAATTATACATAATTAGGGACCACTGTTTCAATCAGTTAACTTCTATCTGAGGAATAACCGCCATATTTATTTCTCATAATAGAAGTTAACTGATTGACATATTTTTTTATACAAAAACTGTCAAAACATCTTATATATTCTTTAGATAAAAGTTATCTCGCGATTGAAAAATCGTTTAAGTTACATAATGTTATGTATAATAAATCATTTGCATGAAAATTGTTTTTGTTATTTATATTAATTGTATACCTAAATATTATTATGCTAATAGTCATTAGGCCTATTAACGTTATGCTAATAATCATTAGGCCTACTAACGTTATGCGAATCAAATTTATGCCAAAACAAATTAGTCTTTAAGATGATTATGCTAACATAAAATGTAGACCTAAAACAATTATGCCGAAGTATTATTATGCCAAAACAAATTGTGCCAAAATCGTTATGCCGAAGTATATTAGGACAAAGAACATTATGCGAAAAGAAGGGATCCCAACCCAAAAATGTGATTAAAAAAATTTTTGTCTGTCTGTCTGTCGGTCTGTCTGTCTGTCTGTCTGTCTGTCTGTTTGTTCAGGCATCACGCAAAAACTACCGGTTCGATTACGATGAAACTTGGTATAATTATTCTTTAATATCCTGGGCACCACACTGGGTACTTTTTATCCCGGAAAAGTATATACAATAAAAAACAAACTTAATTTTGCGGTTCGATCCCTATACCCGATTACCACTGTCTGTACTGTACCAACCGCAAATACTAAGTTTGTCGTAGGTTGGGTCACCCGCAGTGGAGTTCATTTTTATTCCTTTTAGTTTTTAGAGTTATTTAGGTTTATTTTTATATGAGTCGTAGGTATAGATTTTAATTTTAAAGTATAGGTAGTATATTTGATAGTGTACGTAGTGACCGTAGGTTATTTTATAATACTGTTAGGTAGGATTAGTCATTCGTATAGATATTAGTTTTTAGGGATTTTGCTTATTTATTGAGTTTAGATTAGTTATCATCAGAAATAGGTTTATTTAGGTAGGTATTTAACTTTCTGTTATTGAGTTTTTTTTTAATTAGGTAGGTACTTAGGTAAAGATATCATATAGGTACCCTCTTAATCACCACTAATGAGACACAATTGGTTTTGAGCCACAAAGGGCCCGCGAGATAGATGGCATTCTGGGGAAGCACATACATTTTATCCTGTTAGCACGTTCCCGTGGGATAATTTCCGACATCCACGCGGGCGAAGCCGCGGGCAGAAGCTAGTCTATAATATGTATGTATTTACAAAAAAAAAAAAATGTATGTAAGTAGTTTATCATCAGCCATCTTGTTACCATAACACAAGATAAAGATATTTTATTTGTTAAACATGTGTTTACATACAAGTCAAGCATGCAAGATCTTAAATATAGTTTGAAAGTCCTTACATGTTTTGCCCGACCAGGCGTACAAAATGTTTTTTTTTTATAACAAAAATATAATTAATTTAATGAACCAAAGACTAAAGACTGGTTCACTAACATTCATTAATATTTTTTTTTTAAATGAATATTAATACTACTTATAGGAATAATAATATAAAATTTCTAGCATGTCAAAAGGTATCTGTCAAAAAGTCATTTATATTATAATAACACTTGTCTGTTAATAAATTTCGAATCTTATTTTTAAATTTATTTGTTGTCATAGCTTTGAATGACTGTGGTATTTTGTTGTATATTTTCGGGGCCATACAAAAAAAGCTTTTCCCCATGAGGGCAGTTTTTGCCGAGTGTTTTTATTCCAGGTAGTTTTTGACTTGTTGGTAGAGGTTTTAATAGAATAATTGTTTTGGGCTCGTCTGGTAAGTTTCATAATCTTTTTTAACCTTTTTTTGTAGTTTAAGAAACTTGTCTTATTAGTTCCATTTGGTTTTAGTCTATACTTCCACATCAATTCCCGTTTCCTTTTGCTGCATAGTTTTATGCCGTGTGATATCCATTTAGGTTTCCTTATCGCCCTTATAGTGGTCCATTTAAAAGGAAAACAAAGGTCATAAAGAAGTTTAAACGTGTCATTAAATAATTCAAATGCGTCATTAGGCTTGTCCGTTTCATAAATTTCTGAAAAAGTCACTTCTTGTAAGCAATCTTTAAATTTAATCATATTCTCTACATTAAAATCACGTCTTTTTATGCGCCAATATTTTAAAATAGCAGTTTTTTTCACTGGGCACTTTATTATTTGAGCTGTGTGGTCTGAAAGTGCAAATTCAATCACTTCAGTTTTACATTTCGTTTTAAAGTTATGTGCGATATTGTCTATGCATGTTTGGCTATGTATCCTTTGGTTGTTTTAAAGCTAATGTTAGATCGAAATTTAGTAACACACATTCAAATTCCAATACAATATTTTTTTTTTCATTAAGTCAATATTAAAGTCTCCCGCCATTACTATATGCGCAAATTTTTTTTTACATATGCGTCGTAATATTTTTTCTAACACCCCATAGAATGTATTTATATTATTTATTTTTGGTACTCTATATACACATAAAATAATAATATTATACTGTATGAGCTCTACACCGCAACACTCAACTACACCAGTTATTGACAAATTAGCTATCTGTGGCATCTCTTTCCATTGATGCCCGTTTCTAATTAAAATGCAAGCACCACCACGCTTACTATTTTTTCTACAAAATACTGATGCTAGACAATAATTAGGTACCTTTAAGTGACTTTCGTACCCTGACATCATAAAATGCTCTGTAATACACAGTGCGTCAATATTAATGTTCTTTTCTTCTAATTCCTGTAGGCAAACTGTTAAAGCATCTGTCTTATTTAAAAGGCCTGCTATATTCTGATGCATCACGTATAAACTATTAATAACGAAAAAACTGTTTTTCTGTTTCTAACACATGTGTGGGTTCGTGAGTCGTTAGTGTAACCAAGTTACTCCTTGGATACTGCGTGTTAAAATATTGTATGTTCCCAATTAAATTAAGAAGACTAACAAAAACGGTACGAAGTCCAAAGTTATTTAGTTGACCAGATTGCCTAAAGAATGTGTTGTAGTTATACTCGATATTTGCATTTGAATCCAACACATATGCATACTTATGTTTCCTATTATCTTCATACAAAAGTTTATTAAAGCTCATGACTCGCCAATTGTACATATTTTCATTACCATTATATTTATATGTTGGCAAACAGATAATAATGTTAGTATTTGTTATGGCACTGAGAGTGTTTCTTATATCTAAGTAATATTAGTTTAGAGTAGTTATTACTAATTTTAAAGTCCTGTTCACCAATAAAAATTACACAAAAGTCACTCCTCGTGTAATCCTCAAGTTTAGTGTTTAACCCTTCCAGAAGATTACAAGTGGCTCCTCCTGGTGTCAGATAGTGACAAAAGTCAGATTGCTTTTCAAAGTTCTCTTCAGCTATAGACATGATCTTGTTCTGTTTATTAGTACAAAATGCATATTTTGTTCTGTTCTGTTTGCTTGTTGTTAGTTTCTTGCAATAATGAAGACTTTTTACCCCGAGAGTCGTAGTCGCTCGGTTTTGTACACGCGCAAGTCCAGAGCGTAGAAAATATACAAAAACAATTCCTCGATGTTAGATTCGAACCCGAGCACTGTTTCACTGCAGGCGAACACTTTCTGTTGGAGCTATGTAAGTCCCAGCAGTTTGGTCGAAATTGTGGTTTGGGTTATATTTTTTTTCTCAAAAAGTTCGTTAAGCCGCCAGTTTATTTGAACACAATTTTACGAAAGTGACGCGTGGGTCGAATATTTCTTCAATATAATGTTCTTATTTTCACTTATCTTTTGCTGTTGTATTTTAAGTGTTCATTAAATTGAATTTTAAATATGTTATTTGGTTTTGTTTGTGGTTTAGGTCACTTTAACAGCTCAAACACCTTGATTTAGACACTGTTTATAGTTCAGAGCCTTGAACACCGCGTCTTTTTCGGTTGAGTTGCCCCAAAAAATGACACCATAGCGTAGCTGGCAAAATAAATTATTCTATTCTATTCTAGATGCGATTCTGTTAAGCCATAGTAGGCTGTAAGTAATGACTCCACACCCATTATAGACGACAATGTGTGTAGGGCATAGGCAGATTTACTGATTTTCTTGCACAAGATTTCGATATGAGTTTTCCAATTAAGTTTTTTGTCAATGTGGAGCCCTAAAAATTTTGTTGTTTCTACCATTTCTATAGGCTGGATATCGTAGTGTATTTTTAAATTACTCTTACTATTGATCCGTTGACTAAAATGTATTAATTTAGTTTTAGTCAGGTTAATTTTTAAGTTATTGTCATCTAGCCACTTTACCATTCGATTTATAGAATCATTTATGTCACTTTCATAAGTATCAACACTTTTACAAGGTATCGTTATGGTGCTATCATCGGCAAATAGTGTCAGAGGTTGAGGGATGCCTTTCGGTAGATCATCTATATATATAAAATTCAAAGTCCTGACTGACTGACTGACTGACTGACTGACTGATAGATCAACGCACAGCCTAAACCGCTGGTCCTAGAGACATGAAATTTGGAGGGTGTGTTCTTTGTGAAGAGTAGGCATCCACTAAGAAAGGATTTTTCGAAATTCCACCCCTAAGAGGGTGAAAAGGGGGGAATTCGTTTGTATGAAAAATCTTATTCCTTGAGTTAATAAACTTGAAACTTGGTACGACTACTTATCTAAATAAATTATGAAGACTGTCAGTTTTTTTTTTCTTCTAAACTACCCCCTAATAAGGGATTGGGGTTTCAAAGTTTGTATGGAAGAATTTTAGCGCGCAGTCCGATTTACTCGAAACTCAGTATTTATACCTAATATTGAAAGTAAAGAATAATGTGTATCATGGTTTTTTGAAAATCTACCCCTGACGGGCTGAAATGGGTAAGTAAATTTTTCAGGGGAGGATTTTACGGCATGGCTTGATTAACTCGAAAATTAGTATAAATAATCTTTGAGTCAAGTTATGAAAACATCCCAAACGATTTTTTTTTAATTCCACCCCTGTGGGGGTGAAAAGTTGGGATACAGTTTATATGAAAAATCTTCTTCATTAGGTTAATAAACTTGAAACTTTACAAGAATACTCGCCTAAGTAAGTAATAAAGTTTATCGTTATAAGTTTTTCAAAACTACCCTTCAAAGGGGGATATAGGGGTGTTGAAGTTTGTGTGGAATAATTTGAATGCGCGGTCCGATTAACTTGAAACTCAGTGTTTATACTTAAGACCAAAAATAAAGAGTAACATGTATCAATGTTTTTCGAAAATCTACCCCTAACGGGTTGAAAAGGGGTAGTTAATTTTACAAGGAAGGATTATAATATAATGCGTGGCTTGATTAACTCGAAAATTGGTATAAATAATCTTTGAATCAAGTTACGAATAATCCCAAACGATTTTTCAAAATTCCACCCCTGTGGGGGTGAAAAGCGGGGAATACAGTTTATATAAAAAATCTTATTCATTTAGTTAATAAACTTGAAACTTGGCAAGAATATTTGCCTAAGTAAGTAATATAGTTACAGTTAGTTTGGTTGTTAGTTAGTTAGTTATTATAAGTTTTTCAAAACTACCCCTCAAAGGGGGATATAGGGGTGTTAAGTTTGTGTGGAAGAAATTGAATGCGCGGTCCGAGTAACTCGAAACTCAGTATTGATACTTTTGACAGTAAATAATTTAATAATAAGTGTAAAGTTGTCGAAAATTTACCACTGACGGGGCAAAAAGGGGTAATTCAGTTTTTAAGGGGAGGATTTGAACTTGAAACTGTATGTTACATTTTCACGCCTAAACCACTGAACTTCTGATTTGGCATAGAGAGAGATGGCATCCTGGGGAAGCACATACATTTTATCCTGTTAGCACGTTCCCGTGGGATAATTTCCGACATCCACGCGGGCGAAGCCGCGGGCAGAAGCTAGTTAATATATAATATAAAGGGATAGCTTAGCCTTTGAGGGATAGCTTTGAAAAACTTATAATGATAAACTTTATTACTTACTTAGGCGAGTATTCTTGAAAAGTTTCAAGTTTATTAACCTAATGAAGAAGATTTTTCATATAAACTGTATCCCCGCTTTTCACCCCCCCGGGGGTGGAATTAAAAAAAAATAATTTGGGATATATTCATAACTTGACTCAAAGATTATTTATACAAATTTTCGAGTTAGTCAAGCCATGCAGTAAAATCCTCCCCTGAAAAATTGACTACCCCATTTCAGCCCGTCAGGGGTAGATTTTCAAAAAACCCTGATACACAGTATTCTTTACTTTCAATATTAGGTATAAATACTGAGTTTCGAGTAAATCAGACTGCGCGCTAAAATTTTTCCATACAAACTTTGAAAGCCCCCAATCCCTTATAAGGGGTAGTTTAGAAGAAAACAAAGCTGACAGTCTTCATAATTTATTTAGATAAGTATTCGTGCCAAGTTTCAAGTTTATTAACTCAAGGAATAAGATTTTTCATACAAACGAATTCCCCCCTTTTCACCCTCTTAGGGGTGGAATTTCGAAAAATCCTTTCTTGGTGGATGCCTACTCTTCACGAAGAACACACCCTCCAAATTTCATGTCTCTAGGACCAGCGGTTTAGGCTGTGCGTTGATCTATCAGTCAGTCAGTCAGTCAGGACTTTGAATTTTATATTAGGTATATAGATAGATGCATTTTGACTAACCAGGAAACATGGTACCGTAGGTATATTTCTAGAAAAGCCATTTTGTATACAGCGTGGCGCTTTAATGGCGACATTAATTTAACACACGTATACGGTCTCACGTTTTAGTTTTATGAATATATTTTAATTTAATTAAACATTAATATTTATTTATTAACAATTTTCTAAAATAGCATCTTAGAGCACCTGATTTAACCTGATTTAAAGAACTGTAGCGCAGGGGTCATTTGCCGGGGTCACGGATCATAACATCGCATCAATGTAATAACGTGCAAAGAGAAGGCGAATTGAAGGAAAGAGAGAGAGCCTATGTCGGTGAACGGCGCAGGTGGAAATTTTCAAGTTACGATTTTTTTTTATGTTGTTATAATTTTTATGATTACCTACTGGCGACTAGCCCTACCCGTGTGTTAAATTAATGTCGCCATTGTAGCGCCACGTTGTATAAGTAACTAGGCGACTCAATGAATCTAAACATGCCAAAGACTTTCTAAATCCAATATTGAGTGGTGATAGTATTTTTCCTCTCTCAGTGTACCAGAGTGTAGTCTAGACGTCTTGCTAACGTTAAATGAAAGATTTTGCATAAACATGAAATTAATGACAATCAGTATAGATGTATTATTGGCTTTAGGAATTGATATCTGGATATTACACCACTGAATAGGTATGTACAGACGCCAACACATCAAGCTACTACAATCTGTCAAATTTCTTTAATAGATTTTAAATTTTATCGCTAAAGCATTAAGGTTCAAAGTTTAAAGCATTAAGGTTCAAGGTTGATTGGAAAAAATTGACAGTTTCGGGTAGCTTGACCTGCTGGCGTCTGTACAATACCTGAATTAAAGATTTTATTATATTATATATATAGTAAATTAGTTCTTGCTAAAATGGGAAGATTATAAATCATTAAATATGAAATGCCGTCCTCACCAGGTGCAGAATCACAGTTTTCCAATTCCTGGATACTACTCGTAAAATCACACTCCAGTCCAAGGTTTCATTTTTAGATACAAATATACGTATTTTGTTTGTTACATAGTCAGGAGTCAGTGATCTTAATAACTCATTTTGTTTATCGATAGGAGGCTAGCTGGTAGACTGTTAGAAAGAAAGAAAGAAAATACATTTATTTGGCACAAACTAAAAGACACACAATACACCAGATACATACATCCAATGATATTCTAGTATACATCAGACAAAACAAACAATAAAAGAACTTGAGAGGTGTCAAGGGACACCCGGATGGAACGAAGTATAACTGGCTTGCTTTCTACTAAGAGAGAGAGAGAGAGACAGACAGAGAAACACGCGCACGCCGCACGGCTTACAACTATAGCAAAAAGTGTCGTTTCAACTTTTGGTCTTAATTTTTTCCGTCTAGCCCCCTTTCTTTCGCAACGCGCGTAAGGAACTTCGTTCCAATAAAAAAATAAAAGATTAAATAAAAAGTGTGAAGTCCGATGTAAGAAATTAGCAGGAAAGTGTGCCTCACGGCCAGTCACGGCTGCGCCAAAAGGGCCCAGTTCTGCAAAAATGCCAAACAACTAGTGCCTGACGCTGGTTTTCATTTGGCCCTGCAGTGAGATTTTGTAACCATCTCACCGTGAAAATTTTGGTGAAGTGAGCGTGGAGTGAGCTGTCATTCCAAATAATGCTAGGGATTGACACTAAGTACTGACAACTCACATCAAGCTCACTTCACTTGAGTTTTCACGGTGAGATTTTTACAGAATCGACCGGCTGATGTGTGAGGCGACGGATGTAAATCAGTTTTTCATACCACTTGCTCAAAAAAGTTACATTCTATGCCACAAAAAGCGAACATAACAATAGTCATTTTTAATCTGTTAAAAACAGGGAAAGAAAATTGTACTGAATTTCATATCCTCTAGGGGGAGAATGTGATTTAAATTTGGAATACTTACCGAAATGTATACTGAACTACATCTGTGTTTACACCATTGAGTTTGTATATAAAGCATTATACATCTTTTTGAAAAAGGAATACGCATTTATTATGCAGTTATGATTATTAAATCAAATTACGAAAACCGACGAGGCCGTATGAGCTTGATGCCTTTGCTTTTCCGTCAAAAAAATATTAGTCTAGGAATTTGCCGCGTTTTTGTTTTCTTCAAATACATAATAATATCCTTGGATATTTCACACAGCGCCATCTAGTCCCAAGCTAAGCAACCTAATGCTACACATAAACGTTAAGTTTATTTTTTCGCAAATGGTACGAAAAGTAGAGTATTTTCCTCGGTGATAAAGCTGTCTTAGTCTTGGGTGAACTTAAATCCCTCGCTACACTCAGGAGGACTCGTTCAAAATCCCTCGCTTCGCTCGTGATTTAAGTTTTTAGCACCCTCGCTACGCTCGGGAGTAAACCTCGAGTCCTTCGTTACGCTCGTGATTTAAATCGTCACCCGCGACAGAAGACACTGCTTTATCCCCTTGGTTAATAATCTACTATTATACTACAACGTGACGTGTGTAATAAGTATATAAATAAAATAAATTTGTGTTAGATAAAAACAGTAACGAATATGTGAATATGTCTAAATAGTGTGATATTGAGTAACATTGCAAAAATAAACAAAATAAACATGAGAGGTGTCAAGGGACACCCGGATGGAACGAAGTTCAAAGAGAGAGAGAGACAGACAGACAGAGAAACACTCGCACGCCGCACGGCTTACAACTACCTATAGCAAAAAGCGTCGTTCCAACTTTTGGTCTTAATTTTTTCCGTCTAGCCCCCTTTCGCAACGCGCGATAAGGAACTTCGTTCCAAAAATACTGATAAATAAATAAGTGACACCGCCGCATGATAGACCTTCCCATGCAAACAAAGAGATTCCAAGAAACGAGTCAGAACAAAAACCTGTTTTAAACGGTGCCTGCCACAATTTATAAGTTATTTACCTTAAAAACTGTTCATGGTATACTAAAATTACGAGTGGTTTATACTATTGGTGGTTCCCAAAATATCGGAGTCTACATTGTTGCAAATGGTTATTAATTTCTTTAATGGATAATAACATTGAAAATGTAAAATTGAATATATATAATACAGTGGAATACCGTCGCTTTTTCTCAGTTACTTAACCAAAATAAAAACTTCTTAACAAAAAAATTAAACCGCCGAAAAAACTGACAAGCAAAAAATAATAAACCTTTTTTATATAACCTTAATAAATAAGTTCTTAAACTAATGTTAAGTATTATAAGTAATTTGAGTCGGCGCCAAACAATCATTAAACAAAGATCACTAAATTGCCTTAAATTTAAACGATGCCGACTCAAAATTATTTAGGTATACTTACATTAGTTTGTGCACTACTGTCAAACTCTAGCATTATGTTCATAACTTGTGTAGAGAAAATAAACGTTTTATATTATATTATTATTATATTAGTTTAATAACTTAGTTATTAAGGTTAAATAAAAAAAGGTTTATTATTTTTAGCTTTTCAGTGTTTTTGACGGTTTAATTTTTTTTGTTAAAAAGTTTTTATTTTATAATTTTTTGTGGCTTTAATCTACTAATTGTTTGCCAAAGGGCAGGCATAGGCACTGAGTAGAGTAATAATACACAACTCAACATTCAAATCTGTGAGTGAACAATAAATCACCCCTATTTTCACACCCTTAGAGTTTTTCGAAAATATGGGACCAACTTTGGGGTATACCGTATACCCTTTCCAATAAAAAAAGAATTATCAAAATCGGACTACTCTGTAAAAGTTATGCATGAACATACATAAAAAATATATATATATATATCGCGTCGAATTGAGAATCTCCTCCTTTTTTTTTCGTCGGTTAAAAATACATTATAGCTGCTATTTCGGAAACGTGGCTAGATCCCGACAGTCATCTTAAAATAAATAACTATTAGTAGATTATTAACCAAGGGGATAAAGCACGGTGGAGGTCTGCCCTGCTTGGGCAGAGCACCGCCGTGTCCTCGTTGAGGCGATTGGCAGCGGCGGCGACCTCTCGCGTCCGGCCCTGGTTCAAGCCATGGTCCGGGGTGAGAGGGAGTGGGAGGCAGTCACCTCCTTCTGCGAAGCAGTCATGCTAGCGAAGGAGGTGGCGGGGTGGGCGAGAGAACGTACCTTGCGCACCTCACGCCTCAGCCGCCGCGGGAGACGCTCCGGGCGTCGGGAGCCGCGTGACGACTCCCGGCCACCGTAGGCGCGGGCCTGCGGGCGGAGAGTAATGGGTAGCTCTCCGTCCGATCAGGACTAGGCCCGTGCCGGACGGCGTGTACGTGTTCCACGCGCGCCTCAAAGAGATGTCAGCAAATGCGACGGGGCCCCATAGGGCCGAAGCCTGCCAGGGTAGCGGGAACATCCGAAAGGGTTTACCGCTGCCCTGGAACATAAAGGGCTAAAGAAGGAACACGGGTGGGGTTTAGTCAGTAAGAGTCTGACACTCCCTCCTGCTACACCCAGAGCGGGAGGAGTCATTTGATGATTTCCCATCCTCAAAAAAAAAAAGGGGATAAAGCAGTGTCTTCTGTCGCGGGTGACGATTTAAATCGCGAGCGTAACGAAGGACTCGAGGTTTACTCCCGAGCGTAGCGAGGGTGTTAAAAACTTAAATCACGAGCGAAGCGAGGGATTTAAGACGAGTCCTGAGTGTAGCCAGGGATTTAAGTTCACCCAAGACTAAGACAGCTTTATCACCGAGGAAAATACTCTACTTTTCGTAACATTTGCGAAAAAATTAACACAATAATAATATGAGATAAGCATTTATTAAAAATAATGACAATTAAAAGTAAAAGTTAACATTCGAAACATTGGTCCAATTATTAATAGAGAGAGTTGCATTTTTGTTTGGTACATTTATTGTTGATGAGTTGATTTGAGTATTTCTCTGTTCTTGCGTCTGAGGAACTTGGCAAATTCCTAGACTAATATTTTTTTGTCGGAGCAGCAAAGGCATCAAGCTCATACGGCCTCGTCGGTTTTCGTAATTTTATTTAATAAATCATAACTGCATAATAAATGCGTATTCCTTTTTCAAAAAGATGTATAATGCTTTATATACAAACTCAATGGTGTAAACACAGATGTAGTTCAGTATAAATTTCGGTAAGTATTCCAAATTTAAATCACATTCTCCCCCTAGAGGATGAATGAAATTCAGTACAATTTTCTTTCCCTGTTTTTAACAGATTAAAAATGACTATTGTTGAATCAACCAAAATTTACATTGCCTAATTTGATTCTGGAGACTAATATCTCCATGCAGGAGTTAATTAAATGTATTAAAGCAAAGGATACATATGCTGGATGCGATGGTATCTCATACTGCATGATTAAAAATCTCCCCAATAACGGTAAGGTCATTAAGTTTGGATTCCTGTTGGGAAACAGATTCGAATTCGAATTGTACGGAATGTGATGTTTTAGAGGACGTATATCACATTTTGATGGAATGTGTTCGTAACGAAGCATTTAGATATTTTGTACTTCAAAACTTGGAATCCGTTGGAATCCCCTTTTAGTGTTGGATGGTGTAATAGCATTTTGTCCTTTCCTCTTTCGGAGAAGCCCAAATTGCTTTATAATAAGTTTACACGTTTAAGTATTAAGAATAGGTCACTTAAGTTTATCCACTGTATGATTTGTATATGTAGTTAAAGTTAAGTTTAGTCATAATAAAAGCAAATTGCTTTTACTATGGTTTAGTACTGTGATGTGTATATTTTAATGTTTATTCTTACGGGGGTGACATGTTCAAATATGAACAAACCTCCATTAATAAATAAAGATTTAAAAAAAACCCTTCATCCACCGCATATGTTGCCACATGTCATAAACTGTTACTACACAATGTGGGACAATTCGGGCGTCCAATAAGAAAAAGCCTTTTATACCGTTAAGGATTATATCGAGGACAAAAAGGCTTGGGATTGAGCTGCTTACAATTTTTGTACATATTGAATGTTTTTATTTTTTTCTCTGTTTCGTTGTTGTTTTTTTTTTATATATACTCTTTAACATTAATGACCATGGTAGGACGTTGATGTTGGCTGCGGCAAGTGTATTTGTAACGACTGGCAGTTTGATTGCCTCTGCATATCTATTCTATACTTATAATAAATCTGTAGAAGTGAAAATTCTGTACATTGAAAATATCAAAAAAATAAATGGCAGGGGGTGTTACTAGACCAACACCGAACCCAAAAATGTGATTAAAAAAATTTTTGTCTGTCTGTTTGTTTGTTCAGGTATCACGCAAAAACTACCGGTTCGATTACGATGAAACTTGGTATAATTATTCTTTAATATCCTGGGCTGCCTGGGCACCACACTGGGTACTTTTTATCCCGGAAAAGTATATACAATAAAAAACAAACTTAATTTTGCGGTTCGATCCCTAGACCCGATTACTGTACCAACCGCAAATAATAAGTTTGTCGTAGGTTACGTCACAGTATCTTAGCCGTGTGCAGTGCTCCTAAGTTATGCTCTAAATTTAGTGCTAAAAGTTGAATTTGGCTTGCACCGTTCGCAGCACACGCGTGGCGCGCGGCTGCCACGCATCGCTACAGTCTGAGCGCGCGCATTACGTCAGTACCATAATAAAAGCAAATAAGTAGGCCAACTCAAGCCCCGAGCGAGCGATAATAGCCTAAACTCGTAGGGCTGTCACTTGTACTTTATTCAATCGTCAAATATGCATAGTCAATCTCTATACAAAACAATGTTCCCCTGTATGGTAAGCATCAGGGACCTTTAATACAAAGTTTTTTTAATTATCCTCTCTATTACTCTCATGAATACAAAGTGAGGCCAAGACAAACTGGTTTTGTATAGCTTGACGTGTAGCCGTGTGTAAGTACATAGACCAGAAGCCGACTACATTTTTTTCATTGCCTACGTCATCTTATCTGTTTAGTTATTTGAAAAATTACGATCGAAATATGACTAATAAAAACGTGGTTTTACTGAATCATGTATTTATTCAAATAAAATGAAATGATTATGAAGTCTTTGTAGTTAAAGGAGGTAGGTAGGTACACGTACAAATTATTTATTACGAGCAGCAGGGCAGCGGCGAAGGGTACGCGGGCGCGGGCGATATTACCGGCGTCACAGCCACGACTGGCGCACCTTTAGCAGCGATAAATTTTGTCAGTGTGTGCGTGCGACGACGCATACGTACGAGCGCGCTCACATACAAACCGTGCGCGGTGCGAATGTATGAAGATGTCGTACTTGTTTGCTTTTACTATGTCAGTACTTATCCTTATCTATGGTATTACATTTTTTTAACTTTGATTTGAACGGACGTGTCGAGTGGCGAGCGTTAGTTCTTATTCTTATTTTAACTGCTACTTGCAATTCTAAACCGTGCTTTTCAGTGCGCCCAATGATATTAAAATATCATTGAGTGCGCCCTTTTTATTCCTTTTAGTTTTTAGAGTTATTTAGGTTTATTTTTATAAGTCGTAGGTATAGATTTTAATTTTAAAGTATAGGTAGTATATTTGATAGTGTACGTAGTGACCGTAGGTTATTTTATAATACTGTTAGGTAGGATTAGTCATTCGTATACTTATTAGTTTTTAGGGATTTTGCTTATTTATTGAGTTTAGATTAGTTATCATCAGAAATAGGTTTATTTAGGTAGGTAGGTATTTTATTTTCTGTTATTGAGTGTTTTTTTTTTAAATTATGTAGGTACAGACGTCAGCACATCAAGCTACTACAATCTGTCAAATTTCTTTAATAGATATTCAACTTTATTGCTAACGCATTAAGGTTCAAGGTTGATTGGGAAAATTTGACAGTTTCGGGTAGCTTGACCTGCTGGCGTCTGTACTTAGGCAAAGATATTATCATATAGGTACCCTCTTAATCACCACTAATGAGACACAATTGGTTTTCTATTGTAATTAGCCACAAAGGGCCCGCGACATAGATGGCATCCTCGGGAAGCACATACATTTTATCCTGTTAGCACGTTCCCGTGGGATAATTTCCGACATCCACGCGGGCGAAGCCGCGGGCAGAAGCTAGTCATATAATAATATCTTCTCTCCATAATAACGTTCTTTTATACTGATTCCACTCAGAAGTATGGCAGAAATTTTACTGATTTGGTCTCAAACCCGTCGCAGGTTTAGGTATAGAGGAATACGACTGGACAAAGGATTTTCATCTTTTTACCGACATCTAGAAACTATTCCCTTTTCAAATGTCGAAATTTAGATACAGGAGTTACAAAAAATCCTAACTAATATTATAAATGCGAAAGTAATTTTGTTTGTTACCTTTTCACGCCTAAACCACTGAACCGATCATCCTGAAAAACAGGCATCCATTCATCCCGAGAAAAAAAGTGTACCCAAGCACCGCCACTCCAACCGGTTCTGTGCTTATCAGTAGTCGATCAAAGTAAAAGAGGAAACTATTATGTACTTATTACAAGTTTTCCGTTCAGTTAATTATACCTACCTACTGTTCTAAAATAAAAATAATTTTCAAAAATAAAAAGATCTACCTACTAGATAGATATTAACAAGGGTATAAGGTCAAGGCTGTACATTTGCCCTAATTAGGTATGAGTAGGGGTCGCGTGCGGGTCTGTTCTGTGCACCTGCGCCTTGGCGGGCGCAGCTTTCGGCACGAAGTTCGGCGGTCGGCGGCCCGCAGTGTAGGGCACGCCGTGCTGGGGGCATGCTCGGGGCACGCTCGGGACACGCTCGGGACAAGTCGGGCGTCCGCTCGGGTCGGGGTAGGAGACACGCACACCACGGCACACACCGACGTGACAGCAGTGCAGCCCGAAACAGCAGGATGACAACATGAGCTGAAAACTTTAATGAAGTTCGGACTATGTGGTTTTTTCAGCATTCTAAAATAAGTTCCGTGCCCGAACTCCTAACGACTAGTTGCAATTTCAAATTAAGCGTGATTTTTTACGTAACAAATCCCCTTCCGACCTTGAGTTGACCGATCTATCAAGAATGCGATACAAGCTCGATTCACAATGGAGAGCGTTACGATCCTCGGGTGGGCCGGGCGGCCGCTCGGCCGGGCCGCACCCGGCGCGCCGCCCGGCCGCGCGCCTGGCTCACTCGCTCACTCAGTCAGTGCCTTACGAGGCGCGACCGCGAACACGCGCCCGCCGCGCCGACGACGCCCCACGGAATGTAGTGAAGTGCACGCGAGCTTCATGACACAGTGCTGACACACCAAACAGGACACACTCCATGAGCGTTGCATGACCGCCGCTCACTGCCGCCTGCTACCACCGCCTGCACCATGGGCTGTGCCAGGGGACTCTGCACCGCTGAGAAAATATTCATCTTCATCAACATCGCCTTCGCGGTCAGTATTCCCAGTGTTTCAAAAAACTATTAATATTTTGGGGATCATCTTGAAAACAAAACCTCAGTTATCATTTTATTTGGAATAGGTAGCCAGGTACCTACCTAACTTAAGATACCCTCAATAAATTTTATTAAAAAATAATATTAAACTTTGAAAACTTGGTTAATTAACAATAACATCGAAAGGTAACGTGAAAATAAAATCCTAGGAACAATCGATAAACATAAAGTTTAGGGACGTAAATGTACCTACTGACGTTATCTGCACTTTAGCCACAAATACGTCCTAAGCATAATATTCCAAGGTCTTCGAATGAGCTGTATGACGATGGTTAGACCGGTTATGTCAGTCTCAGTAGTGTTGGTGTCCCGTAACGTGAAGCTTGCAGCTCGTAAACAATGCGAGTCGCCCGACGCCCCTCGCCGCGCGATGCACGCAGGCATCGTTCTGACAGCGCGGTGGCCGGTGAGGCGAGCTTACAAAAAATACGCTCTACTGACACCGGAGCCAAAGTGTGTTGGTGTCCCGTAACGTGAAGCTTGCAGCTCGTAAACAATGCGAGTCGCCCGACGCCCCTCGCCGCGCGATGCACGCAGGCATCGCTCTGACAGCGCGGTGGCCGGTGAGGCGAGCTTACAAAAAATACGCTCTACTGACACCGGAGCCAAAGTGAATATCGGCTACCTGCAACCTGCAAGCCCTGTCTATCACAGCCATGCACTACAAGTTCGTTGCGGCTACAACTCGATATATTTTTAATATTAACATAACAAGTTAGATCTGCAATAACTTTCATGACTTTACTCTTGAAATCTGTTTTTTCCATCGTAATTTTCAGTCTGTCACGTCTTTATTATAATATACAGCGGAAGCTTTGGAAACTCTTGAAATCGGTGAAGGGGAACGGTCCTAAACAATGATCTGCCGCTGATCTGACTTATTTATTTATAGTTAATTAAAACGGTACAATACCAATTACATTACCATACCCATGAAACTAATAATATTACATTGAAAATAATAGATGATACCTACTAATAATACCTTGAGTGCTTGACGCCAAGTGACAGTGATCTCCGAACGATCCTTGACAGATTGCACAATTTTATTTGTTAGAGCTACCAGTGCCAAAAAAGTGGCTGGTAAGTAAGGGTAACTATCGTGAGCTTTGCCGGCAATACAATGGCAAAGGCAATATAATGGAAGGGAAAATGAGATTTATATTGAGAAATATGTAGAACGAGCATCATTTAATAAAAAATAAGTATAGTTTAAATATTATTGAAGAAGTTTGGTCATAAAGCCCCGATCACCGACACTCTTTTGTTACATGTGGCCTACGGAAGTACCATTGCGGACCCACCATACCACTGGCCATACCCCTATTGGTATGGTGGGCCTAAATAGTCCTCTTCACCGTATCCGGCGACAGCGACCCCGGCTACTTCTCTTTCCTGTCGTGAGCTCTCTGATGACTAGCAAAACCAAATTTGGTCTTGAAAACCCGGTCACACCGAATACAGAAGAGCTGATCAGCATCGTTGGTTGTGTATGCATAGGAAGGCTTCGGGCGGCTTTTGCGTAATTGGCGCTTATTGTCTAGGTCTACAAGACGATTTGTTTCAAAGCATTCAGTTGCTTTGTGGATTGAAGTGCGCCACCTCTCTCGGTTTCGAGCAAGCTCCTGCCACCGATCAACGGGAATGCCACAGGTCGTAAGGTGACGTTTGAGGACATCTTTGTAGCGCAGGTATTGCCCGCCCTGTGCACGTTTTCCTTGGGCGAGCTCCGAGTAGAAAGCGGTTTTAGGTAGTCTACTGGTATCCATGCGCTGCACGTGACCACACCATCTCAGTTGGATCCTTATCAAAATCGCCTCCATGCTCATCATTCCAGTGCGCCTCAGCACCTCCGAGTTGGGAACACGATCCAGCCATTTTATTCGGAGGATAGACCGAAGACACCGTAGGTGGTAAGTGTCAAGTCTTTTAATGTCACCTCTATAGAGACACCAGGTTTCTGCGGCGTAGGTGAGTATTGGCAGAACTAAGGCCTTATAAACGCTTATCTTAGTTTGCAGTTTCAGGTCGTGTGAGGTCCACACACGCCTGCCAAGTTTCCCAAAGGTGGCAGCTGCTTTAGCAATCCGTGCCGGGATCTCAAACGCCAGCCTATTGTCGTTGCAGACTTGACGTCATGCTCGTGAACGGGCGCCATCTGTTGAGACTGGTCATCTCTTAACTGCCAGGGCTTATTTTTAATTTTATATTTTTAATTTTATATTTTAATTTGTTTCTTAACATTGTTCTCACATATAGAAGCAATAAGAATAATGTAACCAGGATTTTGTAAAAATGTCTTGATTTAAAAGAGTGTCCGTGGAGTTTCTTGCCCGTTCTTCTCCATAGAGATCTACGCTTTGGAATGGGCAACTAGCTTCAACTTTCTGACTAACTGACCGACTATTTTATTTTGACAATTCAAAAGTGCCTGCAAATGGTTTAATTGAAATAAATGATTTGAGTTTGAGTTTGACTTCCAAGATATTTAAAGCGTGATACCTCCTCCAGTGGCTCAGAATGGAGCTTAACGGTTGAGCTGTCAGCGTCACATCCTCTTGGTGGCTGCTTTAGGATTTGGGTCTTTTTCACGCTAATTACTAGTCCAAATCTACAACACGAGGCTTGAAGATCATTCACATAGACCTGGAGTGTTTCCATACAGTCAGCTAACAGGCATACGTCATCGGCATAAAGTACGTCAAGTACGGGAACCTTAGACGTCTTAGTCCTTGCTCTGAAGCGTGAAATATCGAAGACACTTTTATCAGTACGGACGTTTAGTTCAACCTGTCCAACACTATGCTTTAGTGCATCATTCAACACAGCCGAGAAATAGAGTGCAAACAACGTGGGAGCCATGACACAGCCTTGCTTCACACCACTGGTTACGTGAATTGGGTCTGAAAAATCGTTCTCATGTTGAACACGCGCCGTCATACCGTCGTGAAACTGACGAATCATGTTGACGAATTTCTCAGGACATCCAGCCTTTTTCAACACTACCCAAAGAGCAGCGCGTGGCACGCGGTCAAAGGCCTTTTCTAAGTCAACGAAACACATGTACAGAGGACGGCTTTGTTCGAGGCTTTTCTCCTGAAATTGCTTCACTATGAAAATGCCGTCAACGGTTCCTCTACCAGGTCTAAAACCACACTGCGACTCTGGAAGTATCTGCTCAGCAAGATTTGCCAAGCGGCGATTGATGATATGCGCCAGTACCTTGCCAGCAGAAGACAGGAGGGAGATGCCCCTGTAGGAACCACAGTCAGATAATAATTCACCTTTGCCTTTATAAAGATTGCAAATGGAGGCATCCTTCCAATCTTGAGGTACCACTTCAGTTTCCCATACCTTGAGCACTAAATTGAAGAGCCTGCTTTGTATATGTGGACCACCATATTTATAGACTTCCGATGGTAGACAATCAGTGCCTGGTGTTTTGGCATTCTTCAATCTTTTGACGGCTGACATGAACTCTTCAAAGGTTGGTGGATCAGCTAGGTCTTCCTTAACAGGACGGCATTCGAGATCTTCAACATACGATAAATCAGTTGTCTGTGAGCAGGGATTCAGGACGTCATTGAAATGTTCTGCCCACCTATCTAGGATTTGCTTATGATCTGTCAGTCTACAGTCCCTATCACGAGAATATATCGGTGCCGTTTTCCTCGATTTAGGTCCGAAAATTGCTTTCAGGCCTTCGAAAAACCTGCCCGTCTGGTTTGTGTCAGCAAAAAGTTGCAGATCTTTTGATCGATCCAGCCACCATTGATTTTTGAGGTCACGGATTTTGATTTTCAGCTCGCGTTGAATGGATCTTCGTCTATCGGTGTTTGATAGAGTTCTCAGTTCTAGTCTGTGATTCTCAAGCAATGCTCGGATTTCCTCGTCTGAGTAATCAAACCAATCCTGGTTTCTCTTCTGCGGCTTTGGTATAGTGCATGAGACGCTATCGCGAAGGTTTTTAGCATATGAATGCCACGCTTCATCAACATTATCTGTAACATCCTCCATGTTGGTGCCGAAGTGATTATCCAGGTCCCGTCTGAGCTTTTCGGAGTGAACCAGTGGAGCAACACATGCATTCACTGGTTTCTTATGTGCTGCGCGTCGAGGAGGTTTCAGTTTCAGACGCATCTTCGATCGAATAAGCCGATGGTCTGACCAGCACTCTGCACCCCGCATAGCTCTTGTTATCAAGACGTCGTTACGGTCTCTTTTGCGTACAATTACGTAATCAAGGAGGTGCCAGTGCCTGGATCTGGGATGCATCCACGAGGTCTTATATTTTCCTGGTAGACGGAAAAATGTGTTAGTCAGGCACAGATCAAACTCTGCACACAGTGTGAGAAGCTCCAACCCGTTAGCATTGCAGTTCCCAACTCCATGATGACCAAGGATACCAGGCCATGCTTCGTAATCAGTACCAACGCGTGCATTAAAATCACCCAGCAGGACAATTTTGTCTTGTGGTGGAATTCCCGTAAGAACGCAGGATAGGTCCCGATAGAATTTTGCTTTATCATCATCATTAGCTGTTTATGTGGGTGCGTAGATACTGATGAGGTGGACATACTTAGTATCATTAATGGGCAAGCGTAAGGTCATCATGCGGTCATTGATTCCTTTTGGAAGTTGTGTTAAGGATGCTGCAATTTTATTACGCACTGCAAAGCCAACACCGCTAGCCGCTCGTTCTCCTGCTGGTCTTCCAATGTTCCAGTTGGGTGGATATACGTATTATTGACGTATATCCCGCTGCGTGTCGCGGGTTCGATTCCCGCACGGAACAAATATTTGTATGACCTACATGTATTTGTTCCGAGTCTGGGTGTTTTTATATCTATAATATGTATGTATTTACAAAAAAAAAATGTATATAAGTAGTTTATCAGCCATCTTGTTACCATAACACAAGCATTAGGTTGCTTAGCTTGGGACTAGATGGCGCTGTGTGAAATGTCCAGGGATATTATTATTATTATTATTATATCCACCCAACTGTTCGCAAAGGTTTCCACTATCACTAAGATGGGTCTCACTTATAGCAGCAATATCCACGTTGTATCTTGAGAGTTCCCTTGCTACGATTGCAGTCTTCCTTTCGGGACACAGGTTAGAGTCATCATCTAAGAGTGCATTCCATGCTCCCACTGTAAAGGTTTTTGTCGTATTCTTTTTATGTCTCTCGCGACCGCAAAGAAAGGTTGGTGATCAGATGACTGCGGTTTGCCACCTGATTTGGAGGAGAGACGGACTATGTTTGGGCCACCTTTTCTAGGCCCCTCCCCGGATTGGGGAAAGCAGAGCGATCCTAAATAGGGCTGCTTTGTCGTCAGTCGTGCTGCCGAACCTGTCCTCCCGCCTCAGTCAAGTCCAGGAGCGACCACTCTCTACTGACCGCCTACGTGCCGAGTCCCAGCTAAGGTCGATGATCCACCAAGACGTCGACCCCACCACCAGTTCCCGATCGCCGCAGGGCTTATATAGCTCGTATTCCTTCAAAAGAAAGCCAGGGTCATCCGCGCGTGAATATATTTAAGTGGATAAGCAGTTGCGCTGGTGCAGATCCACTCTCTCGTCCTCAAAGTCCCGGTGCCCGATGGACCGGGTAACCGGTACAACCGACAGGAAGATGAGAATGCAGGAGGTTGGCCGCTTATCAAACGATATAGAGTTGACGTGCGCCCTATGAGGCACCCCTCCGCGTGCCTTGCTCCATCGCCACAAAAAGCCGGATCCGCTTGCCTATCGACATTGTCCGCCCGCTGTACCGATGAAGTCGATAAAAAGTCTATTACAGAGCCGGATTGGAAGACTCTTCCACCGCCCCCGAAATAGACATGCCTCTTCCGCCTTAAATTGCCGTACCGATGGTTTCCATCTCCGCCAAACGAAGCCATTGAGGTCTTCATCCGTAACCCTGGACAAGGGATCCACGTTATACCCCGCAGAACTGGGTCCCCATCCGAACTTCGCCACCAGCCTGCACTGGCCTACTAGGACAGGTGGCGCCCACCCCCGCGACTAGGACGCGCCGGATAGGAATTACTCCGATGGAAACCTAGAGAAGGAGGCTCTAGATACCTCGGAGCCGGGTTAATGATCTCGTTTGAGTCCGAGATCAAGAGCAAATACGGATAACACGGATACGAATAGGAAGCGTTTCAGATGGTGCTACTGCGGCATGACGTGCATCAGATGACAGAGTTAGGGAGTAGACCAAAGAAAAGACTAGATTGTGTGGCGGCTGACGCGGAGAACTGAAGAGAAAATGTTTTGCGCCGAACCGAGTTGCGTGGGATCGGGGCAGGAAGGAGGTCGGCGACGGTGCTCACGGGCGGGACTGTCCTCAGCAATCATAGTTCCCCATCGTCTCCTTCGAGTTGCGTGGGATCGGGGCAGGAAGGAGGTTGGCGACTGCTCACGGGCGGGACTGCATCAGCAATCATAGTTCCCCATCGTCTCCTTACGAGTTGCGTGGGATCGGGGCAGGAAGGAGGTCGGCGACTGTGCTCACGGGCGGGACTGTCATCAGCAACCATAGTTCCCCATCGTCTCCTTACGAGTTGTGTGGGATCGGGGCAGGAAGGAGGTCGGCGACTGTGCTCACAGGCGGGACTGTCATCAGCAACCATAGTTCCCCATCGTCTCCTTACGATTTGGAATCTGGAGAAGAGAAAGGTTTCGCCCAGTGCACGAGCTAAGGTACGGTCAGCAACAAAAGTCGGTTAACACTTTAGTTGTTTAAATTTTAATTATTGAGCAAAATATTCTTAAAAAACATATAGTAATAGAATATTTAAGAATAATTAACTCTTTGCTATTACATGAAATAGAGAAAACCAATGTATCGCATCATTTTGTATCAATTTAGACGATTTGTAAAATTTACAGTGTTAATTGTCTTTTGTTGCTGACTGTACGACATTATGTTACGCCAGTGTCAACTCGCGATGATAGATGAACGCTTAGGCGCTATCTCCACGGGCGAGAGAATCGCGGCGATAGTCTCGCCGTGCCATCAAATTCTCGCCGCGATGATATCGCCGTGTAGAGACACGTTCTAAGAGAGTGTATAGAAATACGTGGCACGACGATAATATCGCCGCGATTCTTTCGCTCGTGGAGACGGCCCCTTAGGGAAACGAGACGCGCTGGGTACAGAAAGCTACTCGTAGTATTGCTATGGGAGTTGCACTAAAAGAAGAATATTGAGGACGCATGATTCGTCACTCTGATGGTCCACCTCGGCGACCGAGGTCATTCAAGAGCGCATTCGTTAAAAAAATGGGTAGGAAGAAAGACGTCATCTAACTATATAGGTACATAATATTACGACTTCGATGATTACTTACTAGACTTTCGCATTTGAGAGTAACATTTGCATGTCGTATTACATTAGTGTACGAACACGGCATAAAGCGAGCTGGCTGCGCGTCGCGCGTCTTCTGCGTGATAGTCATCTGGAGGACCCTGGACTGGAGCGGTGCTGAAGTGAACGCGCGCACTCCGGGCTCTCCACTGGAGCACCGAGCACTCCTCGTGCGAATGTGGAGCACTTGTGTTATCTGCATATGCCTCTTCCTCATACCATACTACCTCACTTTATCGCAATAAATGTCTTTTGTAACGCATTTCATGTTTGTCATTATTAGGTACGCATCGCCTCGTCTGCTGCCCCGAGATTGCCGGCGTTATTTGTAAGTCTGCCTGCTACCTGCAGTAGGTAGAGGTACCTAAAAGTTCTCCCAGTCTAAAAGCAATGGCTGACCATTATGGTGATGAGTTCATCTGGATTTTGGTTCGTCAATGTTTAGATTACTCCACGTGAGTGGTGTTCGGTTGGTTTAGCAAAGAATGTATTGCACCTTCGACTTCTTTAGTCAGCTATAACTTAGTCACTAAGTCTTAGTGTATTAATCGTAATTCCAACGTAATCCAATAGCATTGTCATACACGTTCGTCATATTATTTTCTGTGTAAAGTTTTATAATTGCCTACCTGTAGGTATTTTGTCGAATTCAAAAAATCCCGTTTTACGTCCGCTGGGACAACGGATACTTATTAGGTACGTGTGATCAAGGAAAACCACTTTTTTATTAATCAACTACGTACATGTCGTAGGTACATAATAAATATGCCTAACACATTAATATATTAAAAGGAAAGATACTTTACGCGCTAACATCGCAATCAGAAAACCTGGACTCCGTGCACGACTACATGCACCGAAACTCACACATCTATGATGATCAGTGTCATCAACTCATCACTGATACCATAATATGCTGATACACATGGACAGAGATAAGAGCCGGCGCTGCCGTGCGAGCGAAATCGCGTTAGCCGCCGAATGTTTACGATTATGAATGACGTGCGACAACTCGCGCATTATGTGCGGTTCGTGTCTCTCACGCATGTTTGTAAGATCTATCTCGCTCTCACAAACATGGCGAAGCAAACATTAAATATTATTGTAATTTTCAACAAATTAACATTTTTGGCTGTACTTACGAGTGGTAAGTAATCCCGTGTGTCTTATTTTTCTTCCTTGTGTTATTAAAACACTGTTTAGCTGCACAAGAAGTCATATTGATGCGTATTTATAAGTAATAAAAAAAATTGAGAGGTGTCAAGGTACATACACCCGGATGGAACGAAGTTCCTTTCGATTAATTAGTGAAGGAATTGTAATTTTTTTTTTTAAGTAATACTTAATAATATTTTTTTATTATTAACAAATAAAAAACTTGAGAGGTGTCAAGGGACACCCGGATGGAACGAAGTATAACTGGCTTGCTTTCTATAAGAGAGAGAGAGAGAGAGACAGACAGAGAAACACGCGCACGCCGCACGGCTTACAACTATAGCAAAAAGTGTCGTTCTAACTTTTGGTCTTAATTTTTTCCGTCTAGCCTCCTTTCGCAACGCGCGATAAGGAACTTCGTTCCAAAAAACTGAAATTATTAAGGTGTGTGATCTGATCACAACGATGTTCCGTGCGCGACTGAGTGCCAACTACGGGCAATAACTTAGTTGAGTAGGACCGGCCTAACAAAACATTCTGAAGCGAACGCATCGAGCGCAAGAGACCGCCTGTAGTTGTAGCTAATCATGCTTGGTAATTAAACATTAGTCATGCTATATAAAACAAAGCACTGTTTGTTTTAAATACTTCCCGTACTACTATAATTATAAACCCTTCAGTTGCGACCTTGAGACCAAAGATATAGGATAGAAGGAGATATGCCCTGTAGTTGAAAATGTATCAGAACTCGTCGTTAAGACGATCCCACTACTGCGCCACTACTACACATGTAGTTCAGTAAAAGCAATAGATACTACAAAGTCACGCGCACACTTGTAGTTCATAAATCAGAGCGTACTACACAATCAATTATGAACCTTAACTCATCAAACACAGCGTGCATTTACCATGCGCCGTACAACTTACTCACACAAAAACATCTGTCGCTATCGTTGTGCTGTGCAAAAGCCATTTATTTTACATATACGCTAGTGATTGACTAAATCGGAAAGTTATCGATTCTCCCATTTATTATTTTACTAATAAAAATTTGGCGTTCTGAAAATAAAATAAATAAAACACGATATGTCCAGAAAATATTATATTATCCATGAAAAAAAAAATAGCAAAAAAATATATTTTGTAAATATATCATCATCTTCCTGCCCTTATCCCATGTTACTTGGGGTCGGCGCAACACGTTTTCTTCTTCCATTCTCCTCTGTCAGCCGTCACGCTATCATTCACTCCCTTCTCTTTCATATCATTCCTCACACAATCCATCCATCTTTTCTTCGGCCTTCCTTTCCCTCTCCATCCATCAACATGTATATTCATCACTCTTTTAGTCACATGCGTTTCGTCCCTTCTCATCACATGCCCATACCAAGCCAAGCGATTTCCTTTCAACTTTTCTGTCACTGGCGCCACTTTCAAACTTCCTCTTATATACTCATTTCTTACTTTATCCATTCTCGTCACTCCACACATCCATCTCAACATTCTCATCTCCGCTGCATGCAATCTTTTTTCATCCGTCTTCTTCACAGCCCAGCATTCAGACCCATAAAGTACGACAGCCTTATCACGGACTTATAAATTTTCCCCTTTAACTTGAGGGGCATCCGTGGCTCGCAAGTTGTTCCTGTGACCTGTCGTATTTTGTAAATATATATTTTTTTAAATTATATTACATCTTCTCAAGGGTCTTCCAACCGGATTTAAAAGTCATCTTTTTAGGTCTTCCAACTAAAGTACCCGTCACGAGAAGCTATAAATTATGTAAACAAACATCTTTTACTAAGTAAACATTTTATACTGCGAGATAATAATAAATTGACCATATTCAATCGACATGAAATATAGACGGGTTATATGAAAGTAACAACCTATTTAATTTAGTCGGATCATATTTTAACGACGCAAAGCGCTATCGTTTGTGTTTCTTGGTACCGGAACGCGTCCGTCGCAGGGATTGTAAACTATCGGGACGCCATCTATACTTATAATAAATCTGTAGAAGTGAAAATTCTGTACATTGAAAATATCAAAAAAATAATTTACAGGGGTGTTACTAGACCGACACCGAACCCAAAAATGTGATTAAAAAATTTTTTGTCTGTCTGTCTGTCTGTCGGTCTGTCTGTCTGTCTGTCTGTCTGTCTGTCTGTCTGTTTGTTCAGGCATCACGCAAAAACTACCGGTTCGATTACGATGAAACTTGGTATAATTATTCTTTAATATCCTGGGCACCACACTGGGTACTTTTTATCCCGGAAAAGTATATACAATAAAAAACAAACTTAATTTTGCGGTTCGATCCCTATACCCGATTACCACTGTCTGTACTGTACCAACCGCAAATACTAAGTTTGTCGTAGGTTGGGTCACCCGCAGTGGAGTTCATTTTTATTCCTTTTAGTTTTTAGAGTTATTTAGGTTTATTTTTATATGAGTCGTAGGTATAGATTTTAATTTTAAAGTATAGGTAGTATATTTGATAGTGTACGTAGTGACCGTAGGTTATTTTATAATACTGTTAGGTAGGATTAGTCATTCGTATAGATATTAGTTTTTAGGGATTTTGCTTATTTATTGAGTTTAGATTAGTTATCATCAGAAATAGGTTTATTTAGGTAGGTATTTAATTTTCTGTTATTGAGTTTTTTTTTTAAATTAGGTAGGTACTTAGGTAAAGATATCATATAGGTACCCTCTTAATCACCACTAATGAGACACAATTGGTTTTCTACTGTAATTAGCCACAAAGGGCCCGCGAGATAGATGGGGAAGCACATACATTTTATCCTGTTAGCACGTTCCCGTGGGATAATTTCCGACATCCACGCGGGCGAAGCCGCGGGCAGAAGCTAGTTTTGAAATAAACGCGTCATTCGAGTTTCGAATGCGTACGAGTTTGTTTCTTACTTTACTTACTTTTTACTTCGTAAAATTGGAACCGTTGTGTGGAGCATGTTATCAAGGAAGAAGATAATTTTTATTCCAAAATCGATGAGATGATTGATAAAACTGTAGACAGCTTCGTGATACATGTCACTGATTCTGACACAGAAATGGAAACATCTGAATCTGACGAATAATTATTCTTAAATAATCATCATCTTCCTGCCCTTATCCCATGTTACTTGGGGTCGGCGCAACACGTTTTCTTCTTCAATTATTCTTAAATAATATATGTTAATTAATATTTGTTACTTAATAATTTATTAAATCTTAAACAAATTCATTTTTTTTGTTGGTCCAAATGTTGTGAACTCCTGAACACTTGTTTACAAAATTTATAGCTTCTCATGACGGTTACTTTTTGGTTGACAAATTGTAAAATTAACTATACAGGCTGTTAGTGTAAACACCGTTGTCACTAAAACCATAGGTAGTTGACTTAATTATAAAAATGTTTATCTGAATTTAAAAATAAATAAACGTTATTTTATTTCAAAAATGTAAGAAAGTTTCTGTCCGACACCGTCCGTAAATTCATGCGCTTGCCGGCTTGCGGGCACTTGCGGCACGCCCTGCATAGATAAGGGAAGTACTGACGACGCGCTGTTTCCCGCGCTCCGTCTACTTTGCCCTTGCGTGCACTTGTATAGGGTGAAATAATTTTGAAGAAAAATTGAGACTTTACTTAAAAAAAAAAAAAGATATTTTTTTTCATTGAATTTACGTTCTATTAGTGAAACCAAACCACTGGTTTCAAGGATAACGGTGTTTACACTAACAGCCTGTATATTCGTTGGTTAATCGACATTGTTGTCGATAGCCTACTTTAGTGGATCAACACAACCGCATCACTAGCTCGCCGCAAGACACAGCGGCTGTACTATACGACGCTCCGCGTAAATAAAGTATCGTTGAGTATTTTTTACATTGCTTGTCCACTTCACTTAGCGACATACTTAGGTAGTGGTTAAGGAGCAATGTATTTACTGCTAAAATAGTACAGTCGCTGCAATATTTGAAAACAAAAATAACCTAGTAAAACCAAGAAATATTTTACGATTTGTTGTTTTTCACGATTTTAAAGACAAATACAGTAAAATACTTGTACTTACATATGGTAAGTGATTCAATGAGATACGAAGTTTTTATTTTTACTTCAGTTTTTACAGGAAACCACTGAACAAACCGGCATTTTTATATTTTATCACGATCACGGTCGTAAGCGCACTAATTCGCGAAGACGGCCATTTGCCTAGTTTATGATCGCGTTGATCACTCCGCGACGACACAAACACGCCTCCTTGCCACTTCTCCTGTTTTTCTCATTTCTATGGCTGGGACGGTCTCTGAGATGAGCTGCACACTGGCCAACTCTGCCTAGTCGCGCTCGCGCCACCGACAAGAACAACCTACGTAGAGTGCCAGTACCAGTACCACTACGGAATGCTATGCAATGTTCGGCTCCTAGTAAACTTCAGCTACCTAGGTACGTCATACGTGAAAGCCTACCCTACCTGATGCCTCAGACAGTCTGAGGACAGGCCCTGCACTCTGTTCTGTGCCACCCGCTCGTGGGCAAATTCCTCCCTCTATTCTTTTCAGAAGTGTCAGCTTTGCACAGCTGGCACAATGTCGGTAAACCTACCTATAACGAGAACGAAGGTTTCCATTACTCACGATCGTGATTAAATCACTAAACCGCAAAATGCGCGTGAACTAGTTTATTTTGAACTCGTGTTGAATATGCAGTAGGTACTCCTGGCGGTACCGCGGTGGGGACCGATGCGATATACCTACCTATAGTGCGCGACATTTGAAACAAGCGAATATGTGCGTTGTTGACCACTGACCAATGACAGCACGCGCGCCCGCTCGCTGCTGATAACTAGACTTCACTAAACTTGTTGACTGTAGCACCTTCCTCGTTCAACCGTCAACATCACCCTTTCTTGACAAAACAAATTGATAGATAATAGAGGGCCCTTGATTTAAAACATTCGATCATTACCAGCGTCGTCAAGCTCATGGAACACATGCGAGTGCATTATTTACTCGCTGATACATCAGAGAGGTGTCTTAAGTCTCTGCACACAGCGGGCGTGGCGCGGCGGGACGGGACGGCGACGCGACGCTGAGTAGTAATGTACTAGATATTACGGACGACGCCACACAGAGCCGCCCCGTTCGACGCGACGGTAACCGTCGCGCCACGCCGCCGCCGCGCCGAGCGGGAATACAAGTCAGAAGCGACGGGGCGGGACGTGACGGGACGCGAGCGCAGCGCCGGCAGGACGCCGACGCGACGCTTTGCTTTGATTTACGTATGTAGACTTAAGTAATCTATGGACTTGTGTAGTAGTGGCGCAAAAAGTTAGAATGTCTCCTAACACCGATTTCTTGTAGCTACAACGATTAAGAAGGCTGCCCGACTGCCCTATCTCAACAATCAACCCTGTCTAAGACACAGGTGAAATTAAATAGGTGCGCCAAATTGCAATATCTAATTCAACGTGTTATAAAGTAAATGGCGTAGGCAAGCGATTTGACAACGTTTTCGCACGCCCTTTTGTCATAGGAATGGCCAAAATTAGCTACATACCTACCGCTAGTTCAACGGGTTGCCAACTTGCTCCATGTTGTGGAGTTTCTTGCCCGTTCTTCTCCATAGAGATCTACGCTTTGGAATGGGCAACTAGCTTCAACTTTCTAACTGACCGACTATTTAATTTTGACAATTCAAAAGTGCCTGTAAATGGTTTAATTGAAATAAATGATTTGAGTTTGAGTTTGTGAACTCTGCGATGCCTTCTCGAAACCCACTTCCCAGACTGCAAACTCCTAGAGGACCGGACCTGGGAAGAAGTACCAGATTGGACCCCAACGGAAAGGGACTGGACCTGTGCCCACAGGCTAGTAACGGAGGACCGGTTAAGGTGGGCCATCAACACCTTCCAGCCATACAAGTCCGCGGGACTGGCATCTTCCCAGCCCTACTACAATGGGGGCTCGAATATATCACACCATGCCTGATGGAGATATACCAGGTCTGCATAGCACTCAGACATATACCCCTAGCCTGGCGCGAAGTGAAAGTCATCTTCATACCTAAACCTGGTAAAGCCGCAACCCAAGGCGTATAGACCCATAAGCCTCACATCCTTTCTACTAAAGACCCTGGAGAGACTATGTGATCGACACATCCGAGACGGTCCCCTTAGGGCAAAACCACTCCACAAACAACAGCATGCGTACTCCACAGGCAAATCAACAGAATCCGCGCTGCACAGCGTCGTATCCAAGATTGAATGTGCAGTGGACCACAAATGCTCAGCACTAGCCTTTATTGACATCGAGGGCGCCTTTGACAAAACCACATTCAAAAGTATCAGCACGGCCTTAGACAGACATGGCATAGATCCGTCTCTGAGCGGCTGGATTACCAATATGCTGAAACAGAGAGCTGTACAAGTGACCGTAAACGACACCACAAGGGCCGTCGTGGCAAAGGGCTGCCCACAAGGGGGCGTCCTTTCGCCGCTCCTATGGAATCTGGTCGTAGACAGCCTGATAAAGGCACTAAACGATAAAGGCTACTTTACCGTAGGCTACGCCGATGATCTAACCATAATAATAAACGTCACCCACGGAAACACCCTTTGCAATCATTAGATGGCAAGCTAACCAAAAGATTGCTACCACTGGACAGGAAAGGCCTGCGCCTGGTGACGGGGACCATCACGGGACACTGCTCACTGAACAAACACTTCCATACGATAGGCATAACGGACAGCCCCCTGTGCAGAGTCTGCATGGAGGCTGATGAAACCGTTGCGCATGTGCTCTTTGAGTGCACAGGCGTCACCCAGATTAGATCAAAAACCCTCGGGACACCCAGATCCTACACAGATGTTCTCGACAGACCAGCAGTGCGATTCTGTAACCATCTCACCGTGAAAACTTAGGTGAAGTGAGCGTGGAGTGAGCTGTCATTCCAAATAATGCTAGGGATTGACACTACTGACAACTCACATCAAGCTCACTTTACTTGAGTTTTCACGGTGAGATTTTTACAGAATCGACCGGCAGGAGACCTACTAAGCTTCTGGAGGGAGGTGGGCTGGTTGGAATAACCACCGACGGCCACCATGGCCCACGTACAATGGTCCACCTGAAGGACTAAGTGGGGAAACCAAACCCATAACATAGAACATAGAACTCTGCGATGAGTAGATTGCATTAGTAGAGATTATCGGGCGCGTGCTAAAATTGATACTTATTTGTTTTAGATTTTCTTATTTATTTTGAAAATTATGTAAAAATATTTATTCTGGAACGACAATTTATTGGGGTCTACTTGAAGACTACCCCTAATATTGCAATAACTTCGTTATTGCAATATTAGGGGTTTAAGTATGAAATTGCCGATTTGTTCAAAAAAATTGAAATTGGTTTTATTTTACATATTCATTTAATCAAAATAATTACTATTATTATCTATACATTGCTGCCATCTAATAGGAAGGTCATTTATTCCTTTGCGATAGAACTCTCGTGATCTAGATTCGACAAACTGTGTGAAAGCATTTTGTACTGCCTCCTGAGAAGAAAACTTTTTATCACGTAGAAAATTGTCCAAATCACGAAAAAAATGGTACCTAGTCCGTTGGAGCAAGGTCTGGCGAATACGGAGGGTGACGAATGGTTTGTAATTACAGTTCCTGTAGAGTTAAAACGGTTTCTCGTGCTGTATGAGGTCTCGCGTTATCATGCAATAATGGTGAAGATCGATTCATGAGTCGGGGCTGTTTCACTGCTAGTTTTGCTATCATTGTTCAGAGTTCGGCACAGTAGACATCTGCCGTTATTGCTTGACCAGATCGGAGAAAGCTATATTGAATAACACCATGCTGAGACCACCAAACAGTTACCATTACCTTTTTATTGGTAAGCTTTGCTTTAGGACACTGTTGCGGCGTTTGACCTGGGGCCAGCCATTGCATTTTTCGCTTACGGTTATCGTAAAGAATCCACTTTTCATCACATGTCACAATTCAACCCAATATTCCTTCATTTCTGTATCGATTCAACAAGGCAACACAAGTTTCAACACGCGTTTCTTTCTGCAGATCAGTCATATCATGAGGCACCCATTTCTCATATTTTTTTATTTTATTGATTTGACGCAAATGAATCAATATTGGTAAGGTAACGTGAAACCATGCCGCTAATTCCTGGGTAGTTTGGCGAGGATCGGCTTCCACCATCTTCGGTCTTCCACGTGGTTCGTTCTTCAAATCAAAGTTTCCATCACGAAAGCGTTTAAACCAAAATCGCACGGTGCGTTCATTAGCAGTCCCCTCTCCAAACGCAACATTGATATTGCGAGCTATTTCTGCCGAGTTAGTTCCGCGTCGGAACTCGTATTCAAAAATAACGAATTTTCGAAGTATCCATCTTTCTTGTCTAAGCTGAATGAAAAAAAACCGGCCAAGTGCGAGTCGGACTCGCCCATGAAGGGTTCCGTTACGTTATGATTTATGACGTATTAAAAAAAAAACTACTCACTAGATCTCGTTCAAACCAATTTTCGGTGGAAGTTTATATGGTAATGTACATCATATATTTTTTTTAGTTTTATCATTCTCTTATTTTAGAAGTTACAGGGGGGGGGGACACACATTTTACCACTTTGGAAGTGTCTCTCGCGCAAACTATTCAGTTTAGAAAAAAATGATATTAGAAACCTCAATATCATTTTTGAAGACCTATCCATAGATACCCCACACGTATGGGATTGATGAAAAAAAAAATTTGAGTTTCAGTTCTAAGTATGGGGACCCCCAAAATTTATTGTTTTTTTTCTATTTTTGTGTGAAAATCTTAATGCGGTTCACAGAATACATCTACTTACCAAGTTTCAACAGTATAGCTTTTATAGTTTCGGAAAAAAGCGGCTGTGACATACGGACGGACAGACAGACAGACAGACAGACATGACGAATCCATAAGGGTTCCGTTGCCATTTGGCTACGGAACCCTAAAAAACAACTGAAAGTAGATAATCGAATGTTGCACATTTTTTAAAAGAAGAACTTCATAGGTACCATGCATCGATCAATGGTACCACGTGAAAAAAGTTTCATTCAAAAATGTCAAACCATGAAGGTTCTATATCAATTCGAAGTAATTATTACAATAAAACGGCAATTTCATACTTTAACCCCTATGACAATAATTACACGATTTATTTCAAGAATATAGATTTGGGTAATGACAGTTTATAATGGTTATGTAACAGCACCTGAGCACCTCCTAATTTCGATTTGGCGCAAGTTTTCAATTTCATCATGCTCTAAGATGTCATCCGATTTATTTTGTGTGTATGTATTTACTTTTCCTCCATAAAAACGTGGTCAGGTTCGCGCCAGCGTTACGTATGCACTTATGCAGTATGCAGTACTCGTAGGTTGTATGTGTACGTTAGTGTTGCGGGTCTGTTATCTCAAACTAGCTTCTGCCCGCGGCTTCGGCTGCGTGGAGGTCGGAAACGTGTAGGAATACGTAGTTATGTAGTTTAATATATCTATTAAACTACATAATTATGTACGTTTAATAGATATATTATATTTTAATACATTG
The DNA here is from genome assembly GCA_945859715.1 of Apamea sordens. NCBI lineage: Eukaryota > Metazoa > Arthropoda > Insecta > Lepidoptera > Noctuidae > Apamea > Apamea sordens. The sequence continues at coordinate 20,910,382 of OX243997.1, forward strand.
TTTTACGCGGCGCACGCCAGTAAAGCTCCTAGACGGCATGATTTTTTCCGACATCTTCAACAATCATCGTCATTCTTCAGAAAATTAAAAAAAAAACAAAAAAATTATACTCCTAAATCTTCCACATGAATCATCAGTCCATTGATGAAAACTGTATGAAAATCCGTTCGGAAGTTATTGAGTTTATCGCGTTCAGATGTTCAGACAGCCAGACGCGGCGACTTTGTTTTATAATGTAGTGATAAATCTATATATATAAAATTCAAAGTCCTGACTGACTGACTGATAGATCAACGCACAGCCTAAACCGCTGGTCCTAGAGACATGAAATTTGGAGGGTGTGTTCTTCGTGAAGAGTAGGCATCCACTAAGAAAGGATTTTTCGAAATTCCACCCCTAAGAGGGTGAAAAAGGGGGAATTCGTTTGTATGAAAAATCTTATTCCTGGAGTTAATAAACTTGAAACTTGGCAGGAATACTTATCTAAATAAATTATGAACATTGTCAGTTTTTTTTCTTCTAAACTACCCCCTAATAAGGGATTGGGGGGTTTCAAAGTTTGTATGGAAGAATTTTAGCGCGCAGTCCGATTTACTCGAAACTCAGTATTTATACCTAATATTGAAAGTAAAGAATAATGTATATCAGGGTTTTTTGAAAATCTACCCCTGACGGGCTGAAATGGGGTAGTAAATTTTTCAGGGGAGGATTTTACTGCATGGCTTGATTAGCTCGAAAATTAGTATAAATAATGTTTGAGTCAAGTTATGAATACATCCCAAACGATTTTTTTTAAATTCCACCCCTATGGGGGTGAAAAGCGGGATACAGTTTATATGAAAAATCTTCTTCAATAAGTTAATAAACTTGAAACTTTTCAAGAATACTCGCCTAAGTAAGTAATAAAATTTATCATTATAAGTTTTTCAAAACTACTTCTCAAAGGTGGATATAGGGGTGTTGAAGTTTGTGTGTTATAATTTGAATGCGCGGTCCGATTAATTCGAAACTCAGTGTTTATACTTAAGACCAAAAATAAAGAGTAACATGTATCAGGGTTTTTCGAAAATCTACCCCTATCGGGTTGAAAAGGGGTAGTTAATTTTACAAGGGAGGATTATAATGCGTGGCTTGATTAACTCGAAAATTGGTATAAATAATCTTTGAATCAATTTATGAATAATCCCAAACGGTTTTTCAAAATTCCACCCCATGTGGGGGTGAAAAGCGGGGGATACGGTTTATATGAAAAATCTTATTAATTTAGTTAATAAACTTGAAACTTGGCGAGAATACTTGCCTGAGTAAGTAATAAAGTTTATCATTACAAGTTTTTCAAAACTACTTCTCAAAGGGGGATATAGGGGTGTTAAGTTTGTGTGGAAGAAATTTAATGCGCGGTCCGAGTAACTCGAAACTCAGTATTGATACTTTTGACAGAAAATAATTAATAATTAGTATGTAAAGTTGTCGAAAATTTACCACTGACGGGACAAAAAGGGGTTATTCAGGATTTGAACTTGTAACTGTATGTTACATTTTCACGCCTAAACCACTGAACTTCTGATTTGGCATCACAGACTTATGTTTGGCATAGAGATAGATGGTATCCTGGGGAAACACATACATTTTATCCTGTTAGCACGTCCCCGTGGGATAATTTCCGACATCCAAACACGTTGACAATATAGTGAACAAGGCATATCAGATGTATGGTTTCGTTATGAGATCGTCACGTGACTTGGTGCGGCCCTCTACGTTCTTACTGCTTTATAAGACTTTGGTACGATCCCAGTTAGAATATGCCGTCCCGATCTGGAACCCTTTCTACGACAAATATGGTACTAGAATTGAAAGGGTGCAGAAGAAGTTCTTACGATCTATGAACTATAAGTGCTTCCAATCAAAGGTTCCTTACGTGCAGCTATTGAGACGGTATGGCGTACTGGATTTGGAATCTAGGCGGCTGTTACTCGATGTCATGACATTGCACGGCATATGCAGTAACAAATTTGATTGTATTGACCTAACAGACAAATTGTGCTACAAGGTACCCAGAAGTGTTATTCGAAGGGGGGTGCGCGTCCCTCAACTTTTCCATACAGACATATGCAGAACTAACGCTGGGGAACGTGCACCTCTTCGTCGCCTTGTGGATTCTTACAACACGCACTTTATGGAACTGGATATATTTTGTCTAACTAAGCAATCATTTAAGAAAATGGCTCTGGATATTTTGTTTAGCGAGTACTTTAAGTTAGACTAAGCTAAGCTAAGTAACGTAGCAATATTATTGTGGCAGCGACTATTATTTTACTTTTCTCTTACTTTTTTATGTTTTTTTGTCTTTAGCACTTCTAATCTTTAGTTAAAACGTGGACAATGGTGTGGGTTACATGTTTGTTAATCTTGTTTTAGTATTTTTCTGTTTTTTGTCCCTAATAAATAAATAAATAAATCCACGCGGGCGAAGCCGCGGGCAGAAGCTAGTGATAATTATATACTCGTAAATGATTCATATTTGTTATTCATTACGCTCTCGGCTCCACATGCCCTCGCCTTCGTTCCGGGCTGCAATCTTGCCTCAAGTGCAATGACAAACTTTGCCCACTTGTATCACAAACACAATGCACCTACTATTGTTATGGTTTAGCATTTGTTTGGTTTATGTACTGTGAGTTCATAGTGCTGAGCAAGCAGCACGATGACCCGACTCTCATTGTGTGACACAGACACCTACGACAGTTGCCTACGACAGGCTGTGCTACTGCTGAGTGTTGACATCACATTCGTGTGTGTCAATAACATTACTAAAATTCTTGCGTATTTGACTTACTCATTTTGAATGAAATAAAAGGCTTGTCGATATTATGGTTAACATTAGCGGGTTCACGACGAGCCCCCGTGGTGCCCCGGCGGCGGCGCTGCGTCGCTCGTCAGCTGGCTGTCGACTTCGGACTTCTCATTTATTTGAATACTGCTCTATACATCGATTAGTCGGCCTTGATCGGTCATCAGCGTGTTTGTCCGAACCGAACACTTAGCGCCCGCCTGCCCCGCCTGCCCCGCCAGCTCGCGTGACCCGGTCTAACGACAAAGCTGCTATCGGCTTGCACAAAAAACGTCGATCAAGGATTGAACAGCGAGAGGAATGTACGTCACTTGGTTATGTATTATAGTTTACGATTTTATCTCGGTGGTGGTCATCGGTTGGTTCATTGCCATGTATCTTTCCGTGTTATTTTTCGCTTATTTTAACTTAGGTACCTACTCCGTACTGCTACAAAGACTTAAGTTTTTTCATGACCAATTAATTGTAAATACAGGGTTCCGCTCGGTGTAAGAGCTTTTGTCTGGTTTTTGAGAGATTTGTCTAACTGAGCAAATAATAATGTTGTCAGTCGAACACAAGTAAGTCACGTGAATAAGTTCATCGGCATTCTTTGCCACATGCACCCACATGTAGTCAGAGGAGCAACCGAGCAGGTGCCAGGTACCAAGTGACAGTTTGAATAGTAATGCTTTATCCGCGTTCCCGTTCGGATTCCGATCGCCGCGCGCCGGAGCGGCGACGGCGGGAGGGAGTTCTCGAATAGTGAATACCAATATGTAGGCTAGTGGCTCTTTTGATTGTACTGATTGTACTCGTACGTTGAGTACGTTCCTCCTGAGACACGGGTTAAAATGATGTACTTATATGTGTGCTTACATTCGTTACAGAGCGCTTTCGCTCGCCTGGTTTAGAATAACGCACTTGCGGGCTTTTTCTTCCATCATTCCTTACATTAGGTATTAGCAGTAGGTAGTGTTAGGGTTAATGGATGAACACCAAAGGTGAACAAGAAAGGCTGTTAAGCTGTTATAAGGATTTATATGTATAATACGTTTATTATCCTTTTATATTTATATATTGGAAGGTGTGTTTACTAATATTACGTGAGACGTGTGATCCCACACAAGGCTAAAATAGTAGTACAGTCGCTATGCGAAAGTAAGGATTTCGGTCAAGTGGTAAGGGCGGGCTCGATAGTAAAAAATAATATTTATGAGTTAGAAAGAGAAAGACGATAGTGTTGAAATAGGATAGATTTGTTTTTGCTATACTCCAACACGCCCCCTCAAAAATAAATCCTTTTCTTTTTAATTACGATATCATGGGAAGGGAAGGAAGGGAAGACTACTTCTCCTCGACCTGCCCCCCCTTTCTCCTCCTACTTCTTCTCTTCTCCTTCTTCTTCTTCTCTTCGACTCTTCTCTTTTTCTTCTTCTTCTTCGTTTACTTTTGGAAGGGGCGACTAGAATCTTTTCTATTTTTTTGTCAATATTGACGTTCAAAAGTACCTTTTATGTGCCTATCTATACTTATAATAAATCTGTAAATCTGATCTGTCATGTTTCAAATGTCTACCCTCCTAATCATACCCCTCCAATTTGTTTCTCTCTCTGGGAATACAATCATCATGGTCCAACATTCGTTGCGCAGGATTAGGGAAAACCCAGAAAAACCTAATCAAACCATTAACAAACAATCCATCCATTATAACTGGATACTATTAATGTTATTCATCTACTTATTACATAACCAAGCTTTTATAATTAACATATCCTTATCATTTTATTTAACCACGTTGAATATAATTACAACGCCACCCCGAGTTTCATTCTCATCTCAGTGAAACGCACCGCGGGTAATGATTTTGTCAGGATATCAGCCAGCTGGTTATCTGTAGAAACAAAAATCATTTTAATCACATTTTTCTCAACCTGTTCCTTAGAAAAATTATACTTAATATCAATGTGTTTAGATCTTTTGTGACTAGTAGGATTATTCCCGATGCGTATGCATCCATTATTATCCTCATAAATAGAAATAGAATCTGGTATCGCAATGCCAATACTTGTTACTAATGGTTTTAACCACAGAGTTTCTTTTACTGCTTCATATATGTAGAGCCATGTACTCTGCTTCAGTAGATGATGTTGCCACTGTCTGCTGCCTTTTTGTTTGCCAGCATATTGTGCATTGATCAAATAATTTAAACAAATAACCCGTAGTACTTTTTCTATCTATTGTATTACTACCCCAGTCAGAATCAACAAAGCTACAATTTTTTTTTTTTTTAATCATTTCGTGTAAATTTAACTTGAGATTTATAGTGCCCTTTAAATAACGCAAGGCCCTTTTTAAGTGTGACCATAATGAATGGTTGTTTTTGCTTGCATATCGACTCAAGATTTAAACAGAAAAACTTAAGTCAGGTCGAGTGAACAGCATGATATACATCTGCAAACATCCGATAAGATTCCTACAAGGGGCATTTATTATTTCACACGAATATAATTCTTCGTACCTAATCTATTTTACTTTCAAGAGGTGTAGTGACAGAATTACAGTCACTCATGCTAAACTTCTCAAGAACTGTTTTTATGTACATTTCCTGATCTAAAGTAATTTAGTTTTCTTATTTGGTTATTTTGATTCCCAGAAAACATTTAATCTCTTTTAAGTCTACCAAAAGTGTTTATTATGTATGTTTTAAAACTATCCATAGTATTTATATCTGCGATTGAAATCACAGGATCGTCAACATAAAGTAAAACATAAGTATTCTTTAAAACATGACGTGAATTAAAAATGTAAATGCACCGGTCCGCTGATGAGTATTGAAAACCCCTTTTTATCAAAGCTTGCTCAAACATTTGGAACCAACAGCGTGCAGACCGTTTCAATCCATATAATTACTTATTTAATTTGCAAACCATAGTACGTCCAGCCGGGATACCCTCGGGAATTTTCATATAGATTTCGTCGTTCAGCTTCCCATTCAAAAATGATGTTTTTACATCCATATGGTGAACCAGCAAATTAAATTTATTCGCTAAAGCTTAATATTAGTCTAAAACTTGCAATCCTTGCAACAGGTGCAAATATTTCTGACTAAAACCACGAGCCACTAATCTCGCTTTATACTTCAAGGGTTTTCCAAACTCATCATTTTTAACTGTAAATCACTCACAATCGATAATATTTCTATTATCTGACTTTGGTACTAAAGTCCACGTATCATTTTCAGTAAGTGAATTAATTTCCCCTTTGATAGCATTCTCAATAAATGCCTATCATCCCTGGTTTTAATTTCTGTATACAATTGGAAATATCAAAGATTCTGCACACAATAAGTAGTTAGTAGGCATGTTATGGACCCTATTACTTCGTCTCAAATTATGTGATGTTTCCTTGTCTTGAGATTAAGTTAACTTATTTTCATTGTGATATGAAAACCGGTTCAAGCGCTCCCCTGTATCATGTACAGATTTATTAGCAGGTATTGCATTCGTTTGTATACTCATACAATCTGATTGACCAGATCCACACCTCTTCTCTGTTTCAAAAAGGGTGTACAGGGTCCAGAGTTGTAAACAACAGAGTTATTGCTATTTCTAGCCATAATCCGTCCAGGCTCAGGTTGCACCGGCCTATTTGATAAGAATTTAATCTCATCCATAACCACATCTCTGATAGAGTTGTAAACAACAGAGTTATTGCTATTTCTAGCCATAATCCTTCCAGGCTCAGGTTGCACCGGCCTATTTGATAAGAATTTAATCTCATCCATAACCACAGCTCTGATAGAGTTGTAAACAACAGATTTATTGCTATTTCTAGCCATAATCCGTCCAGGCTCAGATTGCACCGGCCTATCTGATAAGAAATTAATCTCACCCATAACCACATATCTGACTCCACAAACTTCATCGACCACATCCCGCATCTTATAACCGTTTGGTTCATATGGAGCAATATTTAGCGGTAACTACCTTTCCGCGCACAGAACTCTTTTTATTTTCCCCATCATTATCACAACATAAGTAAACAATTCTCAGACAAAAACGAGCTTCACTTTTTGCTACATAATCCCGAAACATAACAAAAACAACGTAGGTCGTATACAATAATGAGTCATCCACAAAAATCACAAAATAATTTTTACCATCAATAGACCAAGGAGTACACTTCACAAACATCTGTGTGCACTATAAATAGAGGTCGTTTCAAATCTTTTGTTTTCGATTTGTTAAATGGTAGGCATGCTTGTTTACCATAAATACAAGCTTCACACAAATTATCGTTTGGCATAATATTATTATCAATTCTACCAATATTAAAAAATAATTTCTTTGTTTTTATTTCCATAAATTTCGATTTGCCAATACCTTTATTTACGACTCTATTTAATGAGCATTCGCTAATTAAAGCATGTTCAGAAAGCAGAAAGTTAATACCGATTAGATTGTTACTCAAACTCAAATCATTTATGTCAATTAAACCATATAAAGGCACTTTTGAATTGTCAAAATTAAACAGTCGGTCAGTTAGTCAGAAAGTTGAACCTAGTTGCCCATTCCAAAGCGTAGATCTCTATGGAGAAGAACGGGCAAGAAACTCCACGGACACTCTTTTAAATCAAGATATTTTTACAAAATCCTGGGTACATTATTTTTATTGCTTCTATATGTGAGAACAATGTAAAGAAACAAATTCAAATATAAAATTAAAAATAAGCCCTGGCAGTTAAGAGATGACCAGTCTCAACTGATGGCGCCCGTTCACGAACATGACGCGTGGATCAGCACCACCCAGCTCAACCATTTCGTAGGGAACCGAATGATCCAACACCCGCGCCACCACCGGTCACCAGTGAGACATTTAAGTGAGCATGACATATTCTCATCTGCCATGCTCTTTCAAGTCAACATCAAAATATCATAAAAAACGGATCCATGGTTCTTACATTTACAAAATTTTCAAAAATGCTTCTAAATTATACAAGATTATAGTTTGCAATTTATTTAAGAGATGACACGAAAAAAAAAAATACTACCAATCATGAAGAGGTATTTAATACTGAAGTATTAAAAATTAATCCTGATTGAATAAAATAAACACTAAAAAAAAAACAAAAGGGGGAAGCATCTCCTCCAAATATTGAAATTGTGATCAACTTGTACGCCCAAGTGCCTGTGGAGCAGGACCAGCATTAAGCCAAGCATTTTTATCTACTATATACTCGTCCAACTTATGATATGCTTGTCTACATAGTGTGCGTTAGTTGAAGAATATCGAGTGGTATTTTATTATAACATTTTACACAGTACCCCATAAAAGAAGTTTTTACTTTAGACAACCTGAAGCGCGGTTGATCTAGTTTGTTCCTATTCCTAGTGCTAAAGTTATGCCTGTCACTTATCTTACTAAAAAGATGTAGATGTTTTCGAACGTACATAATGTTTTCGTATATATTGACAAGGAACCGTCATGATGTTAATTTTTTTAAACAGTTGAGTTAGAGATTGGCGTCTGCTGAGATTGTAGATAGAGAGTAGCTGTGATAGCCCTCTTTTGCAGAATGAAGATATAATCAATATCTGCAGCCCGTCCCCACAGCAAAATACCGTAAGACATGATGCTATGAAAGTAACTAAAATAGACCAGTCTTGCGGTATCCACGTCTGTTAATTAAAGGATTTTCCAGACAGCAGCGTAAGCGGCTGAACTTAGCCGCCCGGCAAGTGATGTTAGGTGAGGACCCCACTGCAGCTTTGAGTCAAGCGTGATCCCCAAGAAAACCGTACTTTCGACGAATTCAAGTATCTCCCTATTCAATACAACGTGACATTCACTACTTCTAACATTCGGTAAAGCGAATCTAATGCATTTAGTTTTTTTCTCATTTAATACTAAATTATTTACAGTAAACCAATTATGGACCATAAGCATAGCATTATTTATGTCGTCAAGCTCCTGTGCACGTCTGTCTACTTTAAAAATCAGTGATGTGGCATCAGCAAATAACACCATTTGTGGTCGGGTTTTTAGTAAATGAGGTAAATCATTTATATATACAAAAAATAGGAACAGCCCCAATATTGAGCCCTGCGGCACGCCCATTTTTACTTTTAAACCCAATGAATTCACACTGTTTATTTGAACTTGCTGAAATCTATCATTTAAATATGATTTTATTAAGCTAACAGCTAGTTTACCCAGTCCGTAATGCTCAAGTTTCAAGATCAGTGTTTCGTAATTCACGCAGTCAAATACCTTGGATAGATCGCAAAAGATGCCTATTGCATCTTGTGCCTCTTCCCATGCGTTAAAGATGTGTTTTAATAAGGTGACACCGGCGTCAGTTGTACAACGTCCTTTGGTGAAACCATACTGTTGATCGTGTAGGATGTTGTTACGATTAAAATGACTGAGCATTTGATTTAACATTACTTTTTCAAACACCTTGCTGATAACCGGCAAAACCGATACGGGTCTATAATTATTTGTGTCTTTGCTGTCCCCAGATTTGAAAAATGGAATAACTTTACTGAACTTCATTAAATCCGGGAATACCCCTTGATCTACACACAAATTAAATATTAAAGTAATTAATTAATTTGCAATTGTCTCAATAATGGATTGACAAACTTTAGTAGACATGCCCCACAGATCTTCGGTAATTTTGATCTTAAGTTGCTTAAATGCTTTTATAATAACTATAGGGTTAATATGTTTAAATTTAAATTCCACAGTACAGGCTGACACATTCGCTCTCAATAATTCTATTTCTATAGCTAGTGCGGGCGAGGAATTTAACGTTTCTGTAGTTTTAATTGGAATATTGGTAAAGAAAGTTGTAAATTCCTGAGCAACATCGATGTTATCGCTAATGAGACCGCGGGAAGTGTTAAGTGTGAAATCAGTATTACGTGTTTTGTTCCTGTTCGTTTCATTGTCAATAATCTTCCAAACTGTCTTTATTTTACTGTCTGCTGATTTAACCATGTTACTAATGAATGAAGCTTACTCACCCTTCATTACCGGCTTACCATCATTGTACACAACATTACTACCGTTTTTATCAAAAACGACAGTCATAGTAACTATTTAGTAATCTGTGGTCATACCTGCCTGCTGCAGAACAGTACATCTTATAGTATACCTGGTATGCCCATCTTACCGGTAACGGGGAGATCACATTTCTTTGTCGCTTGTATGAACTTGCCATTGTTTGCTACAAAAATGTTTATTGGCTTTTCTTGCTCAGATAAGTTTAGCGCCAAATCTTCTCGATTTATTAAATGATCTGAGGCTCCAGAATCCAATCGTAATCGAATATCGTTTTTCCAGTCATTACTGTCATTTGTATCACTGCCCGTCATAAAAGCAAATCCAGAAGTATTTGCCTCTTGTGGTTTCGAACTCACCAGCTGAACCGTTTTATTGTTGGTTCTATTGTTCTCAATAGACCTTTTGTAAGAAAAACAATGCTTTTTCAAATGACCCTTATTGCCACAGTGATAACATGTCTTGGGTTTAAAATTGTTCTTGAATGGTTTTATTGACTTTTGCTTTTGTTGATAATGATTTCTTCTGCAGCTTCTTTCAGCCTGAAGTACTTTTAGACTTAGATCATGTCCTTCGCTTATTAGTTGGATTTCATGATCTAATAATCTCGTTTTCACAAAAGCTAAAGTTATATTGTCTTCAGTCAATGTCTCGATTGCTGTGACGATGCTGCTATAGCTGTTCGGTAGAGTCTTGAATTAGTGGGTCACTTTATCAGATTCCTCTAATTTTGCACCTGCAAGTTCGGTGACAGTCTCATCAAATACTTGGAAATGTTTGATTAATTTGGTGTCATAATTCAATTTTAAGTTCAGCAACCCTTTTCTAAGAGACAGCTGCGTCGCCACCCTTTTTCTTTCAAAGATATAATCAAGCTTCGCGAAAATTTGTTTTGCGGTGTCTTGTTCTGTAGTAAGGCCAAGTAATGAGTCTGACAAACATTCTATGTATTATCGCATTCTTAGCTGATGCATTATTTTAAGCCACTCAGCACTTCTTTCAATCGGAGCTTCATCGTCGATAATGTAAAGAACTCTCAAGTTCACATAATATGTAGATTGCGAATTCGAAATTTCCACACACTATACTTTTCTCCATCAAATTTTTTAATGTTCCTTTTAGAACTTAAGTCCATTTTAAACACTTGCACTAATATTACTTTTTATGAATTATTTAGTGTCCAATCACTTTCACTTTCTATTATTTAATCGCACTTTGGCTTAGCGCTCTGGGCCCATAACCTGTTAGGGTTAATGGATGAACACCAAGGAAAGGCTGTTATAAGGATTTATTATAATACGTTTATTATCCTTTTATATTTATATATTGGAAGGTGTGTTTACTAATATTACGTGAGACGTGTGATCCCACACAAGGCTAAAATAGTAGTACAGTCGCTATGCGAAAGTAAGGATTTCGGTCAAGTGGTTTGGGCGGGGTCGATAGTAAAAAATAATATTTATGAGTTAGAAAGAGAAAGACGATAGTGTTGAAGTAGGATAGATTTGTTTTTATACTCCAACAAGTAGGTATAAATACTATGCCAGAAATCGAAGCAGGCCAAAATAATGATGGATGAATGGCAAAAAGTAAAAAGATGGTAGGTAAGTAGGTACCTCTGGCTAGGATCACAATGGGCAAAACCAAGACTAAAAAACTTTTATTCAAAAAAATAAGATTACAAAGTGAAAAATAACTTTCATTTCGAAAGTTGGTGTCGTTGGGTTCGCATTTTCGTTGTTTGCCACCGACTTTCGAAATTAAAGTTATTTTTCACTTTGTGGTGTCTTTTTTGGAAGTCGGTTGTTTTATTTATTTTTTTGCAATTTAAAAGTTTTTATTTTTCACTTTTAAGTTGTAATTTTTACCAGTAAGTTTGGTTTAAAAACCAAACTATTGAACCGTTTAATGAAATTTCTTTGAGACCAATCTGAAAGTGTATCCTGACAAATACAAAAATAATTTTGCAAATCGGCTTATAAATAACGGAGTTCTTTTTTTAAAGTCGGTTAAAAAGAGACGAGATTCCCCGAATTAATTAGGATAAGACGCCCTTCTCTGCCGTATCTCCATATTTCTGATGGTATACGAGTACGGCACTATGGCACTACCAGCCAAAAGTTTTCCACAGCTTAGCTGTCAATAGTCCGCAATAGTGACACGAAACTGACAAGCTAGCTGCTGAACGAACGAGGAAAACTGATCCACCGTAACACAGCTATACCTGTACTTACGTCACACGTGCACCAGGGTGAATCAGTTCCGTACTCAGAACCATGATGAAGTCACGATCATACCGAATTGAATTAGTGACATACGTACCTAATTCTCATTGCTCATTGAAAACAGATAAATAATTATAATTGTGCAAAGTTGTTATATGTATAGATTTGGTGAATAAAGGTACGTTATCAAAACATAGACGGCCTATGTATGGAGGATGCGTCGGGACCAATGGGCCACTGACGTCACGCAGTGCCAGCCAGGAGAAGGGCGTCTCGCCGCGGGAGGCCTAGGAAACGCTAGCGATGGGAGGTTGGCCGGAGAATGCAGCACACTGAGAAGAGTGGGAAGCTGTGGGGGATCTGGGCCCAGCAGTGGGACGACAGAGATCAGATACAAAGTACATACTAAGTACTAGAATGTTATGCGCTGCTAACTGAGCAACGGCCGGTCGGTCCGTGACAAGAGATCCTTTACTTACATATAGGTATATAATAAGTACCTAGACATACAACTACTAAGACTAACGACTAATACTTTTAAAAGTCCATAGTCAGTATTTGTGATAGGAGAACTCATGAACTATTCAACTTTCATGGAAAAGAGTCTTTCTCAGGAAGTTAATTAAAAAAAAACTTGAGAGGTGTAAAAAGACACCCGGATGGAACGAAGTTCAAAGAGAGAGAGAGACAGACAGAGAAACACGCGCACGCCGCACGGCTTACAACTACCTATAGCAAAAAGTGTCGTTCCAACTTTTGGTCTTAATTTTTTCCGTCTAGCCCCCTTTCGCAACGCGCGATAAGGAACTTCGTTCCAAAAAGTGACAACGAGGCTAATTTCCTACGTGTAATTAGATCGTTTTTGATGTAAGGGCTCCCCAAACGTAGCGCCTGAACGAAGCCCTACAGATTACAGGTCAAGTAAATGACCGATTGACGCAGACGGCCGCCTGCCACCGGCCACCGCCGCCTGATGACCGACCGACCGACCGGCGACCGTCCGACACTGACGGACGCGTCACGCGTGACGTCTTGAGTAGGTACTACTTGCTTCATAATTACACAATAATATAATTACCAGTTGGCATTGTTTAACACAGCTCGTAAGTATTATGTGTGTTTTCATACAAGGACAATGTCATCTGTGCGATGTGATAAACGTGTCGCGTCCTTATTACTCCTTATTGTTTAGGTACTTGACTATGAGTCTATGACACAGATTGTAACTATGTCTATGACTCCACGCATAGCCGTAACGTAACTCAGCAGTCAGCTCTTTGTGCACCTCCACCGATTTGCAGCACTTTATTGTTTTGAGCAGCACTGACGCCGCCGACCGAACTCTCGAACGAACTTTTAAAGCGTCATTTTGAATATGTCGATGCTAATTAAGTAATGACAAATGCTCACGTGTATTAAACGATGTTTCTCAACTAGGATATCTATGTTCTGAACAGACTTACGGGGAAACAGTAAATAAATTAAAAAGTAAACAAAAACTCATTATTTTGCAAGAAAAGTTTTTGAAAAATAGCTCGCGGTTTTTATTTCGTGCGCCGCCGCCCGCCGTGTCTTCGACTATTTGAAGGAGAGGCACGAGGCACTGACTCAGTCGTAGCCGCCAAACAGCCTAATATTAATTTATAAAAACTGATAATTTTAATGTGACGGCACGGTTGGCGCAGTGGTTAAGCGATTGACTGCTGCGCTGCGTGTCGCGGGTTCGATTCCCGCACGGAACAAATATTTGTATGGCCTACAATTAGTTGTTCCGGGTCTGGCTGATTGTATAAGTGAGTTTAAATGTTTGTAAACACATCCACTACACAGGAGAAATTCCTACTGTGTGTGTAACGTTATGTGAATGATAATAGTAATTTATTTTTCTCAAAAAGGCACAGTTTTGATTTATAGGATCGAGTTACATTTTAAAGTTTATCCTTTGTGAGAGCTGGAGTCTACTATTCTGGGTTCGGGGCCTGTATGACAGATCTACAGGCTCACACCCTTAAAATTACAATATTTAATGGCACTTACGTACTACAACATTATATATCTGCGCCCGCGTAGGGCACTGGGCGTGAGTACCCACTTGTGCTTTGTGTTGGAGGAGGTTGTTGGCCCAAAAGTGTGTATGTGTGTCTGTATGTGGGTAACAAAAGTGTGTATGTGTGTCTGTATGTGGGTAACAAGGTGAAAGGCGATCTAAGATTAATTTGAGTACTTAGGTGAATATTTCCGTGAGACGAAATTATTTTAGAATATTTAGTGTATTTTCAGTCTCCGCATCAAGTAGTCATTTCGTAACAGTTCTTCTACATTTTTATCTGCACATCTTAATATACATATATAAAAACTTGAGAGGTGTCAAGGGACACCCGGATGGAACGAAGTATAACTGGCTTGCTTTCTATAAGAGAGAGAGAGAGAGACAGACAGAGAAACACGCGCACGCCGCACGGCTTACAACTCGATACCTTTGGGTAGAAAGGTCGTATAAACCAAAACCCGACTTTTCAGGAGAGCAGAAAAACTATTTTTTTTTTACATAAAAATTCATAACTTTTTTGTTTTTGAAGTTATAAAAAAATGATCTATGAGAAAGGTTCTTACAATTTGCAAATGAAAAAGGTTAAATCATCAAAATCTATCTATCTTCTTTAGTTTTAAAGTTAGCTTCGATTTACGTCTAAGAAAAAATCAATTCTTGGTTAATACACCCCATGAAAATGTACTTAAAAAAAACTGTATAGGTCGTATATTCATTTTTCGTAAGCTTATGGTCACATTTACTGTCGTAAAAACCCATATGTGTAGTTTTTTTTGTATTAAAAACCATTTATAATCATAGATCAATTGAATTCTGACTAATAAACAATCCTGTTACTCTCAGAATTAGTAGGAACTCAATTATTATTATTCTAATACCCAATAATGGTCGATTCAAATAAAATAAAACTACCTGAAATACGAAATCAACATTTATAAGTATTATAATGCCTTCTAATCATCATTTACTATTATTTCAATAATCGTACAACATACCTAACAGGTTTAACATTTTTAAATTGTAAAAATAATTATAACAACTTAACTGAAAAGTGAAATAAAAAAATCTACTTAGTCATAAAAAAACAAAAATTATTCAAACTTCTTCTAAATTAAAGTAATCAGGCATTTTAATCACTTATAAAATTATGACTTGATCGTTTTTTTTTTTAATTTTTGTACATATTTAAATGTACTTAATTCAATAAATTGTACTAAGGCTTACTTACTAAGTAATTTATTGAATTGGAACGAAATAATAAAAAAAAACGATGAAGCACTAAACGTAACTAACTTATGTACAGACGCCAGCAGGTCAAGCTACCCGAAACTGTCAAATTTTCCCAATCAACCATGGACCTTAATGCTTCAGGGATAAAGTTGAAAATCTATTAAAGAAATCTGACAGATTATAGTAGCTTGATGTGCTGGCGTCTGTACTAAAAAGTAACTTATTTATGATATAAATTTGTATTCATAATTAGTTTAAAATTATTTATGAATTGTTACTATAAATTATTTTAATTATTATTACACGTTAGGGCGTATAAACCATTTACAATTAACGACTATTTTTACGCCCTGAGTTAATATAAATTATGGTCATTACATCATAACAAAAGTACAAAAAAAAAACATTCGGCCTTTACATTGAAAATTTACCTTTTTTAAGAGGCTATGACCGAAAATTTCTGGGTCGTATTAACCATTTTTGTGCGAATTTCTGCATTTCGTATATACAGATCGATAGAGAAAAAAATTCTGAGAAAAATGGTATATTTATCTCAATTTGGCCAAAATGGTTTATACGACCTTTCTACCCAAAGGTATCGAACTATAGCAAAAAGTGTCGTTACAACTTTTAGTCTTAATTTTTTCCGTCTAGCCCCCTTTCGCAACGCGCGATAAGGAACTTCGTTCCAATTACGTGTCACGTTGTTTGTCCGCGATGGACTCCTAAACTACTTAACCGATTTTAATCAAATTTGTACACCGTCTGCAGTTTGATCCAAGTTGAAAGATAGGATAGCTTACATCTCAATTTATGATCACAATATTATTTTATTGCAAATTATTTGTCTATTATTTGACAGTCACAATTATCTGTTAGCTCCAAACGATTCTAACAGATGGCGATATCTGTTGACTGGATTGAGTAAGTATTCAATAGATGGCGCTATGTCAAACTTTCAAACGTTTCATATAAGCTACAATTAATAGCATAACCACCACGTGTTGCTGAGGCTAAAGTATAGGTTAAATTTATTTTGTAGTAAACGAAATGCACTGAATTTTACTTTTTCAATTTTTGGTGTTACTTAGACTGAAGTATAATATACAGGGTTATTGGTAAAACACCAACAACCTCTAAAGAGGTCATTGTACAATGACCTCTTAAGAGGTTGTTGGTGTTTTACAAATACATTATTCACAACTTTTAATATAGGACCAAACCTGTAATCGCGAAAAAAAAATCAGCTGCTCCCTACATTTTGACGAGTTATGCGAACACAAATGTAGGGAACAGCTGATTTTTTTTTTGCGATTTCAGTTTTGGTCCCGTAGTAAAAGTTGTTCATAATGATGAGTACAATGACCTCTTAAGAGGTTGCTGGTGTTTTACAAATAACGCTGTATATAAATATAAATCAATATAAATATTTGAAATAAATGATTTGTCTTTGACTTTGAGCCTGGGGGACCCCGTATGGTATGAGGAGCTCGTCGCTTGTCCAATCACCGATCCTGGAGCATTGTCGCCTACCCGTGACGTAGCCCAAGTAGCATTTTGTTCTCTTTTATAGTTCACATTCAGTTCACTGGTGATCTCTAAGCATAAGACATGTCTTATGCTTAGAGATCACCAGTGAACTGAATGTTGTTGTTTTAGGAGTGTAAAAATGTCCTATTAAGTAACTATTGGTGTTATAATAGGATAACATTACTCTTCTAGTCAGCTTTCATTTTAAAAGCTGAACAAGAGCATTTTAAGAGGAGAACTATACGGCATTGGCTATTTAAAGGTTCACATGTATGGTGTTATAATGCTGGCATTTTAGTACAACACATGTGAACATTAATGCACCCAAAAGCTGTTGTGTAGCACCTGTTGTGGACCGTTATTCAGCTTGTTGCTGTAAGTGGGTCTAGTCTGTGATATATTAATCAGCCTTTATATTATTCTCTAAAAGAGCGTTTAATGAGTTCACATGTGCGTTTAAGGTATATTACACGCACCACTATTGATATCTAGTAACACTGACAGCTGTTTATTTGTTCACGAGTACCACATTATTATCCTTTTAAGATATGTTGACATTATAATGGCACACATGTGAACATTTCTAGAGCTCACGACATTATAATGGTACACATGTGAAACTTTAAAGAGTTCACCGCATTAATTTGGAACTACAATGGTTCACTGTAGTTGAAGAAAATGGCCACCATTTTGTTCACTCATAACCTATATTTTTTCTAAATTAATTATGGTTTTATCACATACTACGGAATTTTCGTGATTAATTTTGTAGTAATTGTTCAATTAAAAAGCCATAGACTAATTTAGATGCCATAAAAACACAAATATGAAAAATAGCATTGTTCGTCCCCGGTTATTTAGTTTTTTTTTTTTTTTGATAAAAAGGCATTATTCCTGAGGCGCGTGAAAATTTTAACTCTAAATATGTATATACTTTACAATAAATTTACAATACCCATAATATTGACACAATAGAATATAATAAGGATTCCGATACCAGGACGGTCGTCGTGGACTTTACGAGCAATTTACGGAAAGAAAAGTTTATTCAAATGTATAAAAAGTACAACAAGGAAAACAATAAATTGTCTACAGAGCATCTGAAAATCAGCGGCCCTGCTAAACCTATATTTGTGTCCGAAAATCTTTCACCAAAGATGAAACGTTTGTTTTTCCTGGCCCGCGACTTTGCCAGCACTAATGGGTACCGGTACTGTTGGATTAAAAATGGCAAAATTTTTGTTCGAGAAAAGGATGGAACCCAACATATCATGATTAGGGATGAGTCTGACTTTCCGAAAAAATGACTAGGCATCTATCAATTAATTATAGTATGTCGTAGTAAGGTCGTTTTTTCTCTTATATTATTGCTGTATTAAGATTACGTAGAATTAATTTTTCGGAGATTTAAAAATATAAAAATTCAATTATTAATCATTATGCATATTTTAAAATCAGTAAATACATCACTAATGTTATATTATCATTGTAATATTACTATACACACACATTACTACCTACATTCGCTATACTCACAACGGCAGATTTATTCTGTTCAAATTCTACTACAAATGGAATACTTTGGTATCTCCTGTACAATATCCAGACATTTCGGATTATACTATGTTACGTACAATAAATCAAATCATTTGTTTGTTCTCAGACTTGATTATGAATAACAATGATAAAATAATAGATGATATAGAACACCTTTCAGTTTCAGCATCACATAAATGCTCCCCAGAACAAGTTGACTCATTCCTACATAACGTTAATCACGGCTTGAAAATTTTTCACGTTAACATCAGAAGCATCGGCAGCATTTCAAATTTTAACGGCCTCCTGATATTGCTTCATCGAATAAAGACACAATTTGACGTCGTGGTCTTATCGGTGTGCTGGTTACGTAAATGCCCTCAACTTCCCCTCATACCGGGTTTTGTATCTAATTATTCGGATCACTCAAACCAAAATGATGGAGTTGTGGTGTATACTAAGGTAGAGTTACAGTTCCTTTTAGAAAAGCCTATGCTGGCCGATGCAAATTGCCTTACACTCAAATTTAAAAATGAGGTAGCGTTAATCGCTTTATATAGGTCACCTTCAAATAGAAATATTCAGCACTTTATTACTAGTCTAGATGTAATCCTCAATTCACTAAATGCTTACAGAACCGTTATTTTGGTTGGTGATATCAATATTAACATAGCCCCAAATTGGGTTGATTCGAACTCAGACATGTACCTTAATGCTGTTGCTTCACACGCCATGTTGCCCGCTCATGTTTTCCCGACACGTAACGATAGTTGCATTGACCACGTTATGCTAAAATCAAATAAACCAGCCATCACCCTAGTTCTTGACTCTCTAATTACTGACCATGCTCCTGTTGTGGTTTTCTGTGATCTGAAATTAGATATCCCTAAATCACCTTCCCGTCAGCACCGTGTAGACATACATGCTTGCGTAGTGGCTCTTGAGAACGCTGATTTTACTCCCGTTATGAGCTGCCAAGATGCTGAAACTGCTGCTTCCATCCTGGTCAAACTTGTTTCCTCAATTGTTGATAAAAATAGCCGTGATTCTGTTGTCCCGAACCGAAAACGCATTATCAAGCCATGGATCACACCTGGGCTCCTAAGGTGTATACGAAACCGGGACAACATGTATCGCAAAATGAGAAGGGATGCTGATAATAGTACTCTGAAAATCACCTATAATCGACATAAAAATGTTTGCAACAATCTATTAAAGAAACTAAAACGAGAATATGAACGACATGAATTTGAAAAACATCGCAAGAACCCAAAAGCTACTTGGAATCTCATTAGAACTATCTCGAATCTTCAAAAGAGTAATGCCTCTGCCAGTGAGTTGTTATCTATATCTCCAGATCCAACTCAATCACTTGATTTTGTTAACGACTTTTTCGCAAACGTGGGAACAAAACTGGCATCTAAAATCTTGTAACTCTCCAAACTATAACTCTGTCAACATTTCGGACTCTGGCACTTTGGATGTCCCCCCTAACTCGATGGCTATTTATGGCACGGACAACGAAGAGATTGATTATCTTATTCGTGGCCTACGACTAACTAGTGCTACGGGTTGGGATGGTATCCCCGCAACTGTAATCTACAGCGCTAGAAGCACTCTTGTGCCAGTTATCTGCCACGTCTTCAACCTTGCCCTTACATCTGGATTATTCCCAACGGTGTTCAAAAAAGCCGTTGTGCACCCTATTCACAAGAGTGGAGGCAGAGACAGTGTCAACAACTATAGACCCATATCTGTATTATCAATTCTGTCTAAGCTCCTCGAAAAAGTTCTTAACAAACGTCTGCTGGATTACCTTAGCTCACAAAATATCCTCGCAAATAACCAATATGGATTCAGATCAGGTAAAAACACAGAGGATGCCATATTAGATTTAATAGGGTCAGTAGCTCAAAATCTAAATAACAAGGATAAATCTATAGCTATCTTCCTTGATCTTTCTAAAGCTTTTGACACTGTCTCTGTCCCCCTTCTCCTCAGTAAACTAGAAAGGATTGGTATAAGAGGCCTACCGCTTGGTTTGTTTAAGAGTTACCTTAGTGGTCGCTCGCAAATCATTAAGATAAACAACCACACCAGTAAGGAAGCATTCCTCACCTACGGAGTTCCGCAAGGTAGTGTCTTAGGACCTACCCTTTTCCTCGTTTACATAAACGAGCTCTATAAACTGGAACTGAGAAACTCCAAAGTAATTGCTTACGCTGATGACACTGTTATCCTGGTTCGTGGCGGTGACTGGAATGAAGCTCGACTTCAGGCAGAGTCAGCCTTGCGAGTTATTATGAGATGGCTCACACAGAATCTGCTCACTCTCAACTTGGATAAAACTAGATTCATCACTTTCAGTCCAAGGAAAGCGTCACAGCCAGCCCCACCCTTCCGTCTGACAGCTCATGTGTGCCATACAATGAGGACTGCCACCTGTGGACGGGCACAGCTGGCTGTCCTAAAGGTGATGGCCTTCAAACCCTATCGCTTCCCTACCAGCGAACTGTACACGCTATGGAAGCTACCTACAGTAAGACACTCTTTTGTGCTAAGTACAGTGTTGCGGAAACATTCTAACTTGTCTTTTGATCCTGAGTTTAGAAGACAAAAACGTAGAACTGACAGAGTCTGCCCGACATCGGGTGTTAAATTAGAAATTGTCCGCCGGCAGTTCATTTTCCGCGGTCCCGTGCTCTATAATAGAATAAATAAAGTGCTTACTATTTATCCATGTACTCTCCGGGATTGCAAAAGAACTATTGATCAATGGCTTCATACTCTCACATACGAAGAACTGGAGAATTTAGTCAAACCCTGAATAGAATAGAATAGAATAGAATAGAATAGAATAGAATAGAATAGAATAGAATAGAATAGATTTATTTATTTGCAATGAATGTAGGTACATATTATTAGGTGTTACAGAGTTTTGTGGTTCCTTGTACATTCTACCTTAATTGGCATGCAAATTTTAATTTTAAAAGAATTTAATAAAACTTATCATTTAAGAATTCTTGTACTGAATAATAACACTTGTGTAAAAGTAATTCTGTAACATGCTTTTTAAATTTTGTTAGTGGTTGATCCTTGACATTATTTGGTAACTTATTATAGACAAGCGGTGCCATACAAATAACACTTTTTCTTAAAAGAGCAGTCTTAAAAAGACCTGTGCTTAAAAGATTTTTATATTGGGATCTAATACTTATTGTTCTTTTTCGAGTTTCTTTCAAGGTGGTAAACAAGTGTGAGTTCGTTTTAACAAATATACATAATTCCAATATATAAAGACATGGGAAGGTTAAGAGTTTATGAGACTGAAATATAGGTAGACAACTGTCAGTTACTTTTAGGGCGAATATAGCTCTGATACAGCGTTTTTGAGCTTTAAAAATACTTACTTTCTCGCTACAATTGCCCCAGAAAATTACACCAAACCTCAAAAGTGAAATAACTAATCCGTGGTAGGCAACCAACACGCTAGACAGGTCCACTTTTTTGGACAAATTGTGCAGCATGAAAGCCGATGTACTCAATCTCTTACAAATACTCTCTGCTTGAGGCTTCCAAGTGAGTTGGCTATCAATTAATATACCCAAAAATTTTGCAACATCCACTGTGCCTACAGCTTGACCATTGTGGTTTATATTCATGTCATTAGGGGAGATTCTTTGAAAAAAATGCATAACTTTGGTCTTTTGAAGATTTATTAATAAATTATTATGATTTAGCCAATTTATTAGAGAACCGAGTGTGTTATTAATATCTTGTTCATAATTTTGTTTATTGGTACATTTTATTATAGACGTACTGTCATCGGCGAATAATACCATTGGATTTGGTGTTTGGCGGGGGAGGTCGTTTATATACAGTAGAAACAACAAAGGGCCTAGGACGCTGCCCTGAGGGACGCCATATTTGATTACTCTGTATGAAGATCTGTATTTTAATTCATTTTTTGTTTTTGGACATATCCTAGATACCTCGGTACATTGTCTGCGGCCATATAAATAAGATTTTATCAAATTCAGGGCATTTCCTCGAATTCCGTATGCTTGAAGTTTTCTAAGAAGGATATCGTGATTAACATAATCAAACGCTTTAGACATATCTGCATAAATTGCACATATGGGTGTCTTAACATCTACAATAGGCAGTATTTTAAAAAGGAAATCGTAAATTGCCATATTAATATTTTTATTTTTCCTAAATCCCTTCTGTTCATCGCATAATATATCGTAACGTGTCAAAAATGAGTAAAGTCTTTCATAGATTATTTTTTCTATTAATTTTGAGAAAACAGGTATCAAGGCAATAGGTCTATAGTTTGACATATCTTCTTTGCAGTTCTTTTTAAAAATAGGTTTTACAATAACTGTTTTGAGGCTTTCCGGAAATATACCGCTGTAAATGCTAACGTTAATTATATGCGCTAGAGGAAAAGCTATGCAGTCAGAAACAAATTTAATAACTTTAATAGAAATCCCATCGTAACCAACACTTTTTTTATTTTTTAAAGATTTTACAATACGAATAACATCTTGGGGGACTATTGGTTGTATAAAAATTGAATGGGGATTGCTGTTTATAGTATTTATTACATTATTTGAAGTTGTAGGTTCTTCTATATCTGAAATTTGGTCAATAAAGTAATTGTTGAATGACTCGGCTATTTCTTTAGGATTTGTTATACTTTTTTCTCCTTTTTTTATTTGTAATATAGGTTCACTTGTTGTTTTTGAATTATTTATAACTTGCCATGTGGTTTTACATTTATTAGTAGAATTATTAATTAGGTAATTGTTTTGAGCTTTTTGAGTCAGTCTGATGATTTTTTTAAATCTTTTTGAATAGTTTTTAAATGTAGCTTTGTTTCCAAATGTAGGTTTCATTCTTTGTTGCCAGAGTAATTGACGCTGTCTTTTACTGCATATACGTATGCCCCGCGACAACCATTTTATCCTTTTATCAGATCTTATTGTGACTACTTTATAGGGGAAACATAAATCATATAGAAGTAAAAATATTTCTAGGAAATTATCGTAGGACTTATTAGGATCTTCTGTGGCGTATACATCAGAAAATGATAAACTCTGAAGATAGGATTTGAATTTCATTAGGTTATCAGCAGAAATATCACGTCTTAACGTTTTCCAATATTTAATTTGGCAAGACTTAATGACTTTCACTTTTAATATTTGGGCTGTATGGTCTGATAAGCCGAAGTCTATTACCTCCGATTGACAGTTATGTTTACAGTTGTGGGCAAAGTTGTCCAAGCAAGTATTGCTGCTGACACGAGTTGGTTGATTAATTTCTAGTTTGAGGTTGTAGCTCGTAAGAAAGCATTCGAAGTCTAACGTAATCCTATTGTTTTTTAATATGTCTATATTAAAGTCTCCGCATAATATAACTTTTAAACTTTTCTTTAAACATATCATTTTTAATACAATATCTAAATTTTCATAAAATTTGCTCAGGTTACATAACTTTGGCGGTCTATAAACACATACAACTATAACTTTTTGAAAAGGCAGTTCAATAGCACAGCATTCTATAACTCCAGGTATCGAACATCTCACCATGTCTGGCAGTTCTTTGTAAACTAAATGATTTTTAACTAAGATGCAGGCTCCGCCGCGTTTCTTATTAGGCCGAGCATAACATGCCGCTAACTTATAGTTTGGAATAAGCAATAATTCTTCTTGTCCAGACATTATGAAATGCTCGGTAATACATAGAATATCTACAGAAATATGTTTATTTAACAGTTCCTGAATATAAATTGTGAGAAGGTCAGTTGTATTTATGAGACCGGCTATATTTTGATGTAGTACGATTATGGTATCAAAGAAAAAAAATCACTAATTGAAGAACTATTCTCTGTACTAGTTATCAGGTTTTCTGAATAAGTAGTGAAGCCATTTATAATTGACAGTAGATTTTGGAAAATATTTCTCATACCATGATCGTTTATTTTCTTATTATGCTCAGAAAACATGCTAAAATCATATGACAAATCTAAATTAGAATCTAGTACTGTTACGTATTCATAAGTTTCCAAATCGAGATGCAATAAATTATTGAAAGTTTCTATACGCCAATTGAACATTGTTGAGTAGTAACTTAGTTTAAAAGTTGGAACACAAAGTATAACGTTTGTATGTTGTATTTTTTTAATCGTTTCTCTTAGTTCTATAACTATATTCACATAGTCTTTGGTAGCTCGGAAGTCTTCCTCTCCAATCATAATCACGCAGAAGTCTAGCATGGTGTAGTCGTCCAATTTTTTATCCAATTTATTGATAAGCTGAAGTGTTCCGCAGTTTGGAGACATATAATGACATACTTGGAAATTTCGGAATGTCTCTTCAGCTATCGATAAAATTTTATTCCTTTTATTAGTACTGACGATACATATTTTGTTTCTTTTGTGTGTGATTTTTTTTCTGTTGCTATCACTTTCTTTGTGTACTTTTTGTTCCGTAGTTATAGGTTGTGTTTTTGAGGGTGTTGCGGCAGCAGGGCTACAAATAGTTGGTTCATGTAAGTCCATCAAGGATGGTACACTTGATTTTTTCTTCTGAGACCCTTTACAACGAGGAGTAGATATCTTAAATTTTTTATTTGGAGTGCCTATATCCTGAGTCAGTTTCCTCGTAGCTTTTTTTAGGAGCTCATGTTTGGAATCCATATCGATTATTGTTTTTTTAAGTTTACCGTTTTCGATGGATAAATTATTAATTTCTTCGTGCGCAGAGTTTAGTTCCATGTTCAATTGTTCAATTTTTTGTTGTAGTTCCATTATTTGTAGTACATTTTCTTCTGCAGACATGTTTGGTAGGCTGTTAGAGGTGCCATCTAGTGTCGTATTGACTAAGCTGTTCTCGTCATCGCCCGATAACTCAGTAGATTTGGTACGTGTCTTCGGTGTCTTTCTAAACGTTATGTTTTCAAAGAAATTCATTGTATTAAATGCTCCAGACAAATTATAAAATCTCCCAAAAGAATTTCGGTAGGTGAGGATCGATCCCACGCCTACGTGAATGTTGTATTAATAAGACCGCACCTTACGATGCTAGGCCAAATGTTCAGTTAGAATACGTTGTGAAATTTGACTTCCCTTTCTAGTATTAATAATATAAATATAAGGTAGGTCGGTTCTTCGTAATGACGCCAAGTTTGAATTGACCGTTTTTTTTTTTTTTTTTCTTCTATTGTCTTAATTATAACACAACGTATTCTTTGCACAGTTTATATAGGTTTTGATTCACTTCAGTACCGATAGTTTTGGTTGTTTTTGGTAGGTTTATTAGACCACATCACTGAAATTATGTCTTTATTGGAGTTAAGTTTATTTTCAAAGAGGTGTTGCGCTCATATTTTAAGACGTATATAACTTCACTGATTCTGTTTGTAATCACTGGATAACAATGTCACACAATAATTAGTGTCTGTTTTCACTTTTAGAGATAGACAATGCACTAGAAAACTACTTTAACTATTTTTACAAATAAAATAATACGGAGCTATTTGTTATTGATGACTAGCTGTCAGCTGAAGATCTTTCTTCCGTAGACATGCACACCAAATACACGTAGGTAGCGTAGTGTGCTCGTGGGGAGGTTCCACAAGCACACTCTACACCTACACCCACAGACACGCATTACACTCACATACAACACTCCCACATGCACAACATTAAGCACTTCTACATATTTTAATTAATTTTTTTTTTTTTACTATTTTATTTTTAATATTTTTATTTTATTATAATAGTTATAGTTTTTTTTTTATCCCCTAATGTATTTTATCTCTAAAATCTGGAACGCTGTCGTCTCCCTTCTTGGAGGTGGGCGTTAATAGCTGCGACACAGTTTTGTAACTAATGCAGCTATTTACGTACGCAATGAATTTGTAAAATGTGTTTTTGTTCCAATAAAGATTATTATTATTATATTATATAAACACAAGTACTAAGTACCAGTAATAATAAAATGACATTAAAAATTCACATAGACACTCGCACGACCAGATGTTGCGCGTAGTATTATATTAAAAATAAATATTTATTACAAAATGTGGTACTCAAGTGATAATTAGGAGAAAAAGTGGCCTACTAGTAGTTTTTAGGGTACACTCTTGAGCGTTAATTACTATAGAGATTGTATAATTGTTCACTCGTTACTTTTTATAACTCTCTTGTCTGTATGAAGAACCATACGCAATCTTATATAGTGCCGTTGATCAGCTTTAAGACCACTGTTCTCTCCTAAACTGCCATTAAAGTGCTACTATTCTGCTACTGTATATCTTTTGTGAACTTAAGGCTGAATAATTTGTGCCCAAACCGGTGGTATAAGGGCTGTATAGGGTGCTATAGAGCACTTATACTGCTTAGATAGACAGCTTAAAGAATAAATGTGTACCATTAGTCAACCGCTATAGAACCCCCAGTGCTACTTGGGAGGTAATAAAAATGTAATAATATGGGACAAAAATTAATGTTAATTTCTGAACAAAAGTAAATAATTTGATGAATTATAATTTAAGTAGGTACTTACCTATTTACTTACACAAATCATATTTTATTTATTTACATAGGTAGTTAAAAACAAGTCGTGTCTACATATAGCTTATTTACCAGCTATAATCTCTTAAAATATTACGTGTATGAATAGATACACCATAGATATAATATATTTTTTTTAAATTGGCATTAAAAAGCAATGAAACCTTCATTACCTTTGCTGAGAAGAAAAAAAGCGCCCATCTCTTGACTAGTATTAATAGGTACATTAATTATGTGGCGCACCTTCCCGAACTAATGCGGGAATGCGAAGTAAAAAGCACGTGTTAGAGTATTTAGTATAAACTAAAAGTATATGTACCTATATATTACCCAAATAACAAGCTTTGAATATCAGAATGGTTACTAGTTAGTTATTTACTGTGTATGAAGGTTATTATTGAATATGGTTTGTAGGGGAAGGGTTTCATGAAGGAAAGCACAGATAGACAAGGCTAAGCATTTATTTTAATTTAGGCTTGTCAGTAATTAATCAGAAAACTAGTCGTCCGTTCGTAAAACTAGGTCATCATGGAGAAGAAGGACAAGAAACTCCATGGAAGCAGTATTAAAGTATTCTATCAATACATTTCTTACGTTGTCATAAATTATCGTTATCTTTAAAAATAATTAATTCTATCTCTTGTACAACGGTCCAAGAGAATTCAAATAATAGCAACATAATAACAATAGCTAGGAATATTGGCCATAATATAACTTACAGAACAACATAGTCATAATAAGCAATAATTAAGGTATAATATCAAATTACTTAACTTACGTGACATCTGGTCGATCTATTCCACATAATAACGGCACTAGAACTAACCAACTGAACATCTGCCAAGCAACTGACCCGATAACGTCGTTACAATCCTTTTTATACACTACCAATGTCTTTTACGTCAAACATCTACCTCCATTTTGAAACAATCACAGATTATCATATATTTTAGCTTAATATCTTCTAACACAGGTAATAACAAACAAATCTTATGTAGTAGAACAGTTTTAAAACATTATAAGGTAATTAATCAATTTAGTAGGAGTTGCTTACTAATTCTTAGACATCATCAAAAAGTATATCAACATCAACTGACAGTATTGTGCCAATCGTTTGAAACCACCTATTATATTAAAATAGCAATATAAAATGTAAGATATACTACAAGTATAATCAAATATTACTTAATCATTTATAGTAATAACATTTAAGTGCTTTTTACACGTTAAGACTGTTGTTTTTTGTAAACACAATATCTAGTTACTTCTACAATAATTAGATACTTCTACGTTGGTCCCAGGCTTCTTAAATGTGACAGATGCCATTATCCAACAAACAATATTCTAATATTATAATTATATCAAAATGAAATATCTAACACACGCGTGTTAAATACTCTACATTGTGAAAAGCGGCGCGATAAGAGTCACCGTACGAACAAATGCCATGACAAGTTTTTACCACAAATATCAACTTTGAAAATTAGGTAATAATAATGTTGAGTACCTATTCGGGGATAACTTTGATGGATGTGTTATAAATAATAGACGCCGCTCCCGGTCCGAACACGGGAACACCTGACATCGTCACGCGGACTCACGCGTCACTCCAAACATTCGTAGTGGATGTATGTGCTGTGTGCTTGATTGCCCGCGTCGCACTTGGTTCGTTTACTTATTATTTAGAGGCGGGAACTTGACCCACTTACATATCAGTCAAGGTTTTTCACAATTGTGTGCAAATGCAGCCTCGGCGGCATCTCGGCGCGCGTCCTGTCGGCGTCGAACTTCCATTACAACACCACTGGACATGACGCTATCTTAGTATCACATTACTTGAGAGTTCCGCGGCTCAGCACTTACGTCTCAAGGCCATCTTGTGTTACTTTGTTCGTCAAGTTCGACTACATCGTTACTTATATTAGGTATTTATAATGCACCAGTGCGTGGGTTCAAGTGTGATGACTTTAACTTGTAGATTTGAGCTCACGGCGCTGGCATCAAGGAATCAAGCGCTTGATTGGGTTTCTATTATAAGTGTTGGTTCGTGCCGACTTGCCGAGTGCCGCGGGTGCCGGCCGTGGCCGCCGGCTTGCCGTCGCTGCTAGTGATAGAACGTCACTCTTTGGTTCGACACAAAGAATGCGTCCAGTCGTCTGCACCGGCGGCGGCGCCACCGACACGGTGCTGTTCACGGGCCTTAGGTATATACATCGGTTTTACACGTGATATGGAAGTACTGTTTGAAGTTATGTAATCATTAGGGATGGGCCGAAATTCGGTTCACATTCGGTTCAACCGAAATTCGGCACCAGAAAAATAATACCTACTTGCACTATTTTGACTGAAATTCAATAGAATTAGAATAGCATTACTGTAAAATAAAATTATGTCTTTTACTCAGTCATTGTCATTTATTTTAGATATGAAGATTGTAAATGTAAACCTTAAATTAAATTAGTTTTCAAAGACATAAAAATTAGACATACTATTACAAAAATGAAATAAACATAGTATTCTTCTAACAAACATCTGGATTACAATTCGTAAATTGAATAAAAAAATCACGTTTTTGGTTCACAAACTAAACATTCATTAACATCAAATATTTTTTTATTATAAAGGTTGGTCAAATTAAACAAACAAATTAAGGTGGATGCTCCAAGGTAGCCCGCGAAATTCAAATTCTTGCGTTTTTTGCAATTAGCAAGTTAGTGTCAGGTTGTATATTGATTAAAATATGATTTGCGACCGCAACAAATATGGTTTTATAGAATTATAATCATTAGAATCAGCAATACAACTTCTTAAGTTAGAATAATCCTCAAAATTTGAATTTCGCGGGCTACCTTGGAGCATCCACTTTAAACAAACTTTTCTCTTCTCATCTATCGACTCACTCATATTTAAAACTAGCTTCTGCCCGCGGCTTCGCCCGCGTGGATGTCGGAAATTATCCCACGGGAACATGCTAACAGGATAAAATGTATGTGCTTCCCCAAAATGCCATCTATCTCGCGGGCCCTTTGTGGCTAATTACAATACAAAACCAATTGTGTCTCATTAATGGTGATTAAGAGGGTACCTATATGATATCTTTACCTAAGTACCTACCTAATCCGCCGCGGGAGACGCTCCGGGCGTCGGGAGCCGCGTGACGACTCCCGGCCACCGTAGGCGCGGGCCTGCGGGCGGAGAGTAATGGGTAGCTCTCCGTCCGATCAGGACTAGGCCCGTGCCGGACGGCGTGTTCGTGTTCCACGCGCGCCTCAAAGAGATGTCAGCAAAGTGACGGGGCCCCACAGGGCCGAAGCCTGCCAGGGTAGCGGGACCATCCGAAAGGGTTTACCGCTGCCCTGGAACATAAAGGGCTAAGGAAGGAACACGGGTGGGTTTTAGTCAGTAAAAGTCTGACACTCCCTTCTGCTCCACCCAGAGCGGGAGGAGTCATTTGATGATTTCCCATCTTCAAAAAAAAAAAAAAAAAGTACCTACCTAATTTAAAAAAAAAAACAATAACAGAAAATAAAACCTAGGTACCTAAATAAACCTATTTCTGATGATAACTAATCTAAACTCAATAAATAAGCAAAATCCCTAAAAACTAATATAATATCTATACGAATGACTAATATTAACAACCTACCTAACAGTATTATAAAATAACCTACGGTCACGACGTACACTATCAAAATATACTACCTATACCTACTTTAAAATTAAAATCTATACCTGCGACTTATATAAAAATAAAACCTAAATAACTCTAAAAACTAAAAGGAATAAAAATGAACTCCACTGCGGGTGACGTAACCTACGACAAACTTATTATTTGCGGTTGGTACAGTAATCGGGTCTAGAGATCGAACCGCAAAATTAAGTTTGTTTTTTATTGTATATACTTTTCCGGGATAAAAAGTACCCAGTGTGGTGCCCAGGATATTAAAGAATAATTATACCAAGTTTCATCGTAATCGAACCGGTAGTTTTTGCGTGATGCCTGAACAAACAGACAGACAGACAGACAGACAGACCGACAGACAGACAAAACATTTTTTAATCACATTTTTGGGTTCGGTGTCGGTCTAGTAACACCCCCTGCTATTTATTTTTTTGATATTTTCAATGTACAGAATTTTCACTTCTACAGATTTATTATAAGTATAGATGTACAGAATTTTCACTTCTACAGATTTATTATAAGTATAGATTTACTAGAGGCAGGTTATGGTGCAAAAACACCAAAGACTCTGCCTTAACTGGCAGAAATTTGTTACGTTTTTTTTCGTATACATTTCCTGCCTCCGACAAATGTCGCTCAGACTAAACAGAGCTTCCAGGAGACGATAAATATATTCGAGCCAAGTAACTCATGTTAGGGAACTTGTCTTTATACTTAGACCACCAGCCATATGGACATAGGTCTTTGAGTAGCAGAACTTCATTGAGATATCTGTCATGACGTATTTGCTAATGACCGGTCGGCTCCGGGCCACGCGGTGGGAGCGCGGTGTGGGGGCGGGGTACATCTAGCAATAATATTGAAGTAAATGCGTAAACAAGTCACGACGTGTCGCTCTCGAGAAAGCGCTTGAAATTGGACCGAAGTTCGGCCGAACTTCGGCCGAACTTCGGCCGAACTTTTTTTTTTAACCGAATGTTCGGCCGAAGTTCGGATTCGGTTCAAACCACATTCGGCCCATCTATAGTAATCATCTCTAGCGAGAGTCGGTTGACATCCAAAACGTACGTAGTCGTAAACTTGAGTCATATTCAAATAAAATTGTTTGTACAAGATGACTATTTATCAGGGCTCGGAAACTGGTTGAAATTCTTAACCGGTTACGGTCATTGACCCCAAACCGAAATCGATTTAGGTTACAGGTTGCACTTCACCGGTGTTAACCGGTTTTTTAAGGAAACCGGTTTTTCATGAATTTGGTTTTGATCGTGAAAATTAACCGGTTAAAACCAAATTTGAACCTCCGCGGCCCCCGCCACTCTCGCAAGCACGGTCTGGACGTTGCGATGTCATTTAGTTACAAAATAGTCGCATCAAGTCGCATGCAAGTTCGCAACGTCGTTGCCACCGTTTTCCTTCACCTTTCGTAACTTCGTAGTTTTATTTGAATTAATGAATTAAAAACTTAATGCCCAGCCAGCCTGAGTTCAAACTGCTGGACACAATGTATCTCCGCTGCCTGATGATCTAAGACGTTCGAAATGTGTTCAAAATTTTGTGACGGGGACGATAGTGATAACCTGAATTTGTGACTGAGAATCTTTGAGTAGTTTCAAAGATATTGATCATTTAAATTTTCCCATACAAATACTGCAGTAGGGTTACCAATATTGTAGGTTTTATGTAGGACTAAGTATATTTTAAGGTGTTTTCTTTAATGGACGAAAATCCGTGTATTGGTGATACTAATACGAACAACTGTAGGTATTTAAATCAATAGAAGACAAAAGCACAGTATTTATTGTAATACTGTGACAAAAGTGTAGAAGTGAGGAAAGGGGGGGGGGGGGTAATTTTTTAATGTTATTCATAATCATCATCAGGCAGCGGAGATAGAAGTATCCAGCCAGCTTAAACTCAGGCTGGCTGGACATTAAGTTTTATTGATTTCTCGTAAACCCCTACATGTGACGCCATAAATCAAACGTTATTACTGTTACACATTGCATCACTAAATGTTAGTAAAGGAATCATATTCGAAAACGCTCCCGTTATTGAGATTCGGAAGTGCCAGCCAGAAGGTTTATACGTAAATTCAAGCTGGCTGGACACAGATTTTTGCATTTTACTACTAAACCGCTGTACGTATCACAAAACTTTTACCTCGATGCCTGTTACAAATTTATGTGACGCCCGTTGATATATGCAAAAAGTCGTCAAAATCACTTCCGTTACCGAGATTGAGAGACGTTTTCGATCGATTATCTAAGATTCTGTAGCGTTACAAATTCTGAAATAAGGGTGTTTAGCCGTCACATATAGTGCCCTATTGACCTAGTTAAATGTGAGCTATTTTGAAGATTTGTCCAGCCAGCCTGATGATGAAATGATAAATAAAAGATTATTTCTCAAAAGCTTAAAAAACCGAAGTATGTTTAAAATTTAAGAGTTTATACGTGTGCAGTAGTTTAAAAATCAGGGTAAAAATACGCGAACTAAGCGACAAACGATCGGTGATTAGCTCATCGACTGCGAGTAATACTTACCACTCGAAAGTGTGGTCTTAACTTGCTGGGAGGTGCGGAGATAAAGGGATAACATTTTAAAATAATTCAACATTTTGCAAATTCAACCTTTGCCAACATTATCGACTGTTTTATCGACACCTTTGTACATTTATGAAACTTTGGTACCTCGTTGCATAGCTGATTAAATGAAGATGTCTTCTCCGTAATTTGTGTTTTTGTACAATTTTGAGATAACCGCTGTCAAAGTTCGTGTACGTAGATGATTTTTGAAAATTGGTAATAAACTGCTTACCTTTAAAACTGTTTGCTATTTTAGAAAATTTGGTTACATCAATAGGTGTGTTAAAGTATTAGGTAGCCAATGGAATAGCTATGAAAGCCATTCAATTAGAGAATTTAGAGATAAGTGATATTTAGTGACGAATTCTGGGAAATTTTCAAAAAAACATAAAAATTGGTTTTACTCGGATTCCATGAATTTTCGCCTAGCCTTTATGGGGTGCTTAATTGTTGCAAATGGGTCACACTATCACGCGCTGGAAGGAACACGTCGACTTACCAGTCACCCTGTATACAGGGTTGATACGACCTATGAGATTTCCCTTGAAATACCTACTACTTCTGCCCATAGAAGTGAACAACTTTTCCAAGAAAGTAATAGTCTATTCCGAACAAAATGTTGGATCTCCCGTACTAATTTTGATCAGCTGATGATAACTTTATACGCTGGGTACTACAGGTATGTGCCCGACCCAGTTCTTGAAAATGAAAATATCACATTGTACTGGGATCGATCCATCATCACTGACAGGACCATTGTTGCCAATAAGCCTGATATAGTGGTGGTGGATTGATCAGAGCGGCGCGCAATGATTCTTGAAATAACCGTCCCGCATGATGAGAACCTCGTGAAAGCCGAGAAAGATAAACAAATCAAGTATCTTGACTTGGCTCGCGAGGTTGTCGACATACCGGTTGGGATGTGGACTCAGCGATCATTGTGCCGATAGTCGTGACAGCCAATGGCTTAATAGCCAAGAGCCTCGACCAACACCTGAGGAGGCTCTCGTTGGGCAGCTGGATCAAAGGCTTGATTCAGAAAGCGGTACTTCTGGACACGGCTCGCATTGTCAGGAGGTTCCTCTCTCTGGAGCCCTGACCGCCGGTAGCTTGGACCCTGTTCCCGATACCGGTGGGCTGCTATTTTTTATATTTTTTAATGTTTTTTTTTATCATTTTGTTTATAAAAATATTGAAAAACGTAATTTATAAGTAATTAGATGAAATAAAGAAAATAATAATATATTTATTCAAAAAATTATAAGGCATAAAAATTGGTACAGTTTTGCATAAAACTTAGCTATCACATTCACCACAATAATAAAAATAGTTATATCTCCGCTGTGAGTTTACGAATTGTCCAAACGCAATGAACGAGGAGTGAGTAGCGACTAGCGTAGGTTCGACGGCTCGACGCTTTATTTGCGGCGCGCAAAGAACTAAGCAAGTCGAAACATTGGTTGTATTTGACGTCCTCAGATCAAACATTTTTGTCCTAATATTTTCTGGGATACTAATGTCACTATAACTTGTTGGAAGTGTTAAAAAAGTAGGCAAAAAATATTTACAAATTACGGAATTAACCGGTTAATTTGGGTGTCAAAACCGTTTGTGCTTATGTAACCGGTAACCTTTATCATTTGTGTTACATAAGAACAGTTCACTTGTTTAACCGGTTAATGAAGGAACGATATATTTACCGGTATTTAATCGAAATTAACCGCTCTTTTTAAACCGGTTCAGAGCTCTGCTATTTATGTGGCGCCTGGCGACGTGTCTCGAGACACGTGTTGCGGGCGGTGTGTTCTAATACACTCGAGAGCAATGAATCCGGGTCACTTGAAGAATCCTAAAAATCTCGGAAACTAAAAATGCTAGGTTAATGCAATAAATTGTATTTAATAGACAATGTAATACTCCTTAAATGAAGGTATTAAAACTTCTTAGTTATTGTAAAGTTATATCATAAAAAAATCAAATTTGAAAAAGGGCCACTTTCGAAGATGGAACTACGAAATTACAGCATTTGGTTTTGCTTTTGTTTGTAATCTGTCATTTATGTGGGTACATAAACCATGTTGATAGTGCTCTATATTCATTATTCAAGCTGAAATTATGTCGCTTACGCCTGAAGAATGCACCAGAATACTTACAATGCTGGAAACCGGCCGGAGTCAGCGCGATACTGTCGGTGTGTCGCTGTCAACAGTACAAAGCGTTCTCCGACATTACGAAGAAACTGGTTCTAACCTACGCAGACCAGGAACGGGCAGAACCAGGTGTACCACAGCACGAGAAGACCGATACTTGGTGAACATCATGCTTCGAAATCGCTTTCTCACAGGAACTGAACTCACAAATCAGTTTCGACGCCTCGGAGGAAGTAACCCAAGTGCATGGACAGTAAGACGTCGGCTTGCTGAATCTAACTTAAAACCCCTTAGACCTGCAAACGGCCCTAAACTGGAGCGTGGGCATCGTATTTCAAGACTAAGATATGCCCAGAGCCACGTAAATTGGAGTATTGAAGATTGGTCAAAAGTTATGTTCTCCTCCGAATCAAAATTTATGCTCTACAAGCACGATGGAAGACACAGAGTGTATCGAAGACCAGGGGAAAGATTCAAGCAAGCATGCATCGAAGAAAAAATAGCCTACGGTGGTGGGTCTGTACTTGTGTGGGCCGGAATTTCTTCTGAAAGTCGCACAGAGCTGGTGATCATAGAAAACGGCTCTTTAACTAGCGTAAGATATGTGGAAGAAATCCTCAATGATCACGTTGGTCCATTTATGGTCAATTTAGGTGAGTATGCTATATTTATGCATGACAATGCCCGACCTCATACAGGTAGGATTGTGAATGACTACCTTCAAGAGATGAACATTACTCATATGGAGTGGCCAGCGCGCAGCCCGGATATCAACCCGATCGAGCATGCTTGGGACGAGCTAGGCAGATGCGTAAAACAACGAAACCCTCCCCCAATCACGCTTCGTGAGGTCAAAATTGCTCTCACAGAGGAATGGGAGAATATTCCCCAAAATCGTATAAGGAACTTGGTGTACAGCATGCCAAACCGCGTAAACGCAGTAATGGAAGCACGAGGAGGCAATACGAAGTATTAAAATTCAAGAAAATCGTAACAAAGTTCAAAAATTTCATGTTTCCTATTTTTGTTTTAAGGAGAGATCAGCAGTTTTTTTCTTTATGTAATTTTGTGTTAATAAAATGTATGTTGACTCATATTTTTTTTACTTTCATTTTTACAAATTGTATTTAATAGACAATGTAATACTCCTTGTATTACATTGTCTATTAAATACAATTTATTGCATTAACCTATCATTTTTAGTTTCCGAGATTTTTAACATTCTTTAAGTGACCCGGATTCATTGCTCTCGAGTGTAGTTGCCTTTAAGCAGCACCGCACTCAAACTGGACAGAGACAGGATTAGCTAATGAACAGCATCCGTGTGGTAGGTACGAGAACGCAGAAACAATTAAATCATAATTAAGATTGCAGGAAATGTTGAATACTAATTGAAGGAAAACCTCAGCGTGTCTCAGAAAAAAGACCGTTGTACCTACATATTTGTAGTGAAACTCGCGGCTGGACTAACTTGTACACGCGCATCCCACAGAACAGCCAATATTGCGAATATATTGTTGCGCGCCACAATTAATGCCCGATACATGGTGACATTAGTTACCACTAGCGCCATCTAGTTTCGAGTAGCAGAACTAATAGAGTCACTAGCGCCATCTATTATAGAATAGCGGAACTAATAGAGTCACTAGCTCCATCTATTATCGAGTAGAGATTTCGATGCTGGGACTTAGGTACTAGAACTATCGACATCTGGTTAGTCGGGGCCGGTATGTACCTAATCGAACATTCTAGATGTTTCTACAATAGAAGGTTCTGGAACTATCTGCGGCACTATATAAGGCCGGGACTAGCCGCGCGACCAATCAGACTTGGATCTGCTATAGAAGCGAATACATCGAAAGCGATCTTCAAGAGCGATTGTTGTTTAATTAGTGTAACTTTTGGTAATTTTTGTCGGCAGTTTTTATTGTCACGAACCCGAAGCTCGTAACATATTCTTCCAGAGGCAGACATTACAACGTCATTACTCGTATGTGTGTATGTTTACAACGTACGTAATTACATTTTCCGAAATAACCTCTTTTTCTTCGCTCCGCTTCTAAAGCACTGGCAATACCCTATCGTCGCTTGTTGCCGGGCCGATGTAATCGCCGCTAGGACGCACATGTACTTGTTCCCGGGCCGATGCAATCGCCGCTAGGACGCACATGTACATGTTGCCGGGCCGATGTAATCGCCGCTAGGACGCACATGTACATGTTACCGGGCTGATGTAATCGCCGCTAGGACGCACATGTACTTGTTGCCGGGCCGATGTAATCGCCGCTAGGACGCACATGTACTTGTTCGGAATTGGTCCAATAATGGCTTATGGCTATTGAAAGCCATTCAGCAGACAAATATCGGATTTCGATTGAGGTTGAAGCATAGAAATGTAAAAAACATGAGAAGTGGCAAGGAGGCGTGTCTGTGTCGTCGCGGCATGCCCGAAATGACCATGCACTAGGCAAATGGCCGTCTCCGCGAACTAGTGCGCTTTCGACCGTGATCGTGAAAAAATATAAGAATGCCGTGTTGTTCAGTCGTTTCTTGTAAAAACCGAAGCCAAAACCAAAACTTTGTAAATCATGGAATCACTTATCTTATCTATACTTATAATAAATCTGTAGAAGTGAAAATTCTGTACATTGAAAATTTCAAAAAAATAAATGGCAGGGGGTGTTACTAGACCGACACCGAACCCAAAAATGTGATTAAAAAAATTTTTGTCTGTCTGTCTGTCTGTCGGTCTGTCTGTCTGTCTGTTTGTTCAGGCATCACGCAAAAACTACCGGTTCGATTACGATGAAACTTGGTATAATTATTCTTTAATATCCTGGGCACCACACTGGGTACTTTTTATCCCGGAAAAGTATATACAATAAAAAACAAACTTAATTTTGCGGTTCGATCCCTATACCCGATTACCACTGTCTGTACTGTACCAACCGCAAATACTAAGTTTGTCGTAGGTTGGGTCACCCGCAGTGGAGTTCATTTTTATTCCTTTTAGTTTTTAGAGTTATTTAGGTTTATTTTTATATGAGTCGTAGGTATAGATTTTAATTTTAAAGTATAGGTAGTATATTTGATAGTGTACGTAGTGACCGTAGGTTATTTTATAATACTGTTAGGTAGGTTTAGTCATTCGTATAGATATTAGTTTTTAGGGATTTTGCTTATTTATTGAGTTTAGATTAGTTATCATCAGAAATAGGTTTATTTAGGTAGGTAGGTATTTAATTTTCTGTTATTGAGTTTTTTTTTTTTTAATTAGTTAGGTACTTAGGTAAAGATATCATATAGGTACCCTCTTAATCACCACTAATGAGACACAATTGGTTTTCTATTGTAATTAGCCACAAAGGTCCCGCGACATAGATGGCATTCTGGGGAAGCACATACATTTTATCCTGTTAGCACGTTCCCTTGGGTAAATTTCCGACATCCACGCGGGCGAAGCCGCGGGCAGAAGCTACTTAGTTAATAATATGTATGTAAAGTTGTCAAAAATTTACCCCTGACGGGGCAAAAGGGGTAATTCGATTTTTAAGGGGAGGATTTAACTTGAAACTGTATGTTACATTTTCACACCTAAACCACTGAACTTCTGATTTGACAAAGAGATAGATGGCATCCTGGGGAAGGACATACATACTTTTATCCTGGTAGCATGTTCCCGTGGGATAATTTCCGACATCCACGCGGGCGAAGCCGCGGGCAGAAGCTAGTCATATATAAATAATTATAAGTATTTTACTATGTCTTCAAAATCATGAAAAACAACAAATTGTAAAATATTTCTTGCTTTTACTACGTTAATTTTGTTTTCAAATATCGCAACGACTGTACTATTTTCGCAGTAAATACATTGCTCCTTAACCACTACCTAAGTATGTTACTTAAGTGACTAGACAAGCAATGTAAAAATCACAAAACTATACTTTATTTATGCGGTGCATCGCATGGTAGGGCCGCTGCTTCTTGCGGCCAGCTAGTGATGTGGCTGTGCAGATCCACGTAATATACGATAACGTAGGCTATCGACAACAATGTCGATTACCCAACGAATCAACCGTTTTAACCCAGTTGGAAGACCTAAAAAGATTACGTTTAAATCCGGTTGGAAGACCCTTGAGAAGATATAAAAAAAAATTATTTACTATTTTTTTTTTTGCTATTTGCTATTGATTTATAATATAATATTTTCTGGACATATCGTTTCTTATTTATTTTATTTTCAGAACCCCAAATTTTTTTTAGTACAATAATAAATGGGAGAATCGATTACTTTCCGGTTTAGTCAATCACTAGCGTATATGTAAAATAAATGGCAAAAAGTAGACATAATAGTTAAACAATCAACCTGAACCATATATGGTTCATGGGACAGGGAATGTATAAGCGAAGCAGGTTTGCAGGGCTTTGCTCTGCAAACCTGCTTCGCTTGATATTCGCGTCAGTGTCGACTCTGATCTCTTGGTGCGCCACAGCGTGCGTCGCCAGGAGCGGCAAGCGCGCGACTGGAGTGAGTGCGCCGACCGCGTGTGGATGATGAGCGTGTCGCTTGACTTGTGTGTAAGGCTGTCCCTGTCAGGGTCAGTGGCAAGCGCGCCGGCTGAACGTCCGCCGCTCCTTACAGGATGCTGCACTTCACAACAAAACACTCAACATACACTCATAGAAGGCTCACCTGTTTTAGTGCTTTGAAATGCGTCTTTAGAATGCAGACTGGTCCAGAATGGACGCCCTGCCACAAAGCAAGAGTGCCAGACATAAGAATGGCAGGACTGCGCCAGTGTTGTTCCTATGACAGTATATCACTTGCAGTATAAGTAATCCGTTAGTGTCATGGTACTCGTAGGCGATCCTGTACAGTAGAGTCGGGCAGCAGGCACTGGAAGAACTGATTCATATGTACTCATCATTCCTTCTCGGATTCCACATATTACCTGTGTTTAAAAAAAAACCAATCTTTGAATGTGCAGGTTCGCTCTTTCATAGTCTATATGACAGCAAGGAACGTAGAAATATTGTTATTGTGGTCCCTCTGCACAGTCGACACTCGACTGGACCGCCGCGCGCCGCGTGGGCGCCCGGGCGGCGGGCGGCGGCGGCGGGGGCCGCACTTCATCTTATTGTACTACTCTCGCTCCTTACCCATTAATGTGTGACGGTATGACACATAGCGGCGAGGTCGTCGACCCGAGCACCCAAACCTTTACAATTTACATCCAGATGGAAACTTCCACTAGAAACCCTTTTACGTACCTAATTTTAGAATTTCTGATTAAAAGCTGGATTTTTGCAAAAAAAGACGAGTCGGAAGGTCCGGAAGTCCGGATCCGGACCAATCCGGGCGGTTGGTACCTACCTAGCCCTATACTACATAACTTATACTAGATTCCGTCTATTGGCGTTTGCCCAAATGCGTTGCGTTGACCCTGAAATAGTTTACAATATAAGTCCAGCAAAGCAAAATGCAGGCAGGATTGATTTCAATCATTAAAGGATACTTTAACGTAAACCAAAACATTGAACTGCTGATGTTTGGACAGTTTGTTGTGTTATGTACGAATTGTACGATATATTGTATGCGGACTTCGGGCGAATGTGCAAGTTACAAGCAGCAACATTTGACAGGGTAAGCATAAGCAGGCGTGCTTAGTAAGTAGGGTGCCGGCGTTCGGCGCTCGGCTGACTATATCGAACGCTCTCGACCTCGACTTCGGCACGCGTTGGGCAAATTCGCGGGAAACACATGGCATCAGCTTTGTTGTTATTTCGTCACACTCAACCATGCTACTGCACATACGCGCTCATGAACTACGAGTAAACGTGCGGCGCTACGTTCGGATGCCTCGTGACTCGTGAGTCGCGAGCTTCAAGACCTACTCACTAGTCGATCAATGGTCAATGTTTCTGCTCTGAGACTGGCGTGGCTAGGTGGCTAGGTGGCTACACATTACAATGTGGGCTGTGGTAGCTGCTCGTAGTTCGTCGGCCGGCGGGGCCGATAGATATTAATAGCTGAAGACTGCACTAATCCGCGCTTGATCGATGCGATTGCTCTTCTGCTTCCGAAAGCTACTGCTTAGCACCACGTGACTGGTTGAGACCATAAGTTTGGATATCGTCACACACATTTTGTTGAGTAACGTTTGCATACACCTATGTACAGATATATAATACTTAGCATACGCCGGGCTTGCTGGTGCACTGGTGCTGTCCCTCTCTGCGACCGCTTGCCACTGGTAGTCTGGTACATATTATAAGTTCCCTCGAGGACGTCCTCGAGGGAACTTATAATATGTAACAACACGTCTATTTAGTTACTCACCTACGTAGGTGAGTAACTAAATAGACGTGTTGTTAATGTTTTCCTTGATTATCAGTAGAAAAAACTTCGTATTATTATTGAATTGTTCTAGTTCCATATCAGTACCTACATTACATACCTACATGGTGATTAGCAGCTGCAGGTAAATATTGTCGCATGCTGATGAACGTTGTGATGTAATCGCTCTTGTTCGACCGCGGTCTGGCGTACAAATAGTTGGCAAAAGACTTCGAGCTGTAGGTCGTAGGTTCGAACCTAGACAGGAGCTTTACTTTGTGTAAATTATTTCATCACCACTGCTCTCAACGGTGAAGGAAAACATCGTGGGGAAACGGGCATGTCCTGGACCCATAAATTCGAAGACATGTGACATCTACCAATCCGCACTGGGTCAGCGTGGTGGATTTCGGCCCACTTCCTCTCACCGAGAGGAGACCTGTGTCCCAGCATAGGTATAACACTCTTACTATAAGTAATCTGACTTAGGGCTGATTTTTAGATCCGTAATCGTTATTAATTCTCCGAAATCATTGGCAGTTTCAGGCCTATTTCTATTTTACCTGCATTTAGCAAAATATTTGAAAAGTCACAAACAACAAGGTACAAGGGTAAGGTAACAAGGTATTCAAGCAGTTGCTAAGACATTTTAATTTAAATAGCCTCCTCCATACTGAGCAATATGGCTTCACAAAAGGTCGTTCAACTACAGATGCGGGTGTTGCTCTGCTGAGTGAGACACATATTTGACGCATGGGAGAAATCGCAAAATGCTATTGGAGTTTTCTGTGATCTCTCCAAAGCCTTTGATTGCTTGCACCATGACACGTTTTTGCGTAAGTTACGTCATTACGGTGTCCAAAACGATGCTCTCAACGTAATGATTTCTTATTTACTTAATAGGGTCCAATATGTAGATGTTAATGGTGTGAAATCTTCCGGGCTACCAGTTCAGTTAGGTGTTCCGCAAGGCTCAATACTGGGTCCATTCTTGTTCTTAGTATATATCAATGATTAACCATTCCATTTGAAGGGCATCTGTGACGTTGTACTGTTTGCAGATGATACCTCTCTTATTTTTAAAGTAGACAGGAATAGTGCACGTATACGACGTAAACAGTGCACTCTCAATAGTTACAGATTGGTTTACGTCAAATAATCTAGTTCTCATTGCCAAGAAAACGAAATGTGTAAAGTTCGCCTTACCGAATGTTAGAAGTCTAGGACCCAACCTTGTCTTAGATAAAGAGGTGCTTGAAACTGTAGGCTCGCCAATTTTTCTAGGATTAACAGTAGATGCCAAACTTCTGTGGGGACCTCATATATCAAGTCTAGCAGGAAGACTCAGTTCGGCTGCCTACGCCGCGGCGCCGTCAGGAAAGTAAGACAATACACTGACGTCGATACAGCTCGTTTAGTCTACATATTTTAGTTATTTTCACAGGGTTATGTCACTTATGTCCTTACGGAACTCGCCCCCGAACTCGAAATTTATGAACGATGTAAAAATTAACGGTAGGTACATTACAGAAAGCCTTTGTTGATTTTGGTAGCGAAGTGAAATCAAATCAAAAATCAAAAGTCATTTATTCAAATTAGGCTGAGAATCAGCACTTTTCGAACGTCAAAATTACAAAAGACAGTCCCCCAAAAACGCCTGCCCTTCACCACTTCCTAGTGCTATTGCTGGGAAGAAGTAGTGGCGCAACAAACTCCCCAGCAGCACAGCTGTCTGTTCAGTTATAAAATACTTGATACTATACAATACTAGGCGTTAAGTAATTAACATTACAAGGTACATAACATAAAATTAAATT
Organism: Apamea sordens; assembly: GCA_945859715.1. NCBI lineage: Eukaryota > Metazoa > Arthropoda > Insecta > Lepidoptera > Noctuidae > Apamea > Apamea sordens. The sequence continues at coordinate 20,954,006 of OX243997.1, forward strand.
ACTTGCAATATGTCAGCTAGCCACGCCAATATACCAACAAATATAAAAACTGTACGTACTCAAGCTGAAAAATAATGAATTAAAATGTAAATAAAAACTTCTATTCTATTCTATTTTTCTCTATGGCAATGGTGCCGATGTCGACAATTCTGCCAATGTCAGATGTGATATGAGAAAACGTGTGGAGAAAACAAAAAACAAAATGAGAGAAAAAAAACCCTAAAGTTCTAAATCCATTAATACAAAATTGAATTTAATGTGAAACTTGTTGACGTAAATAAAAACTTACTACCTAAATAAAAGCCTCCAGGCATAAAGGGCGTGACAGCTTACATATTTATGCATAGCTGGGTTCTGGTCACATAGCTGTTACTTGAAGTCACAGATGAAAAACTAGGACCATCGAAGTAAAATAAATAAATAAGTTAATACTAATAACAATAACCTGTCAGTAAGCTAATTCTGGAGAAAGAACATGAACATTGTCTTGAGTTAATGAGGGCGAGCAACTATTCTTATCGTGTAAGTAGTCGTTGGTGGAATGGTAAGCCTTTGAACAAAGGTTGGATTTTACTTGAGCTTTAAACGCATTAAAAGGCATATCTAGCAAAGAAGAGGGTATCTTGTTATAAAAGGTTATACCAAGCCCAACAAATTAGTTATGAACCTTATGAAGCCGGTGAAAGGGGGCACGTAGTTTGTCCTTATTTCCAGTGTTAACACTGTGAATATCACTGTTTTTAGTGTACAAGTGCAAATTTTGCCTAATATACCTATAAGATGTTCAAGTCACGCTTATAAAGGAGTCTGTAGTTTATTATTATGAATTGTCAGTTTGTGATCATTTTACGATTTTTATTATGATTCATTGTTTTCCTATTATGATTCTGCCAAAGTGGCCTTTTTAGGCCCCCCGTTCACATTATGGAAGACTTAAAATATCGCGTTATTTACGAATACTAGTTCCACGGTGGCACCAGCGCTACAGAAACAGCTCGAAGGAAAAATGATGTGTATGGGGAAGACTATACCTACTGTAAATGAAAACACGATACGCTTTTGGTTCCAACGTTTTCGTTCTGGAAATTTTGACCTACAGAACCAACCCTGCGGACTTCCGGAGGCCCTAGTTGACAATGAAAAATTAAAAGTGATCGTGGAAGCGGATCCATCGCAAACGCGTCAGAGTTATCGGCAGGCTTCGGTGTGAGTGATAAAATAATTTTAATTCACTTGAAACAAATGGTAAAAGTGAAAATGCTCGAAAAATGGGTACCGCATGAATTGAGTGAAGCACACCAGCAAACACGCATCGAGTGCTGCTGGCTGCTGCGGTACATTACTAAACCGTCACAATAACGAAGGATTTTGAATCGTATTGTTATTAGTGATGAAAAGTGGATCCTGTACGATAATCGAACGCTCATCACAACAGGAACCCAGGAGGAACCGGCCAAATCCTGCCCCTAAAGGAAGTTGACTCAGAAACAGGTGTCTGGTGGACCAGTGCCGGTGTTACCTCTACAGGTTCCTAAGATCTGGCCAGACGATTACGGAAGATCTGTATTGGCAACAATTGAAAACCAAAATGGAAAAACAACGTTAAACAACCGAGACCGGTCACCTGCTCTAGCGCACTGCTGCGTGGTCCTGAACACAACGCTACACCACTCGCTGCACAGCAGACGGACACTAAATTAGAGGAGCTGCGACGGAATGGGGACAATTTCTTACAAGGAACAAGACAATTCAAGACAATTCCGACGAGACAGTCAAAACCGCCTTCAAATTTTAATATTTTATTGCTCCCACATTTTTTTTTTGGAAAGGAATCGATGAAATACCTATAAAATGGCGAAAGTGCACAGATAACAATAGTGCATACTTTGGTATAATTTCATTTTTATTTTCGTTTTGCTTTTTCCATATAAAACGCCAATTTCATGGAGCTTTACAAGAACACTGTGGGGTGTCGAGAATGTAAGTTAGAGGTAGATAACATTGGATCGCCTTCAAAAGTTTATTTTATGAGAATGGAACAAAAGTCCACTATCAGTCGGCATTCAGCGAACACCTGGCCCAGTGAGCTCAGTCACGCAGCCGACGTCCACAATGAACCATTCACCAGTTAGATAAAGTAGTGTCGTGTGCTCAGTGAGCTCACGTCGCGATAACGCGAACGCAACTATTTCATCGTTCGAAAGATATCCGTCCATGAATGCGGCGACTGTCAGCGCGCCTAGCGCCTGTGGACGCAGCTCGTCGGAAGAATGTCCAAGACGCTGTCATGTCGTCGCATATCGCCCATGTCAAGAGTCTTCGCCAGTCCGCCACACAACGACTGCTTCTGTACTCTACCAAATTACCAATTCACATTCTATCGTTATCGCTTTACTGATTTAACCAAAGAATCTTTGTTTCCCCGCGAATCGCATCTTCGATAATCACCGGAGTGACTGTGATGTTACTGTGTGTATGATATGCGAGCACGACGAGCACGCCGCATGAGGTCAGCCGGGTTATCTCCTTATCTGCATATATGTACATATTTTAAATAGGTTACCAGTTATGCTGCACCTTCATTGCTTATTAAATAAGATTACTGTCAAGTTAGGCATATTAATTAAAAATAATTCCATGACTTATAGATTGTACAGACGCCAGCACATCAAGCTACTACAATCTGTCAGATTTCTTTAATAGATTTTCGACGTTATTGCTAAAGTATTAGGTTCAATGTTGATTGGGAAAATCTGACAGTTTCGGGTAGGTTGACCTGCTGGCGTCCGTACATAATATCTGTATAAATAAGTATTTGGATACCATGCCGTTTATACAGTTTGATGATTAAGATCTTTCAGGCGCATCAGCCACCTGAGCTAATCGTAAACCTCGTAAAGATGCAAGCAATGCAGCCAGCCCCCCTGGAGAGACGATGGCTGACGATGTGCTTGTGCTTGTGCAGATGTACAGCGGCGCGCTGCTGGCGACGGCGGCGCGGCTGGCGTGGGACCCCAGCACCTACACGTGGTTCCGCTTCCTGTGCGCGGCGCAGTACCGCGTGTCGGCGGCCTACGTGTTCGCGGCCGGCGTGTGGCTGGCGGCGCTCGTCTACCTCGCCGCCGCCGCCGCGCAGCGCCGCGCCCCCAACTGCCTGCACGTCGTGAGTATACCTACCGCTTCTTGCAAATGTCATCATGGTGACTAATCTAGCCTTGTTCGAATCTTAGATATAATACAAGTCCGAACTATGTGGGTTACGACCTCCAAATAATGCAACTAATATCAATAGTTCGTTCAGCAGAATAAATGCTATACATGGTGGCTCTTTAATTTTAGTAAGTAACCAGCTCAAATTTAAAGATCGTAACGATATTGTGAGCCTATCTGTTGAGCGTACAGTTGAAATTGCCTGTATAGAATTGGAGCACTTGGTTGTATTAAGTGTGTACAGACCCCCTTCAGGATTGTATGACTGCTTTGAAAAGGTAATGGATGAAGTATTACACAGGATTTGTAACTCAAACAAGTCCGTTATCATTTGTGGTGATTTTAATGTTAATTTATTAGAAAACTCAGGTTCTTGTAGTAAAATTATAAGTCTGTTTCAGTCCTACAATCTTGTAAACCAATTTTTGGACCCCACAAGAATAACACCTGCTAGTGCCACATGCCTAGATAATATTTATACAGATATTATACCAAGCCACAAAGAAATTATAAATTTACTAGATTCGGATCACTGCGGGCAAAGGATAACTATTCAAAACCAAAACAAAAAAGTGGCTAAAAAGGATATCACTGTTAACCCCAAAACTGCAAGTCGCTTGGAGGCTTTTAAAGTTAAACTCATTAATAAATTACCAGTTTTGTCAACTCATGCTGATCCTAATCATCTATATGATACTGTTTTTAATATATACTGTAAACAATTTGATTCCACCTTTATTCCCAAGACTATCTCGGTTAATAGTAACGCTTCTTTCAGTGATTGGGCTACCATTGGTATTCATAAAAGTAGAACGCGGCTTTATGAACTGTACAATGAAAGGTATTATGTTAACACTGATGAATTTAATTTGTATGTTAGAAATTATTCAAAATTATTTAAAAAAGTTTGTTATATGGCCAAGTCACGTTATTTGGGTTCAAAGATTAAAAACAGCAGTAATATAATTAAAACGACCTGGTCTATTATTAATAGTGAAGCGGGAAGATCTAGTAACCGAAATACTGACTACAGCCTGTCTATTAATGACAACATAATAAAATCAGACTCACAAGTCGCCGAGGCATTTGAAAATTTCTTTTCAGATATTCCCGTTTCAACTACTAAATCCCTAAACTCATCACCTTCTGTTGCTGAGTCTTTGCTTAAGGAAAATGTTAATGGTTGCGATTCGGAATTTCATTTTGAACATATTACCTGTAGAGATATAATTAAAACCTTTCACACTTTAAATGTTAAAAAGACTGCAGATCTGTGGGGTAATTCTGTAGAAGTTGCTAAGTCTATTATTGACATTGTAGCACCTACTCTAGCTCTTATTTTTAATAGTTGTATTAACAGTGGGGAGTTTCCTGACCTAATGAAAAATAGTAAAATAATACCTTTGTTTAAATCAGGTAGTACATCAGACCCTACAAATTATAGACCTATTTCTGTACTACCTACCTTTAGTAAAATTTTTGAGAAATTAATTTTAGATCAAGTGCAAAGATTTTTTAATAAACACAAATTATTACATAGCAAACAGTTCGGTTTTACAAGGGGTCGTTCAACTACTGATGTGTTGAACTTTTAGGACATATTTATAATGCATGGGAAGATAAATGCGATGCCTTGGGCATCTTTTGTGATTTGTCCAAGGCATTCGATTGCGTTCTTCACGAAACGTTAATCAGGAAACTCCGCCACTACGGAATCCGGAACACTGCTCTGGATCTTCTTACTTCATACTTGAGTAAGAGGATTCAGAGCGTTGACGTTAATGGAAAAAGATCTCGCGGATCTATAGTAACAATGGGAGTCCCACAGGGCTCAATTCTTGGTCCTTTCTTGTTTCTTATTTATATAAATGACTTGCCGTACCTCATAAAAGATAATCATGATATAGTGTTGTTTGCAGATGACACTTCACTTTTGTTTAAACTTAAACGTCAGCAGCAGGTTACTGACGATGTAAATAGCGCGATCTCTAAAGTAGTCCACTGGTTCAATGTTAATAATTTACTTTTAAACGAGAAAAAAACCAAATGCATTAAGTTTACGCTACCTCACGTTAGGCAGGTGAAAACTAATGTGTTGATAAAGGGCGAAGAATTGAATCCTGAAGAAAGCACAGTATTCTTGGGCATAACTTTGGATGCCAAGCTTCAGTGGGGTCCACATATAGATAAATTGTCAAAAAAGCTAAGTTCCGCAGCATACGCTGTTAGAAAAATTCGTAATTTAACTGATGTAGAGACAGCCCGTTTAGTGTACTTTAGCTATTTTCATAGTGTAATGTCATACGGTATTCTATTGTGGGGAAATGCCGCTGATATTCAGACTATCTTTGTTTTGCAGAAGCGAGCTGTTCGATCAATTTATAAACTGCAGCCCGTTTAGTGTACTTTAGCTATTTTCATAGTGTAATGTCATACGGTATTCTATTGTGGGGAAATGCCGCTGATATTCAGACTATCTTTGTTTTGCAGAAGCGAGCTGTTCGATCAATTTATAAACTGAGTCCGAGACACTCGCTCAGAGACAAATTTAAAGAGATTAATGTTATGACTGTGCCTTCTCAATATATTTATGAAAATCTTTTATATGCCCATAAAAATATAAAATTATTTAAAAAATACAGTGATATCCATGATATAAATACTAGGAACAAACACAAATTTGTTGTACCTACAACAAGGCTCAAGAAAATAGGTGGCTCGTTCAGATGCCAATGTATACGCTTTTATAATAAAGTTCCAAGCCCAGTTCAAGATCTAAGCCTTAATAAATTCAAATCATTTATTAAACGTAAGTTGTGCCAGAAAGCCTTTTATACCGTTAAGGATTATATCGAGGACAAAAAGGCTTGGGATTAAGCTGCTTCCAATTTTTTTTAATTTTTTTACGTATTGAATGTTTTTATTTTGTTTTTCTCTGTTTTGTTGTTGTTTTTTTTTTATATACACTGACATTAATGAATTTTATATATACTATGACATTTGCTTACTTAGTAAAGTATTATATTATTTTAATTATTGTGAATGTGAAGACTATGTGGGTCATTGTACTTATATTATTTTTCTCTCTGTTCTCTTAGTTTTTGTCATGGTCTGGCAGTTTGAGTAATTAATGTGGCCTACCCAAATGTCCTTTCTTTGGTATTGTTCGTCGGATCGGTGAGCTCCTTAAGTTTTGAGTTGAGCTGCACGATTTCTGACAAATGCGTGCACTGACTGGACAGGTCCTCTCAATCTGTGTGGTTCTTTCCTCAAAAGACCATTTCAGACATCGACCTACATGGTCTTCATATGATCTGACCAAGATTATGTCTGGACTTTAAAAGAGACTGTGACGTCTGAGTTTGTTTCGGCCTTTCTTCTCAGACTAGTCAGATAGGAAACGCCGACCTCATCTAGTTTTAAAATATGATTGACGTGTAAAAGTGTTTGTACAAACCTACTTACAAAATAAAATCATTTATCATTTATCAATATTTGTGAACAAGTGTTTTATATCATGTTCATATTGTCGGTAGGTCAACGCAGCTCTCTTGCTTAGTTCATCTTAACTGATACTGATTCACTATTATACGCGAACATGTGTTTGTCTTGGCTTGGTATGGGCGTTTGATGTGGAGGGATGAAACGCATGTTACAAGAGAGCAATGAAATACATGTATGTTGATGGATAGAGTGGCAGAGGAAGACCAAAGAAAAGATGGATGGATTGTGTGAAGGATGATTTTAAAGAAACCAATACCAGTAGGTAGTTGGAAGGAATTTATCCCAAGAACAAACTTGACATTGTAAACTCAAAAAATCAAAATCAAAATATTTTATTTCACATAAACCAACATGTTATGAAACGTCAGAAGCTAGGTGTACGGTTCCAAATGGTCGTCTCCTTTGGAGAAGAGCCGGCAAAAAACTCCACGATTATACTTTTTTTTATAATAATTGGCTTTTACAAATTACAGTAGGTATGGGAGGATAGCGTAGGCCTGTCAGCAAGTACCAGGTACTTATAAAATAAACAAGTGCGAGTTGGACTCGCCCATGAAGGGTTCCGTTGAGTTGATTTACCACTTTGGAAGTGTCTCTCGCGCAAACTATTCAGTTTAGAAAAAAATTATATAAGACACCTCAATATCATTTTTGAAGACCTATCCATAGATACCCCAAACGTACGGGTTTGATGAAAAGAAAAAAATTATGAGTTTCAGTTCTAAGTATGGGGTACCCCCAAAATTTATTGTTTTTTTTTCTATTTTTGTGTGAAAATCTTAATGCGGTTCACAGAATACATCTACTTACCAAGTTTCAACAGTATAGTTCTTATAGTAAAAGTGGCTGTGACATACGGACGGACAGACAGACAGACATGACGAATCCATAGGGGTCCGTTTTTTGCCATTTGGCTACGGAACCCTAAAAATGGTCTACAGATCTAAAGTCTTCAAGGCCTACAAAGTCCTCATATTTATAAAATATAAGTAGAAGAATCCATCAAAAGGGCAGATAAAATATAAAAACCTATTAATAATAATAATAGCAACACCAACGTCAACGTCTCTCTTGTCGTCTCTTCACCACTTGTTATTTGATAATTTTTAGAAGCAATTATGTATACGTGCAACCATATCAGGAAAAACCAAATTTATTAAAACATACCTAATTTTAAATAAATACAATGAACAACCTACACTTTCATCAAAAACTGCCGAATTGGAGGTGACATCTGTCATGTCACCTCCGATAAAAACGTGAAAAACTTTTTAACAAAAAAAATAACCTCTGGTTCCGCATTTACTTTTTTTGACACCGACTTCCGAAATTAAAGTTATTTTTGTCTTTGTACTTAGTGGTTTTTTTTGGAAGTCGGTTGTTTTTTTTTTGTAAAAAAGTTTTTATTTTTCACTTTTTAGTTGTACCTACCCCACACAAATTCGTATATATACTTACAAGATTAGAGGTACCCCAATAACAACTACATATACAATACCAAAATACAGCTATAACTGAAACAAACAACACCAAATTTTTAGGATTGTGGCTTGATACAAATATGAGATGGAGTTCATATAATCAAAAAATTAAATAAGTACCAATATGCACTCCACAATTTAACTAAAATTGTGTCTCAGAAAGCAGTTCTAGCTGCATACCATGCGTACGTGACCTCTACCATAGTAAAAGCAAACAAGTACGACATCTTCATACATTCGCACCGCGCACGGTTTGTATGTGAGCGCGCTCGTACGTATGCGTCGTCGCACGCACACACTGACAAAATTTATCGCTGCTAAAGGTGCGCCAGTCGTGGACTCGTGGCTGTGACGCCGGTAATATCGCCCGCGCCCGCGCACGCTTCGCCGCTGCCCTGCTGCTCGTAATAAATAATTTGTACGTGTACCTACCTACCTCCTTTAACTACAAAGACTTCATAATCATTTCATTTTATTTGAATAAATACATGATTCAGTAAAACCACGTTTTTATTAGTCATATTTCGATCGTAATTTTTCAAATAACTAAACAGATAAGATGACGTAGGCAATGAAAAAAATGTAGTCGGCTTCTGGTCTATGTACTTACACACGGTTACACGTCAAGCTATATAAAACCAGTTTGTCTTGGCCTCACTTTGTATGATATTTTCTCACAATGAACGGTCAGCTAATACTGGTTTTGCATAGCTTGATGTATAGCCGTGTGTAGAAAAAAAATATTTAAAAAAAAAATTGTATTAAAGGTCCCTGATGCTTACCCTACAGGGGAACATTGTTTTGTATAGAGATTGACTATGCATTTTTGACGATTGAATAAAGTATAAGTGACAGCCCTACGAGTTTAGGCTATTATCGCTCGCTCGGGGCTTAAGTTGGCGTACTTGTTTGCTTTTATTATGCCTCTACAGTACGCTATGGCGTTATCTTCTGGGGAAACTGCACCGACAGAGAACTAATATTTAAGACTCAGAAGAAATGCCTACGAGCTATGTACCAAATTAAGGCCACGTATAGCCGCCAGCCTTATTTCACAAAATTAAAAATATTGCCCTTACCATGTCTGTATATTTTCGAAATAATAATGTTTGTTACAAAAAATTTTCATCTCTATGAAACACTTCGCTCTAAGCGCCATCCAAACACACTTGTTTTGAAGTCTCACAAAACTGCACTCTACTCAAAAAGTTTTCTGGGTATGGCACCAAAATTGTTCAATAAACTCCCCAATAATATAAGAGGCATAATTAATATAAAATTATTTAAAAATAGACTTATGGACTTTCTAATAAAAAAGGCTTACTATTCTGTAACTGACTTTCTAGATGATAAAGATTGTTAATTTATGTGCTAGGGTTTTTTGTTTTGTAAATTCGTTGTGTTGACATAAAATAGTTTGTTATACTTAGTTATGTTTAAAGTTCAATTTTTTTTTTATGAAAGATTTAATTCTCCTTAGTTTTGACATATTCCTAAATTCATAATACTTAATTTGTTTTATATTTTTTTTAATGTTTCCTATATTCTATCTTCGTTATTTGAATATTGTTAAAATGTTTATTAGTGATTTTATGTTTATGTGATGTGATTGAATAATGTTAATGTACTCATTATTTCAATAAGTATGTACAGACGCCAGCACATCAAGCTACTACAATCTGTTGGATTTCTTTAATTGATTTTCAACCTTATCGTTATATCATTAAGGTTCAAGGTTGATTGGGAAAATTTGACAGTTTCGGGTAGCTTGACCTGCTGGCGTCTGTACATTTTTATTATTACTCTTAATATTTGCACGCCATGTCAAATGGCAAACATGTAGTTCTAATTCATTATTGTCATCCTACATACATGAATAATAATTTGTGTATGTACACACGTTTATGCAAATAAATAATAATAATTATTATAATTATTAACTTTGACAGAAATGAGGGTGTACCGTGGTACACTGAACACATCTGCGTACCCCTTTAGAGCGTACAGGCGTGACGTTATGTTGTGTGATTGCGTAAACAATACATACTTAAGCGATAGCAGCAATAGCCGTTGATTTGCTGGCATTTATTGAAGAGCTCCGTTGTCTGTCTCCGAAACTCATCATCAGATCTTGTCGAAATTTCTATGGGACTATTTGGGAAGTATACCCTTTCCAATCGACGGAGCTATGCGCGAACAAAAATAAAAAATACAAACATCCGAATTGAGAACCTCCTCCTTTTTTAGAAGTCGGTTATAAAAAAATAATACAAACATCCGAATTGAGAATCTCCTCCTTTTTTAGAAGTTGGTTAAAAATGACGACAAAAATGGATTGAAGATGATGTTGACGAGATCAGCAGCTCGCCGTGCACTTCTACCACTTCCGGATTCGTCGCTCAGCCCCGCCCCGCCGCCGCCGGAACCTAGCCCCATCGAGGTGCTGTGACACCGGCTGTAGCAGTTGCGTCGAGCTCGAGCGACGAATATTTTCCCCCGCCGACGTCGCCTACACCTGTACGTCGGCAGGGGAGAGGCCGGCCACCGAGTAGCTTGGGACTTAGGGGCCATCCGGCCCCGAGCTGTGTCCCCGCTACCGGTGGTTGTGTGCAGCGCATGAGATGGACTCAGTCTATGAACGAGAACGTCATGCGCGCATATTACAGGTCTACAGAGGGGGGAACTAATCTCACTGCGTACCGTGATAGGATGCTGTCTCTGTTCCAGGAACTGGAACCAACTGTCAACGTCTCGGATCAGGTGCGAGTCATCCAACGTAATCACATGTTGGACGATATCGCACTTGATAGGCTGCGCTCAGAGGTACTGAGCAACCAAATCGTCTCGACTCTGACACAAACCGCGGCACAAGCGTCAACTACTGATGCCATCCCGCCGCGGTCCAATCATGTTGAAGAAGAAGATAATAGGGTTGACACAGTAAGCAGCCAGTGCAACGTCCGACTGAGGAGCGCACTGGAGGATGCGTTTCCCGAATATAGATCCACTCCAACCGAAGTTAGACCCCGATTACCACGGTTACCTATGCAGAAAAAAAAATAGGGCGCTGGTGTGTGCCTTGGACTCGCAGCTCAAAAATTTCTTCGAAAGCAGCGAGGATCTCGTTGATACACACTCGATCCTGTATTGCGCGGCTGTGGCGGCATGTCGTTTAGCTAACGTCAGTTGTGACGGAGCTACTCGATCAAAACCAGCCGTACCAGCTTGGCAGCGCAGGATCGAGGGTCGTATCGATGGGGCCAGGGTACTCATCGGCAAACTATACTGCTTCAGGGAGGGCAATACACGACCACGAGTGATGCGCTTTGTGAGGCAGGCATTCTCGGGGACTGGAATCAGTCCTCGAGAATGCATGTCCCATGTCACAGAGCGCATCGACTTCCTGAAGCAGTAAGTTTGTGCATGGGCGAGCTGGTTTCGGCGGTATAAGCGGCGGGTTGATCGATACACGCAGAATTGCATGTTCCAGAGCGATGAAAGGTGGGTGTATAGAGCGTGGGAGCGGCCTGAACAAAATGCGACAGATGTGTGCCGCCCGGATGATGCCGCCACGAGTGCATTCTGGCGCAGCATCTGGTCGGTACCCGTCTGTCACACTGAGGCTGGCTGGATGCAGGATGTCGAGCGAGTGTGTGGGACTATACCAGAAATGGAAGCAGTCCTAATTACGCCATCAGACGTTGCCAGAGCGGCCCGTCCGTTACCGAATTGGAAATCACCAGGAACGGACGGACTGCACAACTTTTGGTTCACACACTTGCTGTTCATCTCATCTCAGTTCCAGTAATCCTTAGAGTCTGGGTCACTACCGCAGTTTCTAACAACAGGCGTTACCCACCTGCTCCAGTTAGTCCCGCGGAACCCAAGAACGTTTGTCGACGGCTTATAAACTTCTTACATCCATTTTGAGAGCGAAAATTAACACGCACATTGATAGTAACTCGATTATGTCTGCCTCTCAAAATGGATGTAGGAATGGGGTCCGCGGTACTAAGGAGCTACTCCTCATAGACATGGCCATTAGCCAACAGGTTCGCCGATCCCGCGAGGATATGTCGACATGTTGGATAGATTATAAGAAGTCCTACGACTAGGTGCCACATACATGGCTCATGAGGGTGCTGGAGTTGTACAAGATAGATGCAACTCTTCACACTTTCCTTGAGTCGTGTATGGGGCAATGGAAGACGGTCCTTCGCTATCCAGGGTGTCGACAGATCCAGGGGAATGATGAGCCTGTATGGATTAAGCGGGGAATATTTCAGGGCGACAGTTTGAGTCCTCTTTGGTTCTGCTTAGCCCTGAATCCTCTAAGCACACTGCTGGAGGATTGGAGGAGGACACATTGGGTATGTCGGAAGCGTTAGGCATCAACGATGCTGACATGAAACAATCGTTGAAGGAGCGCTTCTTTTGTCGCCTGAAGAAGGTATTAATTAGTCTTCTTTCGGGCGGAAATAAGGTGCGCGCCTTCAATGGTTGGGTCATGCCGGTTTTGATGTACTCTTTCGGCATACTCAAATGGACTCAGACTGAACTCTACGCCCTGGATAGAAGGGTCCGTACACTACTGACCGCAAACCGGATGCATCACCCACGATCATCGGTGATGAGACTGTATATCCCGCGGAAGTGTGGGGGTCGAGGCTTTTTAAATGCGAAGACCCTCCACAACCGTGAGGTGTGTGAGTAGCAGGGAATATTTTTTCGCAGTCGGTCAGGCAGGTCGCAGTGGACAAGGGGCTCACCCCGCTCTTCATGGTGAAAGAGAACTGGCACAAACCTGTAGTACTTACTACCGATGATCGCAAGAAGGTATGGCAAAGCAAGGAGCTTCACGGGCGCTTCTATCGGGCTCTTCATGAGCCCGGTGTAGATTTCTTAGCGTCCGTATACTGGCTACGTTTTGGTGACCTCTTCGGGGAAACTGAACGTTTCGTCTGTGCAATTATGGACGAATTTATCTTGACGAATAACTACCGGGTCTACCGGAGACACATTATGAGTGAGGGAAACTTAAACTCGAGCATTACGGACTAGGTCAACTTGCGCTCAGATTAGTAAAAACTTATTTATATGATAGACAACAAAAAGTAAATAATAATAATAAAAAAATATTTATAAGCAGTTTGTACATAGCATATAGAATTGTCTTATAGACTAAAATGTTATAAATTAGAACCAGTACAACAATAACAGGGGTCATAGGACTCCCTTTTCCTAAACTAGGCAGAGAAACCTGTCTGTATCTTAGGAAAGAGTATCCATTTATAATTGGTCTTTGTAGCGGTTACAAAATAATTGGAACGTGCAGCGGGCGAACAAAGTACTTATATTTAAGGACAAAAATAAAAATGTGCGTGTGAGTGTGTGGGGTGTGTGTGTGTGTGTGGGTGGGTGTGTGGGTGTGTGGGGGTGTGTGTGTGTGTGTGTGTGTGTGGTGGTGTGTGTGATGTGCATATTTCTTTTTTTTTTTTTTGCCTGTTTTGTGGGTGTAAGCCTATCCCACTTTACTGTATAGTGGTTAAAAGCTCCTCGGTATCGATATATGTTAACGTCTGTAGCCAGGAATTTAGTTTGTGTTTTAACTCATACTTAGACAAGGCGTAGATATTTAATTGTTTATGGGCTTTATTATAAAGCCTAGCACTTAGGCCATTAAACTGTCGTCTTGCAAAAGCAGTCCTACAAGAACATAAAGGAACACCACCTCGCCGCTGACTGACTAGGTGCTTGTTGAACGAGATCATGGAGTGCTTGCGGAGGATGCATCTTAGGATGTACGATTTTCTAACAGTAAGGACATTGCATTCTGAATATAACGTATATGTAGGGTAGTCACGTGGTTTAAAGTGAATTACTTTTAGCACAGCCCTTTGAGCTCTTTCAAGCTTTAATAGCTCAGTTTTATGAGTTCCTCCCCACACCGGGATACAGTACGTCAGGATTAATTGACACAAAGCCAAGTATACCATTCGGAGAATATCCTTATCCGCAGAAAACCTTAGATTTTTAAATATGTATATAAGTCTTCTGGTGCGAGAAGTCAATGACTCCAAGTGAGTGGTCCAGTCTAGTTTCTCGTCAACGAATACACCGAGATATTTTATGGATTCTACCATCGTCAACGACAGACAAGTACAAGCTTCGGTGTTTCGCGGACAGTTGTGGGCTTTTAGATATCCGGTTTCTATAGCTGGTTTTGACGTATGCGGTAGAATGAAACGTAGGAATTTGGTCTTTATAACATTTAAGGTTAAACCGTTACTTGCTAACCAATGCATTACTCTCCGTAAAGCTTCCTCAGAGTGCATTCTGGCGTCATTCCAACTCTCACCATATGCCACGAGTGCAGTGTCGTCTGCGTAAGTGAAAATATCACAATTGGCGAGATGTTGATTACAGAGGTCGTTAATATAAATTTGGAAGAGAGTTGGACCCAAAATACTTCCCTGGGGAACTCCAAAGGTTACCAAGAAACTTTACTTAAAAGTTCAAATAAATGGTGTCAATTCTCTTGCTTTAAAAGTAAAAATGGGTGTTCCACAAGGTTCGATTTTAGGTCCTTTCCTCTTTTTGGTATATATTATTGATCTACCCCATTTATTAAAGAACCAACCACAAATGGTGTTATTTGCTGACGATACTTCCTTAATTTTTAAGATAAATAGACGTGCATCAAATCTTGACGACGTAAATAACGCCCTACTGCAGGTACAAAATTGGTTCACTGCTAATAATTTGGTATTAAATGGGAAAAAAACTAAATGCATAAGATTTGCTTTACCAAATGTTAAAAGTAGTGATTGTGACATAGTATTGAACAAAGAGAAACTAGAATTCGTCGATAAAACTGTTTTCCTGGGGATCACGCTCGACTCAAAGCTGCATTGGGGTCCTCATTTAACATCTCTTGCAGGACGGCTAAGTTCAGCAGCTGATGCTGTAAGAAAAATCCGTCAATTTACTAATGTAGATACCGCGAGGCTAGTCTATTTCAGTTACTTTCATAAATGATAAATGATTTTATTTTTGTAAGTAGGTTTGTACAAACACTTTTACACGTCAATCATATTTTAAAACTAGATGAGGTCGGCGTTTCCTATCTGACTAGTCTGAGAAGAAAGGCCGAAACAAACTCAGACGTCACAGTCTCTTTTAAAGTCCAGACATAATCTTGGTCAGACCATGTGAAGACCATGTAGATTTATGTCTGAGATGGTTTTTTTGAAGAAAGAACCAAACAGTTTGAGAGGACCTGTCCAGTCAGTGCACGCATTTGTCAGAAATCGTGCAGCTCAACTCAAAACTTAGAGAGCTCAACGATCCGACGAACAATACCAAAGAAAGGACATTTGGGTAGGCCACATTAATTACTCAAACTGCCAGACCACGCCAAAAACTAAGAGAACAGAGAGAAAAATAATATAAATACAATGACCCACATAGTCTTCACATTCACAATAATTAAAATAATAGAATACTTTACAAAGTAAGCAAATGTCATAGTATATATCAAATTCATCAATGTCAAAGTGTATATAAAAAAAAAAAAAACATCAACAAAACAAAAATAAAAAATAAACACATTCAATATGTAAAAATTGGAAGCAGCTTAATCCCAAGCCTTTTTGTCCTCGATATAAGCCTTAACGGTATAAAATGCTTTCTCGCACAACTTACGTTTAATGAATGATTTGAATTTATTAAGGCTTAGATCTTGAACGGGGCCTGGAACTTTATTGTAAAAGCGTATACATTGGCATCTGAACGAGCCACCTATTTTCTTGAGCCTTGTTGTAGGTAGAACAAATTTGTGTTTGTTCCTAGTATTTATATCATGGATATCACTGTATTTTTTAAACAATTTTATATTTTTATGGACATATAAAAGATTTTCATAAATATACTGAGAAGGCACAGTCATAACATTAATTTCTTTAAATTTTTCTCTGAGCGAGTGTCTCGGACTTAATTTATAAATTGATCGAACAGCTCGCTTTTGCAAAACAAAGATAGTCTGAATATCAGCGGCATTTCCCCACAATAGAATACCGTACGACATTACACTATGAAAATAGCTAAAGTACACTAAACGGGCTGTCTCTATATCAGTTAAATTACGAATTTTTCTAACAGCGTATGCTGCGGAACTTAGCTTTTTTGACAATTTGTCTATATGTGGACCCCACTGAAGCTTAGCATCCAAAGTTATGCCTAAGAATACTGTGCTGTCTTCAGGATTCAATTCTTCGCCCTTTACCAACACATTAGTTTTCACTTGTCTAACGTGAGGCAACGTAAACTTAATGCATTTGGTTTTTTTCTCGTTTAAAAGTAAATTATTAACATTGAACCAGTGGACTACTTTAGAGATCGCGCTATTTACATCGTCAGTAACCTGCTGCTGACGTTTAAGTTTAAACAAAAGTGAAGTGTCATCTGCAAACAACACTATATCATGATTATCTTTTATGAGGTACGGCAAGTCATTTATATAAATAAGAAACAAGAAAGGACCAAGAATTGAGCCCTGTGGGACTCCCATTGTTACTATAGATCCGCGAGATCTTTTTCCATTAACGTCAACGCTCTGAATCCTCTTACTCAAGTATGAAGTAAGAAGATCCAGAGCAGTGTTCCGGATTCCGTAGTGGCGGAGTTTCCTGATTAACGTTTCGTGAAGAACGCAATCGAATGCCTTGGACAAATCACAAAAGATGCCCAAGGCATCGCATTTGTCTTCCCATGCATTATAAATATGTCCTATAAGTTCAACACCGGCATCAGTAGTTGAACGACCCCTTGTAAAACCGAACTGTTTGCTATGTAATAATTTGTGTTTATTAAAAAATCTTTGCATTTGTTCTAAAATTAATTTCTCAAAAATTTTACTAAAGGTAGGTAGTACAGAAATAGGTCTATAATTTGTAGGGTCTGATGTACTACCTGATTTAAACAAAGGTATGATTTTACTATTTTTCATAAGGTCAGGAAACTCCCCACTGTCAATACAACTATTAAAGATAAGAGCTAGAGTAGGTGCTACAATGTCAATAATAGACTTAGCAACTTCTACAGAATTGCCCCACAGATCTGCAGTCTTTTTTACATTTAAAGTGTGAAAGGTTTTAATTATATCTCTACAGGTAACATGTTCAAAATGAAATTCCGAATCGCAACCATTAACATTTTCCATAAGCAAAGACTCAGCAATAGAAGGTGATGAGTTTAGGGATTTAGTAGTTGAAACGGGAATATCTGAAAAGAAATTTTCAAATGCCTCGGCGACTTGTGAGTCTGATTTTATTATGTTGTCATTAATAGACAGGCTGTAGTCAGTATTTCGGTTACTAGATCTTCCCGCTTCACTATTAATAATAGACCAGGTCGTTTTAATTACATTATTGCTGTTTTTAATCTTTGAACCCAAATAACGTGACTTGGCCATATAACAAACTTTTTTAAATAATTTTGAATAATTTCTTACATACAAATTAAATTCATCAGTGTTTACGTAAGTCCTTTCATTGTACAGTTCATAAAGCCGCTTTCTACTTTTATGAATACCAATGGTAGCCCAATCACTGAAACATGTGTTACTATTAACCGAGATAGTCTTGGGAATAAAGGTTGAATTAAATTGTTTACAGTATATATTAAAAAAATTATCATATAGATGATTAGGATCCGCATGAATGGACAAAACTGGTAATTTATCAGTGAGTTTACTTTTGAAAACCTTCAAGCGACATGCAGTTTTGGGGTTAACAGTGATATCTTTTTTAACCACTATTTTGTTTTGATTTGGAATAGTAATCCTTTGCCCGCAATGATCAGAATCTAGTAAATTTATAATTTCTTTGTGGCTTGGTATAATATCTGTATAAATATTATCTAGGCATGTGGCACTAGTAGGGGTTATTCTTGTGGGCTCCAAAAATAGGTTTACAAGATTGTAGGACTGAAACAGACTTATAATTTTACTACGAGAACCTGAGTTTTCTAATAAATTGACATTAAAATCACCGCAAATGATAACAGACTTGTTTGAGTTACAAATCCTGTCTAACACTTCATCCATTACCTTTTCAAAACAGTCATACAATCCTGATGGGGGTCTGTACACACTTAATACAACAAAATGCTCCAATTCTATACAGGCAATTTCAACTGTACGCTCAACAGATAGGCTCACAATATCGTTACGATCTTTAAATTTGAGCTGGTTACTTACTAAAATTAATGAGCCACCATGTATAGCATTTAATCTGCTGAACGAACTACCAACCTGGTGATTATTAAAATTGAACAAGAACTGGTGGCTTTTCAGCCAATGTTCTGTTATACAAAGAATATCAATACTATTAAAATTCATAAATAATTCTACTTCTAAATCTTTGTTCATAAAACCTTGAATATTTTGATGCACCAGGTTGATACTATTTACTGATTTTAAAGCCTTTTTTGAGTTGCTTTTGCAATTCTGTACAATACAGCTAGAGGTATCCTCTATTGTCTTACTTTCTAATTTAAATTATTAGCAATGTCATTAATTGTTACCAAATTAGTGGCAGAATTATTTATAATGTCATTGCGTTGCTCAAAAGAAGCAAGTTGTTTAGCCAAATTTTTGGCTGTAATTGAAAAAAAATATGATAGCGACACAGCTATCTGTCTTTTATAATAGTTAGGCAGATAGTACATAACAATGTTATATCTATCTTTTGTCAAATAGAAATTTTTACTAACATAATTGTTAAAATCAATCAAATGGAACAAGTTATTATTATAAGTCAAGTTATGCATTGTCATATTTAGTTCAAATCTTAATCTATTTTCTTCCTGTGGCAAACTGTTACTATAAGGGAATGTAAACAACACAACTTTTCTTAAACTAAGGTTGCATAATGTTTTATGATACTGGAGCAGTTCTCCTTTGTTTACATTTCCCCTATTACCCACAAAAATTAATAAAGTTGTATCCTGAGTAAAGTTACATTTAATAATTTTTTTCATAATATGAGACAAAGAACAACCAGGCATACAGTAATTTATTATTGAGTGTCCCGGATATTCATCTGTCAACAAGTGACCCAAGTCCTTACCAATCTCATCACAAAATAAAATAATGTCATTATTTAAAGTTTGTTTACAAGTTTTATTGGAAGCATTAGTAGAAGGAATGATCAAATCAACACAGGGTTGCAGTAAGGAGGTATTGCATGTTGACAATGAATGGTCCGGTGTAAGCACATTGGATGATGTTAGACAATGCTCACAGTTGTTTTTTTGTGAGTTTACCAGCTCATTCATTGCCAACACATATTCCCTCATTAGGTCTTCAGAGGTATTATATTTGTTGGTCATTGAACAAAGTTTCTCCTGTAGATGGTCAAGTTCAGATTGCAAGGTTTCTGTGTCAATGTTGTACTTCCTAGTACTTTGCTCCAAATTAAAAGAATACATATCTAACTGTTTAAGCAAATTCAACCTTTCTCTATTCAATTTAACATTTTTGATAAAAAACCTTTGTCTCTTTATCATTTTTTGTGTTTTAACAATGTATTTATTGATTTTAATGTATTTTTTTAATTTATTTTTACTGGTTACTACCCTCACTGAATTACATGATTGTGATTTATCATCACCGGTCAAATCAATAGTGGGGTTCATGGCAGAAACCATTGACGGGGCAATAGACACCAGCTCATTGAACAGACTTTGATTCAGCGAGGCGGTGATGTTAAGATTTGATGTCTCAAGTTGTGTGATCTGACTTTGAGCCTCATGTAGCTGCTGTTGTAATAGGTGTTTGTGACTAAGAGCTTGTTCATACTCTATGCTACATTGGCTGAACCCGTCCACAATAACCTGGAGCCTATCCCGGGCTTCTATGGCATCAGTGTATTGAATATATAACTGAGCCATTTCATTTTTCAACTTCCTATTCATTTCATTGGCATCAAAGAGCACTCTTTCATTGTCATCCATTTCCTTAATTAGTTGGTCACAGGACTCCCTTGAAGCCTTTAATAAGCTCAAAGCCTCACTGAGTTTGGACTCTTCGAGGCGAGCACGGGCACTGCGAGTCATAATCATGACGAAGGAAGAGAAGACAATTTAGAAGAGAGAGTAGGTAGCTAGTTGAGACAGCAGTTTGAAAAGAGAGTATGTTGCTACTTGAGACAGCAGTTTGAAAGGGGATTAGTGTAGAGGAAAAATGAAATTTATATAAAGTAAGAAGTTCTGTCACCAAACCAAATTAAGGTTATGTTTACGTTCAAAGGTCATTGGCATCAATAAGTAGCCGTATTACAAGTGAACAATGTAATGTGTGGTGTAATTATAGAACGCAAACAAATTAAAAGCAAGTAAAATATTAAGTATTGTACCTGTTAACAAGATGACAATGCAAAATTCACTTGAGCCGGTAACTGTCACTGTTTCACAATAACAATTTTACACCTATTTTGCATTTGCTATGTGAATCTAATACAAAAACAGATTATTATCCCATTCACTTGATGAGTGATTGGAAATGGGCTTTAAAAACATATAAATTATAATTTTTAAGATTAAAATAGCAAGAACAAATTCAAATCAGCTGTTAGCTGTAGTGTTGCCACAGGAAAAAACTTCAACATAGTATCATGTCTTACGGTATTTTACTATGGGGACGGGCTGCAGATATCGAGTCCATTTTTATTCTGCAGAAAAGAGCCATCAGAGCAATATATGGCATCCGCAGGCGCGATTCTTTAAGGGAACTGTTTAAAGATATTAACACATGACGGTACCTTGTCAATACATATATGAAAACATCATGTAAGTACCTACGTAAGAAAACTGGGGAACTGGGGATGACGACACGACAATATAAACATCGTATATCTAATGCCGTTCCTTAGACTAAGACATATCCAATAGTTTGTCAGTATACTCGTCGCTAGTCACAGACGCGCAACACTCATAGTTGGCCCAGCATTACTACCTATTTAGTTTGTTTATCTATCTTTTTTTATTCTGATGTTAAGTTTTATTTGACAACTAGCTTCTGCCCGCGGCTTCGCCCGCGTGGATGTCGGAAATTATCCCACGGGAACGTGCTAACAGGATAAAATGTATGTGCTTCCCCAGGATGCCATCTATCTCGCGGGCCCTTTGTGGCTAATTACAATAGAAAACCAATTGTGTCTCATTAGTGGTGATTAAGAGGGTACCTATATGATATCTTTACCTAAGTACCTTCCTAATTAAAAAAAAATAACCTACCTAAATAAACCTATTTCTGATGATAAATAATCTAAACTCAATAAATAAGCAAAATCCCTAAAAACTAATATCTATACGAATGACTAATCCTACCTAACAGTATTATAAAATAACCTACGGTCACCCGTACACTAACAAATATACTACATATACTTTAAAATTAAAATCTATACCTACGACCTATAAAATTAAACCTAAATAACTCTCTAAAAACTAAAAGGAATAAAAAGGTCGCACAGATAATACTGCGGGTGACGTAACCTACGACAAACTTATTATTTGCGGTTGGTACAGTAATCGGTCTAGGGATCGAACCGCAAAATTAAGTTTGTTTTTTATTGTATATACTTTTCCGGGATAAAAAGTACCCAGTGTGGTGCCCAGGATATTAAAGAATAATTATACCAAGTTTCATCGTAATCGAACCGGTAGTTTTTGCGTGATGCCTGAACAAACAGACAGACAGACAGACAGACAAAAATTTTTTTAATCACATTTTTGTGTTCGGTGTCGGTCTAGTAACACCCCCTGCCATTTTTTTTTTTGATATTTTGAATGTACAGAATTTTCACTTCTACAGATTTATTATAAGTAATATAGATAGATTTCGAAATACGCCCATGCACTAATATTGCCAGTATTTTCATTTATTGTCGTTTATTCTTCACATAATTTATGTGAAAATCAGTTGCGTTGAATAGGTACCACATTTTTTCGTCCATTCCATGACTCCAGATAGATTTTCGACCGGGCGACTGATAACTGTGATGACCTCAGCTATCACTCGCCCTGGTGATGTTGCCAGATGTTGATCAAATGCTCTGGCTCCTGCTGCTGCACGCTGTCGGCTATATCCGGAGCTGAGCGCCGGAGCCGCCTGAGCAGGCTCGCTCGTACTCTGTTGTAAGGGTGATCTACTGAGAGCTTTCGAACTTCGTAAATGTGTACCGTAGAAATATAAAATGTGTAGGTACCTAGTTAGTACGAGTGTTACTTTGGAAAATATTATTGAAAGTTTAAAACTCTCGTTTGTTAAAAGTATCAATTGTTTAACTTGCCAAGTTGCAAACATTGGATCCCTATATTTTTTACCGACGTAATTATCGCGTTAAAACCCGGCCATTGATCCGTGCAAAAAACTGCTTCCTCAGCCCGCGGTCGCATAATCTGCGGAGTGTCGGGGGCGGTGACTCATGGGTCACGTGGCTGACGGTCCAGGACCGCGCTGACTCCGCATGTCTCTGCGGCCGGGCATGTCTGCGGTTGAGCAGGTGGGCGCCATAGGGCAGCGCGCCGTTGCGGGCTGGCTCGAGTGCAGTGTGTGACGCGTGTGTTGTGTTGCAGTACGCGGCGGGCGTGGTGTGCCTGGCGCTGAGCGAGGTGGGCTACGGCGCGTGGATGGGCGCGTCTCTGGTGGCGTGGTGGCGCTCCGCCCCGCAGGCCGAGCTGGCGCGCCGCGGCATGGACCTGCTGCACGACCTCAAGCCGGCGCTGCTGGCCGTGGAGCGCTACCGCGACGTGGCGCGCCCGCTATACGACATGATCGAGGTGCAGCCACTGTTCACTGTTCACTCGTGTGTCCCCGCTACTGAGACACCGGTGACCGGAGATACTCAATAGTGTTGTTGTGTCGCAGGAGGTGGAGCGCGAGGCGCCCAACAACGCGTTCGTGATCATCGTGTTCGGAGTGCTGGGCATGGTGTTACAGGTGCGTCAGACTTCCTTACTTTCATACCGTGAAAACTTAGGTTGGCACCTCGGCGGTCAGTTCAACCAGCTGCGTATTTTTGCGGGCGGGAGGGCGGTGCTGCACACCGCATCCAAGCTTGCGGATGCGGTGTGCAGCATTTTTTATTGCGGAATTAAAAAACTAACCTAACACCTGAAGGCTGATTCCATACTTACATTTGACGTAGTTATCGTCGTACATGGGCCAATTCCTACTTGTCGAGAGATTTACTGGCTACGAGTATGGGAACGCGCAGACGAGCGATTCTTTGGAGCTTGCAGCTGGTTAAAGTCTTACAGGCCGTGCATTAAATAAAATTAAATACTTAATGAAAATAAAATAAATAAACTTACGCCTTTTGGCACTAAGTTTTAACATTGTTGAACTACTTAAAGCTAATGAAATGTATGTATGTAATGTTACAGGTAGCGGCATTTATAATGGCGCGTCGCCTCGCACGGCGCGCGGGCGAGCACGCGCTGGCGCCGAGCGGCGAGAAGGACAGCGTGTGCGCAGTGCCGACCGCCGACGACGACAGCGACTGCAACGAGGCCGAGCGCGCGCCGCCCGGCTGGCGCAAGAAGGCCAACCTGCGCATGTACACCATACTCGACAAGATTTTCTAGCAGGTCAGCGTCCAAGCGGTTCATTGTCCTTGCAGTCCAGCCTATAAAGTAAAACCTTCCGTTCAATACAGTTTGGCAATACAATTCAGTTTGATTCGCGATTATTATTTTTTGACTTACAAAGTGTCTATATAAGATGTCAATGATGAATAGTTCGACTGACTTTTCCAGGACGAGACAGGCGCTCAGGCGCCAGCGCCGGTGCCGCGGGGAGGCGGCGCAGGCGGCGGGGGCGGCGGGGGCGGGGCGGCCGGCCGGGCGCGCGCGCGGCGCCGCTGCCGGCCAGGCCCGCGCCGCGCCCGCGCCTGCGCCGCGCCCGCGCCGCGCGACGCCGCGTGGGACGCCGTGCACGCCCAGCTGCGCGCGCGCACGCCGCGCGACGCCGCGTGGGACGCCGTACACGCCCAGCTGCGCGCGCGCACGCCGCGCCTCGCGCCACCCTCCGCGCCCGCCGCCGCGCTGCTCATCCTGCACACCGACATCTAGCGCTGCTCACGGAGCGTGTTGCCTGTATGATCTGATGCGAGCCTGCCGGAGACCGCGTGGTGTATCAGCTCCGTCTTCGGTCACCGACGCGACGTGAAGCTGCAGTGCGGCAGCGCCTCCTGCTGCGGCCTGCCGCGGGGTTCCTCTGCGTGGAGCGAGATGTATACCCGTGTTGATCATATCAACATTATAATTATTATGTAACGAATGATGAACGATGTGATTATATTAGTAGAGAGTCGATGAGACTAGCCTTCCACTTGTAATGGTCTGCCCGTATCTCATAAGTTTCTATTATTTTCTATTAAACTGATTAACGAACACAGACTGCCATATTAAGTAGTAGTTAACAGTAATGCTAGGTGATGCATGAATGTACCATGTATTGTACGGTGTGCCAGGCAACGTGCGTCCGCCGCGGCAGCCGCGCGTGTTGCGTACTGCGTGCTGCGTGTTGCGTAGTGCGTGCTGCGTGTTGCGTGTTGCGCGGTTCGCGGTGGACGCTGTTGGTGTTCCATGTATTCCTATATTATGTATCGTAGGTAGTTAGTGTAGCGTTATACGAGACGGTGCGTAGTAAATATATCTGTAACAGACTATATTTTATAAAAGTAAGTTTTCTAACATACTGAGTAGTGACTTCTTGCCTTGTAGCGAACCTATCGAGAGACGCGGTGCTATCAACACAAATTCGCCCAATTGTTCTCACTACACTGTTCTAAAGAACGCTTGCTCGACTGACTCCGCTGAGGTGGTGCGGACTGGGCGGACTGGGAGGTACACGTCAGGTTCATTGCTCCTGAACATGTATTACTTAGAGTAGGTTATCTAGTGCAGCGGTACCCATTACAAACTGAGCCTCCTGAACTTGCTCACCACTAATGTATTAGATACCCCGTGTTACACTCGAAGCCTACCGCGCGCCACCGCGCAGGCCCGGCCGCGCCCTGGGTATCGCTGGACTAGCTGCTCCCTACGTCACTATGGAAACCATGAGTCAGTTTTATTTAAAAAGTTTGCCGTTATTTCATATCCGATTATTGTGATACCATATTGCTGAGATTTGAGTTAAACTACAAGAGAAAAGTGAATTACGATAGTGTATGTAGGTAGGGGTCGGGCGGCGTCGTCGGTGGCGCGCGGCTGGTGACGGTCGGTGACGGGCGGTTGTCGGGAACCTGGTGCCAAATAGCGTAAGATAGTATGTACGACTCGTTCACTGTTGTAGACAATATCGAATAGTTGGAGACTAGACAATAAGCAGCGATACGCACACGCGTTCCAACAATGTTGACACGTTACTATTAAAGCAATAAAGTGATATTTTTGTACACAAGCTGTTTTATTTGTATCTTTATGAATAGTCAATCAGTAGCAACAGGTCGCGCGTGTTAGATTTTTTTATATAGGTATACTAGAAGTATAAGTCTAACAACCACTCTTACCAAGGGGTATCGTTTTACCCAGTAACTGGGTTGTGGAGGTCAGATAGGCAGTCGCTCCATGTAAAATACTGATATGCAACTGCATCCGGTTAGACTGGAAGCCGACCCCAACATAGTTGGGAAAAGGCTAGGCAGATGATGATGATACTAGAAGTATATGTACCTACCTATACATATACATATTATCCAAATAACAAGCTTTAAACATCAGAATGGTTATTAGTTAGTTATTTACTGTGTATGAAGGTTATTATTGAATATGGTTTGTAGGGAAAGGGTTTTATGAAGTAAAACACATATAGACAAGGATAAGCATTTATTTTAATTTAGGCTTGTCAGTAATTATTCAGAAAACTAGTCCGTTCGTAAAACTAGGTCATCATGGAGAAGAAGGACAAGAAACTCCATGAAAACAGTATTAAAGTATTCTATCAATACATTTCTTACGTTGTCATAAATTATCGTTATTTTTAAAAACAATTAATTCTATCTCTTGGACAACGGTCCAAGAGAATTCAAAATAATAGCAACATAATAACAATAGCTAGGAATATTGGCCATGATATAACTTACAGAATAACAGTCATAATAAGCAATAATTAAGGTCAATCAAAATCAAATTACTTAACTTACGTGACATCGTCGATCTATTCCACACAGTAACGGCACTAGAACTAACTGAACATCTACCAAGCAACCATATACTAATATATATAAAACTAGCTTCTGCCCGCGGCTTCGCCCGCGTGGATGTCGGAAATTATCCCACGGGAACGTGCTAACAGGATAAAATGTATGTGCTTCCCCAGGATGCCATCTCTCTCTATGCCAAATCAGAAGTTCAGTGGTTTAGGCGTGAAAATGTAACATACAGTTTCAAGTTCAAATCCTCCCCTTAAAAACTGAATTACCCCTTTTTGCCCCGTCAGTGGTAAATTTTCGACAACTTTACATACTTATTATTAAATTATTTACTGTCAAAAGTATCAATACTGAGTTTCGAGTTACTCGGACCGCGCATTCAATTTCTTCCACACAAACTTAACACCCCTATATCCCCCTTTGAGGGGTAGTTTTGAAAAACTTATAATAACTAACTAACTAACAACCAAACTAACTGTAACTATATTACTTACTTAGGCAAATATTCTTGCCAAGTTTCAAGTTTATTAACTAAATGAATAAGATTTTTTATATAAACTGTATTCCCCGCTTTTCACCCCCACAGGGGTGGAATTTTGAAAAATCGTTTGGGGTTATTCGTAACTTGATTCAAAGATTATTTATACCAATTTTCGAGTTAATCAAGCCACGCATTATATTATAATCCTTCCTTGTAAAATTAACTACCCCTTTTCAACCCGTTAGGGGTAGATTTTCGAAAAACATTGATACATGTTACTCTTTATTTTTGGTCTTAAGTATAAACACTGAGTTTCAAGTTAATCGGACCGCGCATTCAAATTATTCCACACAAACTTCAACACCCCTATATCCCCCTTTGAGGGGTAGTTTTGAAAAACTTATAACGATAAACTTTATTACTTACTTAGGCGAGTATTCTTGTAAAGTTTCAAGTTTATTAACCTAATGAAGAAGATTTTTCATATAAACTGTATCCCAACTTTTCACCCCCACAGGGGTGGAATTAAAAAAAAATCGTTTGGGATGTTTTCATAACTTGACTCAAAGATTATTTATACTAATTTTCGAGTTAATCAAGCCATGCCGTAAAATCCTCCCCTGAAAAATTTACTACCCCATTTTAGCCCGTCAGGGGTAGATTTTCAAAAAACCATGATACACATTATTCTTTACTTTCAATATTAGGTATAAATACTGAGTTTCGAGTAAATCGGACTGCGCGCTAAAATTCTTCCATACAAACTTTGAAACCCCCAATCCCTTATTAGGGGGTAGTTTAGAAGAAAAAAAACTGACAGTCTTCATAATTTATTTAGATAAGTAGTCGTACCAAGTTTCAAGTTTATTAACTCAAGGAATAAGATTTTTCATACAAACGAATTCCCCCCTTTTCACCCTCTTAGGGGTGGAATTTCGAAAAATCCTTTCTTAGTGGATGCCTACTCTTCACAAAGAACACACCCTCTAAATTTCATGTCTCTAGGACCAGCGGTTTAGGCTGTGCGTTGATCTATCAGTCAGTCAGTCAGTCAGTCAGTCAGTCAGTCAGTCAGTCAGTCAGGACTTTGAATTTTATATATATAGATGAGCAAGCAACTGCCTTGATAACGTCGTTACAATCCTTTTTTTTTTTTCTCTCGTTTTGGCATTGCACTATTCGTGCTTATTGCCATTAACAATATTTTATTTGATAACAAAAACAAAACGTAAGAATCAAGTACTCGCGAAACAATATTTGGAAATGGAAAGGAGATTAGGTGTTAAATAATTAACAATAATATTATTATAACAAGATAACAGTAGAGAAATATAATACAACGGAAAACTAACCAATTATAACGGCACCAGTTGGCCCAACAAAAAGGCCGACTCGGTGCGAAAAATAAGAACAAAATGGTAAATTAATTACATAAAAACAGTTTATAAATTAATGTTTAAATAGCTATATGTAACAACGTAGAATCGCGTACGCGCGCCGCCTCGCTACGAACTTACTTCGTCCATGCCTCGCCTGGTCGAGAGGGGTAAGCCCCCCGCTCCGCGGCTCCCCGCTGCCGCGCGCCGCTCGCGTCGCCAGTCGGCCTACCTCGAGTGCTAGAGTGCGCACGCTCAACTGCGCGGCGCCGGCATCCATAAACTATACGAGAGCTCCATACCGTGTTACCGTGTGTACCTAATAAGATAGACTATTGTGTGTGCCTGATTAATTATTATACGCAATATTACCCACCCGTTCGCTTCATTTTCTCTGCCCGCACGCTACCGCCGTTATAAAATTGCGCCCAACACGTGGCACGCGCTCGGACGACGCGAGTGCGGACTGAAACCACGCTGACTGAGTTCCACCTACTGGACTACCTGCCGTTATTTACCGTCTTGGATCGCTGCCGAGCATCATCGACGAGAAGATGCCGCCGAAAACACGCCGACACGCGTCCAAGGACAACCACGATGTATCCAGTAGTGACGAAGAAAACCATGCGGTAGTGAACCCCGCGAGCATGAGCACTACGGCGACGCCAACACCGACAACGAGTGGTAACACGATCTCCATGTCCGAAGAACAACTCACGCGGTTACTATCAAACGTGATGCGAAGCGCCATGACGCTGACGCCGACGCCGAGCTCGCAAGCCGGCGAATCAACGGGACCGACTCATCCCACCGCTACACATACTGGAGCGCCGATGCTGACCCTGCATAGCAACTTCACCCAGTGCACGGCCCGCTACGACGGAGCCGCACGTGGCGCGGAAACCTTGGAAGCTTTCGTCGAGAGCGTGCTCATCTATAAAGAGTGCGCAAACGTGTCCGACGAGCATGCGCTTCGAGGTTTGCCTATGTTGCTGACAGGAGAAGCCGCCGTGTGGTGGCAAGGCATTAAATCTACCGTGGAGACCTGGGACGACGCGATACGCCGACTTCGGTTCATGTACGGCGCCCCTCGCCCCGCCCACCGGATTGCACCGGATGCCTAGGCGAATTACGAAAATACCAACTATTTTCGTAATTCGCCTAGGCAAAAGTTTACTTTTGTACAGTCATACAGCCTCGAATCCACCAGTGACGAACAGCTGATGCAAATCGATTCCACCAGCGGCAAAGGGCTGTTGAAGGTCGATTCTTCCAGCCTGTCGCTGAGAGAGGATGAAGGAACGAAGCTGTCTCCTGCCCAGAGAACGCAGCTCAACCAGCTCATAGTACGCAGAGCTGAGCGCTTCGCCACCGATGGACCCCCTACAACTTATGCCACTCATCACATTCGGGTTGAAGAGAAGCAGGAGCCGACCGCTTCACCACCCTATAGAATGTCGCAAGGTAAGAAACAGTTGTTAGACGGTGAGCTTGAGAAGCTGCTGCGCGCAGATGTTATAGAGGAGTGTGAGTCGCCTTGGGCTGCCAACGTAGTCTTAGTAGCAAAGAAGGACGGCGGAGTTCGCCTGTGTGTGGACTACCGGAAGTTGAACGCGGTGACAGAACCGGATCGTTACCCGCTCCCACGCATGGAAGACGTACTTCATGCGGCGAAGACGACCAGCTATATGACCACGCTTGATCTCCACTCCGGTTATTTCCAGGTTTGTGTCGCAGAAGAAGATCGCGACAAAACTGCTTTTGTGACACCCTCCGGCACTTACAGGTTTAAAAGGATGCCGATGGGCCTACGTAACTCGGGTGCCACATTTCAACGATTGATAGACAGATTCAAATCGAATTTGAATGTGCCCATTCGAGGCCAGAAGGTAAATGACAGCTCCGATGTATGCTCAGACCCTCAAGGAAGCAGGCCTGTGACCATTTTAGGTTATCTTGACGGTCTGATAATCCTCTCACAGACCTACGAAGGTCACATCGAAGATCTTGTATCGGTTTTTGATCGACTCGAGCAGTTTAGCCTGCGTGTCAATCGTAAGAAGAGCTGTTTCGCCCGAGACTCAGTCAAGTTCCTCGGTCACATCATCGTCCCTGGCGGTCTGCAAGTCGATCCAGGTAAGACCTCAGCCATTGCTGACATGCCCTCTCCAAAGACCGTAAGGCAATTAAAAGGCTTTTTGGCGACGTCTAGTTGGTTTCGGCGCTTTGTACCGAACTACGCTGCAATCGCTAAGCCTTTAACTGACCTTCTTAAGAAGAACAGCACTTGGAGATGGCATGATGAGCAGCAGGCTGCTTTTGAGCGTATCAAAGAACTCTTGGTTACAGCTCCCATTCTACGCCAAGCCGACGAATGCAAGCCCTTCTCCCTCCGGACAGACAGCAGTGGCTACTGTCTTGGCGCAGTTTTGATGCAGGGGGAGGGCCCTGATGAAAGACCCATAGAGTACGCCAGCCGTCTTTTAGAGCCAGCTGAGCGCAACTACACCACCACCGAACGGGAGGCCCTTGCCGTCGTATGGGCGGTCACAAAATTCAGGGGTTACGTGGAAGGATCAAAGGTAATGGTTAAGTCCGACCATCAGCCGTTACGTTGGCTGATGAGCCTGAAGTCACCCACCGGTCGTCTGGCCAGATGGGCGCTAACCCCTTCAGGCTTACGACTTACAGATCGAGTACACTCCCGGAAAGGTGAACGTGATTGCTGACGCACTAAGCCGCCCAGCCTGTTGCGAAGAAAACCCAGGTGGTTGCGAGGTATGCTTAGTGACAGTAGATGTGCCACACAGGACACCTGACGACGTGCGCACTAATCAGCTCAGAGATCCTGAGCTGAAGAACATAGTAGAGGATTTGGAGGCGACCGACGACCCCTTTAGGGGGAGAGGCTGGTCAGAGAGAGGATACCTGAGGTCGGATGGTGTGTTGTACAGGTGCGTGCCTGACTCTGAAGACGCTGATTCCGCCTGTCTTGTGGTACCTACGCATGAGAGGGAGAGTGTCCTTGCAGATTTTCATGACGCTCCCACAGCAGGTCACTTCGGTGCGGAACGGACCCTGCAGCGCATCAGAGCCCGATACTTCTGGTCAGGTATGAGATCCTTCGTTACTGACTACATCAAGCGCTGCACTGCTTGCCAGCGATACAAAATCGACAACCGGAAGCCGGCAGGGTTGCTGCAAACCCCGGCACCGACCCGACGGTTCGAAGTGGTGTCAGTCGATTTATTCGGCCCTCTCCCAAGAACTTCGAAAGGTAACCGTTGGATTTTAATTCTAGAAGATACATGCTCCCATTGGGTTGAGCTATTTGCGTTAGAGAACGCCACCAGCGTGGAGTGCGCTGAGGTTTTGATTTCCGAGGTCTTCTTGAGGTTCGGAGTCCCGCGCAGGATGATAAGTGACAACGGAGTCCAATTCGTTGCCGAGGTGATGCAGCAGGCGTGTCATGTGATGGGTATCAAACAGTCTTTGACGCCGCTGTATCATCCCGAAGCGAACCCTGTAGAGCGGAAGAACCGGGACCTGAAGCCTCAACTAGCAATTCTAGTAGGAAAAGACCACACTTCTTGGGATATTCACCTCGCAGCCGTAAGGTTTGCGATGAACTCCGCTGTTACAGCGAGTACTGGATTTTCACCAGCCTTCCTCACCTTCGGGAGAGAATTGCGCGCACCTTCGGACGTCGTGGCGGACATGAAGACCATAGTGGATAGCGATAATTTCGTGCATAACGTCACTCCTTACCTTCGTAAGTTGTCGACGGTGTTGCTTGACGCTAGGGATGTCCACGAACGTGCCCAGTCCGTACAGAAAAAATATGCGGACGAAGGTAGACGACCGCCTCCCGACTATAAGGTAGGTGACCTTGTTTTGTTGAAGACGCAAGGGCTGAACGATGTTGGCCCCGGACAGTCTGCGAAATTTATACCTCGTAGAGATGGCCCGTACCGGATACGAGAAGTTGTAACCCCCACTACTTACCTAGTTGAGGGAACCGTCAAAGGTGAGCACATTGGACGTTACCATGTCTCTGATCTGACACCGTTCATCGGTGATGTTGAGGTTCCGGTTAGGGAAAAACGCAGACGTGGTCGACCCCGTAGGTATGATTGCTAGTCCGAACGCGAGGGCGCTATGTTCGAACTAGAGGGGGAGTGTGTAACAACGTAGAATCGCGTACGCGCGCCGCCTCGCTACGAACTTACTTCGTCCATGCCTCGCCTGGTCGAGAGGGGTAAGCCCCCCGCTCCGCGGCTCCCCGCTGCCGCGCGCCGCTCGCGTCGCCAGTCGGCCTACCTCGAGTGCTAGAGTGCGCACGCTCAACTGCGCGGCGCCGGCATCCATAAACTATACGAGAGCTCCATACCGTGTTACCGTGTGTACCTAATAAGATAGACTATTGTGTGTGCCTGATTAATTATTATACGCAATATTACCCACCCGTTCGCTTCATTTTCTCTGCCCGCACGCTACCGCCGTTATATATATCATTATTTACAAGGAAAAGAGATATGGTTTTATAAATATCTACATTAAAATTAAATAAAATACATGAGATAGAAGTGGGTAAAGGGACTCGGAGGGAAACAAGACTTTGGAAAAGTGAGGAGTGGTCATAAAGGGGGCAGGAAAAAATAAGGTGGTTCAGATCTCCCACTTCAGCGCCACATTCACACGCAGGGTTCTGTACAATGCCAAGCCTGGTAAGATGAGCAGGAGTGCACACGTGACCTAATCGCATACGTATGAATATTGTTGTAATCTTTTTGCTTAGCTTGTACTTGCTAAACCAAGGTTTAACAAAAATGGATGGCTGAATAGTACGATAAAATTTCCCTTTCGCTGATTGCCCGGACCAAAGCTGACCCCAGGATTCCTGTAGATAAACCTTAGGCAGAGCTGCCAGATCTTGGGTGTTATTTTTGTATGGAAAAACGTCTCCACACAATACAGCATCATTAGCTAACTGGTCAGCTCTCTCATTACCTAAAATGCCACAATGCGAGGGTATCCACGCAAAATGTACTGAATACCCCTTAATAGAACACTTGTAAAGGAGTTCACGTGTTTCAAATATAATATACGTATTATGAGAATAGAAAGGGAACCTGGCCAAAGATTGTAAGGCACTCCTTGCATCAGTTAGTATGAGTGAATTCTGTAAGCCCATCATAAGTATATATTCGACAGCTTTGAATAGCCCGTAACATTCTCCCGTAAATACAGATGATTCGGGCGGGAGCTTTATTTTTTGGACGATATTATATTGGGAGTGGTATACACCTACTCCCACACATGAGTCTCTTCCATGTTTCGAAGCATCTGTAAACAAGAGTTGACAGCCCTTCCAGTCTCTATCGATAGTGAAGTTGAAGTTAAGGTTATGACAAACGTCATCTCGGTAAATGTTAAGGTTATAATGTATATTTGGTGACATAAATAATGAACTGTAATTACAATGAAATAAAGGAAGAAATTCAGATTGGTGACAAGGAGCTTCAATTAAATTGTATTTTCTAAAGCTTTTAACTAAACACGGAGTAGCTTTGTGCCTCCAGTAAGTGGATGAAATTACTTCTTCAGAAAGAATGGAAAGTTTATTTCGCAAAGGATGATATGTAAATTGTAAACACCGAGCCATAAATCTATCAGCTAAAAATTGACGCCGTAAATGAAGTGGAGGGTCTCCACATTCCACATGAAGACAATTAATAGGACTGCTTTTTATTGCACCTGAAACCACTCTAAGTGCCTTGGACTGAACACTGTCCAGTTTCTTAAGACTAGCAACATTAGCAGGTTCCAGCAAAAAAGTCCCATAGTCCAATACACTTCCAATCAAGGTATGATTTTAATGTGATTTTAATGAAAAGGGATGTGCTCCCCACCAAACACCAGAAAGACATCTAATTATGTTTATATTTCGTTCGCATTTAGCAGCTATATAATCACAGTGTGGTAAACCAGTAAGATGTGTATCCAAAATAAGACCTAAAAATTTAACCTGGTTTTTAATGGGCATAGATATATTATTATACCTTACTGTAACTATAGGAGGCTTACGCATTCTAGTAAACAAGACAATGTTGCTTTTATCAATTGACAGGTGTAGACCATTGGTTTCTAGCCAAGTCTTCAGTATGCACAAAGAAGAGGTTAAGGAAGTACAAATATTTGCAACAGAATGACCGGGTAAATAAAGAAGTAAATCTGCATATTGAAGGACTTGTACTGACTCATTTAGAGAGGATTCCAAATCATAAGTATAAATATTGTAGAGAATTCGACTAAGTACAGAACCTTGAGGGAGACCTTTCCATACTAAACGGGTAAATATATAACCTTCAATGTGAAGATTTAAAGATCTCTCTGAAAGCATGTTAATTATAATATAATAATAATAATAAAATCTTTATTCTCAGACCATAGATCCATAACTTAACATATGACCAAGAAACAAAAATAACTAACCTAATTAAACCTACAAAATAAAACACACAAACAAAATAAAATAAAACATATAAAATAAACCTACCTCACATAATATATCTAAATGACGGTCTGTGTGCCGCCATCCAGTGACCTATTATTTGGCCATCCACCCTGCCAGCTACAGTAGCCACGAGACTGTTGGGGCTGCCGCGCACCCGACGCATCAGTGATGCAATTCGCAGACGCAGCAGCGAACCGAAATCCGGAACGCGTGCGTCCGCGAACATCCCCGACGCGCTACAGAAGCGCGGCAACCCCAGCATTACCCGGAACGCATTGTTATATTGGACTCGTAAAGCATTGTACGAGCCCTGTGCATAACTGACCCACAGGGCGCACGTATACAGCGACTGGCAATAGGCCCTGAACAATGTTATTTTAACCTCTCGCGTACACCGTGCGAACCTGCGGGCCAGCATGTTACACCTGACAGCCAACGCTCTACGTTCCCTCTCTAAATCATCGTCATCCGACAGCCTATCGGTGACCCAGTGCCCCAGGTATTTAAAACGAGACACTTTTCTCAGCGGAACCCCACCCAAGGTAACTGGTGGAACAACGTCATATATTTTATTTTGCGCCCTAAACACTAAGAGCTCGCTTTTAGTTGAGTTGTACCTGAGACCATGAGTCACCGCATAGTCTTCACAGATTCGGAGGAGCTTTCTTAATGCACTGATCGATGGGCTCAGCAACACCATATCATCCGCGTAACTTATATTATTGATGCATTGTCCGTCAATGGAGCAACCGACTTGGGTGTTGCTGAGCTCACTTATCAGCCGATTGACGTACAGGTTGAAGAGTCTGGGCGAGCTAAGCCCCCCCTGCCTCACGCCGCACTCCAACCTGTACGCACCCGACATAGCACCTGCCCATCTAACGTAGTTGGACTGATTACTATACCAGTATTTCAGTACAGCAATCAGCCCCCCAGGAAGGTCAGTGTCATGGGAGAGTTTCCCCCAGAGGCAGTCATAAGACACTAGGTCGAATGCCTTGGAGAGGTCCAAAAAACACGCATAAACAGGTGTTTTCCTTGCTGCATAGTATTGGACAGTATTATGAACTTAGACAGCATTGTTGGAACTTGTAATGAATTCAGCTTTTGTTCTAGGATTGATACCAGGACATTATCGTAAGCTGAGCTAATATCCAGGAAAGCAGCAATTACAGAGTTATTAGAAGAGAAGGCTAAGCGAATATCAGTTGTGAACACACTAAGGCTGTCCATCGTACTTTTACCCTTCCTAAAACCAAACTGTGAAGTAGCTAGCAAGTTTTTGCTTTCCAAAAACCACTCCAAACGATTCTTAATGAGATGTTCAGCAATTTTGCAAGAACTGTAGAAAGTGCAATTGGTCGATAAGAAGTAACATTAGAAGAAGGTTTATTTGGTTTCAGAATAGGAATAATTGTTTGAGATTTCCAACTTGATGGAATGTTGCCAGATATCACAGTGGCATTGATGAGATTTAAATATATTAAAAGAACAGAGTCAGACAGATTAGCTATAAATGAATATGGTATACCATCTTCACCAGGAGCTGAATCCTTAACATGTGAGAGGACTCCCTTCAACTCACTTAGTGTAAACAGGGAATTCAACTCAGAATTAGTAATAGGAACATAGGGAAAGTGCATTAAAGATCTCTGTTCGGGGACTGAAGGAGGAGCTAAATATTTTGCCATACTAGAGATGCGTTAACTTCTGGCGAGATAGATGCACAGAATCTTTGCCAACCTTCAAATTTCTTTTTCCTAAGGAGCTTACGAGTTGTACGAGCAGTTTCTAGGTATATCTCAAAATTGTGACGAGTCATTGTATGACCATAATTTTTTTCTGCTTCTTTTCTTTTTTTAATGGCCTGAGTGCACTCAGCATCCCACCAAGGTGGTGAAGGAATTTTTCCTGTAGCACCATTCTTAATAGGAAAAGTATTATCTGCCACCTCTATTAAAATTCTTGTTATTTGATTAGATAATGACTGAGGACCATGTAGTTGTAAGGAATTATTTAAAGCAAGAATTTTTTCTTCTACACAATTTTTGTATGTATCCCAATCTGCATTTTGAAGTCTATACTTTAATCGTGGTGTTGGAATGCAAGCAGTTGATTTTTTATGTGGAAAAGAAATGATTAAAGGGTAATTATCACTACCATAAGAAGATGGTAAAGGAGACCAGGATAATCACCAGGACCAGGTGTGCAGATTGAGAGGTCAGGGGCACTTATTCCCTCATCTGGATTTGTTTGGCGTGTTGGGAGACATGTATTTAAAATACACAAATTATTAGAGTCTAGAATTTCTAATAACTTTTCCCCATAGTAGGTAATTGGAACTAGAACTACCCCAGGACTGGTGTTGTGTATTAAAGTCGCCCATTACCAAAAATGGTTTAGGTAAAACTGAAAGAAGATTACTTATTTCATAAAGAATATTTACAGTGGGACGAGAATAATATATACATACTAAACAGATTTTATTTACAATAGCAGCAACAGCAGATATATCGTCACTGAGACTTGGGAGAGGAAAAGATTGAAAAGACAAGTTATTTTTAATAAGTATGGCGACACCGCCATACCCATCGCTTCTGTCTGTTCTTAGACGCACACGCATAGCCAGGAATTCTAAAAGAGAACCCTGGTTTAAGCCATGTCTCACAGAGAGCGACTGCAAAGGGATCGTATGTATTTGTTTAATATGTAGGACAGATCAGATTTTTTATTCACAATGCTGCGACTGTTCCACTGGACAATCTTGGATAGATTTGGATCCATTATGATTAAGGTTAAATAAGTTAGACAAAGTATCAATTACAGTGGCAACGTTGGACGGTTCAATATTATTATTTTTAGATAAGGTATTAATTAGCATGATTATTAAATTTAAAATTTGACTCTCATTATTATTTGTTGTTTTATTTTGGAATGCAACACCATTCCCTGACACAGAAACTTCATTACTGGTCAATGCTTGATGAGCTGCCCGGTCATACCCCTTAGCAGTTTTTGGGGGATCCCGAGGTTTAAGGAATACCGTTTTCCTTTGTGAGGAGACAATTGGTGTGTTACGTGATTGAGGCGGAGGTTGTGATGAGAAAGAATTTTGAGTGGTATGTGATGGGGCAGATGTTACCACATCTGCATACAATTTCGAAATTGGTGGATGTATCTGTGACGCTTCAGCATACGACACGCAGCTATGGGCCATATAATGCTTAATTGATTTTTGTCTCTCAAATTCTGGGCATTTTTTATTGATGGCATAATGAATGCCACCGCAATGACAGCATTTGCTATTACTTTCATCTTCAATACTGCAAGTGTCAGCAGAATGTTTCTCCCCACACTTGAAACACTGAGGGTTCGACCTGCATTGTACCTTTGTATGGCCAAAACGACAACAATTAAAATACTGGATTGTTGGGAATGTATACAATTCCACTGGCATGGAATTGTAACAACAAAAAACACGTTTTGGTAAAATTTGTCCGTCAAAGGTGAGCACGACTGTTTGGGATGGTTTCCACACAGGGGTCGGTTCGTGTATTTTGTAATTGAGACGCCTTGCTTTGATGACTTTCCCGCATCCAGCGGGGACAGATATATTTTCCATTATTTCGTCTGGAGACCATTCGGTAGGTACGCCTTTAATAATTCCAATACGACACACATTAATTGTTGGAACGAATGCCTTTAATTTCTCTTTGGCCAAACTTGGGTCATTTATAAAAGAGTTTGCATCTAGGTAACGGGAGAAGCTTAGCGATATTCTATTTCGACCAATGCGTTTTAATGAACTGTTAACTATGTTGTTGAACCTGCGTTTTTTAAGAAAGTGTCCTAATTCAAAATTTTTTGGATGTGTACAACGTATGGTGACAGGTCTGTGGCTTCGTACAATGCCCTAGCAACCTGTGGCGCCTTCTGGGGAGGATCTGACTTTATGATGTTTTCAGTCTGGGGAACATCCACAGAACGTGGAGTAGCTTTTTCGGGAATTAAAATTGGATGTACCGGTACGTCTGAAGTTATTTTTGGACTGAATGTGACTACTGATTCATTATCACAATGACAATTTGTTTCATTATTTGTTCCTGTTGAGTGACCATTTCGCCTTCTTTTATTACAATTTTTACATATTTTGCGTGGAGCTCTAGCCCTTTTCCGCTCCGATCTGGTTATAGACGAGTCCGTATCCATACTGGATTCATAGATTGTGATATTGTGGCCGACCGAGGGGACTGGGCCCCCCGGATCAGGCGGTTCATTGTCCATTGTGGCCAGAAAAAATAAAATATAAAAAAACTTACCCTAAATATGAAGAATTTTATCTACAAACAATGAAATTAACTAATCTAATTAATATTTACATAAATCTACACATCAACTTATCTCCAATCGCAAACGTTTTTTACTATTAAAAAGAAAACGAAAGAAAAATCACGACCGCCAAATTCGATGATTCCCGCGCTTTTTTTCACAATCCTTTTTATACACTACCAACGTCTTTTACGTCAAACATCTACTCCCATTTTGAACCAATCACAGATCATCATAAATTCTTGATTCTTCTAACACAGGTAATAATAAACAAATCTTATTTAGTGAAACCATTTTAAAATATTATAAGGTAATTAATCAATTTGGTAAGAGTTGATTCTTAATTCTTAGACATCATCAAAAAGTATATCAACATCAACTGACAGTATTGTACACCCAATCATTTGAAACAACCTATTATATTAAAATAGCAATATAAAATCTAAGATATACTACAAGAATAATCAAATATTACTTAATAATTTATAGTAATAACATTTAAGTGTTTTTTTACAAGTTAAGACTGTTGGTTTTTGTAAACACAATATCTATTCAAATTAGGTACTTCTACGTTGGTCCCCAAGCTTCGTAAATGTGACAGATGCCATTATCCAACAAACAATATTCTAATATTATAATTCTATCAAAATGAAATATATCTAACACGCGCGCGTCTGCTGCCCGGCCCGACGAGCTGCCGGCGCGGCCGCACTGGACCTGGACGTCGTCCTCAGTAGCAATACATCGCGCGCGTGTCTGCTGCCCGGCCCGACGAGCTGCCGGCGCGGCCGCACTGGACCTGGACGTCGTCCTCAGTAGCAATACATCGCGCGCGCGTCTGCTGCCCGGCCCGACGAGCTGCCGGCGCGGCCGCACTGGACCTGGACGTCGTCCTCAGTAGCAATACATCGCGCGCGTGTCTGCTGCCCGGCCCGACGAGCTGCCGGCGCGGCCGCACTGGACCTGGACGTCGTCCTCAGTAGCAATACATCGCGCGCGTGTCTGCTGCCCGGCCCGACGAGCTGCCGGCGCGGCCGCACTGGACCTGGACGTCGTCCTCAGTAGCAATACATCGCGCGCGTGTCTGCTGCCCGGCCCGACGAGCTGCCGGCGCGGCCGCACTGGACCTGGACGTCGTCCTCAGTAGCAATACATCGCGCGCGTGTCTGCTGCCCGGCCCGACGAGCTGCCGGCGCGGCCGCACTGGACCTGGACGTCGTCCTCAGTAGCAATACATCGCGCGCGTGTCTGCTGCCCGGCCCGACGAGCTGCCGGCGCGGCCGCACTGGACCTGGACGTCGTCCTCAGTAGCAATACATCGCGCGCGTGTCTGCTGCCCGGCCCGACGAGCTGCCGGCGCGGCCGCACTGGACCTGGACGTCGGCGTCGTCCTCAGTAGCGACACTAACTGACTCGCGACACTACTGATTCACAATCATCGAAATATTTTGTTTAAATATTTTGTTCACAATAATTGGCGAAGATATCGCTGAACATTTAAGAAAAACATTCGGTCGAATTGAGCACCTCCGTCGTTATCGAAGTCGTTGATGGGTTGATAATCCAGACCTTGTAGCATTCGTCGCCGCGTCGTCGAGAGTGTACCAGTACCGTCGTGAACGACGTAGCGCGGACCTACATCGACAATGGCATACCTATATTGCATTTACGTAAAGTCAGTTTTTATATTGCCTAAAGGAAGCTAAAAAAAATTCATGATTAATTTAAACAATACAAAAGTACTTTTGACCAAAAAATGTAAGCAATTGTAGGTTGGAATGATTCCACGCAATCTCCAATCAATGTGGCGATGATACATTTTCCATGAATAACTACTTACAATGCTATTGTATAAAACTGGAATAACAAAAGATAAGGATAACTAGTGCGGCGGCCGAGTCGTCGCGGGCGCACTCTGCTGGCGACGGGCCTGCCGACCCACCTGCGGAGATAGCGCGCTGATAAGATACGCGCGTGCTATCAGCGCAGCCGCCATCGCGCTATCACAAACACACCGTTTGATACAAGCCACATTATTGTGGAGTGACATAAGCTGTGTGATCGTGCGTGCTGGCAGCTTGCTTGCTGGCGCTGCATGTGCTGCGACCAGCTGTGAGCGTGAGGAGCCGTGGTGCGCGCGGGCGGCATGTGCGCGCGCGCGGCGCCGGCGCTGCTGGCGCACCTCAACCTATTGCTCACCGTGAGTCGCTTTGTATCTGCGAACTTGCAGTTAGTTATTTAGTGCTAAGTTCCTGGAACTTGAAAGGAATCTCATGTTAAAAAGGACTTGAAGACAAATCTTCTTTTTTTAAAGTGTTTTCTATAAAATCCATTAGTCCACATGACACTCCGCAGACATAGATCCGTGGCGTACACCTATTGACTACTGCCACTGTAAGGGCGTTCATTAGTTCATAGCCAAAAGTGAGCAGAAGTTCCTGCACCGTTGTTTACATAGCATGGGCGGTATACCAATACGTAGGTACTAAAACCGGCCAAGAGCGTGTCGGGCCACGCTCAGTGTAGGGTTCCGTAGTTTCCCGTCCGTCACAATAAGTGTTCCCACTTATGAGTTCGCTCCAGCAGCGCTCCGCGCTCCTGCAACTGCTCCCGGTAGTGGGTACGTGTGCGAACACGGAGCGTGCAACATTGCACGCTCCGCGGCAGGCGCTCCGACTCGTGACGGTTTTTAGCGCGAACACAAAGGGGAGCGCAGTGTGTCAAAGGGGAGCGCATGTAGAAGTGCGCGGGACGTATCCATTGGAGCAGTTGCAGGAGCGCGGAGCACTGCTGGAGCGCGAACATAGTGGTAACCCAACTTAAAAAAGGCTATTTGTTACGGAACTCTAATAATTACGGAACACTAAAAACGGGCCCACAAAGGACGGTGATAACTAAAAAAAGAGTTATAGATTCCAACCACACATGGAAAGTTCGAGAAAATCTATCGAACCATTTATGAACTGGTTTTTACCTTAACATTTTGGTGGCGTTAAAAAAATGAATTTTAGTTTTGTTCTAAATTGCCTTAGCATGTTCCTGATAGAAGTTTTATGTAGTTAAAAGATACCGCCAATGCCAAGGAGAGACC
Source organism: Apamea sordens (assembly GCA_945859715.1). Lineage (NCBI taxonomy): Eukaryota > Metazoa > Arthropoda > Insecta > Lepidoptera > Noctuidae > Apamea > Apamea sordens. Next base: position 20,996,219 of record OX243997.1, read on the forward strand.
AACCGAACAATTCAATAATACCCGACCCAATGTAATAAGTACCTACAGCGCCATCTCTCGGGGAATTGGGTTACTAATTAATACATAGACGTGCCAGAAGTTTTCGGTGGTAATTTTGGATTGCGAGAACCGATTTTAATCATTCTTTTTTTGTTTGAAAAAGATACGTTCAGGATAATAAAATATGTAAACGAAGTTAAAAACAATGCTTGCATATACGATTATACTACAAACTTAGTCCAGAAATTATTTTGTACAACTTTTTGTCTTTTTTGTACAAAAACTGTTGTTTCCATCAAGTTAAAAATAATTTTCCTAGAAAGTCCTTATAAATTTCTACTTTTCAGATTTTGTTCATATTTTCTAAACTTATGGTTCAAAAGTTAGAGGGGGGGGGGACACACACATTGTTTTTTACTTTTGGAGCGATTATTTCCGAAAATATTGACATTATCAAAAAATGATTTTACTAAACCCCTAGGTATTCATTTTTAAATACCTTTCCAACAATATAATATATCACACGTTAGGGTTGAAATTTAAAAAAAAATCACTTCCCACTTTACATATAGGGGGGCTACCCTAATAAAACATTTTTTTCCAATTTTTATTTTACCACTTTGTCGGCGTGATTGATATACATATTGGTACCAAATTTCAGCTTTCTAGTGCTAACGGTCATAGAGATTAAGCGAGGACGGACAGACAGACATGGCGAAACTATAAGGGTTCCTAGTTTACTACGGAACCCTAAAAAGGGAACTATGAACACCCAACAAAATACATACTCAAATCGCTATAAGTGTGCCCATAATATTTGAAGAGCTCCCTCTACATTTCCAGGATCCCATCGTCGGATCCTGACCTGATGACAATGGAACCACCTGGCAAACCCTTTCAAACAAAAAAACATATTTTCCAAGTGCGGCCAGCCGTCTTCAAGTAATCGGAGAACATACTTAATATTTTTTTTTAATCCTAACCGACTCCTTTTTTTGATGTCGGTTAGAAATAAAAAAAAACTTCAAAAAAACAACCGACTATCAAAAAAGAATAACACTAAAACTAACTGTAACTTCGGAATTGCAACAAACATAAAAACTTTTTAACAAAAAATTGAACCGCCGAAAAATAAATAAAAAAATAAAAATCTTTTATTGACAGACTACATAGGCCCACATTGTGTTAGTGTAAATTATCTTATAAACTATGTTAGTATAATACCTAAGAAACAAAAAGAAAATGGTGATTATGTAACCACAGATAGTTTTACCCCGCTCCATGTAAGACATGAAGCTTGATAAACCTACCCATGGTAGGCCCATCCAGCCTTTCAGCAAACACCCTCAGGATACTGTTGGTGCTTCCTCCCACTCTGCGTGACATCGACGCCACCTTCTTACGCATTATTGCAAAGTAGTCGTCAGTGTGCGCATCGGCGAACATACCTGACGCACTACAATAGGGTGGAAGCCTCAACAGCACCCTAAAGGTATTATTATATTGTATTCGCAGAGCATTGTCTGCTTTTTGGGTATGATTTGCCCAAAGGCTGCTGGTGTAAAATGTCTGACAGTAGGCCTTGAATAGGGTAATTTTTATTGGAACTGAGCAACCAGCAAACCTTCGAGCCACCATATTTCCCCTCACAGCCAATGCCCTGCGCTCCCTTTCCATATCTGTGTCATCTTTCAGGTCTTCGGTAACAATATGGCCCAGATATTTAAACTGGGTTACTCTCTGTAAAAGTGAACCACACAGTGGTACTGGAGGGATATATGATGGAGTTTTATTTCGACCTCTAAACAGCAGCAGCTCACTTTTCTTAGGGTTGTACTTTAGCCCATGCTGCTCGGCATACCCTTCACAAATAGAAAGCAACTTTCTCATTCCACATATAGATGGGCTCAGCAACACCATGTCGTCTGCGTAGCTCAAGTTATTTAAACTAACTCCATCTATGTGGCATCCGACATGTGTGTTGCTGAGCTCAACTAGTAATTTATCGACATAAATGTTAAAAAGTCTTGGGGAGGTAAGACCCCCCTGTCTAACACCACACTCCAGCCTGTAAGGGTCAGAAAACACATTTGTCCACTTCACAAAGTTTCTCTGCTTATCATACCACATAGATAACGTGGAAACCAACGAAGCAGGAACGCCCGCCTCTCGAAGCTTTCCCCACAGGGCATTATAGGAAACCAGGTCGAATGCTTTTGACAGGTCCAGGAAACATGCATACACTGGTGTTTTTCTATCTGTATAATACTTGACAGTATGCTTCAACGCAAAAATGGCACTCTCAGTAGACAACCCAGCACGAAAACCAAACTGTGCGTCATGTAACTGGGTATATTTACCGAGGTGAGCGTCAAGCACACTGTCAAGTACTTTGGCTATAACGGTTGCCAATGAGATAGGCCTGTAGTTACCCTTGTCTGCTATATCCCCTGTCCTGTCCTTCACAATAGGTATGACTACTGTATCCAGTAGCTCTTGTGGTAAGTGAGAATGTCCCAGGCATAGATTGAAGAACATAGTCAACACTCGCGGCAGATGTACACCCGCGTTTTGAAGATGCTCGACGCTGAGTCCATCGAGACCAGGCCCGTATTCCCGTAATTTAAAACGTTCAAAATCTAGTCGCAGTCTCATCTCAGCGACAAACAAATGTCAAAAACTTGTCAAAATGTAGGGGAATTAGAAGTATTTTTTGACAGATTGAGACTGAGATCAGACTGTGAACGTTCTTAAAATTACCGGAATTACCCCGCTGGAGATTTACCCCTCTTCATACATTTAATAATAGATTTTATTTCTTTACATGAAAATCGAAGGGGTGATTCTAAGCGACAGTGCTCAGCATCGTTGCTCCTCGACACTGTCGCGAGAGGTGAACTCGTTTTAAAGTGATCTTTGAAGATATTCGCTATCTCAGTGCAGTCATTCCTTCCCTCCACGCTAGCCGAAACACTTGGGGTATTATTATTGAGTTTTTTAGTACCTTTCCAAAATGACGATAAACTTTTTTTTGAATGTAGTGCTGCTAGAATGTCCATATCAATTTTGTCTTGGTTTTTAATACACCATTTTAATTTTGATTTAAATATTTTCCTTGATAATTTCATATCTTCAAAAATAGGCCCGCTACTGGGTTGACCAATCCCCATCCAAATTTTAAACTTAATCTTTGCCTGGGTGTGAACTTCTTTTACATGCTTGTTCCAGCCCTTTATACCCTTATTTTTTCCTATAATGCCCCTTGAAGTCTTACTACTACTGGCAGCCTCACTTAATATATATACAATTTTGTTATACATTTCATCCAACAGAATTTTATGGTCGAGCTTATCACAATATTTATCCGCACACAGTTTAAAGTTTTCAGGAAAGTCTAAGGTCTTTAATTTATTAATTACACTGCGACAAGTATTTACTTATTTCTTTTGAGCTTCTTTCACCCCAACGTATGTTATTACATATTTTTTTAACAAATGTTTTTACTCTAATTATATTAATGTCACATTCCACTTTCAATGGAAAATGGTCAGACCAAAAAGAGTCATAAATCACCTCAATGTTTACTATTGTTTTGGACGCCGACCGTGTTACAAGACAGTGGTCTAGCCAACGTTTACACCCGTGTGAGTCACTAATAAATGTAAAAGTAGGCAACATTCCGAGACAATTGACATCCGCACATAATAATTCTTGCGCGTTACAAAAATCAAGAAGTTCATTATAGAATGACTCACCTGGGTGCGCGTTGAAGTCCCCTAGTACAAACACTGATTCAATATTATTACTTTGTATCATTGAGGACATTTCACTGAGACATTCCGTAAACTCTAACAAGTTCTCACTACAGGCCGTTGGCATATAAATAATTTATTACCATAAAAGATCGGTTGTTCACCACTACTTTGATTGCACAGATCCTATTATTATTACTTTTCACTACTGACACATGATTAAAAGCACTTTTTCGCCACAGTATGGCGACACCACCGTAAGGTCTACCTTTGCAAATACCAGCAGACGTGTCTATTGAAGACTTCGCAGTGTGGCTGAATTCTTGATCTATGTTTTCGAGAAAGTGTAATTCGTGTGGATATAACCAAGTTTCTTGCAACAAGACTATATCCGCCGTCCCGCACAGTGAGCGCACGCAGTTCACCGATCTCTTCACATTTTTACAGTTAAATGTTATTATGTTCATTTTCGGAGCACTATCCATTAGGTATTGTCTTTTATTTCATTACTCTGAGAAAGACTCTTGTCCTCTTCTCTTCTACTTTTGAAGTGTACAAAACGTCGAAATGTGATACCATCGGGCCACATGTTGTCATCTAGAAACGTTTCCAGCTTGTTTTTGTTTACAAGTAATTTAAATGCATTGTAAGATTGTAAGGCCTCTCTTTCTTCATTGTTATTTTCTCCAGTGAAACTACTTCCGATGTTTTATTTTTTATATACCGACAGATATCGTTTTCTGCGGTTTCCTTGTTTACGTTAGAAATAAACAAAGGAATTTTTACTTCTGCTGCTTTAAACTTTTCAGAATAGTCCGTAGTCGCTTTCCCAGTTTTAACAACAAACCGATTTCTAGTCCTTCTTTTTTGGACTGTTACCCATTCCTCATTTGGTTCATTCTGCATTTTCCATTCACCTTTTCTCATAATGTCCGCCATGGTAGGCTGTTTTCTTTCAACAATTACTGCATGACACTCAGCTGATTCAGGCAACTTCGTGCAAAACTCATTTTCCAAAAGAGTCGAGTTAATCAGTGCAGACGCACTCGGCTTATCTGTCTCCGTCTGTGCACGAGTGAGAGAGCGATACTTTGGTGACTCGGTGCGTTCGATGCTCGGATGTCTCGTCATCACGTTGACACCGGCCGCCGGCGATAAACCGATAGGCCCACTATCCAACAAATACCCTCCTCTTTTTCTTGTGTTAATATTGCGAGTTAAGAACGATGCAGTGGGCCTACCCGATTTCAATTCCAATTTCAGATCATCCAATTGATTCGTAGTTACGTATCTGTCCTTTATATCGTTAATTTCTGTACGCAAAATCAGCAAATATTTTAATAATTTGGTGACATCGACATGGTCGAACGTAACTGGCGGCAGTTTTTGCAAGTCACGCGCCACAAAAATCGGCATAAGGTCCGGTTCAGTTACTTTGAAAACACATATAATATCTTCTAGGTTTCTCTGCTTTTTTCCATCTTTACGTCTGGATACTTTCTTCTGTTTACCGTTCATAGAATTAAACAGTAACTCTTTAGCACATTCTACCTCCTCCTCAGAAAAAGCCGAAGCGCAAATCCTAATTAAACTCTCGTTATCTATCACTGAGATCTTATTTTGAATAAATGATAAAAGCTCACTTATTACTATATAGCTTCTGCCCGCGGCTTCGCCCGCGTGGATGTCGGAAATTTACCCACGGGAACGTGCTAACAGGATAAAATGTATGTGCTTCCCCAGAATGCCATCTATGTCGCGGGCCCTTTGTGGCTAATTACAATAGAAAACCAATTGTGTCTCATTAGTGGTGATTAAGAGGGTACCTATATGATATCTTTACCTAAGTACCTAACTAATTAAAAAAAAACTCAATAACAGAAAATTAAATACCTACCTACCTAAATAAACCTATTTCTGATAATAACTAATCTAAACTCAATAAATAAGCAAAATCCCTAAAAACTAATATCTATACGAATGATTAAACCTACCTAACAGTATTATAAAATAACCTACGGTCACTACGTATACTATCAAATATACTACCTATACTTTAAAACTAAAATCTATACCTACGACTCATATAAAAATAAACCTAAATAACTCTAAAAACAAAAAAGGAATAAAAATGAACTCCACTGCGGGTGACCCAACCTACGACAAACTTAGTATTTGCGGTTGGTACAGTACAGACAGTGGTAATCGGGTATAGGGATCGAACCGCAAAATTAAGTTTGTTTTTTATTGTATATACTTTTCCGGGATAAAAAGTACCCAGTGTGGTGCCCAGGATATTAAAGAATAATTATACCAAGTTTCATCGTAATCGAACCGGTAGTTTTTGCGTGATGCCTGAACAAACAGACAGACAGACAAAAATTTTTTTAATCACATTTTTGGGTTCGGTGTCGGTCAAGTAACACCCCTGTGCCATTTATTATTTGGATATTTTCAATGTACAGAATTTTCACTTCTACAGATTTATTATAAGTATAGATTACAGTTCACACATTTTAGCGTATTCACAGGTATCGTCGCGGAAGTTGCCATAACCGAACCGCTCGCGAGCGCGTACGCCGGACGACTGAAAAGCAAAAAAATAAAAAAAAAAACTGAAAAGCAAAAAATAATAAACCTTTTTTATTTAACCTTAATAAGGTATATTTAAGTAAATTTGAGTCGGCGCCAAACAATCAATAAATAAAGATCACTAAATTGCCTTAAATTTAAACGGCGCCAACTCAAAATTATTTATACTCCATTTATAATAGCATTAGAAAAAAGAGGCTCGTAGAAGCAGGAATGCAAAACATTTTATTTCAAAGTTATGATAAAGCAACTGGCGAAATTCAAATTTTCTTGCGTTTTTTGCAATTTGCAGGTCAGTGTAAGGTTGTATCTTAATCAAAATAATATGATGCGTGACAATAAGAAATATGTAGGTAATAATACAATTTTAACCTTAAAAATCATCAATATATCCGTCCATATTTTTTTAAACCATTTTAATTAAAGTGGATGCGCTGCACTAGCCCGCGAAATCAGACGAATCCGGAGCAATTAGAATTGCCCCGGATTCGTCTGATTTCGCGGCACTTTAATTAAAATGGTTTTAACAAAATATATGGACGTATAATATAAACAAAATAAAAATAATATTTTAAAATTATGCTTTATTTATAGTACCTACCTAACGTCTTCATCACATATTACAAACTTACAACAAAATGAATGAATGAAACAACCGATCACAATGATGATTTAAAAATTAAGATTAATGGAAATAATAATCATTTTTTTAAATATTTTATTTTAAGTAACAACTTACAACACAATACGTTGGTGACATTTCTTCGTCTTCATCATCTAATTTATTCACTATCATCTGACGATGGATGAAGAAGTTTCACCAACGTTAATTTTTAAATTCGGTAGAATTATAGTGAAACGAATAACGTTCCAGCTGGTATTGTTCATCCCTGCTTCTTTTAGGTTTTTAGCATTGACACTGTAATTTTAAATTGGAGTTAAATAATATAAATAAATGAAAGCCACATAATTTCATAAGATAAATAGATAAAATGGTTACAAGTAAGTGTGACAGCTGCTGTAAAAATAGATAATAATAAATTCGGCGTCTATCGTAACGTAACAATGTTTATTGTTTCAATGGTCTGAAAAAAATAAATTATTATTATTATTATTGCACTTTTGTTACAGTGTGCATTAAAAATAACCCTTTTTAACTTCTTTCTAATGCTATTGTAAATGGAGTATAGGTAAGGTTAAATAAAAAAAAAGGTTTATTATTTTTTGCTTTTCACTTTTTTCGGCGGTTCAATTTTTTGTTAAAAAGTTTTTATTTTATAGTTTTGTGGCTATACCTAATCTACTAATTGTTTGCCAAAGGGCAGGAGGCATATGTGGCACTGAATAGAGTGACTGAATACACCACTCAGCATTAAAATCTGTGAGTGAACAATAAATCACCCCTATTTTCCCACCCTTAGGGTTGGATTTTCTTTTTCAAATTTATATGGGACCAACTTTGGGGTATACCCTTTCCAATAAAAGAATTATCAAAATTGGACTACTCTGTAAAAAGTTATGCTTGGTCATACATAAAAATAAATAAAAATATACGTGTCGAATTGAGAACCTCCTCCGTTTTTTTTCGTCGGTTGAAAAATACAAAACCAAAAACTTTCAAGTTCTGAAATTAAAGTAGATAATTTTTTGGTGGCATCCAAATATAATTGATGATTAAACGAACTTACCTGAAGTGAAGTTCAATCCCAATTACACGAAGGCTCTGTCCGAAGAGATCACGAAAACTATGTAGTAACGCGCAGGTACTGCTATCCAACCACTAAATTTGAAATCAACAAGATTAGCAAAAAACATGAAACAACTAGTGGTGCCCTCTCTCGGTAAGTCATTTAGTTTAAAGTAAACGGAACGGGATCCATGGTAATAACACTGACATTTATGTACATAAAACGCATAAGGGGTCTCATGGATCTACTGATCATGAGTGTACGGGACTGGGTGGGAGTTGATCTCTTCGGACAGAGCCTTCGTGTAATTGGGATTGAACTTCACTTCAGGTAAGTTCGTTTAATCATCAATTACACTCTGCTCTGTCCTCGAGATCACGAAAACTATGTAGAATTTGAAAGTCTTGAAATGCGTTTTATGTGAGTATGTATTTAGATATTATGGTATCTAGTTAGTATGGCATAAAAATAAAAAAAAAAGAGAACTTAGTTTAGGTAAACATTATAACGTATTTAAATCTCTTTACAATACCGAATTATTAACATAAATAAGCAAAAATGAAAACAAAAAATTCTGCATGATTACTTTTACATATTACAAGGTACAATTCTAAATGATTAATTTATGCATTTAAAACAGATAAAGCGAAATCATTGGCATTTTCTGATAACACTGGTCTTTGATAAAACCTGGCGAATACAGACGAAGACCCACTCCAGCCAGCAGTTTTTCTAATTAGGTCTATGGAGACACCTGATTTAATGGCTGCTGAAGTAGACGCATGTCTGGTGGAGTGGGCCTTGAATTTACTTGTATCAACACCACTGTTACATAAAACATCTTTTATCCAGCGGCTTAAAGTTTGCGAACATACAGCCTTATAAGGGCGTTTAAAGCTAATGAAAAGATATTCTACTCCACCTCTAATTGACGTCGTTTTTAATAAATACGACCTAAGTGCATTAGCTGGGCAAACTTCTGGTTGCTTTGTAAAAAATGGTAGATGTAGACAAGGCTGTGTTGAACCAATACGAAGTTTTAATCAAATCTGGAATCTTAATAGTAATATGGTTTGAATAAATACAAATATTTTTAATATTTATTTTCGAAATTGTTTGAACCCTGTGGGCCGTGACTAATGCGATTAGGGTTACGGTCTTTTTGGCAAGACAATCCAATTCCAACTCGTCGTTGGGATATAAATTAGATAAGTAATTAAGCACAATAGACGGATCCCAGGTTTCATTGTATTTAGGTAATGGTGGTCTTAGTTTATAGAAACCTTTAAATAAACGAATAATTCTGTCATCAGATCCAATTTTTGATCCAATTATTAGAGACAAAGCTGATCGATGGCTGTTCAAAGTCCCATATTGGGCTCCGTCATTAAAAAGCCTTGTAAGAAAATACATAACATTGGGGACAGAGGCTTCATAAAAATCAACGGTATGAGACTGGCAAAAAATGAACCACTTTTTTAATCCCGTATCATACTGTTTTATAGTATTATTGGAAAGTGAAGCATACATAATATCGATAGAAGAAGGAGGGACGCCTCTTTTCAGTAGTGCTGTCCTGACAATCTGCCTACAGCCAGGGTAAGCCGAGGTGGCGGTGAACTGTTGAAACAAGACAAAAGAGCTTGGTCACTTGGTTTGAACAGGATAACCTCAGACACTAACAGACTTTCGAACAACGGAAACCACGGTTGCGTGGGCCAGTATGGCACAACAACGATGCCTTCAGCCTCATCCGTAATTATTTTCCGGAAAGTTTTTAATATGACCGAAAATGGTGGAAAGGCATAAAAGTTTAGATTATTCCAATTCAATGTAAAGGCGTCTATCGCGTAGGCGTCAGGATCTCTTTTCCATGACACGTATAATTCGCATTTTCTGTTGATTCTAGATGCAAATAGATCAATAGTTGGTGTACTGAGCGTGTGGATGATTTTGCTGAAGGCATTGTTGCTTAGTTCCCATTCTATGTCTGGATGTGTGGCCCTAGATTCCGCGTCTGCTATTACGTTATTTTCCGAACTAATATAGGAGGCAAAAACGTGTATATTTTTTTTCTCACACCATTGCCAGAGTTCTTTGGTAATTTTATTCAAATGGGGAAATCGAATGCCACCCATTCGATTTATATAAGATATGGCTGTGGTATTATCAATGCGCAAAAGGATCTGACAATTCTTGAGCTGTTTGGCAAATATCTTAAGGCCAAAAAAGGCTGCCATTAATTCTAATAAGTTAATATGCAGGTCCTTTTCTGCAGCACCCCACTGCCCATTTGCAGTATCTTTTCCACAAGCCACCCCCCAACCTGTTTTGCTTGCGTCAGAAAATATTTCAAGCAAATATTTCTCATCATGAATAGGATTAACGTTATTTTTGACAGCCTTTAGCCACCAATGTAAATCTTTGTGAATATGTAAAGATATATTCATATAACTTCCATAATTATTATCAGACTTTAATAACGCTAGGTATTTACACCTCTCTAACTCTTTCGTGTATAGCCAGCCGTATTGAATAGCTGGGCAAGCAGATACAAGTAGACCCACCAGGTGAGCAAGACATCTAATCTTGCAACGTTTAAGGGTCATAAAGTTATGAATTTCATTCGTGATATGTGTCTTTTTTGTGTCTGTTAGTCTAATGTGAAATAACTTAGTGTCTATAATAAAACCTAGATATTTACAACTGGTTTTCGGGATCAATGAACTTTTTTCGTTATTAATCACAAATCCCAAAGATTCTAAAATTAATTTGGTCTTTTGAACATTTTCTAGACATTCCTTGTATGTTTTTCCAATACAGCATACATCATCTAAATAAATAGTTGATAAATAGCCTAAACTTCTTAATAATGCCATCACAGGCTTAAGTAGCTTAGTAAAAACATATGGGGCTGTGCACAAGCCAAATGGAAGCACGTTAAATTCGTAAAGATTGTTTTTCAAACCTTGGATGGGCGGTATTTGGAAACGCAAAAACTTTCGGAACTACTTATCAATTGAAATCAAAAAGTATGCGTCCTTTAAATCGAGTGTAGCTAGATAATAATTTTTAGAAATTAATTTTATCGTAGTGCGAAGATCTTCTAATTTGAAATGGTTTGTATTTATAAATCTATTTAGGGACTTAAGATTTAAGATAAATCGTTGTCTTCCATCTGGTCTGGGTACAAGAAAGGTGCTCGATACATATTGATCATAACATGATAGACAGGGTGATATTGCTCCCATGTTTAATAAATCATTCATGATCTCCCCATAGGCTATCAATTCACTTCTATTTAGGATTGGTTGTGATGGCGTGTGATTTTGTAACATAAATGCATTGAAAGGTAGTTTATAACCTTTAACCCAAGATAAAAGTATTGCATCACTAGTAATAAGACGCCATCTATCGTAAAATTGCGACAAACGTCCTGCATGACTCACCGGTTCTATCGCCGGTGCGGTGCTTGGATCTGTGAGCGCCTGTAGGGTCCGCGCAGCTGCTGCTGCGGCGGCGGAGCGCGGCGCGGCTGGCGCTGGTACTCGGGTCGAGTGTTCGGAGCAGGCACTGCTGGACGTCTCACCGCCCCTCCCGTCTGCCTGCCCTGCAGCGGAAGTGGGCGCCTCGCGTTTAAATTTTGCGTTTGGTTTACAAATCGTCTTGAAGGGCCAGGTGCAGAGGATCCGGTTTTCATTTCCGCGCCAGTTTTGTTTATTGCTTTGGCGGCTTTTAAAATATCCCCCAACTGGCTGCCAAAGAGGTGGCTATCTATTTGTGTTGTGTACAGGTGATCTTTTATCTCCTTTTTAATTGACGAACAAACAAAACTTCTGCGAATCATCGATTCCGTATGTTGCAAATCACAGGCCAATTTTCCAGCGTCAGTTAACGACTTAACGAGTCTTATATTGGTATTATCGTTAGCTAAGACATGTGAAAGAGCATCTCCTAAACATGTAATTATCAAGGCAATTTGTTTCTGCTTATTTTCAATCGCCTTATCTTTTTTGTTAAGAACTTCTGATAACGCTGCTTTCACTTCTTGATTAAGTACAGGAGCGTCAATGTTTTTACAGTTTTCCGGAATGTCATGTCTTACAAAAATGTCTCTTTTTACATCCTTAGAAAGGCCATTTGTCGCTGTATGCTCCCACCTGATAGCTAGACTTGAATTAAGGGCCGGGCCGAACCTTTTGTCTCTTATAGGAGCTTCACCTAATATTTCCAAAATATCATCTGGAAGAATGTCTTCAGCTTCACTGTTTCCTACAATTTGTACGTCCTGATCCGTGACGGCAGGGTCAGTAACAACGGGTTCAGTCGACACATTTATGGAGGGGGCATCTAGAGGCTCCAACGATACGTTCCCAATGTCGCTGTGCGGGACCACTACTACGACCTCACTAGGAAGGTCTGTGTTCTGTGTGGTCTCAATGGACTGTCGAGGTAGCTCGGGGGACGATAAGCGTGCTTCAAAAGTATTGCTTCTAGGTGGTTCGTCTGTAACAGACGTAAACGGGCGACATTATAGTTATGCTTGTATGTATATCAATAATCCAAGTCCACAACTGAGCGCATATTTAATAATAAATCGCGAAACGCGTTTAATTGAAGATAGCAATAATACTAGGACCAAAAGTAGATCTATATAGTCATGACGGAGGCATTCCTCTATAATGCTCACAATCAGACGCATAGCACTGGTATCAATCCCTATGAACTGTACACAGCCTTGTTGTTATTGATTGGCGGATACATTCCATAAAAATGTTCACGGCCAACGGGAACAACGGAACATTTATAAGGAATCATGACGGAGTCATTCCATTGTAATGCTCACAATCATTATGTAATAATACTGGGATTACTCCGTATAAACTGTAGACAGCTTTGTTGTTATTAATTGGGGGACACATTCCATATTTAAAATGTTCACGACCAACATAGATTTATATAATTCACAATGTGGGTAGAAGTTAATTAAAACTTTTAGAAGTAACCACTTACAGGAAAAAGAATAAAATATCTTTCTCCAGGTAGAATAGAATAGGTAGGTACATCATTTCACTGTAATTTGTAATTTAATTTGTACTTACCTAACGTTTTTAACGAATCCTGCGAAGCTGAACGTTGTCGACGTCTTTTCTTCCACTTTTTCTCAATCTTCCTCATTTTTCGATTTACGTAGGCCTCAATGCCTCATTAACTTCATCACTATACCGTTTTTTCGGCATAATGGTTATAATTATACTATACGACGTTTATAATATAATACGTATACACACCTTATCCAAAACCCTTTGAAACTAAGTAGTTTCTAAGTTAATTTTTGAGAGGAACGAAAAACGTGGCGGATAGCGCAAGCACTAAAACGCGAATGACTTACCGAGAGAGGGCACCACTAGTTGTTTCATGTTTTTTGCTAATCTTGTTGATTTCAAATTTAGTGGTTGGATAGCAGTACCTGCGCGTTACTACATAGTTTTCGTGATCTCGAGGACAGAGCAGAGTGTAATTTGAGAAAAATTGCAGTCGGGTATTTTCTAATGAAACCTTTTAAATGGATACATTTCTGGCTATGACTCACTGGTGGGTGTCAGTGGTGCACTCCTCTCTGGCGCGGGGGGTGCTGTCGATGTTGATGACTAAGTGGTGACGTGTGGGCAGCTGTACGGCGGTGCGGCGCTGGCGTCGGCGGCGCGGCTGAAGTGGGACCCCAGCACGTACATGGTGCTGCGCGAGCTGTTCCCGGCGGAGTACCGCGCGGCGGCGACGGCACTGGCGGCGGGCGGCTTCGCGCTGCTGCTGCTGCCGCACGTGTCGGCGGCCGCGCTGCACGCGAGCAGGCCGCGCAGCCGCGCCGTGCTACTCTATGTGGTCAGTTTGTTATATACTATGTTGCGTGTATAGTACCTACTTTCCTCTACTTAATTAATTTCTCAGTGTAAAACTATTTTTAAACATTAAACCCGTTTAGACAATTAGCAATGATATTTTAGTAAATATCATTGGCAATTAGGCAATATTAGCCGAGATTATAGCGTTTTGGTAAAGTATTAGTAGTTGTGCACTGTTGTTGTCATATGGGTAAAAAATGTTATACTTGCGTCAGGACACGTGACCTGATCGAAAATTCGTAAGACGGAGGGAGAGTAGACCGCATTCCAAAATATCAAAAAATGCACAACGTTAATATTCAAGTTTTCACTTATGCGGCATTCCCGGAGTGCAACCTGTTGATTTTTTTAACTACTTAATGTAATTGGACTTGGCCGTATTATTTAAAAAAAAATAAAAAAATAACCGTTTTGCGGTACTAAACGAGAGCCAGGATAGTAAGCGAGCAATCTAGTAACCGTGTGCACAGAGGTACACAGAACTATAGCTTCATGTTATGTAATGTATTGTGCAAGGCGCGCACACTCCCGGGCGCCATCTATTGTACGGCGAGTCAAACTGTCGAATAAACCAGTGCGTTGCTAGCCAGCGATGATATCGTTTCACTTGTGTACACCCCTCACCCGCGTACTTAACACCTCATTTCTGAACTCGTAAGCTAGTGAGAAAGCTATTATCTAGCGTCTCAAGCTAGAACAGTTTAATAAGATGGGGTTCTATTGTTTGAGCTAGTAGCATGCACACCACTGTGTGGTGGTTCAAACAATGTGAAAATGAGTATTTTGGCAGTACGCGGCGCTAGTGACGCTGCTGATGGTGGGTGAGCTGGTGTTCGGCGGGTGGCTGGCAACGCAGGCGCTGGCGTGGTCGCGCTCGGCGGCGGCGGCGCAGCTGGGCGAGGCGCTGGCGCTCAGCGAGCACCTGCGGCCCGTGCTGCAGTACCTGGCGCGTTGGCACCCGCTGCCGCACCGCGTCGAGGAGCTCATACAGGTCACATACGGTGTAATCATAACACATGTGACACTTCTGTGTCGACTTTGGGACAGACTGGGATTGGTCGCGCACGCGCAGCCTCAGCAATGCTTTTTTTGTGTATAGGCAGCGGTTATCACGTAACTTCTACAATCAAAATTTATCCGAAAATGCAATAGCAGAGTGCTCTGTGACGTCAGGGCCTGACGTCACAGCTCACTGTGCAGCACTCTTCGCGGTCAGGCGCACCGACGCCGGCGACGCACCGGGCCCCGCGGACCAGTAGGGGCTGCAGGCCACGCTCGGCCAGCAGCAGCTTCACGTGGCGCTGAGCGTTGCAGTGCCCGGTGCGCGACTAGCTCAGCTCTCCGCTGGGTTGAGCGACAAGTAATGACTGCTCTTTTCAAGTTATAGGTACCTACTTAGTACCACTAAATAGTTATTTATTCTTTGATACCGTGAAACCGGCCATCATTGCCCGCATTTCCACGTATTTTTGAGATTTTGCAAAAAATATTCACCAGAACTCGTAATAAAGTCGACCATGGTAGCAATTACTGTTAAAGGCCTAAAATCACAAAATAAAGTGTTTCTAACTTTAACAGAATCCAAGAAAAAGGCGCCTAAATAGCCGGGCAAAATTATACGCACAACCGTCCAACATTGCACAACCTTAATTTCTCTAAAATTATCAGTTCTAAAGCTTGGGTAATAGGGTATGTTTTAGTGAATTATGCAAAGTTGCCATCCTTCGTGTTCAATATGTCAAAAACATATTACTTTTTATTTTACTGAGGTGGGCAATGTTACACTACACACCAGGGACTTTTTCATACATAGTAAAACAGTGGATTAGGGTTGATACATATTAATGTGATAAATAATAATCTGTTCAAATATAAACTCTTTTATTATCAATAAGCAGTCAAGTACAATCGTTGTAAATTGCAGGTATAAAACTATGAGTACCTACCTATAAGCTTTAAAGGGTTTTAAATCAAATCTTACAAAAAAAACTTACAAAAATGGTAAAACAATCCTTAAAAAGAAAAATAAACATTGCAACATGATTGCAATGCATGTCAACCCGAGGCCGAGACCCGAGGACTCTGCGATTTCTTTTCGTAGGCTTTCCCATACTGCAACCAAACAAACTAAATGTAGGTACCTAGTTTATATTTGTCAACTGAGTGCTGATGGGTGCCAACCCTAACATTATTTTTGTAGTGGGCAATGTTGTCACTCTTATGTTCGCGCAAATTCGGGAATCATTGCCCACTCCATTATCTTCAAGATTTTATGTTGTAAAGGTCTCAAAGTAGCATTAAAATGAAGCGCGATATTTATAATTACTCTGATATTAAAATAACTTACCTGAGAGATGTAGTACGCTGACAGTAAGTAAAAACATAACACAAGATTTTGGCACCACCTCACACTAGTACTCCTTTCAACATGTCTCGCTGACAACTGAGTGAAGTTAGCACCGTTGCTAATATTTAATTTTGCCAGAAAAATGTTTAAATTTACCCTAAAAATTAGATAATGTGGTCAGCTAAATACAATTATTTACAAATCATTATTTTAGTTATTTTTCGTGTTCGGGCAAACATACCCGCTAAGGGTGATGGACGACAATGATGGACGGTTTTACCGGTACCACAGAGAGTCTCGAAGCACTTCGTCGTATTTTTGGATTATACCAGATAAACAAATTTTTCGGGATATGATGTCAGTGGTTTACTTATTAAACAAGTTTCAATTGCATAGCTCTTATACTTTAGATTTTATACAGATTTTACTTTAGTTTTTTTTTTTTTTCCAGAGGTATGAGGAACAGGGTGTAAAGTTCAGTCATCCTCTATAGAAAAGGGAGGATCCTCCGACCAGACGGGTGTTGTGTCTGGCGGGCAATTGCCCAACGATTGATGTTGGAAAATTTTATCTATGCTAATTGCGCGGTAAACTCTGCTTGCGAGATGCAGGATTTGCGTGACGTCAGTATGACGCGTTGTTCGCATGTGGCGTTGTAGATACCGGTACAATATCTAAAATAGATACATGTAGAATAGAGTTAGAAGCTTGGCTCTACATGAGATCTGATTACTTTTTGACAGTGCGAGCTACATGGTCTCGTCTTGGCAACATTTAACATGAAATGTTTTTGTGGGATATGATTTCGCGATGCGATCGCGATTTTAGGCCAAACTTGAAATGATTTATTTTATTCACACGCTAAAAGTCATAAAGCACGGAATCGCCGCGCTCTGTGCTGAAAGTAAACACGACCAGGCAGCAGTGTAGCTTGACCCAGCCATGCCAGGCCATTTGTCAGGTTTAGGACGGATAGTGATGAATAAAGGGGATTTCGCAGTGGAAGACAAGTAACGTTGTGCATGACTCGTGTGCGTCATGCGTGTACAGGAGGCGAAGGAGGACGCGCCGCGCAACGGGTACGCCGCACTGGCGCTGCTGGCGTTGCTGGCGCTGCTGCAGCTGACAGCGGTGGTGGCGGCGCTGCTGGCCGCGCGCGCCCCCCGCGCACGCGCACGCTCCTCCTCGCTCGCCGGCTCCGACTCCGAGATGCCGCTGCAACCGAGACCCCCTTCCTACAACAGGTAACAGTCGGGCACTGTGCTGTACTCTGTTTTCTCGCATATTTCTCCTAACGCTCCGAGCTTGAGTAATTGCTTCTCCGGCACAGCCGTCGACTGGCACCTGTGCTCGACAACGACTGTGAGGCTCTGCCGTCCAGCCTGTCTAGGGAACGCGTATCGTTCAGTACACCTTTATAAGCTTTGCCGAGGTTCCGTCTATGAAATGTTGACGTTTCTTAGCTGTTGACTTCACCTAAGAAACGTCACGTGGTGTACCGCGAGCGGCACCTCGCGCGACTGCTGAGCAATCAGCATAGAGGTCCTGGGGTCGATCCCCAGCCTCTTACCACGACGGAGCAGTCAATCCGCAATATGTACGCATAGCTTCCGTTCTTGTAGTATCGTTTAGTGGTGTTGAGGCCAGACGGCTCGTAACTTATGTATTTGCAGTGGGTGGGCTTGCTTTCGTGGCCGGCGGGTGGGCCACGTTGCCGCCTCTTGTGTTACCTACATCGTCAAGATTTATTATAGGGAGAAACATATGAGAAGGAAACAGATCGAAAGCTGTTGAGTGTTTCCGCAGTGCTTTGAGTTACGACTACCAGAAGATGCCGCGCACCGCCTTCCGGAACGGCCGCATCGTCATCTTGGACCCGCCGCGCCCGTGACGTCACGCGGCGCCCTCCGCTCGTGACGTCACGCGGCGCCCCCCGCCCGCTGCTCTCACCACCAACACTTGTGGACTGATTTCAACTCGAACTTTTGTTTATACAGTTTTCCTATTTAACTTTAAGTACCTACTTTTATTGTAATTAGGCATACTTTGAAGTAAGTTTATAGATTTATAAAGAAATTGCGAAATTGCTAGTCGGTTTACTGCAAAACACGTGTACGGCCAGAACTTCAAGTTTCCATGACAGACTGATGTAGGTACCGGTAGCGAAAGATTGAGGTACTGTCCGCGAGATCTAACGACATGCTCCGAAGTGGCTAGTTCGCAGCTCGCACTGAACAATGGTGATGAATGCTTGTCCCTTCTCTGAATGAGAAGGGAGGTCATTACAGGCTGCTTGCCTGCTTGTGGTGCTGTAGGCTGATATTTTACCATTATATTTAAAACTCTATTTTTATACAAATAAAACTTAGCTGCTCTTATAATATGCATTCTTACCAAATAAACTGAATATGGTGTTATGGTGTACATACAAGTTGTACAACACAGTTGTGCAAATACGCACACTATCAGGTCAGGAAAGTTTTGTTGATACCGACGGCTGTAGTTGTGGCAATATTTGTAAGCTGGTTGTTTTGGCAATATGTTTGATTGCTGGCAACATTGTGTTCTGGCTACTGCAAGTGACAATGGACATTATTCTCTATGCATTAGAAGCGACTTGAAATCAAAGTCCGCACCCCTTGGTGGTCACTCTTCCAACTACTTACCTGGTCGACAATCCGTCCGGTATTACCCCAACTTTTGACAAAAAATGTACACTGGACAGTTAGACACTGATCATGTTATCATTCTTGCTAATTAAAGTAAAGTTTGAGTAAATATGGATTTACTCAAGTGTTGGGTAGCGCGACCTCAGTGGAGGCCCTCGACACTTGAGAGAGACCACTCTCGAAGAACTCACCGAGAAGCGCCGGGCACACGAGTCACCAGGTGGACACAGCCACAGCAATCATTCATGTCATTGGATTTGCAATATTAGTGATATTTGTCCAGAGCAGGAGGTATTGTGGCTGGGCGAGTGCGTCCTGCGGTAAATATACAGTATGTTTGTATGTAGCACTCCCTGAGTCCCTCACATGTGGTGTCAAGGAGCTTTCATTGTGATTAGATATAATAAGAATATACAAATAAATTGTAAGAAAACTGGTTGGTTCTCTGATTATATTCCTCCTTCAATATCGAGTTCCCAGCACCTTTAGCTGCATTAACGATGTAGACCTCATAGATGACTAGGTTCCTATATGATAGACTGTCAGTCTGTCACTTTGTGTAGGCTAAATAGCATTAGGAGCCACACTGGCACACGATACAATATAACATTCGAGGCCATTAGAGCCACAGTGGCCTAACTGTCATTTTTTGAATAGGTACTGACTTTATTTGAAAAAACTGCTCTAAACTGTAAAAGTCATAACGCCACAGTGGCCTAAAAATTAGTTAAATTTTTCAGTTAGGCCACTGTGGCTCTCTGCTCTCAACTGTAAAAGTTATAGCGCCACAGTGGCCTAAAAATTTGTTCAATTTTTTTCAGTTAGGCCACTGTGGCTCTCTGCTCTCAACTGTAAAAGTTATAGCGCCACAGTGGCCTAAAAATTTGTTCATTTTTTTCAGTTAGGCCACTGTGGCTCTCTGCTCTCAACTGTAAAAGTTATAGCGCCACAGTGGCCTAAAAATTTGTTCAAGTTTTTTCAGTTAGGCCACTGTGGCTCTCTGCTCTCAACTGTAAAAGTTATAGCGCCACAGTGGCCTAAAAATTTGTTCAAGTTTTTTCAGTTAGGCCACTGTGGCTCTCTGCTCTCAACTGTAAAAGTTATAGCGCCACAGTGGCCTAAAAATTTGTTCAATTTTTTTCAGTTAGGCCACTGTGGGTCTCTGCTCTCAACTATAAAAGTTATAGCGCCACAGTGGCCTAAAAATTTGTTCAATTTTTTTCAGTTAGGCCACTGTGGCTCTCATGGCCTCATTTAATATAAGGTTGGTATAGCATTTTCATCTCACGAAACGATGCGCGCTTTACTTGTGGTAACCAAGTGTACAAACATGCTGTGATTGTGTGCGTGAAGACGAGTAGCGTCAGCACATAACACAC
This sequence comes from Apamea sordens, assembly GCA_945859715.1. Classification (NCBI taxonomy): domain Eukaryota; kingdom Metazoa; phylum Arthropoda; class Insecta; order Lepidoptera; family Noctuidae; genus Apamea; species Apamea sordens. The sequence continues at coordinate 21,016,549 of OX243997.1, forward strand.
ACGCACACACCCCCACACACTTCCGACTTCGCCGTCGCGCGTCGTCTCGAACGGCACCCGTGACCGAGAGCTCTTGCGCTTAGGCGCACATTCACATGTGTACACTTGGTAACCACAAGTAAAGTGCGCGTCGCTTCGTGAGATAAAAATAAAAATACAACAGTTTAGTAGTGACAACTTTTTAACAAATTAGTCCAAATCAAAACTTGGCGGTATGTAGTACTACAAAGTAACAGAGCTGGCTAATGTTTTTTTAATCGGAATGTTTAAAAGCACCAATAAAAGAGTATACACATTTAATGAATAGTTCAACATTTATTTATTCATTATACACATGAAATTGAAAGTGTCGGCGGCGGTGGCGCGCAATCAAGCGAGTGTAACACTCACTCGAGAAACGTGTGAATTTAACACATAACCCTGAGAGGCACGGCACTTACTCGCGCGTGTGTAACTCTCGCGTGAGTGACTCACCGCGTGCACTCGCGCGATCGTATACTCGTGCCACGCGCACTCGCGCGCTGCCACCGTGACGCGTGAGCTCCCGCTAGAGACTGTGCAAAAATATATAACTGGTGCAGGCGCGGGTCGATCCCCGCGATACATCTTTACAACAAACGTTCTGTATACATATAGCTATCGTAATAAGAATATCTATCTATTACATTATCAACAAAATAATACATTAGAAGTGAGGGCGCGTCCTCCCCGCTCTACCTCTTGCTTCCACTACATCACACCATGATATGACATCGCGTTCCACGTCCACCATATAGTTACACATATGTGAACGAAATACTTATAATTTTATACACTCTGACTTATCTAGTTTATAGCAACAGTCAACATCGCCGACGAAGTACAGCTCTGGTCGACGCGCGACCGCTCGCCGCGAGCCGCGCGCCTTCGCCGTGCGACCGCGCTGCAGACGCGACAAGCAGTATGCGTAGTAGCGCTATACGATGTCTAGATCACGAGACATTATATTATGCTTAGGCATTTATCGAGTAACATTGATGAAGTAACAAAAGCAACGATTATCGCTATGCCGTCGTTCAAGTTTCGCAGACGCTCTCGCACTCGATATAGATCTACTAATCTGTTATACCTCCATACAGACTTACATACATATACAGTCGCATATCATATATAACTCGATTACGTACTGCGACGTCGTAAACCGGACAAAGTTACCCGAATATTCACGGATAATTAATGAATACCTATTATAGCATGACGAATACTGGAATTTGTCGCCTACTCTGAAATATTTTGTACATAGGACAGTGGAGAGAGCCCGTGAGCCGGAGAGTGGGTCGTGTCGTTGTGTCCGAGGTCGCTTATCTGTAGGCGGGCGCGGCGGGCGCCGTCTCCGCCATGAACGGGTTGGAGGGCCGCGGCGCCGGCGCCTGCCCCGGCACGCTCAGCGACTCCGCGCCGCTGTAGCTCTGCGAAACACATGCGTGAGGTGAGGCATGTGTCGAGTGTGCGCGGCACTCTCGGCACGAGGACGTACCTGCGTGGCGCCGTACGAGTCGTGGTGCGCCAGATCGGCGAGGCGCGTGGAGGAAAGCGCGCGCGGCAGCGGGTTGGAGGGCACGCCGTGTGGCGCCAGCACGCCCGCCTCGGCCACGGCGCGCGCCTCGTCATCCACGACGCCAGCCGACGCGTCCGGCTCGCCGCGGAAGTTGATGAACGCGAAGGCGGCCAGCACCACGGTGCACAGCAGCCCGTAGCCCGCGAACGTGCGCGTCGTGCCCCACTTGGCGACGGCGATGCCGCCCAGCACTGCGCCGCAGCCGCGGCCCAGCCCGTGGTGCAGCCCCTGCAGCACGCCCTGCGCCGACGAGCGCAAGCGCGGCGGAGCCCCGTGCGCGATGTACGAGCAGCACGCGGCCCACACGGCGGCGTGCGTGACGCCCTGCACGAACTCGAAGGGAAGCACCCACCAGGGATCGCTCAGCCACGCGATGTACAGGAAGCGCAGCACGTTGCCCGCCAACCCCAGGCACAGCACCTGTCACACAAACTTTCCACTTTCATACGATCATAGCAAGGTGTTAGGCATAGCGTAGCGGAACTGTGTGCACTTCTCCAGTAAATGAGTGCGATACCTAAGATTTTATTTCTATTCAGATAATTATGTGTTATTGTATTGTGGTCTATTTCACTGATCCATATTCTGTTGTTGATTTTTTGTGTGATGGCTAGTACCTAACGTTAATATTAATTTGCCTGGTTTAAACATATTTTATCAGAACGTTCATCGTCTACGAACCAAAACAACGTCAAATGGCGTCGACTTTCTATCGTCAAATGGTAGCCAGCTCATGTTATTGTTCTCACTGAGACTTGGTTATTGGATGGTATTTTGAACTCGGTTTTTTTGATGAAAGGTATATTGTGTAGCGTCGGGATCGGGACTACTACGCTCTGACTGGACAATCACGTGGTGGAGGAGTTCTAATAGCTGCTCGTCGAGAATTATCAGTAACATCTCAACAAAATTTTCATTCTACAGCTGAAGATCTCTGGATAAGCATACACTTGAAAAATTCGAATACGCGTAGCTATTTTAACTTACATCTCTGTGGGATTTATTTATGTAAAAAAAAACTGGGTCTTTCCTTTTCTTCAAAGTTGAAGATCTTTCTTTCGACATTAAAGCGATCTGTGAAATGTGAATGGCAATGGTTCTGATAGATGTCTTATTATAGGTGATTTCAACATGAGCGGAATAAGTTGGGTCCCATCTGACAATAATTATCGTTCGTCTCATCGAATATTAAGAGTATTGATGAAGTGCTACTTGGGGATGAGTTATGTACTTTTGACCTTGGTCAATATGATGGTATGTGTGACTAACAGATACAGGTAAAATACTTGACTTAGTCTTCTCGAACCAGACAGTCAATGTGACTGAAAGTTTCAGCCCACTAGTACCAATCGATGATTATCACCCAGCATTGTTAATTACAATGGATCTTGTCGAAACACCTCTCCCTGAGTGTGCGTCACGTATACAATTTTTATATGATAAGGGTGATTACGAATCCATTAACCGTGAAATTAGTAATACCGACTGGGAAAGTGAGTTCTCAGTAAGGTCAGCTGACGATTCCGTAAGTTTTTTCAATAACGTTATCTATAATCTTCAGTTGAAATATATTCCCTCGAAACTATGTCGTAACAAATCATATCCGACCTGGTACAGTTCCTCATTGATTAAAACAATAAAAGAGAAATATAAATACTTTAAAAAACATAAAACCTACGGCAATAAAGCTGACGAACTAACATTTAAACTTCTTCGTGGCAGGGTAAGAATATTAGAAAGTCAGTGTTACGCAAATTATATGAAACTTACTGAAGCATCTACAAGAAATAACCCGAAAAAATGTTGTACTTTTGTTAAAAAACGTCATAATATAAATGCAATCCCGATTACGTTCAATTTTAACAACGAAACGCTGCGTACCGGGGAATCAATATGTGAGGTATTTTAACAAGCAACAAGCAACTTATTTTCACTCCACATTTTTAGATCCCAACTTTATAGCTATCATGGAGGTAGCTCAAGTGCCTCTTCTTATTCTTTTACTGAATCCTCAAACCTGTCGTCCGATATCCGTCGTATCATGGTGAACATTAAAGACATAGACCACTTGCTTCGAAAATTAGATACATCGAAAGCGCCAGGCCCGGATAATAACTCATCCCAGCTTCTCGTACGCTGCGCTGCGTCTATTGCACTTCCTATTTCAATTCTATTTAAAAAATCTTTAGATGCTTGTGCTGTCCCTAAACTTTGGAAATCAGCATTTATAACAAGGAGCCAAAACAGACATTGCTTATTATATACCGATATCCAAATTGTGTATACAGCCAAGGTTTTCGAAAGTATTATTTATAACCAGGTCTATTCTGCTCTGAAACACTCGTTTAGTCCCTTCCAACACGGCATTCTTAAAGGTAGATCAACTGTCACCAATCTTATTTTGCTTAATAAGTACACTATACATCACCGACGCAAATATGGACCACGGTAAACAAGTCGACGTCATCTACACATACTATAGTAAGTGTTTCGACCGAATCGGCCACGTCATCCTATTACGGAAGTTAGAGGGCATCGGTATACGCGGGGACTTACTCAGATGGTTTTCCTCTTACATAGAAAACCGGTCACAAGCTGTGGTACTGAATAACTATATATTTAGCTGGGTTTTAGTCCTCAGCGGAGTCCCCCAAGGTTCGTTGCTCGGTCCGTTAATATTTATCATCTATGTAAACGACATCGACTCCTGTCTGACCTCATCCAAATTATTGTGCTTCGCCGACGATATGAAAATTTACACTACCATATCATCGACAGCGGACATGACAGCATTTCAAACTGACTTACAGTGTCTTGAAGTAAACTTCATCTCAATCCCAAAAAATGCTCAGTTGTAACATATTCCCGTGGACGATCAGTCCTAGCCACAACATATACTCTTGGAGGCCATATATTACCTAGATGTAGTACTATTCGTGATCTGGGGGTTTATCACGATTCCAAACTCATTTTTGATAAGCATGTTGAATCCATCGTCGCTAAAGCCTTAAAATCCCTTGGTTTCATAATGAGATTATCCAAGTGCTTCACGCAAGCTAAAACGTTAAAAATCCTATACTGCACTTTTGTTAGAAGCCATTTGGAATACGCATCAGAAATATGGAGTCCATGCTATCATAAATATATTGACCGTATTGAGCGCGTACAAAAAAAACGGGTTGCACTCCGGGAGTGCCGGCAGATGTGAAAACTTGAATATTAACGTTGTGCATTTTTGATATTTTGGAATGCGGTCTATTCTCCCTCCGTCTTACGAATTTTCGATCAGGTCACGTGTCCGGCAGGCTTTCACCAGAGGGTACCGTATCACCATTGAGTAATCGACGTGAGATCTCTGACTATGTATTTTTGTTGAAGACGGTTCGAGGTGACATAAATTGTTCTGATATTTTGTAAACTTTCTACTTCAACGTTCCAAGCAAATCCAAACGGTTCAATCCACCATTACGGATGCCATTTGCAACTACTAGTACTAACTACGTTGTGCGTGTAAGTAGGTATTTTAATAAGGTGTGCAAGCAGTTCGACTTTGGTCTTTTTAAAACGAGTGTGACCTCGGCAAAAAAGTGTTTAGCAATGAATTTCTTTAAATATTGAATTCTTCAAACTTTGTTTTCTTTTTATTTTTTAAATTGAATTTTTAACATCTTGGTTTATTTATTTATTTATACTTTTCGCACAAAAAGGTACAAAGGCGGACCTAATGCCTTAGGCATTCTCTACCAGTCAACCAAGGGTGGTGAAGAGATTAGATGGCAGGAGCTTTGGTTGAGAGGGACAATAATAATAAAAAAAAAAACTCTTGAAAAAATCTCCGGTTTGATGGGAAATAACCTGCCGCAATTATATTATATTAGTTTTTACATATTTTAGGTGATGATCTACTTGCAAATTTTTATTTTAATACCTATATAATTATAATTTTTTTTTGTTGTTAATATTTGCAGTGTGTATATTTTGTTCCACAGTAGGTACTTTTATACCAGACAAGCTCTAGATGTGAAGACCTGTAATTGGCTGTCAGATTATCATACTGTTATTTATCATTATGTATTTAACTGTAAGTCTTCAAAAGTCCTTGAATAAAAATAAATAAGCAGTTCCGACTGTAGTAGAGCCATTTAGAACAAGGTAGCAGAAGTCGTTTCGTACCTTTACATGTCCCATCTGCGTGATCAGCTTAAAGCTGAAGAAGTAGGCGAATATTTCTGAGATGTGATTGATGACAGATGCCACTCCGAACAGCGTCGGAGAGCCACCGATATCCTGGGAGAGTATAAGTAGAAAATGATGAGTGTTATTCATAAAAATGTACGTGTAATGTATGTGGTGGCGTTAGGTACCTGTAGGTGCCAGAAGAGGAAGGTGAAGATGAGGCCGATGCCGAAGCCCATGAACCAGGCCACGAACAGGAACGAGGCCGCTTTCACGTTCTGGAACTGGCGCAGCACCGTCACCCACTCCGGCATCTCGCGCGTCGTCTGCGCGAACACCTGGAAGCCGCGGTTTATCGTCAAGTCCCCTTGGTGACACAAGCCAACTTTTATGAAGGAGCACGTCCAGGGCAGTTCTACCACGGTCCACGATAGTATTCCGAAAGTATTTTTGTTTTAAGGGGTATTATGGTGTCTGCCAGGGCCGCGGGTTGTTCGAAAGAGATACCGTGGCCCCTGGCACAGGCAACTGAAGGAACACGGGTGGATTTTAGTCAGTAAAAGTCTGACAAGTCCTCTCGCTCTGCCCAGAGCGGGATAAGTCATTTGATGATTTCCCACCCAAAAAAAAGTGGTGTTATGGGTGGCGGTTTAATGAATGTCTCGCTTGCAGCCGAGAGTTTCATGTGGGTCGTGCGTACCTTGGCCTGCTCGAGCACGGGCTGGCGCGGCACGGGCGCGCTGGTGTCGAGGCCGGGCAGCTGCAGCTGCTCCGCCAGCTGCTGCTGCAGCTTCTCCTCGTGGGTAGGTTCGGCGGGCGCGGCCGGCGCCGCCTCCACGCTCACGAACTCGTACTTGAACCGGATCTGTTCGACCGACACCCACTTATTACTTCACTGCGTGTCTAGGGCAGTGCGTGCGGCTGGTGAGACCCGCCCAATATTTGAGCCTGTCAGCCTTCTTACCTACATCTATTATACCCGTTTTGGAGTGCCGCGTGGTGCTCCGAATTTTATCCTGTCTTTTATTATTACAAGCTTTATTTTTTTAGTATCACCATCACCTGTCCCGATGTTTGTCTGTTATCAAATCTTGCAAGTTAAATTTGATCCACTTCCTGGTTACCGATTGAGCTGAAATTTTGCATGACAATGCATAATTATTATGACACGGAGCTGATCTGATGATGGAACCGGAACGTCGCCATAGGAACTCGGTAGTCAAACGACACAAACCCATCGAATTTGGACTCGTTTGATCCGTCTTGGCGATTACTTTGGTGCTAGATGGTAATAACCAGGGTCTGATGATGGAGCTGGAAGATGGCCATAGGAACTCAGTAATTAAGTGACAACCGCGTCATTAGATTCGTCTTGATGGGTGGACTGTTTTTGACGTGTGGTGAGTGGTGGTGAGGTGGACGTGAATATGCGACCCCATCTTTGGGAAAATAAGTTTGTTCGTTCGTTCGTCCCGTTTGTTATGAATGTGGATTCTGTCTTTGATTAGATGGATGACCCAATGCCAAGGTGAGCACGTCCCGAGGGCGGAATGTAATGAATAATGAACTACGCCGTAGTCAATCTCGCATCAAAAATACTAAAAAGTTAAAAATAAAATTGAAAGAAAAAAAATACTTTTTAAAAACAAGCTTTTTATTATTAATAATAATAATAATTTACTTTATTTCAGACCATGGAGTCCACTTTGTTAGTAACAATGTTCTTATAGACTAGTGTTAGTAATACTTAAAACTAAAAAAAAAAGTACAACTCGACAACAATCACTACTGCACCATTCCATGACAAATGGTGCAGCAATGATTGATGTACTCACAGTCCAGCCGACTAGCGATCATGCTGAGGATGCTGTTGGCGCTGCCGCGTACTCTACGCACCAGGGATGCGCATCTTTTACGCATCGTAGCGTAAAAGCAGTCTACGCGATGTTCAGCAAACATCCCTGATGCACTACAGAATCGCCGCAGCCCCATCAGCACCCTGAACGCATTATTAAATTGGACTCGGAGGGCACTGTAAGACTTTTGAGTATAGTCGGCCCACAGGCTGCACGTGTAGAGTGATGTACAATAAGACCTAAAAAGTGTGATTTTGACTTCTGTCGAACAACGTGCAAACCTGCGCGCCACCTTGTTCGCCCGCACCGCCAGCGCCCTCCGTTCCCTCTCGATGTTATTATTACCTACTCGTTAGTAAAAAGCACTAAAAATTATTTAAACCTGATAAGAAAAATACCATTATATAGGTTTATAAATAAAACCGTGTTACATTGTGTCGTAATAATTGAAGCATTAACTTACGTGCCATGACTCATTTTTTTTTTTTTTTGTTACGTGTTACGTTGAGCCACACTAGGAATTTCTCCTGTATCGTGGGTGCGTTTACAAACATTTAAACTCACATACACAAACAGCCAGACCCGGAACAACTACTTATAGGCCATACAAATATTTGATCCGTGCGGGAATCGAACCCGCGACACGCAACGCAGCAGTCAATCGCTTAACCACTGCGCCAGCCGTGTCGTCAATTTACTTATGAGTTCATTAATTTGCTGTCAACTCACTTTGGACTTTTTGGCAAAGTTGCTTGATAGCTAGCTAACCCAATTAAATGCTCAAATAAAATTAAATAATTTAATGACAACGAATCAATAATATATCCTTCTCCTAAAGAAAACTCATAAATAAACCATCACAACAGAACAGACCTGAGTAGCGGTGATGAGCGCAGCGCCCATCAGCACGGAGAAGGTGGCGAAGCAGATGGTGTAGTTCTTCTCGAAGCGCTGCGGGCCACCGCACGGGTGCGAGCTGAACGCCGTGCTGTGGTCCAGCGCGATGCCCACGAAGAACATGGCCAGCCCCCAGCCCAGCGAGCCGAACATGCGCTGGTGCCCGTACCTGCGCATCAACTCGCTGTACCACTGAGCACAACGACGTGGGCATTGCTAGCGGTGAAAGGGTGCTCACCTGTCTGCGTCCTCGCCCAGCAGCGTGATGACGGCGGAGTCGGCGAGCGTGATGGCGGGCGCGCTGAAGAACTCGCCGATGACCACCAGTAGCAACAGCAGAAAGAACGTCTTCTGGATGTCGGGCGTGCGGTAGACGATGAAGGAGTGCAGCGGCGTTACCCAGTCGCTGTTGGCCTTGGGGTCGAAGTTGAGGGCGTCGCTGACCGGCAGCGGCGAGCCCTCGCGGCCGGCGCCCGGCGGCCCGCGGAAGGCGCGTGTGGTGCTGCTGGGCCAGTCCTCGTCGTAGCGCGGGTCCGTCAGGTTATAGGCGCTAGAGTTGAGCGGGTGCACGCACCCCACGGCGCCGGGCTGCACCCAGCTCAGAGGCAGCGTGAACACGATCCAGGCGCCCAGCGACGCCAGCAGCAGCGTGCGCCCCTTCTGCCAGCGGTCGGCCAGCCCGCCCCAGAAGGGCGCCGACAGGAACTCCACGAAGGGCCGCGTGCCGATGAGCAGGCCGCACTGGCCCGCGTTCATGCCCATCTGCTTGAAGTACACGCCCATGAGCGGGAACAGCGAGCCGAACGCCGAGTAGAAGAAGAAGTAGAAGGTCTTGACGGTGAGCAGCTCGGGGTCCACGGCGCCCGCGCCGCACATCAGCTCCAGCAGGTCGGAGCGCCCGCGCACCTTGTTGGTCGCGTCCTTCGGCGCCGGGTACCTGCGCCACACGCAGATACTATGAGTGTCTACTGTCGCTAGCCCAACTAAACATTCAATATTAGCTGAGACCAAGAGATACGCCAACACTAGGGTAATGTTGTTGTGTGCGCTGCTCCAGCATTCAATGCGAAATGTGATGTTGTCAATGAGAGTCACCCTTGATGACCCTTGTTCTATACTCGTGAAGTAAACGAACGTCATCGGGGTTCAGTTCTAGTGCTATTGCCAATTTTCAGTTGTAGGTAATCGGCTAATGCATAATTCACATGATTATTCACAGAAATTTTGTAAAAACAGGTTGCCCATTGGTCATTGAATTCGGCCATTACATAATTAAACTCTGATATCTGTCAGATAAATAATGGTGCACAATATTGTAAGAAAAATCTGCCACAGACAATGGTCTATGGCATTAAGTCCCCCTCTGTACACTTGTGTGCTTAAATAATATAAACCGACACCTATCCGTAGATGCTGAAACAGCAAATTGAGTGCCCACTGTAATGACAAGAAAAACCTATTACAACAGGTACTAGGTATCAGGAGATGGCTATATAGAAAGTATTAAACTCTGTGGACTGCGATAGGCTTATCACAGTCCAGCCGAGCCCTGGAGTGGTAAACTAGACTAGAATTAGGTACTACCTACGTAAACTAGAACTGAACTAGAAAGTCCTGCTTTGATCTTATTTATCAACATTACTCTCATAAAAGTGCGTTTTGACTGATTGAAATCGTCGACCCACTTTTTGAGCAGCGGCCACATCGCCAGATGAAGCGCTGTTCGATGCATCTTGTTACCTAAATAATTAAATATTCTTTTTATTATCACCTCAAATTTTAGGTTTCAAATTAAGTACAGTCGGTTTAATTTATCATCAACACTATCGATTGCTAACGTCCCGTAAGAGATGAGAAAAGAGAAGGAAGTGTAATCTGCGCGAACGGCGAGCGCGGCCCCGCCCTGGCGGAGGCGGCGCCTGGAGTCACGACATGGATCGTTGTGGTCGCTGTGCTGAGTGCGCATCGGTACGACCCGCGTCAGGGTCTGGCTGGCCACTATTAATGTGCTTCTTGTTGTTTAATTGCATGTTTATTCAACAAACCTTAGCAGGTTTACTATGATACTGATTAAACTAATATAATAATAATATTTCTTTTAAATAAGTATTAAAAATGGTAGCGCCATTTACGGAAAACAAGATCTGGCCTAGGTAGGTACATCGCCCAAAAAAAGTGTGCCAGTTCTTGTTAGACCACCGTGCAAGGAGGGAAACATCGCGTTATATAAAAACTAGTGAACCGGTTCGACAAGTCCTGCGAGCTCAGCGCGAGGCGGACGTGGGCTGTGCGCACCTGGAGGTGTCGACCTCGCCGTACTCGTCGGGGTTGACGAGCGGGCGCGCGCCCGGGGCCGCGGCGGCGGCGGCCGGCGGAGCTCCCTGCGGCGGCTCCATGGCGCGGCGGCGGCGGACTGAGCCGCAGCGCTGTCGCCGCCGCCGCTCGATAGCTGCGCGCATGCGCCGCGCCCGCCTGCGCGCGCACCTGCGCTGCTGCTGCACTCCCCGCGCTCGTCCACAAGGCACACACACATCCAGGACCCCAAGGTTAAGTGGTGATCGAGAGCCACTACTCCCATTGCCGAGCGACTCCGCTGCGTCGAGGGGTGCTGGTGTGTGCTCGCGCTGCACGAGCGGCGCAGGCAGTCCTGTTGGCGTGCGGCGTGTAATGTGTGACAGTGCACAGTGGTGACAATGTCGCCGCGATGATGTCGGCTCCGCGGCGGCGCGTCTGCTGCTCAGGGACGAGTGTGCACTCGATACCGGAACCCAGTGTTGTTACTGTCGGTGCTCCTCCCCATACTAATATTATAAACTAGTTTCCGCCCACGACTTCTTTCGCTTAACAGTTCTTGTCAGTCGCATCGCATCGCCTGCCCGCGTCATGACTTCGTTTTTAGTGTGATCTCCCGTAAGGGAGTGATATGAAGATTCGAATGACGTTATAGCGACGCACGCTATTTCGAAAAACTGTTTGAATGGTACGCTAGCACGAAAGTCTTGGTATCAAAATCCACTGTTGCGAATAGCTTATTCCAATCTGAATTTGTCTGGGGATCGAACTTTGTATTGGGTTTGGGAAACAAGAGCCATGAGAAGTATTATTTTAAGTCAACTTTTTAATTTCCTTAACTATAATAATAACAAAGAAATCAACAAATCAAAATTATAGGTGGTACTCATTACCAAAAGTAATGAGTACCACCATAATACTTCTCATGGCTCTTGTTTCCCAAACCCAATACAAAGATAAGGCTTTATCGGGGTCGCGAGTTCGATCCCCAGACAAATTCAGATTGGAAAAAGCTATTCGCAACAGTGGATTTTGATACCAAGACTTTCGTGCTAGCGTACCATTCAAACAGTTTTTCGAAATAGCGTGCGTCGCTATAACGTCATTCGATATAACAGTTTTCGACCCAATGTGTTTTCGAACTGGCGTACCACTCGTAAAGTTTTTCGAAATAGCGTGCGTCGCAATAACGTCATTCGAATCTTCATATCACTCCCATGTTAAATAGCCTATGGCCTTCTTCAAGCATTGGGCTATCAATGCTAAAAAGAATTTTGCGAACAAAACATGTGTTAAGTTTTCATACTCTAAGTGGGTAGGTAAAGATCATTGGGCATTTTTGACCCGGTACCTCGAAGTACTCGTCCCTTATTGAAATGTGGTTTATTTTGAAGGGTTAGGGGTTAACAATTCACGGAATGTATTTATTTTAATCCAAATGTATGGGGGGAAAAAGTTATAAGTTGTTGTTAAGGTGGATTATTTATTTATTTAAACTTACACACACTATCTTTACAGGATGACCCCAATACAATAGTGGATTGCAAATACACATTAAAAAAAATTAAAAATCAACTTACGCCTAATACATAAAAATCTAAATTTTAAAACTAAGTACAAGTCCTTTATACAATACATAAAAATACAATAACTAACATAACCTAAAATATAAAATCCGACAACACAGTATTAATATTTAAGTATAACTAACAAAATTCAACAAAACTCTTGCGAATTCACTCAAATTGCACGAAAATATACCTATCATTTCTCTCATGGACTTCATTTAATACACATATTGTGCGGATGAGGGGTGTTTTTGACCGCAGGTTGGTTTTGGCAGCAGGCACGGCCAGCAGTGGCGGTCGCGCCGCCTCCACACGTACCGATCTGGCACGCACAGCTTCAGGTGACGCAGCACACCCGGGTTGTGAGCTACTCCACGCAGGAGCTGTAGCGCATACGCCGCAAGTGTAAATTCCCGGCGCACTCTGAGTTCGTTGTACCCCACCATACCCAGTACAAACAGTGTAGGATACATCAGCGGGTAAAATGGGTAAACCCCCTAAAGTTTAAAATACAAGTGTCTTGTAAATTTATTCTGCACTCGCTCCAGCATGACATTGTATTTCGCTTCATGAGGAGCCCAAATCACCGCACTGTGTTCAAAGTGACTCCTTACCAAAGCGTCATACAGCACCCTGAGCGTGGTAACGTTTGTGAATCCCTGCGACTGTCTCAGCACGAAACCCAGGTTTCTGTACGCCTTCTTGCAAATCTTAACTATATGATCCCGGAAAGTTAGATCCGGGGTAAGCAGTACTCCTAGATCTCGTACCTGAGACACTCGCTGCATCGGCGCTTCCTCTACTTTGTATTCGTAGGCTAAGGCCGTCTTCGCACGCGTAAATGTCATCACTGAGCATTTCGCTGTGTTGAAAAAGAGTTGGATGCTCCAAGGTAGCCCGCGAAATTCAAATGTTCGTACGTTTTTTGCAATTTGCTGGTCAGTACGTTAAACGTGATGTAACATCACGTTTAATAAAACAAAATAGCAAACATTCTTTGGAATAATTGAACGGGAATTGGTGGGGATATGCCGGAAGAATAAACTGGATACTCAATACAAGCAAAATATAATTTAAAATTGGTGTTAACAACATGAGGTTTCAAAGGCAAGTGAAGTGTCAAAAGACGGACACATATATAATTATAACAATTAGTAGGACAATTAAAACTAGTTAGACGAATTGCTGCTATGTGATATTCATCAGGCGTTTTAACATGTTATGGCGCCTTGAGAGCGACCGGCGTCCAGCAGTAAACTGAAGTAGGCAGATGATGATAATCCGACATTTCCCCGGGCGTTGAAACCAACGGTTTCAACCAGATTCCGAAGACACAGGCAACGGGCAGATTCTGTTGAATGCCCGCCGAATGACTCCAGTGGACGTCCGAATATCAGCTACACGGGCGATGCCATCAGTTCCGGGGTGAACAGCTACAATTCGTCCAAGTCTCCACTTCAGCGGAGGAAGATTATCCTCCTTAATCACGACCAAGGAACCTAGCTTTAAACCATCCTTGCAAGAGCGCCATTTGGACCGCATCTGTAATTCTGCTACATACTCTTTGCTCCATCTGTTCCAAAAGTGCTGGCGGAGTTGCTCAATCCTTTGATAGCGAGACAGATGGTTGGCAGAGTTATCCTGGTAGTTAGGTTGCGGCAAGGAAGTAAGAGGCCGTCCAACAAGGAAATGTCCCGGCGTAAGCGGTGTACAATCTGCAGGATCTGAAGACAACGGCGTCAGTGGACGAGAGTTCAAGATGGCTTCAATCTTAGTTAGTGCGGTGTACAGCTCCTCGAAAGTCAAGTTACAATTTCCCAACACTCTTTGAAGGTAGTACTTTGTTGACTTCACACCCGCCTCCCAGAGTCCACCAAAATGCGGGGTGTAGGCGGGTATAAAATGGAACCTTATTCCGTCGCTCGCTGCACTTTCACCCAAGGACGAAGCATTCATCTTTAAAAATTTGGAAAGATCGTTGTTCGCACCGACAAATGAGGTACCGTTATCCGAAAATATATCAACGGGCTTACCTCTTCGAGAAACAAATCGATACAAAGCCAGTAAGTAACTATTGCTAGTTAAATCGCCAACGAGCTCCAAATGAATGGCCTTGGTTGTGAAGCAAATAAAAATAGCGACATACACCTTTACTAGCCTACATCCACGACCTTGACGACTGGCACACATAATAGGGCCAGCGTAATCAACGCCTGTGCTTTCAAAAGGATAACCTGGACGAAGGCGTTCTTGTGGTAAGTTACCCATTAAGGGAGCTACAACCTTACCCTTCATACGGTGACACAGAACACACTTATGATAACAGGCCTTCGCCAAGGTGCGACCTCCTATTGGCCAGTAAGATTCCCTAATGGAAGCTAATAATAATTGTGGGCCAGCGTGCATCAGCCTTTTATGCTCAAAATTAAATAGTAATATAGTGAATTTATGAGTGGACTGTAATAAAATAGGGTGCTTTTTATTATAAGCAAAATTAGAATTATCGAGACGTCCTCCTACTCGCATGACCTTTTTATCGTCTAAATAAACATTAAACTTTAGGAGGGCGCTCTTTTGAGGTAAACTCCTTTTGTTTAAAAGTAGTTGACATTCTGGAAATGACTGAAATTGACTTGTAAGAATGACAACGGTGAGTGCATCTTGTACCTCATCATGAGATAAATAATTTGTTTTCGGATAATGCTTTCTACATGACTTAATAAATCGCAATACGTAGGCAACAGAACGAACAAGACGTGAGTAATTAGAAAAACGATTAAAATCGATTAAACCTTCAGGTTTTGAATCGTTATTAACGGCACTTAACACGATATTAGGTCGAATTTCCGGTAATTGCTGTAGTTCTTGACTTGGAATTCGAGAAGGCCATTCAGACGAGTCCAGTTTTAAAAATTCTGGTCCATGCCACCACAGATCTGAATCCTGCAGAACACTAATATCCGTGCCACGGGATATTAGGTCTGCTGGATTTTTATCTGTTGGGACGTGCCTCCAAGTACAGTTACCCGCCTTGTCCAAAACTTCAGCAACGCGGTTGCGTACAAACGGCTGAAGTTTGGTAGGCATCATCTGTAACCATCCCAACACTATGGTCGAATCAGTCCAACAATAGACCCGACTGATCTTCACCCGAAGTGACCTCATCACCTTCTCATAAAGACGAGAACCGACTACCGCACCACACAACTCCAGTCGCGGTATTGTTGTAGGCTTGATGGGAGCCACTCGACTCTTCGCCATCAACAAGCGAGCCATATACTCACCCTTACCATTAACACTACGAATGTAGACGCAAGCACCGTATGCGGATTCAGACGCATCTGTGAAAATATGGAGTTCCAACTCCGTATATAAATTGCAGACTACAATTCGCGAAATACGAACATGATTTAAAAGAGGTAAAGACGTAATTATAATATCCCATTGTTTACTAATCTCATTAGGTAATGGTTGATCCCAAGATAATTTATCTAACCACATTTTTTGTAATAATACCTTCATGGAGATAACAATAGGACCCAATAGACCTAAGGGGTCGAAAATTCGCGCAATCACAGATAACACGTCACGCTTTGTGTACCCAGTCGAAGACTTAGTCAGACTTATAGGAAACCCTAACTCATCAGTACAGATAAACCAACCGAGACCAAGCAACTTGTCAGGCTCATTAGATCCAATGTTTAAGTCAAATGACGCAGGAACACCATCTGACACTAATTCAGGGTTATTTGACTTCCATTTTCTCAACGGCATACATGCCGACGCAAGCGCCTTGGTGACTTCATTGCGAATGAATTTTGCTTCGTCTAAGTCGTCTCCCCCGGTCAGCAAGTCATCGACGTAAAAGTCATGTTTAATGATCTCAGCTATTTTAGGGTTCCTACAGTCGAGTCCTATTTGTTTAAGGCATCGTGTCGCAAGAAACGGCGCACTAGCCGTACCGTACGTGACGGTGTTTAATTTGTAGGTTTCACTCCTAAACCCTGGTTCAGAAATACGCCACTAGTGGCGCTGCTCTGATGTCAACCTCCTGTCATGGTTGAGACAGACGCCTCTAGACTTTTCTTCAGTAATTTAATTTAATTTAATATTATTATTATTGTTGTATTGTGTTCTCGCCCTTTCGATTGTGTTTCTTATGTTTTACTCCTTCTGTGTATATATTTATATCGTGTTGTGTACGGACATTATATTTCTTTAAATTCTAAGTTGACTTTTGTTTCTTGTTCGTCCGTACCTACATTTTCTACTAGAACCAAACTGGTGACCCCGTAAAGAACACGGCGAGACAATGAGTGACAGTGATTCGGAACACACCGCGTCGTCGCAGCCCGCCGACCACGGTGCGCACCGTGCGCGCAGGACCAAGCGCCCAGCGGATCCAAAGGTCGAGGCGGCCGAGGCGTACCGCGTCGCTTTGCGCCTACCGCCGTTTTGGCCCGAGGAGCCCGATATTTGGTTCGCGCAGATAGAGGCTCAGTTTGAGAATTCAGGGGTGACGAATGACGTCACCAAATTTAATTATGTGGTCGGTCATCTCGACCAGCAATTTTCAAAGGAGGTGAAGGACGTCATCATGTCCCCTCCTGCCACCAACCGATACGTCAAGCTGAAGACCGAATTAGTGAAGCGGCTCTCGGCGTCCCAGGAACGGAAAGTGAAACAGCTGCTGATGCACGAGGAGCTAGGGGACCGGAAGCCGTCACAGTTCCTTCGCCACCTGCAGGGATTGGCAGGACCAACCATCCCCGAGGACTTTGTGCGCACCATCTGGTGTAGCCGACTCCCCACCAGCATCCAACCCCTTCTGGCATCGCAAGCCCACAGTACCCTGGAGGTGCTAGCCGAACTGGCTGATCGCGTGCACGACATCGTCGCGCCGGCAAGCCACGTCGCAGCAACTTCAGCAGTAGGACCCTCGGCTAGTGAGATGGCAGCCGAAATCGCAGAGCTGAAGCGCGCCATGAAGGACCTTATGCTACAGCTGCGTGACAACCGTTCGCGGGACCGCTCCCACAGCCGTGGTCGAGACGCGCGACAGCACTCACGCAATCGCTCATCAACTCGCTCGGATTCCAGCTACCGGCAGCAACCTGTGTGCTGGTACCACGCGATGCACGGCGAGAAGGCGAAGCGCTGCGTCAAGCCCTGCGACTACAGGCAGGGAAATGCCGCGGGCAGTCGGTAATGGCGACATACGATTGCCCTCGCTCGACTGGTCGCCTGTTCGTCACGGAGCGGAGCACCAAGACGCAGTTTCTGGTCGACACTGGTAGCGACCTCTGCGTCTACCCTCGTCGTTTGCTAAGTGACCGTCGTGTGTGCACAAACTACCAACTTACGGCCGCGAATGGGACGCCCATTAAGACATTTGGTTTCGTGCAGTTAAATTTAAATTTAGGACTCCGTAGAGACTTTAATTGGCGTTTTGTAGTTGCCGAGGTATCCAAACCAATTATCGGTGCGGATTTTTTATCTTTTTATTCACTAGTTGTTGACTGTCGTAACCAACGACTAGTCGACAATAATACGAACATTTACTCTGTGGCCTCGAATCACTCAGACTCATCTATATTCTCTGTGAAAATTTCTTCTGGTGATTCGAGGTACCACAAAATTTTGGACGGGTTTCCCGACATCACCCGACCAGCCGGTATACTACGCACTATACCGCACAACACCGTACACCACATCCGCACCACCCCAGGCCCTCCAGTTTCATCTTCATTTCGGCGACTAGCGCCAGACAAATTGAAAATTGCTCAGCAGGAGTTTCAGCTGATGCTGGCCAATGGAACTGCTAGACCGTCGGAGAGCCCATGGGCATCACCACTGCACCTGGCCCCTAAAAAGGATAACAGTTGGCGACCTTGTGGTGATTACCGGATGCTGAACGCCCGGACCGTCCCTGACAGGTATCCGATTAGGCACATCCACGACTTCTCACACAGTATCTCTGGTTGTAAAATTTTCAGTACAATAGACCTAGTGAAAGCCTATAATCAGATACCTGTCAGTCCAGACGACATTCCGAAGACGGCGATCACCACACCGTTCGGCCTGTACGAATTTCCGTACATGACGTTTGGTTTGCGCAACGCAGGCCAGACTTTCCAACGTTTTGTCGACGAGCTGACGAGAGGACTGGACTTTTGCTACTGCTATTTGGATGACTTCTTAATCTTTTCAAGGTCACAGGCTGAGCACGAGGAGCACCTCCGCATTATCTTCGGCAGGATGAAGGATTTCGGTATGCTGATCAACACATCCAAGTGTGTTTTCGGTGTTCCTGAGGTAACCTTCCTAGGTTACCACATCTCCGAGAAAGGCACCAAACCGCTTCATTCTAAGGTCGATGCCATCAACAACTTCCCGCCGCCCAAGGATGTCCGTCAGTTGCGCCGATTTCTGGGTATGATTAATTTTTACAGGCGTTTCATACCCCACGCAGCTCAGATTCAGGCACCGCTGCACAATCTCTTGATTGGCAACGTAAAGGGCTCGCAGCCTATATGTCTTGCGGAGAATACTTTGCAAGCATTTGAAGACTGCAAGGCAAGCTTAGCTAACGCCGCCCTATTAGCTCACCCCGATTGCAATGCCAAACCCGCGTTGATTACTGATGCGTCGGATACTGCAATCGGCGCGGTGTTACAGCAGCTTAGCGATGATGGCTGGCAGCCATTAGCTTTCTTTTCCAGGAAGCTCAGCCCTTCGCAAACAAAGTATTCTCCCTATGACAGGGAACTACTGGCCATTTACGAGGCCATCAAATACTTTCGCCATATGCTCGAAGCCAGACACTTCGTCGTGTACACGGACCACAAGCCGATCAGTTTTGCATTCCACGAGAGGAAGAAAAACTGCTCGCCTAGGCAATTCCGGTACCTAGACTTCATTGCCCAGTTCACCACCGACATAAGGCACATTTCCGGCAAGGACAATGTCGTAGCCGACCCCTTATCTCGCGTGGAAGCGCTTCAGGTACCGGTCAGCTTTGACACTCTCGCGGAATCGCAAGCTGCGGATCCGGAGCTGTCCAAGCTACTCCAGGAAGGATCATCATTGATTTTGGAGAATGTGCAGGTCCCAGGGGAGCGTTCATCTGTGTACTGTGACGTCAGTACAACGCCTCCCAGACCATTTGTGCCCGTAATGCTGCGAAAGCAAGTCTTCGACAGCCTGCATACCCTCAGCCACCCTGGTGTCTCAGCTTCTGCCAAATTAATCGCAGAACGCTTCGTTTGGCCAGGTATTAGGAAGGACTGCAGGGAGTGGGCACGAGCTTGTCTTGAGTGCCAGCGGGCCAAAGTGAGCCGACACGTTTCTGCGCCATTAGGGTCGTATCACCTCCCACGTGCAAGGTTCACCACCGTCCACATCGACCTTGTGGGCCCGCTCCCAATTTCGGAAGGCTTTAGGTACTGTCTGACGGCAGTCGACCGTTTTACCAGGTGGCCGGAGGTCGTACCTATTGTCGACATAACTGCTGAGACAGTAGCTAAAGCGCTGCTATCCGGATGGATTTCCCGGTTTGGCTGTCCCGCAGACATTATCACGGACAGGGGTCGTCAGTTCGAGTCGGCCCTGTTCGATCAATTGTCCAAATTGGCTGGTTTTCAGCACAAGCGGACAACTGCATACCATCCGGCATGTAATGGCATGGTGGAGCGATTTCATCGGCAACTTAAGGCGTCCATCATGTGCCATGCAAATGACAAGTGGACAGAGTCTTTGCCGTGGGTATTGCTTGGTATACGGAGCGCATTCAAAAAGGATGTCCAAGCGTCTTCAGCCGAACTTGTATACGGCGAACCGCTAAGGCTCCCGGGAGAATTTTTCACTCCTAGAGACGAAGGAACGACCGACGTCACAGATTTCACTGCGCGCATTCGCAAATTCGCTCAAAACCTGCAACCTACTCCAGCATCCCGTCACAGCAAGTCCAGCATTTTCGTTTTTAGGGATCTGCAGACCACTGATCACGTGTTCCTTCGTGAAGACGCATTACGTGGTTCGCTACAACCAGCGTACACAGGTCCTCACAAAGTTCTGCAAAGGGGAGACAAGGTCTTCAAAATATTATTTAAGGGCAGAGAGGTCACGGTCTCAATTGACCGCCTTAAGCCAGCTTACATTTTGGCAGACAAAGCTGACCCAAAAGAAGTCACTCCACCTTGCAGTAGCAGAGAGTACACCACTCGCTCTGGTCGTCACGTCAGGTTTCCTGATTTTTATCGCCCTTGACGGTCTCTGGAGGGGGGTGATGTAGGTTTCACTCCTAAACCCTGGTTCAGAAATACGCCACTAGTGGCGCTGCTCTGATGTCAACCTCCTGTCATGGTTGAGACAGACGCCTCTAGACTTTTCTTCAGTAATTTAATTTAATTTAATATTATTATTATTGTTGTATTGTGTTCTCGCCCTTTCGATTGTGTTTCTTATGTTTTACTCCTTCTGTGTATATATTTATATCGTGTTGTGTACGGACATTATATTTCTTTAAATTCTAAGTTGACTTTTGTTTCTTGTTCGTCCGTACCTACATTTTCTACTAGAACCAAAAATTGATAAACATTAATAGGTTCACTAATATTATCACGCCAAACAATCTGTTGCAAATACCTATCCGACGGGTGGACGACTATACATCTTCTCCACATCTGCAGATAAAACATACTTGTGGACTCTAAAGCGAAGTAGTATAGACAAAAGATCATCCTGTACAGTTGGCCCGACCATCTGTAGGTTATTAGAGGACACTCCCGTCGAAGTAGGACAACTTGCGTTAAAAACAACACGAAGTTTGGTCGTGCTACTCGACTCACGTAAAATTCCGTGATGGGGAATAAAATAACCAACACACAAATTAGGTTTATTAATTTTTGTCATATGACCAAGTGACTCATATTCTAACAAAAAATCTCGATACAGCCTACTAAAGTCTGGCTTAACCTTTGATCTACGCTCTAAAGACTGTAAACAATGTGTAGCTTTATTAAAAGAATTTCCTAGAACTGAAGGATCTTTCTTGAGGGGTATGCGAACACAAAAACGACCATCAGACAAACGTGTCGTATTTTTAACGAAATTATCTTCACACAATTTCTCTTCAGGCATATAAGAATTGGAAGATTTCGCATTCACCTCCTCTAATTGCCAAAACTTTGTCAATTCTATCTTAATTTTTTCCCAGTCACTATCGCTATCGGAAACCATTTTAGAAAAATTACATTTTACGTCATTCGACAGCAGTGAAATATAATTCTGAGTAATTGGACCGGAAACTATCCATCCTAAACGGGTTTCACATAATATTGGTTTTCCGGTAGGTACCTAACTTTAGTCTTTGAGATCCCAACAACTCCCAAAAAAGGTCAGCGCCAATTAAAATATCAACATCAGCAGGGTTATAAAAAGTAGGATCAGCTAAAGTAATATTCGAGGGTATATCGAAATCAGAAATATTTATTTCACGGCACGGTACGTTCCTCGTAATGTATGGCAGAACAAAACAATGAAGTTCGAATACGAAGCTATCATCTAATGACGTAATCTTAACCCGACATATTTTTCCTACGTGGGAAGTAACATTGTTGATGCCAAGAATCGATCTATTTACTTGGCTAGTAGTTAATTTAAGTTTATTGCATAACCTGTCCGTTATGAATGACGACGTGCTACCGCTATCAAGAACCGCGCGAACGAGACGCACACAACCATTGTGGTCCCGCAGTTTGATCAAGGCAGTTGACAACAACACATCTCGTTGCGTATGACCACACGGAGATGCAATGTTTGCTGATAACGCTACGTTATTCGTATCAGTGGTAGCAGATGGTAACGAAGACGATGCAGACAAGTTGTTTATCGAATTACCACTAAGTGTATTCGCAATAGTGCCTTTAGAATCTACGTGAACTAGTGTGTTGTGCCGACGTTTGCATAGTTTACAACCTGGTTTTTTGCATTTATTTGCATAGTGCCCCGAACGAAAACAGTTGAAACATATCTTATAACTAGGTAGTAACTTGAGACGATCGTCATTACTTAATGCGAGAAACTGTGGACAATTATTTAAAGTGTGATCGTTGTTGTTACATTTAGGACATGATTTCGAAGCTGATTCAGTGCTAGAACTATTAGGAGATTGTGTTGCTACCATTGACTTGATCTTAGGGGCTGGCTTGCCTGTCGTTTGGGAATAATTAGTACGTGCTAGCTCCAAGGTCTCGATAAGATCGGCACGATTACGTAGGAATAGCATAAATGCGTCAAAAGCAATCGTGCAGTCTTTGTCCATCCTACCTTTGTACTCCTCCCACTCACGATAGGTTTTTTGATCAAGCTTACGGGTGACAATGTAAATTAAAAGTGTGTCCCAGTGTTTAACAGGCTCCCCTAACGAATCTAAAGCTCGCAAATCTTTATTTAACTGATCGATATTCTTCTGTTGCCATTAAGAGTTTGATCGATCATCGATCAAACTCTTAATGGCAACAGAAGATTCCTTTGATATGGACAACATGATTCTGTATCAATAATCTTCTGTTGTCAAATCGATCGCATAACAACGACCATGCCACAGTGTAATTGCTCGAAGAAAACTCAATAGATTTAATGACTAATGCAGTTGTTCCCTCAAGTGATGCTCTCAAGTAGTGGAATTTGTTTATTGCGTCTATGTCATCGTTACTATGAATTAGGCTAGCAAAGGTGTCGCGGAATTCAAGCCAATTACAATATAATCCGCTAAACTTTGGTAACTGAATCGTTGGCAATTTAACTGGCTTGTGCAGTGTAGGTGTACTTTTGCAGCTTTCCATCGATTTATTGTCTTTGTTAAAATCACTCAAAATATTTTGGGCTTTGGATAAATATTTATAATACAGAGACTCAAATTCAGAACGCTCAGAGTATTGTGATTTTAAATCGTCTACAATGCATTCCAGACGTAATTGTACCTCATCATACTGTTCATACAACGACTCCATCTTGCCCATACGCAACTGCAGTTCAGACACCTCACAGCTGGATAATTCCTTGTCCTTGAGTGAGTCCTGGAAATTAACGAAAGCAGTCAAACGGCCCTTGAAGCTGCCTCGCTTTTTAATTAAATCCCTTTCTTCAGACATTCTGGGAGACGAGTGTTATCAACCTGGACTTGATACAGGAATACAATTATAAAAACTAACAATATAATTTGAGTACACGCCTGACTGTATTTTATACACCTAATAGCAAACAATAGCAAACAACAAAAACTCAATACTGTAACTAGGTACCAAGTGTATAACCCTAGAATACCTAAACTACTACAATCTTTTTTATTTGTAAACCTTTAACACTAAGTACTAAATAGGCACAACTAAAAACACTGATAGATATAATATTTTATGGTCACTACATAAATGACTCTAAATGCTCATATTTTATAACAATGATTTGCACTAATATAAAACACTCTCAAATTATATGTATTATGATAAGATACTTGCTAACAATTAACACCACTGTTAAATAAATAAGTGGATTAGTTACAGCTTTATATAATGTAAGTTCAAATAATGTAGCAATTATGCTAACTATACTGTGATAAGTATGAATTTAAACTTAACTTTGCTGTTGAATAAAATACTAATCACAATGTACCAAGTACCTAATGATTTTAATCTAACACAATACAATTGATAATACAATTAAAGGATACTGACCTTAATTATGACCATTTACTTATACTACCTGAGTGTTGGGTGACGATATTTGTTTAATTATAAATGCTGTACACCGCTAAATCGCTTGCTTGAAGTCAATCCTTTTCACCGGCGAATAACCTCCACTGCACGTGGGTGATAATAATCCTTATTCTTGATTACAACCGCTGATCTCCTTTGTATTATACGTTATCCGGCTCGTTACGGACCATGAACGGGAATTGGGGATATGCCGGAAGAATAAACTGGTAATTATTTTAGTTTTACAATTTAAACCTAACGCGTATGCTAAATTTGAAGACGCTGCTATCAACTGTTGAGGAGTTCTCTCATGAAGAAATGACCCTGGCTGCAGCATCAGCACAAACTGGTAATTATTTTGGTGTTACTAGATAAACTTGAGGAGTTCCCTTATGAAGAAACAACCTTGGCTGCAGCATCAGCACAAACTGGTAATTATTTTAGTTTTACTACATAAACCTAACGCGTATTCCAGATTTGAATACAATGCTATTAACTGTTAAGGACTTCCCTCATGAAGAAACGACCCTAGCTGCAGCATCAGCACAAACTGGTAATTATTTTAGTGTTACTAGATAAACCCAATGCGTATGCCAATTTTGAAGACGATGCTATCAAGTGCTGAGGAGTACCGTCATGTAGAGACGACACTGGCTGCAGCATCTGATACTATAATAATATACTCATTTTAAAGTTGTTTATATAAATTTAAAAACTTACCTTACCTCCACAGTGATTATACCCATCTTATTCGCGGTCCGCATCAACGACAAACGTAAAGACATCGACTCGTCCTCGCTTGGTACTTCGTTTTAGAAAAAGTGTGTAAGAAGTAAATCGGAACATTCTACTAACATCAATACAATTATTATCTTACACGTAAAATATTTTAGGTAGGTAGATTTTCCAGGTCCTCGGTTTGTACAAGTTCTACGCGAAAAACTGTCCTCGGTTTAGTGATATAAAGTCTAACACAACGTCCGCACTTTGTACAAGCTATAAGAAATATTGTGTAAAAATACGTCCTCGGAAGGGCGTCGCAGGGCATACGTCAGAGGTCCTCGGTTGGCTTACACAAAGTCCTCGTATGTGCATCGCTGGTCACATTTAGCAGTGTATTTCAGGTCCTCGGTATGATAGCCGCAATTCATACTTAAGTACAGAAAAATGTTGAGATAGCATTATCCCAATGAGCTCATCACTATAGATTTACTCACCTGTCTCTTTCTATCTTACTCTAAAAGGCCAACGAGGTATTTAAACCAGTTTTTTGGAGGGTCCTCGGTTCTTTCTAGGACTAACAAGGTCCTCGTAAGGGTGTCAGTACAAACAGGGGTGTGTGGGGGTGTGTGTGTGTGTGTATGTCTGTCTGTGGCATCATAGCTCCCGAACGGATGAACCGATTTTGATTTTGTTTTTTTTTTGTTTGAAAGCAGTATTTGTCGGGAGTGTTTTTAGCTATGTTTGATGAAAATCGGTCCAAGATGGCCGCCACCACAAAATGGCGAATTACATTTTTTTGTCACAACTCCCTCAATATGGGTATCAAATGAAAGGGCTTAACTAGTAGAATACTATACACTACGACAAGTTTCAAATCCAAGATGGTCACCACCACAAAATGGCGAATTAGAAAAAACCTGATTAAATATCAAATAACCTGAATCTTAAAACACAAGAAAATAAAGTAAATGAAATAATAAGGAGTCCCTACAAAAAGCATGAAATAAAAAATTAAATAAAAAATTTAAAAAACCCCCGACAACGTGAAATCCTATAAAAAGCAAAAAATAACCTTGAAATTATGACCCTACGTAAGTACGTATGAAATTTTTTGATTAAATATTGTCCCGTCGGGAGACCGCTACTATTTGAAAACTACTACTATTACTACTACTACTACTACTACTACTACTACTACTCCACACACTACGACGCGCGCGCGTGTGTACTCTACTACTTTGCTTGCTACTATTTGCTTTTTTTTTTTTTTGTAAACCCTATTTTTAATTATTTTTTTTTATGAAAAAATTGGAAACGAGCCACTAAGTTTTAAGTATGTACTGTATATGTATGAAAGTAAATAAATGTTATGTACAGACGCCAGCACATCAAGCTACTACAATCTGTCAGATTTCTTTAATAGCTATTTTCGACTTTATTACTATAGCATTAGGTTCAATGTTGATTGGGAAAATCTGACAGTTTCGGGTAGGTTGACCTGCTGGCGTCCGTACTTGGTAGTAAGTAAGACCTATTATTATAACGGTGGCATACTAATGACCAAGTTTCTTATTCATATATTTTTATTTTGTTGCTTTTTAGAATGCCAAAACAGACCAGCGAAGAGAGGCTGCTTAAAAAGAGAATGGCAGAAAGAAGAAGAAAAGCAAGAATAAAGAGCAATCCCGAACAGGCTGAAATACTACGAAATAGAGAAAGGGTGAGATATCACCAAAAAAAGCGAGAAGGTAGACTTGTTTCACAGCAACAAAAGTCACAACGCGAGGGTCGAGCTTTACAAAGAAGAAATAAAATATATCAACAAGAATATTATCAAAGAAAAATTAATTAAATTAAAAAAGAAAACATGAATAGTGATGTGTTTTCCAAGTTCGAAAAATCTGCAGCATTTTAATAATTCATCTGACTCAGAATATAACATATTTTACAGTGTATTCGTCATCGTAATTTTTTATATTTTGCATTTTATTTGCAAGAATAGTTATTAAAATTCAGCTTGGTTATTTGGTTGTTTAGTACTACTACACATATTAAAGAGTTGTGTGGTAAGTCAAAAATATAATAATATTGGTTTTAGGAAACTTATTGAAATTCTATAGAAAATAGTATTATTTCTGGTTTTAAGGTAGTTTGTATGAGAAAGATATATTTAACACAATTAAGTTTGTTATTCCCTGCAACTATTGTAACTGTTCTGTGTAACATGTATGTAAGATTCCCCTTCCTCCCGGACCGCGAAAGCGAATAGACGTGTGCGCTATTTAAATTTTTAATTAATATTTATAATTCTCGTTAAAAATACATTTTAAATAAAAACAAAAAGTACCAGGAACTCATACCACCGCGGTGCTTGTGTTGAACGCGGAGTCCGTGAAGAAAAAGGACAGCAACACCTGAGACGGTGATCGACGCCTGAGCTACGCTGCGCCTACGTCGCGCCTACTGCGCGTCACACTCACGCTGACTACGCATCACGAGTACGTCATCGCAGCGCTCTGACGCGTCGCGCGCCATTAGATCGCCGCTCACTAGGAATTCATGTGGCCCTAGTGAAATATCGGTACTTACTTTATTACTCGATATTAAAAAGGTAATATTTTTAGTTATTAACAATGTCAGTTAAACGCTCACCTACAAAGAAACAACTAGAAAAAGTAACGGCAGGACCAACTTCATCTCCTATCTCTGGCACCCGACCGTTCTTGCAGTCTGAATCATCTCCAGACCTCTCGACCTTGGGTCAAGATAATAATGTAACAAGCCGTAAGCGTAAGCATGGCGGCTGTGATTGTATGGATCGTCTGGACGAAATTCGGGCATTATTGTCAGAGTCTTCCGCCAAGTCTGAAGAGAAGCTTGCGGCTTTACAGGCCTCCATCTCTGGAATTAGTGCTCAGAACGCAGAAATACAGAAGTCTATGGAGTTTATCTCAAACGACTACGACGACTTGAAAGTGAAACTCACTAACTTAGAGTCAGAACGAGAAACTGACCGCCGTCGTATCTTTGAGCTGGAAGGAAAAATAGACTTAATCGAACGACAACTGTTCTCAACCAAGATTGAGATAAGGAATGTGCCCGAGAAACAGGAAGAGGATAAGGAAAGTCTTCGCGCCATTGTAACCGAGGCTGCCAACGTTCTTGGCTCACCGATAAATGGTTACGATATAAAAGATGTTTTCCGTACCAAGAATAAAAATAACATTTCTACTATTACTGTAGATTTTATAAGTGCAATAACGAAGGACACTATAGTTAAGAAGGCTCGTAAATTTAATAGCGCAAATAAACAAAACAAGCTATCTACAACCCACCTAAAACTTGACGGACCCAGCGAACCTATATACATCTCCGAAAAACTTACTCCCAAGACTCAACGTCTATATTATCTGGCCCGACGCTTTGCTGAAGAAAACATTTATAAATACTGTTGGACCTCCTATGGTAAAGTTCTGCTGCGAAAAGAGGATGGTGGCCGACATTTCGTTATTAAAAATGATGCAGACCTCGAGAGCCTACGGGTGGCGACATGACTAATGTCGGGGTACGGTTGTCTAGCTAAAATACAAATAATGTCTTGCTTGTTGTTTAAACACTTATCTTACGTATTAATTACTTATCTTATCTTATCTTATTGTCACTTGTATACCTTTTTACTTTATAAGCCTAACCTACACATACATTCAGTCACACAACTCACACTCACATACGTATCAGTAAATAATCAACACACTTATTTAACCACACACACATACTTATCAGGAGATCAACACTACACAAATTCATTCGCGCACACGTACTTCCCAGGAATTGAATGTTACAATGAAAAACCTAATCTTACCTTCACAAACTTACCTCTAAATAACTGGTTTATATGTTCTGTATTACTCGGATTTAGTGCTGACTTAACCCCCGAGTCTGAGTTCCTCAGTCTACAAGCTGTGACAAAGTTATTTATTCTTGTTAAAAATGATGAATATTAATCAAGTATCTCAGGAAATAGATAATTTTTCTATTGCTGATTCTTATACATGTACTCCGGAACTATGCCGAGATTTTGTAGGACAGAGCGTTTGGGGATTTCGTATTATACATGTGAATATCAGGAGTATAAAAAAGAACCTAGATCAATTTGTTGCCATGTTAACACTAACGAAGGTTAAATTTGATTTTATTATTCTAACAGAATGCTGGTTGCAGGTTGCGGGTTATATACCTGTCCTACAGGGCTATACTTCGCACTCCACTAGCAACAACCCAATAAAAAACGACGGCGTCGTAGTTTACATCAAAGACACAATTAATTGTACCACACACGAACCCTTATTTTCGGATGCCAACTGTCTAGTAACATGCTATAATAACACAGCTATAATAGCAGTTTATCGTTCTCCATCTTATCTAAACCCAACTAATTTCTTGTCTAGTTTAAATGATGTAATAACATCCGTTAAATCTCAAAACAACATCATGCTCATCGGTGATATTAATATTGATATCAAACCCGGAAACAGTGATCGTCATTCAGACGAATATTTAACGTTAACAGCAATGCATGGGTTATTGCCTGCCCACAGTCTCCCGACAAGGATAAACAATTGTCTGGATCATGTCATGATGAAGACTAAATCGCCTGCTAAAGTTCTTGTGCTGGACACCCACGTTACTGATCACCTCCCTATTGCTGTTTTCCTAGAGACTAATAAAACAACGGCATGTCCACCAAAAAAAACCTCTCTCCGATATGACTATGACGAAATAAAAAAGGAAATTACTAATCATGATTTCACTCCTATTCTCAGCACCACGGACCCAGACCAAGCAACAAATATTTTAATTACCGATATTCAAGCTGTCATAACAAAACATACTAAGATTGTTCAGACACCCAATAGAAAAACTGTTAAAAAACCCTGGATGACTACTGGCTTAGTACGATGCCTCCGAAATCGCGACAAAATGCACCGACGGGTTAGTAAGTCACCCAACAATCTAATATTAAAAACGACATACACGCGGTACCGCAATTTTTGTAATTCGCTTCTTAAAAAAATAAAACGAGCCTATGACAAAGCAGAACTTAAAAAGGCAAACAACAACCCGAGAGCTACGTGGAAAATAATCAAATCAATCACACACAGTAATCAACAGAGGCACTCTCCTAATGGCCTGCTACAATCTTCCGTCGCGCCTATCGTATCTGTTAATAATGCCAATAAATTTTTTGTTAACGTTGGAACAAACCTTGCATCAAAATTTTCTACAGTCACATCGTCAGTTTATTCATATTCTTCCTCATCTCCAGTTAATTCTTTGGTTATTCCACTGGTTGACGAAGCACTTGTAATAAGTACTATTCATAGACTTCGTAGTGATTGTGCAGTTGGGTGGGACAACATCCCAGCAAGTATAATAAAACAATCTAGCTGCATTCTGGCTTCTCCCATTGCCCACATTTGTAACTGTGCCATCAATTCGGGTGTTTTCCCAAAAGCTTTTAAGCGTGCTATTGTTCATCCAGTGTACAAAGGCAAAGCTAAGGATGACGTTTCCAATTATCGGCCAATTTCAGTCCTTAGCTCCTTATCTAAAATACTGGAACGAATCCTCAACGCCAATCTGACAAAATTTCTTTGTAAAAATAAATTAATTGCTAAAAATCAATACGGATTTCGGTCAGGAATTTCCACAGAAGATGCTGTCTCTGATTTCACCAATACCCTGATTGATAAATGATAAATGATAAATGATAAATGATTTTATTTTTGTAAGTAGGTTTGTACAAACACTTTTACACGTCAATCATATTTTAAAACTAGATGAGGTCGGCGTTTCCTATCTGACTAGTCTGAGAAGAAAGGCCGAAACAAACTCAGACGTCACAGTCTCTTTTAAAGTCCAGACATAATCTTGGTCAGACCATGTGAAGACCATGTAGATTTATGTCTGAGATGGTTTTTTTGAAGAAAGAACCAAACAGTTTGAGAGGACCTGTCCAGTCAGTGCACGCATTTGTCAGAAATCGTGCAGCTCAACTCAAAACTTAGAGAGCTCAACGATCCGACGAACAATACCAAAGAAAGGACATTTGGGTAGGCCACATTAATTACTCAAACTGCCAGACCACGCCAAAAACTAAGAGAACAGAGAGAAAAATAATATAAATACAATGACCCACATAGTCTTCACATTCACAATAATTAAAATAATAGAATACTTTACAAAGTAAGCAAATGTCATAATATATATCAAATTCATCAATGTCAAAGTGTATATATAAAAAAAAAAAAACATCAACAAAACAAAAATAAAAAATAAACACATTCAATATGTAAAAATTGGAAGCAGCTTAATCCCAAGCCTTTTTGTCCTCGATATAAGCCTTAACGGTATAAAATGCTTTCTCGCACAACTTACGTTTAATGAATGATTTGAATTTATTAAGGCTTAGATCTTGAACGGGGCTTGGAACTTTATTGTAAAAGCGTATACATTGGCATCTGAACGAGCCACCTATTTTCTTGAGCCTTGTTGTAGGTAGAACAAATTTGTGTTTGTTCCTAGTATTTATATCATGGATATCACTGTATTTTTTAAACAATTTTATATTTTTATGGGCATATAAAAGATTTTCATAAATATACTGAGAAGGCACAGTCATAACATTAATTTCTTTAAATTTTTCTCTGAGCGAGTGTCTCGGACTTAATTTATAAATTGATCGAACAGCTCGCTTTTGCAAAACAAAGATAGTCTGAATATCAGCGGCATTTCCCCACAATAGAATACCGTGCGACATTACACTATGAAAATAGCTAAAGTACACTAAACGGGCTGTCTCTATATCAGTTAAATTACGAATTTTTCTAACAGCGTATGCTGCGGAACTTAGCTTTTTTGACAATTTGTCTATATGTGGACCCCACTGAAGCTTAGCATCCAAAGTTATGCCTAAGAATACTGTGCTGTCTTCAGGATTCAATTCTTCGCCCTTTACCAACACATTAGTTTTCACTTGTCTAACGTGAGGCAACGTAAACTTAATGCATTTGGTTTTTTTCTCGTTTAGAAGTAAATTATTAACATTGAACCAGTGGACTACTTTAGAGATCGCGCTATTTACATCGTCAGTAACCTGCTGCTGACGTTTAAGTTTAAACAAAAGTGAAGTGTCATCTGCAAACAACACTATATCATGATTATCCTTTATGAGGTACGGCAAGTCATTAATGTAAATAAGAAACAAGAAAGGACCAAGAATTGAGCCCTGTGGGACTCCCATTGTTACTAAAGATCCGGGAGATCTTTTTCCGTTAACATCAACGCTCTGAATCCTCTTACTCAAGTATGAAGTAAGAAGATCCAGAGCAGCGTTCCGGATTCCGTAGTGGCGGAGTTTCCTGATTAAAGTTTCGTGAAGAACGCAATCGAATGCCTTGGACAAATCACAAAAGATGCCCAAGGCATCGCATTTGTCTTCCCATGCATTATAAATATGTCCTATAAGTTCAACACCGGCATCAGTAGTTGAACGACCCCTTGTAAAACCGAACTGTTTGCTATGTAATAATTTGTGTTTATTAAAAAATCTTTGCATTTGTTCTAAAATTAATTTCTCAAAAATTTTACTAAAGGTAGGTAGTACAGAAATAGGTCTATAATTTGTAGGGTCTGATGTACTACCTGATTTAAACAAAGGTATGATTTTACTATTTTTCATAAGGTCAGGAAACTCCCCACTGTCAATACAACTATTAAAGATAAGAGCTAGAGTAGGTGCTACAATGTCAATAATAGACTTAGCAACTTCTACAGAATTGCCCCACAGATCTGCAGTCTTTTTTACATTTAAAGTGTGAAAGGTTTTAATTATATCTCTACAGGTAACATGTTCAAAATGAAATTCCGAATCGCAACCATTAACATTTTCCATAAGCAAAGACTCAGCAATAGAAGGTGATGAGTTTAGGGATTTAGTAGTTGAAACGGGAATATCTGAAAAGAAATTTTCAAATGCCTCGGCGACTTGTGAGTCTGATTTTATTATGTTGTCATTAATAGACAGGCTGTAGTCAGTATTTCGGTTACTAGATCTTCCCGCTTCACTATTAATAATAGACCAGGTCGTTTTAATTACATTATTGCTGTTTTTAATCTTTGAACCCAAATAACGTGACTTGGCCATATAACAAACTTTTTTAAATAATTTTGAATAATTTCTTACATACAAATTAAATTCATCAGTGTTTATCATAGATTGGATAGTCGCCTTAAATGCTATGGCATCTTCTTAGATCTGACTAAGGCCTTTGATACGGTGTCTATTCCCAGACTGGTGGCCAAAATGGAACATATGGGAGTGCGTGGTCTGGCTCTAGATATTTACAAAGATTATCTCAGCGGGCGTAGCCAATGTGTTAAAATTGATTCTGTTCTTAGTGACGCAGAATTTATCAGTTACGGTATACCTCAAGGCAGTATCTTGGGTCCCACGCTCTTTCAAATGTACATAAATGACCTCTGTCAACTCTCCCTATCTCATTGTGACATTTTTACTTACGCCGACGACACAGCACTATTGATATCCGACGTGACCTGGGACAGGGCTAAACAAACCACTGAACTTACCTTGCGAACAATTATGGACTGGCTTTCCACTAATCTATTGACGCTTAATATCTCAAAGACCAAAGTAATTCAGTTTAAACCACCAAATTCACCTAAACCGTCAATGAACTCGGATAAAATAATGGCACATATTTGTCACGACTCCTCTCCTTGCAATTGCAATTGCAAGTGCCTCGACATGGTCCCATGTGTCAAATATCTAGGTGTTTATATCGACGAGAAGCTAGATTGGCGCACCCATACGGATACCCTATGCTCCCGGCTACGTAAATTGATTTATTTATTTAAAGAGCTCAGATATGCGGCCGACATTGAAACAGCATCACTAGTATACCGTTCACTATGCGAGTCGATAATTACTTACTGCATCCCGGTATGGGGCGGTACCTTCAAAACAGTGATGCTTAGGGTGGAACGAGCTCAGCGGGCTGTTCTCAAAGTAATGTATTTCCGTAAAAGGGACTATCCCACAGCTCAGTTGTACTCAGAAGCCCAAGTACTAACGGTGAGAAAATTATACGTCCTCCGATCTATCTTGCGCCGACATTCCACGATGCCACTAGATGGTAAGATATGTAATCGGAGGATTGGCTTTCCTATCTGTGAGTCTGTCCAATGTCGTACTGCGCTTGCGCGACGACACTATCGTGCCCAAAGCGCCCTAATTTATAATAAAATAAACAAAGTGCTGTCAATTTATAAACTAACTTTACAGAAAGTCAAGCAGACCCTTAAGCCATGGCTACTGTCGCTGAACTATGACGAAACCGAGAAAGTTATCTTATCTATTTCGTAACATTAAAACCCCTCCTGATCAATCATTTACACACACACACATACACTCACCCACACACACATATACACTCACCCACACACCCCTGTTTGTACAGACACCCTTACGAGGACCTTGTTATTCCTAGAACGAACCGAGGACCCTCCAAAAAACTGGTTTAAATACCTCGTTGGCCTTTTAGAGTAAGATAGAAAGAGACAGGTGAAAAAATCTATAGTGATGAGCTTATTGGGGTAATGCTATCTCAACATTTTTCTGTATGAATTTCGGCTATCATAACGAGGACCTGAAATACACTGCTAAATGTGACCAGCGATGCACATACGAGGACTTTGTGTAAGCCAACCGAGGACCTCTGACGTATGCCCTGCGACGCCCTTCCGAGGACGTATTTTTACACAATATTTCTTATAGCTTGTACAAAGTGCGGACGTTGTGTTAGACTTTATATCACTAAACCGAGGACCGTTTTTCGCGTAGAACTTGTACAAACCGAGGACCTGGAAAATCTACCTACCTAAAACATTTTACGTGTAAGATAATAATTATATCAATGTTAGTAGAATGTTCCGATTTATTTCTTACACACTTTTTCTAAAACGAAGTACCAAGCGAGGACAAGTCAATGTCTTTACGTTTGTCGTTGATGCGGACCGCGAATAAGATGGGTATAATCACTGTGAAGGAAAGGTAAGTTTTTAATTTTATATGTATAAACAACTTTAAAATGAGTATATTATTATAGTATCAGATGCTGCAGTCAGTGTCGTCTCTACATGACGGTACTCCTCAGCACTTGATAGCATCGTCTTCAAAATTGGCATACGCGTTAGGTTTATGTAGTAAAACTAAAATAATTACCAGTTTGTGCTGATGCTGCAGCCAAGGTTGTTTCTTCATAAAGGAACTCCTCAAGTTTATCTAGTAACACCAAAATAATTACCAGTTTGTGCTGATGCTACAGTCAGGGTCATTTCTTCATGAGAGAACTCCTCAACAGTTGATAGCAGCGTCTTCAAATTTAGCATACGCGTTAGGTTTAAGTTGTAAAACTAAAATAATTACCAGTTTGTGCTGATGCTGCAGCCAGGGTCGTTTCTTTATGGGGGAACTCCTCAATAGTTGGTAGCATCGTCTTCAATATAGCTTACAAAAATAAAGTAAAACTAGAATTCAGGTTTTAAATGAGTAGATAAATCAGAATTCGGAAACTTCAGTTTCATGATAGGTATTCAATACAATATCAAGTTATTAGGTATTTCGTTTCTTTCACATAAGCCGGGTTAAAGAAAAGACAACTGAAGTCTAAATTCTAGATCTCAAAGATGCTGGTATTGATTATTCCAAAGAATGTTTGCTATTTTGTTTTATTAAACGTGATGTAACTAATAGTGTTGACTATACCAAAGATCGTTATTTCTTTAAGGTACATGTCACATATCAGCTCACCTGTCTTTTCCTGCGTTTTTCGCTATTTACTACGATGATCGACGATAAATACGATGATCAAAACTGATGATAAAACAATAAATTAATCCATTTTATTATCAGTTTCCATAATCCCGCATTGTGTTATTTAGCGAAAAAAGCAATAACTTTTGAATTTAACAGGCCGTTGACATGAATGATTTATCTTTAATCATTTTATAGCTAGTTATTAAGTTTTCAGGCTTCCCAAATTATTTTGATCTCACTTGATAATATTTCTTTGTTGTTTTCTAACTAAGCATTGTGTTAAGTAATGTTATGTTAAGTTTTTAGCCCAAATTATGTTGATCTCTTATAATTATGGCTTCTATAAGTCGTTTTGTTTGACTCGTTTTCTAATAACTGTTATGTAAGTTTTGTAATCATGCTTCTCAAAGGTATTGTTGCAACTTGATGATTATTTCTATAAGTAGATCGTTGGTAAAAGTTTGTTAAATAATTTGTTTCATATAAAGTTCAAAATAGTACCATTACTAATCCGACAGACGTTGCAAACGCTTTTAATAACTATTTTATTAAACAGACATAAAATAACATGACGAAACCACCGGACACTACGAATTTGACAAGTAACCCTAACTAAATGTTAATGCATCCAGTATTACCGCAAGATATTATGAGAGCGATACAATCATTAAAAAATAAAAGTAGCACTGAATGTGATGGTATATGAACAAAGGCTGTAAAATTCGTACCAGGCGACATCGCCTTGCATCTGTGTCTTAACTTATGTATCAGTACTGGAGTATTTCTGGATAGTTTAAAAACAATTATAATGAAGCCACTTTAGAATTTTTTTAAAGAAGATCTAGCAAATTATAGACCAATTGCTTTAATACCCATTTTTTCTAAGGTTATAGATAAAATGATTTATAACTCTGTTAATAATTTCCTATCCAAATATAATGTTTTAAGTGCGGAACAAAAGGGTTTCAGAAAAAAATAAGGGTATAAATACAGCGGTTTACGATTTAATAAATGTCATATTGCAAAATGTGGATAAAAAAAGTACCAGTTTGCGCAATTTTTACGGTCATGACGAGGGTATTTGATTGTGTTAATCATGAAATTATTACAAAAAAGCTAGACATCATAGGCATCAGAGGAAATGTACTTAATCTCTTAAAATCATACCTTAACAATCGTAAGCAGCACACAGAAATATCTAGAATATGTCCAAAAAGTAAGCACGAAGAAGAATATTTATCTAAGGCAAGAATTATTAGTTATACTGTCAGGATCGCCCAGAGGACACGGTGGAGCATACGGTGGAGGTCTGCCCTGCTTGGGCAGAGCACCGCCGTGTCCTCGTAGAGGCGATTGGCAGCGGCGGCGACCTCTCGCGTCCGGCCCTGGTTCAAGCCATGGTCCGGGATGAGAGGGAGTGGGAGGCAGTCACCTCCTTCTGCGAAGCAGTCATGCTAGCGAAGGAGGTGGCGGGGTGGGCGAGGGAACGCGCGTTGCGCACCTCACGCCTCAGCCGCCGCGGGAGACGCTCCGGGCGTCGGGAGCCGCGTGACGACTCCCGGCCACCGTAGGCGCGGGCCTGCGGGCGGAGAGTAATGGGTAGCTCTCCGTCCGATCAGGACTAGGCCCGTGCCGGACGGCGTGTTCGTGTTCCACGCGCGCCTCAAAGAGATGTCAGCAAAGTGACGGGGCCCCACAGGGCCGAAGCCTGCCAGGGTAGCGGGAACATCCGAAAGGGTTTACCGCTGCCCTGGAACATAAAGGGCTAAGGAAGGACCACAGGTGGGTTTTAGTCAGTAAGAGTCTGACACTCCCTCCTGCTCCACCCAGAGCGGGAGGAGTCATTTGATGATTTCCCATCCTCAAAAAAAAAAAAAAGAATTATTAGGTATAGCCACAGACTTATATTGGCATGGCGCACCACAGGGCAGTGTCCTGGGCCCTTTACTATTTTTGCTATATATTAATGATTTACCTCGCCACATTGAACATCATATGGTCTTATTCGCTGACGATAGTAGTGCCTTAATTGAATGTATTTACAAAAAAAATATACGAACATGACATAAATGAAACGTTAATAATCATTATACGCTGGCTTGAACAAAAAAACTTAGTGTAGATGCGTATGTAATTTTTAACCTAACGCTGTATGTGTGCAATTTAATAGTAACAGATAGCTGCGTACGTATTTAAGTCCCTAAAATTATTAACATTCCCATCACTTTATACTATTGAGGTGGCTGTTTTTGTTTAATAAAGTGTCCGCAAATAGAAACCGGACAATCAGGAGACAATATAAAAATTTGCTAATTGTTAGTGGTTCCGATACCGCCCTATTAAAGAAAAGTATTTAATGTATGTGTCCGATCATTTTTAGCTAAAACTGTTTGCGTGCCCTAGTTAAGGTAGTTAGTATAAGGATCATTTTAAACTTAACATCTGTAACTTGTACCTACTTTCTGTGCAAATAAAGATCTATTCTATTCATTTTAAAATAAACTTACTTCTATTTCAGTAAAGTTTATGTTGTTTTCTTTAGTACGTTCATATTCTTTATTTCTTTGTACTTTTTGTTTGCTTCAAATCTTGCTGCTGAGATTTCGCCTTGGAAGACATTTTCTTTAGGTTCTTTATGAAGAGCACACGTATTCAGCTCCTG
Source organism: Apamea sordens (assembly GCA_945859715.1). Classification (NCBI taxonomy): domain Eukaryota; kingdom Metazoa; phylum Arthropoda; class Insecta; order Lepidoptera; family Noctuidae; genus Apamea; species Apamea sordens. Next base: position 21,054,973 of record OX243997.1, read on the forward strand.
CCAATATAATATTTTATGGTGCAAATCATAATGTTGTATAATCTAAGCAGGCCTAGGTACTTAGCACATACTGCAGAAGAAGCCTGATTATTCCTCGTGCACCTAGTAGCTAACGATTTGTTTAAGGATTCAGTCTACCTTCGCTTTTCTCCTTCATAATTTTATTTAAATGATAGCACATAAATCGTCTTCTACACACGAGGAAAATTGTCGAAACGAGGACTAGAATACACACTGTTCGGAAAATCTAGCAAACCGAGGTCTTAAATACACATTGTGTGGAAAAGCTACCTAACCGAGGACTTTTGTGTTAAAGTTAACACATAGGTCCTCGGATAATACAACAAACGTGAAATGAGTGTAAAGAGCCTGTGTATGAGTCGAGAGTGGCACCATCTGGTGGATACACAATGTCTGTGTATGCATATGAATATTTTTGATCAAACCGAGGTTCAGACAACTTTTTCGTGATAAGTATATAGAAAGACTCAAAATCGCTTGCAGAATACGAATCTTTGGTCAAGTCAAACCGAGGACCGTCGAAAAGGTCCTCGCTTTGAAAAGGTCCTCGGTCGTGCCTTGTGTATTCATACGCACGTCCTCGGATGGTACTTAAAACAAACACACCCCTATACACTCACCCACACACACATATACACTCACCCACACACCCCTGTTTGTACAGACACCCTTACGAGGACCTTGTTAGTCCTAGAACGAACCGAGGACCCTCCAAAAAACTGGTTTAAATACCTCGTAGGCCTTTTAGAGTAAGATAGAAAGAGACAGGTGAGTAAATCTATAGTGATGAGCTTATTGGGATAATGCTATCTCAACATTTTTCTGTATGAATTTCGGCTATCATACCGAGGACCTGAAATACACTGCTAAATGTGACCAGCGATGCACATACGAGGACTTTGTGTAAGCCAACCGAGGACCTCTGACGTATGCCCTGCGACGCCCTTCCGAGGACGTATTTTTACACAATATTTCTTATAGCTTGTACAAAGTGCGGACGTTGTGTTAGACTTTATATCACTAAACCGAGGACAGTTTTCCGCGTAGAACTTGTACAAACCGAGGACCTGGAAAATCTACCTACCTAAAACATTTTTCGTGTAAGATAATAATTGTATCAATGTTAGTAGAATGTTCCGATTTACTTCTTACACACTTTTTCTAAAACGAAGTACCAAGCGAGGACGAGTCGATGTCTTTACGTTTGTCGTTGATGCGGACCGCGAATAAGATGGGTATAATCACTGTGGAGGAAAGGTAAGTTTTTAACTTTATATAAACAACTTTAAAATGAGTATATTATTATAGTATCAGATGCTGCAGCCAGTGTCGTCTCTACATGACGGTACTCCTCAGCACTTCATAGCATCGTCTTCAAAATTGGCATACGCATTATCGCATTATCTAGTAACACTAAAATAATTACCAGTTTGTGCTGATGCTGCAGCTAGGGTCGTTTCTTCACGAGGGAAGTCCTTAACAGTTAAAAGCATTGTATTCAAATCTGGAATACGCGTTAGGTTTATGTAGTAAAACTAAAATAATTACCAGTTTGTGCTGATACTGCAGCCAAGGTTGTTTCTTCATAAGGGAACTCCTCAAGTCTATCTAGTAACACCAAAATAATTACCTGTTTGTGCTGATGCTGCAGCCAGGGTCATTTCTTCATGAGAGAACTCCTCAACAGTTGATAGCAGCGTCTTCAAATTTAGCATACGCGTTAGGTTTAAGTTGTAAAACTAAAATAATTACCGGTTTGTGCTGATGCTGCAGCCAGGGTCGTTTCTTTATGGGGGAACTCGTCAATAGTTGGTAGCTTACGAAAATGATAGGTATTCAATACAATATCAAGTTATTAGGTATTTCGTTTCTTTCAGATAAGCCGGGTTAAAGAAGAGACAATTCTAGATCTCAAAGATGCTGTTATTGATTATTCCAAAGAATGTTTGCTATTTTGTTTTATTAAACGTGATGTAACTAATAGTGTTGATTATACCAAAGATAATTATTTCTTTAAGGTACATGTCACATATCAGCTCACCTGCCTTTTTTTCTTTTCTTGCGTTTTTCGCTACTTACAACTAATAAATACGTTGATCAAAACTGATGATACAACAATTAATCCTTTTTATTATCAGTTTCCATGATCCCGCATTGTGTTATTTAGCGAAAAAAGCAATAACTTTTGAATTTCACAAGCCGTTGACATGAATGATTTATCTTTAATCATTTTATAACTAGTTATTAAGTTTCATGCTTCCCAAATTATTTTGATCTCACTTGATAATATTTCTTTGATAATAATACTAATGGCGTCTGACAAACGTCGATATTGAGTCTGCGTGGACATCAACCAGGTCGCTGCGTTTTTTTATCAGTTTGCACATTTTTCTAAGGTTATAGAAAAAATTATTTATAGCTCTGTTAATAATTTCCTATCCAAATATAATGTTTTAAGTGCGGAACAAAAGGGTTTCAGAAAAAATAAGGGTATAGATACAGCGGTTTACGTAATAAATGTCATATTGCAAAATGTGGATAAATAAGTACCAGTTTGCGCAATTTTCACGGTCATGACAAGGGCATTTGATTGTGTTGATCATGAAATTATTTCAACAAAGCTAGACATCATAGGCATCAGAGGAAATGTACAGACGCCAGCAGGTCAAGCTCCCCGAAACTCTCAAATTTTCCCAATCAACCTTAAACCTTAATGCTTTAGCGATAAAGTTGAAAATCTATCAAAGAAATTTGACAGATTGTAGTAGCTGGACGTGCTGGCGTCTGTACTTAATCTCTTAAAATCATACCTTAACAATCGTAAGCAGCACACAGAAATATCTAGAATATGTTTAAAAAGTAAGCACGAAGAAAAATATTTATCTAAAGCAAGAATTATTAGGTACGACGCACCACAGGGCAGTGTCCTGGGCCCTTTATTATTTTTGCTATATGTTAATGTTTTACCTCGCCACATTGAACATCCTATGGTATTATTCGCTGATGATAGTAGTGCCTTAATTAAATATATTTACAAAAAAAAACATACGAACATGATATAAATGAAACGTTAATAAACATTATACGCCGGCTTGACCAAAATAATTTAATGATTAATATACCAAAGACTAATGTAATGCATTTTTATCAATGGATTCCACCAGAAGTCTTACATTTACACTATAATGGACAAAAAGTTGACCAAGTACTACATAGTTGCCAAATTCCTTGGCATTATGATAGATAGCCAATTAACTTAGAAACCACAAGCAGAAGAAATATGCAAAAAACTTAGTGTAGATGCGTATGTACTTTTTAACCTAACGCTGTATGTGTGCAATTTAATAGTAACAGATAGCTGCGTACGTATTTAAGTCCCTAAAATTATTAACATTCCCATCACTTTATACTATTGAGGTGGCCGTTTTTGTTTAATAAAGTGTCCGCAAATAGAAACCGGACAATCAGGAGACAATATAAAAATTTGCTAATTGTTAGTGGTTCCGATACCGCCCTATTAAAGAAAAGTATTTAATGTATGTGTCCGATCATTTTTAGCTAAAACTGTTTGCGTGCCCTAGTTAAGGTAGTTTAAACTTAACATTTGTAACTTGTACCTACTTTCTGTGCAAATAAAGATCTATTCTATTCATTTTAAAATAAACTTACTTCTATTTCAGTAAAGTTTATGTTGTTTTCTTTAGTACGTTCATATTCTTTATTTCTTTGTACTTTTTATTTGCTTCAAATCTTGCTGCTAACATTTCGCCTTGGAAGACATTTACTTTAGGTTCTTTATGAAGAGCACACGTATTCAGCTCCTGCCAATATAATATTTTATGGTGCAAATCATAATGTGGTATAATCTAAGCAGGCCTAGGTACTTAGCACATACTGCAGAAGAAGCCTGATTATTCCTCGTGCACCTAGTAGCTACTAACGATTTGTTTAAGGATTCAGTCTACCTTCGCTTTTCTCCTTCATAATTTTATTTAAATGATAGCACTCGTCTTCTACACACGAGGAAAATTGTCGAAACGAGGACTAGAATACACACTGTTCGGAAAATCTAGCAAACCGAGGTCTTAAATACACATTGTGTGGAAAAGCTACCTAACCGAGGACTTTTGTGTTAAAGTTAACACATAGGTCCTCGGATAATACAACAAACGTGAAATGAGTGTAAAGAGCCTGTGTATGAGGCGAGAGTGGCACCATCTGGTGGATACACAATGTTTGTGTATGCGTATGAATATTTTTGATCAAACCGAGGTTCAGACAACTTTTTCGTAATAAGTATATAGAAAGACTCAAAATCGCTTGCAGAATAGGAATCTTTGGTCAAGTCAAACCGAGGACCCTCGAAAAGGTCCTCGCTTTGAAAAGGTCCTCGGTCGTGCCTTGTGTATTCATACGCACGTCCTCGGATGGTACTTAAAACAAACACACCCCTCGCACACACACACAACACACGCATCCTCACACTGAGACAGAAACATTCACAAACTCAATACAGGCTTCTTTTAACCGCTTTTAGTCTATTTTACTTTTTTGTTGTTACCATATTCTTTTTTTTTAATTTTATTTTTGTTAATCTTTTTGCATAAGATCTGTACTATCTCCTAATGGGAGAGGGCACTGGCTCTTGTAACACAGGTTTATCACCTAGCACAGGAGTCAGGGACTTCACTGTATTCTGTAACCACTTTCTTGTGTAATAAAGATTATTATTATTATTATTATTATTAAAAAAAAGATGACATGACATGATGTAAGTACTCTGCTTATTGTTTTCTTGTTTTTAGGTTTTTTTTTTTAGTAAAGATGAGAAAGGCTTATATTGGAAAACTAGCTTCTGCCCGCGGCTTCGCCCGCGTGGATGTCGGAAATTATCCCACGGGAACGTGCTAACAGGATAAAATGTATGTGCTCCCAGAATGCCATCTATCTCGCGGGCCCTTTGTGGCTAATTACAATAGAAAACCAAGTGTGTCTCATTAGTGGTGATTAAGAGGGTACCTATATTATGATATCTTTACCTAAGTACCTACCTACCTAATTAAAAAAAAAAACTTGAGAGGTGTCAAGGGACACCCGGATGGAACGAAGTTCACAGACAGACAGAGAAACATGCGACGCCGCACAGCTTACAATAGCTTACTATAGCAAAAAGTGTCGTGACAACTTTTCGTAAGAATTTTTTCCGTCTAGCCCCCTTTCACAACGCGCGATAAGGAACTTCGTTCCAAAACTTCGTTCCAATAAAAATCTTCTATAAATCAATTTACGTTGTTGAGCAGATAATTTATTATGTAGCTCTGCGACGACGTAGCTGCGTAGCGGATAATCTACGCATCGGCTACGGCGTAGCACTCGTAGCGATTGTGTCGTGACAACTTTTCGTAAGAATTTTTTCCGTCTAGCCCCCTTTCACAACGCGCGATAAGGAACTTCGTTCCAAAATCAATAACAGAAAATTAAATACCTACCTACCTAAATAAACCGATTTCTGATGATAACTAATCTAAACTCAATAAATAAGCAAAATCCCTAAAAACTAATATCTAATCAATAATGACTAATCCTACCTAACAGTATTCTAAAATAACCTACGGTCACTACGTACACTATCAAATATACTACCTATACTTTAAAATTAAAATCTATACCTACGACTTATATAAAAATAAACCTAAATAACTCTAAAAACTAAAAGGAATAAAAATGAACTCCACTGCGGGTGACCTAACCTACGACAAACTTATTATTTGCGGTTGGTACAGTAATCGGGTCTAGGGATCGAACCGCAAAATTAAGTTTGTTTTCTATTGTATATACTTTTCCGGGATAAAAAGTACCCAGTGTGGTGCCCAGGATATTAAAGAATAATTATACCAATACTAATTGAACCGGGAGTTTTTGCGTGATGCCTGAACAAACAGACAGACAGACAAAAATTTTTTTAATCACATTTTTGCGTTCGGTGTCGGTCTAGTTACAACACCCCTGCCATTTATTTTTTTGATATTTTCAATGTACAGAATTTTCACTTCTACAGATTTATTATAATTAAATTACACGTAACTCAAAATAGCAATGCTAAATATTATTGTAAGTATTAAATAACGCTTACCTTCTTCTTATAACATTTGTACCTACTTCATCTATTGTTATAGGTAGGTTCTTCACTTTTTTCGAATAGCATTGAATTATTGTTTATGTCACTTTTTTTATAATAGTTTTTATTATTATTACGACCATTCACGCTTTTATTCTTACAACCCATAGTTTTACTGTCGCAAAACTAACTAAATAACACATAAGTAGTGAGGTCCGTCGTGCTCGGCGGCCTGTTGCGCTTTGAGTGCACCGTGCACGGTTCAATCTCATATAATATGTAGATTGATCGAGAAAACAGGTTTTGCTGAGACTTGGTTGTTTTGTTTTTGGTTCTTTCTTTTTCTTATTTTTATTTGTAATGATTGTACGTGATTACTAGTTTATTTATTTATTTATAAGTAGATATGTATTAGGTATGTTGAGACTGTGTGTGCTCCCCGTCACTTTTCCTTAAAGGTTCATTAGAAAACCAGCGTCAGACAGCATCTGTCTGGCATTAATGCTGAAATGAACCTTTTTGGCGCAGCCGTGAGGCACACACTATTGTTGTCTGAAACATTATTTTATTATTTTTGTATTTTGTGTTTCACGAACTGTGTCCAAATAAACTTTTTTTCTTTTCTTTCTTTCTTTCTTTCTATAAGTATAGATTTCAAATTACTTTCTTAGATTTAAAGACTGATTATAGAAACCATTGATCTCGTCTGGTAATTAACACCCAAATAATTATTGAGTAAAGGTTATTTATTTAACTGAAATCTGTAACTAGGGCGATGGTGAAATGGTCATGATATGTTTGCTATTTCACTATGTCTCGCGCCTTGGATTTAATATTGTATTTTGTAATTATTATTTTTTAATCATGTTTTTTGTTAATTAGGCTTTATTTCTTAGTTTGGGAAACTTTTGTAGGTAGTTGTTGACAAGTAATTTTGTTTACAATAAAAATATTAATGTTTTATTATTTTCGTGTTGTTGTGTCATAAACTCATAATTATCATTATGAGTTTATCAGATAAATAATAATAAATATTATGTAAATATTTTACCAATTTAATAGGTACTGAATAAAATATTATTAGTATTATCGGGGGTGTTCTTTTTTCTCAGCAATAAGGCTGGTTTTTAGCCACATTTACGGGCCAAAGCCAAGTAAATACAGCGTGTGGTGAATTTATGGTGATAGTGTACTTATTAATATTTTTTAACTTATCTCGGGACCATGGGGTCCCGGTCCTTTGGAAGGCGTACGAGGGGCCGAAGCCAACTCGCAGAGGCCCCTTAGGAAATTTTATTGTATTGTGGCACCACCCGACGATTATCCCTGTATGCACTGCAAGTGCACCCAAGGACAACCCCCGGTTAGTGTAAAACTATTACAGGATATGGAAAAATACAAATTTGGGCTATGGGTTTGGGTGGCTAAAGTGGACTGGTTACCAATAACTATGGAAGAACTATGGCCCCTGCCTGATCAATGTTTTATATATACACGGATAAAATGTCAGGGGGTGACTTGCACCCTCAATAATGGGCCCCCGAAAACGGTCGCTAGCACATAGTGTCGTAGCGACAAGGGGGCAACATGTCCTGAGGTGCTTATGAGGAGTGGAGAGGTATTCCACGGCTATCAGGACAATCCCGGAAGTACGGTCAAGATCCCTACCAGCATCTTACTGAAATACTTCCTCCCTCCGAGCACGTTTGCTCTTGCGAATCTCAACTCAAGCCAGCCAATAAAGGCAAGAATGAGGTGGAAGCTCTGTTTCTCGTCAGTGTTCACTCCAGCCGGCCAATAAAGGCAAGCTAAAGGTGAGGAACAAAACTTCTTCTGGGAGATAGGGTCAGTGGGGTCGCTACTGCCCAACAGCTCGCCACATGCTGCCCTGCGGGTTCCTGTATCTCTCTTGGTCTGGCTCCTTACCCTAGTCCTGATCCGGCAAAGTAAACTCTTCCGTCACAGACCTAGAGTTTAGGGCGCGCAAGCCCCACCACGACGTCAACGTAGAGATACGGCGGTGGGGTTATTAATATTATTATTATTGGAACAAAAATGATCCAAACTATATGAATAAAAATATCACGTTCTTTTTCTCTTTTTATTTTCTATGGAGCCAACAGCTAGGCTACGATAATACCAATTTTTTGGTTTTTCGTTAATATTGGGACCATTTCGAGTATGAATGTCGATGGCTATAAGAGTAGGGGAAGACCAAAGAAACGATGGATGGACTGTGTGAATGATGATATGGTTAGAAAGGGTGACTACCGAGATGACGACTAATAGAGAAGTATGGAAGAAAAAGACATGTTGCGCCGACCGCAAATAAATTGGGATAAGGGCAGGAAAATGATAAATGATGATGATTGGGGCCATTTCGACACTTCTTTTTAACTCGACACGTCCGTCACTCGTCGGTCGTCCTTACCGACTGATTCAGTGTCCTAAATCAGTGAACGTGTAATCAGGAGCTCCGGCGACTGAATTTCTTGTCCTAAATCGGATCCTAAATTTAGGATGGTGTAATAAAGCCAGCGCGCGATTCGCCGCGCGGCAGAACGTCAGTCGTCTTCGTGTGGCCACACGCAGACCTACACCAAACGTTGCTCTGTAAATCTAACCTCCTTCGAAAGTAAATCCATGTTTAACTGTACAAATTAAACAAGTTCAAAGCAGCAAGTAAAAGTTTTATTGAAATCAACACTATCTCAAACAAAACCAAGACAAAAATTCTGACGAATTCGGAATCTAATTCGAAGACAATCCAAGTGCCTGCGTTTACGTAGGGAAAATAAAGAAATAAATGCGCATGGAGAACCAGCTCAGTAACTAGCTAAGTACTACAATCAATCACAAAGAAAAAATAGTTTTACTTTGTTTAATACTTATTGATTAGATGCACATTGTGTGTATGGTGTTTTGACAAGACGTAACTAACAATCAGCATAGCGCTTATGATCTAACAATCTTTGTGGACAGACACGAGAGTCATTCAGTCGGAGTTCGGGGACTACGTGATGGTGATGACGTGCCTCACATGTGAACACAACGGCACAGTCTCACCAGGACATCAGCCGGTCTGTTCTGTACAAATCTCATCGCGAAAACGTGATGCGAGGATTGTCACTATTGACAGCTGTGGGCATCAACGGTGAGATTATTACGAAATCGATCGGCAGCAGCATGACATGAAGTGGTGACATAACATGTGCAACATGTAGTAGCAGGTTATCGTCTTGCGGGCGTGTCGGAGTCCCTGTTGGTGTGGCGCGCGAGGCGCAGGCTGGCCGCGTGCATGGAGGAGCGGCGCCGGCGCGGGCCCGCGGCGCCCGAGCCGGTGCGCGCGCGTGCCTCTGCCTCCTGCAGCGACCCGGCCTCGTCCCGCGTGGACCCTGCCGAGCCCGCCGCTGACCCCGCCGCCGAACCCGCCGAGCGCGCCGTCTCCGCCGACTCGCTCGACGACCCGCTCAGTGGACCCTGCGACGCAGCGCATCAGACGTGATAGAATGGTAGATCGCGAAGCATAACTCGTGTACTTAATGCTTGTGGTAGGAACCTGAAGTGGTTTGACGGACTGCTCAAAGCGGAAGACGAAGCGTAGTTCCGACCAGAAATGTGTGTGGAAGCGGCCACCTTCCGCGCGGGTGCGGCGAACGGCCGCCCAGGCGAGGTCGCAGCACGACAGCACGATGCCCAGCGCGCAGCCCACCACCAGCACCAGCCAGAGCCCCAGAAAGTTCGTCATGGATAGCTCCTCGCTCTCATGCTCCTCGTCCACCTGCAACACATCCGTGCAGCTGATGCAGCTGATACAGCAGCATGACGTAGGGCTTGGATAGCGACACCGATGCTCAGGGTTAAATAGTGCGGTTTGGAGTTTCGTTTATGTTCGGGTTTAGCACTCAAGGCAATGATGATGTCCATAGTTCTCACGTCCCGACAGGTCATTGTGTCCCATCCTCAAATGTAAGGAGTGTCAACTTGGGTGGCGCAGTGAGATGCGCAAGAGTACCTTGCATGCGCCACCACCGTGCTTCTCCTTCCACCAGGTGTGCTGCATCTCGCGCAGCGTGCCCGCCTCCTGCAGGTTCAGCAGGCCCAAGTTCATGCTTTGCCGGAACTTGGAGTCTGCACATACAAAATTGTTCGTTGTTCGATTACGAACAATATACACTCGAGAGCAATGAAGTAGGGTCACATATAAAATGTAATATTTTTTTGTAATTATATTTAATTGTTAGTGTTTAGTATATTGTAATAATTAGAATTAATATTATAATAAGTATTATGTACAATTTGCAGTGCCCTTACAGGGTACATGTTTTAACACTGTGCCATGAAATATTGAATGCATGCCTACTAACCAGTGGCAAACAAATAAATAAATAAAGTGTAGAGCTCAACAGGCACTTACTCTTCTTCATGGCGATGCCGTAGCCCTTACTGTCGAGCAGCGACCCCACCTGCGGAGGCTCAGACGTGAGTGCGTGTGGCTATGCAGAGTGCACGTGGCGTGCGACTGTGACGCGGTGCTGAGGGAGACTCACCTTGGTGACGCCGCAGTTGCGCTCCGTCTCGTAGTCGATGGACGTGGACTCCATCAGGAACGCATACTTTCCGCTCTCTACTCTGCAATCATTTGCTTTACTTAATAATATAATTTATAACGTTTATTTATAAAAATGGTGCAGACTTAACGTATCTTAAAAATTATAGAGGACACAGTTGCTCATTTGCCTGAACACTAGGTGGAAACATGTGTTTCAGGCTAGGAGGGTGCTTAGAATTTTAAAATATATAATTTAACAACTGAGAAGACTATTTAAAAACTAATATTACTTAAAAGACTAACATGTTTTATTTACAGACAACGAGTAAATCCTCTGTCTCCATAGATAGAGAATATAACCACCTGATGTCTCACTGTATGATTATGCTAAGTATTGCAGCATTGGCAAATGCTACATTATAATTTTTCCACGAATAACCTTCTTTTATAACAAATCCTACCTTATTTGTAACCAGAAAGGTTTTTTCTTCATATTGTTTTTTTGAATTGTGAATCAAAATTCAAAAAAAAATGTTTTTTTTCATTTGAGGCTTTTATTTGGGCACAGGACGGACGTCTATATTACTATTTTTTCCCGTTTTATCATATAATTATTTGCCACTATAAAGATTTGAACGTCCGAGTTCGTCCGTTGTGCGACCGGATCAAAGGGAACTGTTCCCGAAATTTACAGCATCTAAAACTTGCGAGTCAGGTTTCATCTTTCAGGACTTGGTATGTAATTTAGCTTTACTTCATCTCTTATGTTATAAAAGATTCTGCCTGCGTCTCGGATTATCATTTTTCGTTATTGTCTGCAGGGACCTGGCGACTGCGAGCTGCGTGTTGGGATTCGAACCCTACGCTGGTGATTCCAAGTACCAGCCAGCCAGCGAGCCCTCTGACTGACATCCTGGTGTCTAGGACCGGATTTACGTATTTTTTATTGTATTTTTTTAAATTTCTGGTAGAATCTTCAATATCGTCGTATTTTATGTAAATCAGCTATATCAGTTTTATTGTTGCCTCGCTACCTGACAGATCGACTTGGTGCGCAGTTAGCCATTTAGGATTACCGAATATTTATTTATTGCGGAAGTTAGGAACGTTTGCAAACGTATCGTGACCGACGCGTAATTGTAATTTTTTTTCTTTGCGTAATTGTGAAATTTATAGTGCTCTAACACCAGGGACGTCGCCTCGGAGCTATTACCTAATCCTTTGAATCGGGCTGTGCCCTTCATTAAATTTTTGATAACATTTTTTTGATTATTACTAAATTAAACGTGTACAAGTGAAGAAGTCGCTGGCTGGCTGGTACTTGGAATCACCAGCGTAGGGTTCGAATCCCAACACGCAGCTCGCAGTCGCCAGGTCCCTGCAGACAATAACGAAAAATGATAATCCGAGACGCAGGCAGAATCTTTTATAACATAAGAGATGAAGTAAAGCTAAATTACATACCAAGTCCTGAAAGATGAAACCTGACTCGCAAGTTTTAGATGCTGTAAATTTCGGGAACAGTTCCCTTTGATCCGGTCGCACAACGGACGAACTCGGACGTTCAAATCTTTATAGTGGCAAATAATTATATGATAAAACGGGAAAAAATAGTAATATAGACGTCCGTCCTGTGCCCAAATAAAAGCCTCAAATGAAAAAAAACATTTTTTTTGAATTTTGATTCAAAATTCAAAAAAACAATATGAAGAAAAAACCTTTCTGGTTACAAATAAGGTAGGATTTGTTATAAAAGAAGGTTATTCGTGGAAAAATTATAATGTAGCATTTGCCAATGCTGCAATACTTAGCATAATCATACAGTGAAACATCAGGTGGTTATATTCTCTATCTATGGAGACAGAGGATTTACTCGTTGTCTGTAAATAAAACATGTTAGTCTTTTAAGTAATATTAGTTTTTAAATAGTCTTATAAAAGAAGGTTATTCGTGGAAAAATTATAATGTAGCATTTGCCAATGCTGCAGTATGTAAAAGTTGCAGAATAACCTTTTTACAGTTGTAATTATTTAATTTATAGATACATAATTTCCTATTTAATTTATTGTATAGAAATGGGTGTGCGTTACCCTGGCAAAATGTTGCGCATTTGAGAGGTGAGACCATAACAAATAATTATTGTATCATGAGGGGCAATTTGTTTACTAATAGCAAAATTTGTGTGAATTGTGGTTTAAAAGTTATTTGAGAACAACACATTTTATGAATAGATAGCTATTGTTGCGTAGTAAATGTTTGTAAATAGCAAAATTTGTGTGTGCTATGGTTTTGCTCCGGTAACGTTTTGGGATTTCCCAGATCTCGAAAACGGCTCAGCGCAGAAGATTGATAAAAATACCAATAAGAGACCTTAATTTGTTTAAACATTAGTTTTTGATTTGGTTGTCGTAGACGTAAACCAATGGAATTAAATGGTTTAAAAAATCAGATAAAAACGGATTTGCAAGTAAACCAAAACACTTATCTATATCTTCTATATCTATCTATACTTATAATAAATCTGTAGAAGTGAAAATTCTGTACATTGGAAATATCAAAAAAATAAATGGCAGGGGGTGTTACTAGACCGACACCGAACCCAAAAATGTGATTAAATTTTTTTTTGTCTGTCTGTCTGTCGGTCTGTCTGTCTGTCTGTTTGTTCAGGCATCACGCAAAAACTACCGGTTCGATTACGATGAAACATGGTATAATTATTCTTTAATATCCTGGGCACCACACTGGGTACTTTTTATGCCGGAAAAGTATATACAATAAAAAACAAAATTAATTTTGCGGTTCGATCCCTAGACCCGATTACTGTTCCAACCGCAAATAATAAGTTTGTCGTAGGTTACGTCACCCGCAATGCACAGCTATTATTATAAGTATGTGAAGTTGTCGAAAATTTACCACTGACGGGACAAAAAGGGGTAATTCAGTTTTTAAGGGGAGGATTTGAACTTGAAACTGTATGTTACATTTTCTAAACCACTGAACTTTTGATTTGGCATAGAGATAGATGGCATCCTGGGGCCATACATTTTATCCTGTTAGCACGTTCCCGTGGGATAATTTCCGACATCCACGCGGGCGAAGCCGCGGGCAGAAGCTAGTACTTATAATAAATCTGTAGAAGTGAAAATTCTGTACATTGAAAATATCAAAAAAATAAATGGCAGGGGGTGTTACTAGACCGACACCAAACCCAAAAATGTGATTAAAAATTTTTTTGTCTATCTGTCTGTCTGTCGGTCTGTCTGTCTGTTTGTTCAGGCATCACGCAAAAACTCCCGGTTCGATTACGATGAAACTTGGTATAATTATTCTTTAATATCCTGGGCACCACACTGGGTACTTTTTATGCCGGAAAAGTATCTTCTAAATATATAAATCTCAAAGGTGACTGACTGACTGACTGACATAGTGATCTATCAACGCACAGCCCAAACCACTGGAGGCATCGGGCTGAAATTTGGCATGCAGGTAGATGTTATGACGTAGGCATTCGCTAAGAAAGGATTTTGATAAATTCTACCCCCAAGGGGATAAAATAGGGGATGAAAGTTTGTATGAAAAATCTTATTCCTTGAGTTAATAAACTTGAAACTTAGCACGAATACTTATCAAAATAAATTATGAAGATTGTCAGTTTTTTTTTCTTCTAAACTACCCCCTAATAAGGGATTGAGGGGTTTCAAAGTTTGTATGGAAGAATTTTAGCGCGCAGTCCGGTTGACTCGAAACTCAGTATTTATACCTAATATTGAAAGTAAAGAATAATGTGTACCAGGGTTTTTTTAAAATCTACCCCTGACGGGCTGAAATGGGGTAGTCAATTTTTCAGGGGAGGATTTTACTGCATGGCTTGCATTAGCATAAATAATCTTTGAGTCAAGTTATGAATACATCCCAAACGATATTTTTTAAATTCCACCCCTGTGGGGGTGAAAAGCGGGGATACAGTTTATATGAAAAACCTTATTCATTTAGTTAATAAACTTGAAATTTGCCTAAGTAAGTAATAAAGTTTATCATTATAAGTTTTTCAAAGCTAACCCTCAAAGGGGGATATGGGGTGTTAAGTTTATGTCGAAGAAATTGAATGCGCGGTCTGAGTAACTCGAAACTCAGTATTGATACTTTGACAGAAAATAATTAATAATAAATATGTAAAGTTGTCGATAATTTACCACTGACGGGACAAAAACGGGTAAGTAATTCGGTTTTTAAGGGGAGGATTTGAACTTGAAACACACACATTGTACACATTGTGTGTGTTACATTTTCACGTCTAAACCACTGAACTTCTGATTTAGCATAAATATAGATGGCATCCTGGGGAAGCACATACTTTTTATCCTGTAGCACGTTCCCGTGGGATAATTTCCGACATACACGCGGGCGAAGCCGCGGGCAGAAGCTAGTAACCAAATAAACCGCTGTAAAAAATACCCATGGTAGACCCATAAAACGTCAAATATATAAAATTTTGTATCTTTACACGATAAGAAAAAACACAAATTTGATTAATTTTAGACTGGTCGTACTTCAGCGATGAAATACGCAGTTTCCAAATCATTAAGAAACGTGGCATACCTACTTTAAACAAATTAAAATTGTTCATGAAAATTCATTCCTGTTAGCCGACCAAAAGCCGACCAAATCGAAAAGGTCACGAAAAATTGCCCCGCATGATACACTAATTATTTGTTATGGTCCCACCTCTTAAATGCACAACATTTTGCCAGGGTAACGCACACTAGAAATGGGCCTAAAATGTATAAAATCTGTTTACAAAGATATGTAGGATCAGGAGTGCCGAGCGGTATATATATATATCGTCAGGCTTTGGAGTTCCCATGTTATTGGGATAAACAGCGGTATAAACAGTTACAGGGAACTGTAATAAAAATTACAGTACACAATAAAATACACTAGGTATACAAAAGAGACACAATAATGGGTAAACATTAAAAACAGTTAATCGAACAAACCCTTTAGGGTCATAGTTCGTATAGCGGCCAAGCCACCCAACACAAAGTGCATCTACTCGCTATTTAGCAAGCCAACACAGCTATGTAAATATACAGCAGCGCTGTACCAGGTAAACCGACAGTTATGTCGGGAGCAGGTGCTCTGTATTGAGTTGAATCCGAAGACCGACTGACTAGCAAAACGAGTGCACGCTCTTTTATAGGATGATCGACAACTCTGTCCAATGACGCACGTCAAGTGTTTACTTGATACAAAACACTATGTAAGTCTTATTAGATTTAACGTATTTTAATAATATTAATAATACAAAAGTAATCAAATAATACAAGAATAATTGTCATAAATAAACATTGATTGGTGATTTCACGAAGTAAACCATTTTAAAAACAAAGTAACATGTCATCCGTTGTTTTGAATAAAACCAACGGGTACAATTTGTCGAAATAAGTTACCAAAAATCAATTAGGGCGTACACCGACTACTCAATAAATTATGTTTCGATTTATAAGACGATAATTGATAGTAAAAATCACTTAAATTGATAATAAACACAAATCATAACAAATTCTGTTGACTACCCACAATTTTAATTTGACAACCATTTCCGACAGATATATTTAGAGGATGCATGTGACTCACATACAATATCATTCCGTCTCTTATTAGTACTTTCAATTTTATAGGAGAGCATGGTGTGCTGTTTTAATACCAAGTGCGTTATGAAAAGCTGGCGAACAGTCAGCACGTTACAGGATTTGTATAGCAGATCTGTAGGATAGAGAAAGGGATGGAAGCTAGCTACTTTTAAAATTGCTCTCTGTGCTCTTATAGGAGGCAGTAAGTAAATTTTAGGTGCTCCACCCCATGAAGTAATACAGTACTGTATTACAGATTGACCTAGGGCCAAGTAAACATGTGACACTAGTTTTTTATCTGCAATTGCTCGCAATTTTTTAAAAACAAAAATTAACTTGCGCACTCTTGTAACCAAACTGTCAATATGTGGTCTAAATGAGAGCAACTCGTTTATGTATTTGAACCCCGAGATATTTTATGTTACATGCTTTAAGGATAAAAGGACACTTACATATGCTGACTGAGCGGAGTCTGCAATGATGGGCATACAGATTTAAATGAGAGTTAGTAATATTTAAATGCGGTTTGCGGATGGAGAAGTGAATATATTTTGTCTTGTCGGCATTTAATGTTAGTAAATTGCTTTGGAGCCAATTAGCCACAGTACTGAAACCTATTTGAGCATATTCTTACAATTCGCTATTTGTTTTAGCGGTGAATATTGACGCCGTGTCATCTGCATACGATATAATTTTGCCTTGATTAATATTTAAACTACACAAATCGTTGATATAAATCATGAAAAGGGTGGGGCCCAAAATACTTCCCTGGGGAACACCAAAACCTGTGTTTCTTTGCTCGTCGCTGCTAATATGTATTGTCAATTTTAACACATTGATAACGATCGTCTAAGTAGTCAGCAAAAAGTTTCAGCGGCGTTTCCCTTATTCCTAAGCCCTCTAATTTTTACAAAAGCGTCGAAATGGAGACTGTATCAAAAGCCTTCGCCAGATCAAGGAAGATCCCCAGGGTCTGGTTTCCTTTAGCAAGTTCTACTGAGACATAATCTGTTAGCCTGTGCACTGCATCGGCTGTGGATAATTAGGCTCTAAAACCAAATTGTGCAAATGATAAGAATTCGTTTTTCTCTAGATAGTGAACTAGTTTACTGTTTATAATTTTTTCTAGTATTTTAGATATTTAGGGGAGTAGTGATATTGGCCGATAATTGCCAACTAGGTTTTTGTTTTCGGAATTGAAGATAGGGATTACAATTGCTTTTTTTAGACATTTAGGGAAAATGCCTTCTGAAAATCACATACGAAAAATATATACAATGATATGCTTAAAGAGTTTAAGGGTCTCTTTTTTAACTAGCTTCTGCCCGCGGCTTCGCCCGCGTGGATGTCGGAAGTTATCCCACGGGAACGTGCTAACAGGATAAAATGTATGTGCTTCCCCAGAATGCCATCTATCTCGCGGGCCCTTTGTGGCTAATTACAGTAGAAAACCAATTGTGTCTCATTAGTGGTGATTAAGAGGGTACCTATATGATATCTTTACCTAAGTACCTACCTAATTTAAAAAAAAACTCAATAACAGAAAATTAAATACCTACCTAAATAAACCTATTTCTGATGATAACTAATCTAAACTCAATAAATAAGCAAAATCCCTAAAAACTAATATCTATACGAATGACTAATCCTACCTAACAGTATTATAAAATAACCTACGGTCACTACGTACACTATCAAATATACTACCTATACTTTAAAATTAAAATCTATACCTACGACTCATATAAAAATAAACCTAAATAACTCTAAAAACTAAAAGGAATAAAAATGAACTCCACTGCGGGTGACCCAACCTACGACAAACTTAGTATTTGCGGTTGGTACAGTACAGACAGTGGTAATCGGGTATAGGGATCGAACCGCAAAATTAAGTTTGTTTTTTATTGTATATACTTTTCCGGGATAAAAATTACCCAGTGTGGTGCCCAGGATATTAAAGAATAATTATACCAAGTTTCATCGTAATCGAACCGGTAGTTTTTGCGTGATGCCTGAACAAACAGACAGACAGACAGACAGACAGACAGACAGACCGACAGACAGACAGACAGACAAAAATTTTTTTAATCACATTTTTGGGTTCGGTGTCGGTCTAGTAACACCCCCTGTAAATTATTTTTTTGATATTTTCAATGTACAGAATTTTCACTTCTACAGATTTATTATAAGTAATAATATAGATGTTATCCCATCCAACAGCACAGTCATTTTTTAGTCCACAGATTATTCGGGTAATTTCGTCTTCGTCGGTGTCTAGCAAGGCAAAAGATTTTAGAGTGCATCTCTATTTTCACACTTTTCGGAAGAGAGTTGAAAACAGTCAGGTTTTGGAATCTGCTCAGCAAGAGTTTTCCCAACATTTACGAAAAAATTATTTACTTCGTTGGTTGACAGGATAGGTGAAGGATTAGAAAGCAGTAAACTCGAATTTGATTCACGCTGTTTTGACATATATGTGACGCTTTTTTTGCTTGCTATTGTTACCCGCTCTATTTTCATTATTATCGTAATTTATCTTTATGTCCTTTAGGAGTTTGTTACAAAAGTTCTTGTATCTGGTATAGGTGACTTTAGTGACGAGATTGTCTGGGTCCCTTCTATATCTTTGATGAAGCTTATCTCTGTCTTATGCACCGAATTAGGCCAGGAGTAATTCAAGGTTTAATATTATAATTTTTCTTGTTTACTGTAATAACGGTCGTGTTGTGTAATATAGCTGATTGAACATCTTTTATTAAGTACGATAAAGCAAAATTAGCGTCAGGAGTATTGAAAACTGGGCTATAATCAATGTTCATAAATCATATTCAAGTTTGTTTGTATTTAGTT
Organism: Apamea sordens; assembly: GCA_945859715.1. NCBI lineage: Eukaryota > Metazoa > Arthropoda > Insecta > Lepidoptera > Noctuidae > Apamea > Apamea sordens. The sequence goes on from OX243997.1 coordinate 21,074,147, forward strand.
GCGTTTTGGTCTGTGGGCGATTTTGCTTAGGCAGCGTCAAGTTAAGGGACAGTAAAACTGCGTGATGGTCGGTAATTGTAGAGTTAGTAACAAGCATAATAAAAGAAAAACTGGATTTGATTATCACATGATCGAGGCAGGAACCGCTTTGATGAGTAGGCAGTGTATACCGGACAGAAAACCATGGAATGAGCAGATATTATGATAGTCTTGGATCCCTGCTTAGACTTAGGATCAGTAGCAAGAATTTATTTCATACATTGATATTGTACAACGTCGTGATAGTTCGGTGATAAAAGCGCATTTCAAGCATGACGCTGATTCAATACCGGTCAGTACCGAGTACCTGCATCTTGCAAGCTTCGTTCCGCCAGTTATCAGTGCGTCAAGTGAGTCAGTAATTAAAAAATAATGATAGGTTGTAAGTGTTACTTGGCGATACCCTCCGTGTTGGAAGTGGGCATCTTGTGCTTGCTCATGTGCTGGAACATCCGCTGGTACAGCTCGCTCTGCGAGTGCTGCAATCACAAACAGATCAAACAGTACCAATGCCTCATACATCAATGTTTTACACGACTTAAGAATACCTTAGCTTATAGCTATAACATTAGAAAATCAAAGTAAACTCTTACTACGAGTATGTTCCTAGTAGTGCTAATAGTAGTCTTTCGGAAGTGTTCTTTCTTCTCAGCTCTAAGGCTGGTTTTATCCACATTTATGGGCCAAAGCTAAGTAAGTGGTAAAGTGTGGCGAATTTTATGGTGAGACTTTACTTTCGTCCTTGCATGCATTTCCTAACGACTCTGTATATTGTGTTTAGGATGGCTGCGTTCTGCAGATTTATGTAAAGGGATTCTTCCAGATCTATTAATTTCAGGCTATGGAGGAGATGGATGAGGAGAACCAACTAACCAAACCTGTCGTGGAGAGAACAATAGAGAAACTTTATCTTGTGTTTAACTGCGTCGCGCAACATACACACCTCGAAGAACTTGTAGGTGGCGCCATCAAACTTAGCTCCGTATTCGATACCGAGCTGGTTGTCGGCCAGGTCTTGCACGTTGCTGATGATCTGGTCGGAGGACTTCTTGGCCAGCAGCGTGGCCAGGTTGGCCGTGTACGAGCTGGTGATGACCAGTGCAAACACCCACCACACGCTGGCCACCGCGCGCGTGCTGTAGGCGCTGCAGACAGAGAGCAGCAGCTCGTACTTGTTCCGCGCACTTAATGGACGTAGCCTCATGTCGCTCGCTCGATTTCACGCTCACAACGGTTATAACTTTCGCATATGTAATTTCACGGTTTCTCATAATAAGTTTAATATAATAATGCTCAGTACAATGGGCCCTTCTCGGCTCTAGGCTAGACTAGACAAAAAGTAATATTGCATAATGTACTAACACGGGCGCGATCTCTGAGCCCTGGAGCAGCACGGCGCCCAGATTGAACCACAGGGCGTTGGAGAGGGTGAACTGGTTCTCGAGCGCGGGCGGGTCATCGATGCAGGGGTAGGGGTTTTGCCACTCCTCGTGGCACAGCCGCCCCACCACGTACAGCAGCAGCGACGTGCCCAGGTACGCCAAGCCCAGGCACAGCCACACCTGGCCAGGCATTGGGATATTGTGAAGTGTCATGAAAGTGTGACAACTACAACCAGCGCAGGTTCCATGTTGCACAGTAAGTATTAGTCGCACGTACCAGCTTTATTTTATGAACAAGTATTAATATTATTTCTCTTGTTGGTTGTACTGATGATATTTTCTTCTGAAGTATGCGACAGTACTCATTCGTCATTCTAAATAATTGAAAGCCATCATCAGGTACAAACAAACAGAATATTTGTAAGTTTTTCTACGGCAATCCTATTTCTTTTGTTTTATGCTATGTTTAGAGGCGCTACAGAACTTACGCCATTGGAGAAGGGTAGAAGGAAGGCGAAGATCTTGGGCTCGGGCTGCTTGGGCGTGCGGAACAGGATGCTGATGCCGAGGTTCATGAAGGGCGTGGTGAAGTCCACCGCGTGCTCGCGCTCCGCCGTGATAGTCAGATCCGTGATCGCGAAGTCGATGCTCTGCACACAAATGGATCATGACTGCCTGCCCGCGTGCCCGACACACTCACTCGGAGACGCGCGCCATACTTCGTCTTCAATGAGGCGGCCCAGCATGCCAGACCACTTGCCGGTGACGTTGTCAGGCTTGCCGGTGTCCCCGTCCTCCTGCTCCACGAACGTGTAGTTGAACTTCAGCAGCTTCGCCAGCTTGTCGATCAGCTCGATGCAGAAACCTATAATCGGACACACCGTAGTCATTGCCTCTATATTATGAACTTTAATCCATAATCATAATATAGAATAGCCTCGGATTCCGTAAGGGCGCACTAGAGCACGATCTATCGACATCGAGCGTCGCGTTGCCTCAACATGTCACCTCATATTTACTATCATAACATTCAAAATATGTCATAGTGACGTCGACCGACCGCTGTCTGGTGGCCAATTTTGTGATAGGGGCGAACACATGACACATATGTGATTTATTTCACTAAGGTTCTTTATTTGGTTAGACACACTAAAAGCTAATGAGCTGATGCGTATGTATCAAATAGCTTGGAGATATTTAATCTGTCCAGTCGATTCTTGAAGCAGTTCAGATGGAGCAGCTTGTTAGGGTTTTGACCAAGTTTTAGCCCTTTCAAGTCCCAGTAACGATCATTAAAATAAATCAAACTCTATCCTACCTTCATAACGATCATTCCCAGATAAACGGTCCATGGATTCTTGCATCATCACATACGGTTTGTTCTGAAACAGAAAATGAATGCATTGCCTCAACGAACGTGCTAAATATAAAAGTCGTGCTAATGTACAATTTACGCTTAGGATGAGGGAGCCGCGCGGCAATCGATTTAAGTGTTCAGCCTGGAGCTAAACGCGTGATACGCACCTCGGTTATGAGCACGGTGAAGGTGCGGTTGGTCATGGAGTCGGGCGGCGGCGTGTCGGCGGGCGGGTCATGGCGCTGCCAGGACAGGCCGGCGCGCGGCGCCCACAGCCCCTCGCGCACCAGCTGCCCGCCGCGCGCCAGCTCCACCACATCCAGCTGCACCTCGCGCCGTCCGCCCTCCACCTCCCACGTGATGGCGCCGCCCACCAGCCGCCCTGCGCCGTCCTCGCTGTTCCACTCCTCCTGCAACCACACGACCACTTCCTATAAGAGATGCCTATGAACTTCGTTGTTGCTGTTGTACCGAGCGATGGGTACTTGCCGAGCGCAGGTAATTGAGCAGCGTATCGGCGTGGAAGGCGCCGGCGCCCATCTCGCAGTCGGCGGGCGCCGCGGCGGGCAGCTGCAGGCGGCGCCACGCCTCGGCTACCAGCCCCGTGCCCAGGTGCGCCAGCAGGAGCGCGGTGGGAGGCGCCGCCACTATCCCCGCTGCTTCCTTAGGCTCCGGGGGCTCTTCCCCGTCCTCCGCACTCCCCGCTACTTTTAATCGTTCCGTGTACATCTTGCGCCATTGAGTCATCACCTCCACCACCTCGGGGGACTCAGGGTCAAAGAGGCGAAATGCTGTGGGACGCGCAACCAGTTAGTGTGAAGAATGTTTACCGGACGGGGCGTTGGTGTGGCGCTCACCGGTAACGTTGGCACCGCCGTGGCTGTAGTCCTGCAGCGGCTGCGTGTGCAGGTCCAGCGACAGCACGATGTACGAGTGCTTCTCAGCCAGCAGTCCCACGCGCTGCGCCGCGTCTAGCACGCGCACCGTGCACTCCGCCGAGCACCACACTATGAAATTCGTCAAGCCGGATTTCTTCAGCACCAGCAGCAAGTTTCTGCACACAGACCACTTTACCAATAACATGCTTTAACTTGAATCAATCGGACATGATCAAAAAGTTGTGCTAAGTGCGACCTGAGCAACGCGTCCTCGCTGCTGGGTGGCAGTTGCCTCGCCAGCAGTGCAAGAGGTGTCGCGCCGGCGGTTAGCAGCGCGGCGCCGCGCGCATCGCCTTCGTGCAGCAGCACGGCGCGCTGCCAGCCCTTCGCCTCGCACAGCTCCGCACACGCCTGCAGGAAATAAATACCATAAGTACGAACTATTAATCGATCGGTTGCGTAGTTGGTACTCAGTTTATAAAAAGACTGACCTGCGCCAGCACTTGCGGATGTGGGTAAAGCTCGAGGGCTTCCCAGGCTGCGTCAGCAGGCGCGTGGTCCACCAGCAGCAGCGGCAGAGCGGCGCGCGCAGCGCCCGCCGCCGCCAGCCGAGACGCGCGCGCGTCGCCGCCGCCCAGCGTCGCCACCGCCGCGCCCGCATCCGCGCTGCCCGCAGCCTCAAACAAGTAACACAGACTGAAAACGTACCTTTAATTTTTTTTATCACGAAAAAACAATAAAAATAAGTACCTAGCCAAGTGCGAAAAAAAACATCAAACATGTGTGTCTTCTTGTTAATTTTTGCCACGGTAAAAAGAGCAACCCATATTTTACAGTAAGGGTCAAAAGTGGGGTGACAGTTTCACGAAGCAATAGATTGAGACTTCTGTTTAACTTACGACCTTCTTCTAATGAGTAATTTCTATACTATAGACATACACTCTCACATTCGTTTGCAACTGATTGTAGTTCATCAATTCAACCATTAGGTTAAATGGCATGATAGCCTAGCGGTTATCGTACGTCTTTAAGCACGTTCATGCGTAGCGAGCCGAGTGGGTTCGAATCTCACGCGCGGTAATAATTTTTTTAAATGTTTTTATAATTACCTACTCGAATAATCACGCTATTGAATATAGTTCCGTATCATGTTCGCCTTGTTCACATAATTCGTTAAACTTTATGATTATACCCACAGAAATCTAAATAAATAAATTGTAAGGTAGACAGATGCAGTTAACTTACGACTCATTCACCGCGACTAAATAGAACGTTATTTGTTTTTAACCGACTTCTAAAAAAGGAGGAGGTTCTCAATTCGGATGTTTGTATTTTTTTTTTCTTTATATGTTTGTTCGCGCATAACTCCGTCACTTGCCAACCGATTTGAAAAATTATTTTTATTCGAAAGGCTACACTTCCCAAATGGTCCCATTGAAATTTCAACCAGATCTGATGATAAGTTTCGGAGACAGACAACGGAACTTACTCTTCAATAAATGCCAGCAAATCAACGGCTATTGCTGCTATCGCTTATGTATGTATTGTTTACGTAATCACACAACATAACGTCACGCCTGTACGCTCTAAATAAACGGGTACACAGATGTGTTCAGTGTACAACGGTACACCCTCATTTCTGTCAAAGTTGTTATTGGGGTCTCTCTAATCTTAGTATATACGAAGTCTAGGTATATACGAATTTGTGTGGGGTAGGTACAACTAAAAAGTGAAAAATAAACTACATTTTTACAAAAACATTTTTACAAAAAGAAAACAACCAACTTCCAAAAAAAAAAACACTACAAAGAGAAAAATAACTTTAAGTGTTTTTTTGGAAGTCGGTTCTTTTTTGTTTGGTTGTTATTGTAGATTATTGACGTGTGTTTAATCAAATAGCGGTGTTGTAGTTCATTTTGAAATGCAAGGTAAATATTGAGATAAAAGCAGATATTATCGCGCTGCGTAAAAATGGACTTAATATTATAATCAGATATTTAATGAAACCGGACTGAGTGTGAGTGACTTAATTATTTTATCGATTTTTTTCTAATTCAAAAGTATAACTGCTGATCCTTTTAGTTATTTTTTAAACGTTTTATATTTATCATAAAGCCTAAAAAGAAGAAAAAAAAGTTGAATATAAAATATAACATTAAGTATAATAATATAATAATAATATTTTTTTTTTTCAAATTGGTAATATTCGTATTTTGCTAGTAGTCTTTTTTTTGTTTTAGAGAAATACCTACTGTGATTCGAAGGGTCAAAAGATGGCCCCAGCTAGTCAGTGAATAATGAAACAAGTTGTTTCATACCAATGAGATATTTCGCCGAATTATTCGACACTGCCCCACACTAGGAATTTCTCCTGTATCGTGGGTGCGTTTACAAACATGTAAACTCACATACACAAACAGCCAGACCCGGAACAACTACTTGTAGGCCATACAAATATTTGTTCGTGCGGGAATCGAACCCGCGACACGCAGCGCAGCAGTCAATCGCTTAACGACTGCGCCAACCCTGCCGTCAAAACGAATCTTTACGAACCGTTCGCCGTGCAAAAGCCCATATTTGATTGAAAAACATAAACAAGAACGTTTTCATTTTGTGATACACCCGATGGGAAGCACGGAATGAGAGATAAGAGGAACAGATATATATGTTTCAATATTGTTCGATTCATGCGCCAGCGTTTACTTGATAGCATTGATAATAATGGGGGTTATACAAACAAAGTATTAAGTTATAAATTACAAATTGGTTTTAGTAATATTAAAATAATATTGTGTCATATCCGTAATAAGGATTATTTTGAGGTTTAGTTTAAATCTTCTTTTCATAATGAAAATGAATACTTAAGCTATAACCGCAATAAGTCCTAATAAATGTATACGATTTGTTAACTTTGACGTTTGAGATAGGCAACTAAAGTTAAAACGAACGCACTGGCAGTATACTGAGTAATTTAATTGTATTGTGACAAGGAGTTCACACTTTTTTTATTTAGGTGGATAGATTTGCTAGTTGTGATTTCTTAGATTACCCACACATAATATTAGTAGTTAAAGCACAATATTATTATATTACTAAGACACAATATTTTAAGTCTTTAATAAATTGTTCTTTATGAGAAAATAAACTGTTTTGACTAGAAGTTTATTTATTTATTTTGTTAGTTTATAAAATTATAACGAATAAATATTTTGAAATCACAGAAAAAAAACATTTTTGTTTTAACCCCGTATAACAATAGTAATATAATAATGAAAACAAAATAATTATTACATTATTATTCTTGTTCATTAATCTATAAAAAACGAATAACAACATAACCGATAAAGATTATTGTTGGAAAAGAAAAATAAAAATCCCAACTCGAGATTGTAACCCAGACCTATGCGTTCATTAATCCAATACGTAAGACTACCAGCTAGCGGTACTTGATGAAATGATTTCGATTTTAGCATTGGTATGAACCAACCAGGGTCATACGTAATTACGTAGCCTTGTGCAAAAGCGACGGAATGTTTTTTGTTTCGTTTGACGCCAGCCAGTGTGCGAATTATGAGGTGAGCGTTCTGTGTTGATACATCACTTTATGGACACAGACGTAGGTACGGCCTTTACCGCGCGTTCACAGCAATACTACATTAATAACCGCGACTGTAAATTTTATTATCTAGACCTTTTGAGACCTGCCGATCTATTCTATAAAAATATCACCGTGAAAAGTTAGGTGAAGTGAGCTTAGAGTGAGCTGTCAATAATAGTGTCAATCCCTAGCATTCGTTGGAATGACAGCTCACTCCACGCTCACTTCACCTAAGTTTTCACGGTGAGATGGTTACAGAATCGCACTGCTGTTCGAGGTCAACAACATGAGAGCCTTTGAGCTGCAACATTAAAAAAATAAATACATCGCTAGCACCCACACCCCACGCTACGCTACGTAAAGTCTGAGCAGTGGGCACTTGGACGGCGGTACCTGTGCGCACACGGCAGCGGGCGGCGCCAGCGGCTCGTCGGGCTCGAGCGGCGCCACCGCGGCGCTGCCCGATGCGTTCAGCGCCGCGTCCACGGCGGCCGCTAGCTGCAGCGCGCGCACCGGCTGCTCCACCACCCCTGCGCCACACAACACAAGTGACACTAGTCTACTCACACGTGCAGACATGGCTTGAGCCCGAAAGGCCTTTCTTCTTTTGGCGAATATTATAGGTATAGTTTTTTTAGCAATCTTCAATCATAATATGCGTCCCGAGGGAGGACCTGGCCAGCCCTGCCCTGTGCTCTTCTTACCTCATGCATTCAGCAGATACGTGAGCCGTCCTGGCTCTGGCTCCGTAAAGTAGCAACAAAATATATAGAAACGTTTGTTGGGCTTTAGTTTTAGACTTAATAATGAACATCACGAAGTACACAGGAGAGGAGTGCAAAGCATTAGCAAGCTGGCTGCGGTTTTTCTACTGTACCGACCGATGACAAGGTCCTGTGCGGCAGCGCGCGCCGCCAGCAGCGCCAGCAGAGTCCACCACATCGCGGCTGTCTTCCGTCTCACCGGCACACTCGCGACTCAGACACTCACAGCACTCAGCGCAGGAGACGCGCCGCTACTGAGCACACCGCGGCGCCGCCGCTGGCGATGGCGACGCGCGCCATGCGACCCGATTCATTGGCTATTTTTGGACGAGACGCAACGCTATTTACGTGACTAGACCATTTGGCTATATTGTTGTTATTTTTGTTTTCTGCTCGACCTTATAAAAATATGTATGTTATACAAAGTGAAGCAGGACGATTAACATTCCTTTAAACCACGTAAAGATTGGCATGTTCTTTACACGTACGCACAAAAATCAATCAAATCCAATGAATACTTTAGCCACAGGAAATTATTTTTCATTTTCTCATTTTTCAACATGATGTAGATCTGAGTCCGTAATACAGTGTAACCTCAATAGAACAAGTAAATATTCATATTCATATATTTATTTGCATTCCATAATGTTAACATCTAACAATTATGGACCCTGTAGGGCACAGCAAAAAGTATAAAATTAATTATTAAAATAAAATAGGACACAAATTAACAGTAAGCAATCTTTAAAATATGTTATTAACATTCAATTTTTATAGGTAAATATAACATTTTATTTTGTTGAGATCAGTCTGATAAAGTTGGTACATAATAGTTATTTGGTAAGGTCAATTAACCGTATAGTTCGGTAGCGCCCCCGAATGGACCCGAACACACGAACCTCCGCTGGCTCAGTAAGGGGTCCCATTGGACCTTGAAATGACGACATACGACACCCTTAATGATAATGTAAATATTGATTATGCTACCCATCAAATCTTATGAATGTGCGTTAATTAAGAGAGTTGGATAAAAAACTCATATGTTATCGCCATTCAATCTTACATATTTAGCGCGCAAGTTTATTAATTTACCTTTATTAAATTCAAGTCTGTAAATGCGATAATCGCCATTTTGATGACAGTGGTGGTCGAGGCTAAAAAACATAAAAATTGGGGATTTCGAATATCCAAACTTCACCACAGGGGCAATGAATAATACATGATTTAATTATTTGACGAATTCATCCATTGTTCATGTTAAATAAGTAGTGGTAATGTAGTTTTTTGATATCTAAAGTCGAAGTTTCGCGCCAATCATGCGTGTTTACATTTTTACTTTTCACAAAAGTCACACACACACATGTAGATAAGATGTAAAATGTGAAAAATATTATTACAAATATTATAAAAAACACGAAAATGCCCAAATCATAACGTAATATTGAAACACAGGTCCAATAACACGTATTATTCATTACCACTACTTAATTTGTGTTCAAAATCGCCGACCATTGTTGTTTTTTTTTATCGTAATGATGTGCGAAAGCGATTATGCCAAACGATTTTTTTCTTAATTTCGATTGACCCGAGTAATTAATATGACGAATGTCAGAAATCGATTCTCAGAAATTGAAATAAAATTATTTTAAGCATTAAATACAACAAGCATTATTTATAATAATGATTTATGCTTTCCTAATGTAATTTTAATCGTTTTTTGGACATTATATTGAAACTGAGTCATTAACAGAGGACCTATGACCATAGATAGTCATTTATTCAATTTCGCGCCGAATTGTTTCTATATTTGAATTTATATTCGGAATGCGCTCGCTATTCAAAATTATTTTTATTTATTGTGCAATTATTAATTTTTGATACTTTCTAATATTTTGCTACAGAATGCCCAGTATACATTTTTAGATAGGCTTAGCAAAAGTTTGGGAAACCGCAAACACTTTACATTTCATTATGTTTTGTTAGCTGTATGAGCTTGGTAGTTTTTATTTATATTACTTTACTTGAGTAATAGAAATTGTTTACTTTTTGTGGTAGTTTCCCAACAAAATTAAAAAAAAAAAATGGCAAAGTGTATGTCGGACCATGCACAGTGAAAGGTCCCGTACTTGGGATGAATATTTACGCATGCACAGCGCATATCATTAATTTGATTGACTGCAGAAATAAGTTAGTATTTCATAAAAGTTCTCGAAAAAACTGTAAAAAACCAAGTTAATTCTGCTGTTTTAAACGAAAATATCTCATATCTCAAAAACGATTGACTTTAAAAGTTAAAGTCAATTAGAAACATCTTTATAATTTTAATAATAAGTTCCAACAATACCTCCCACACGCTTGTGTGCATAGATTTTTTTCAACCCTCGGGTAGGTACATGCATGGGGAATGCTACCTCTAATTATGTTTATCGTAATTTTACTACACCATTTTGCGTGCAGAGAATACGAATACGATATAGTGTTATTAACACTCGTTAACGTCTACGAGTAAAATGGTTAATGGCATTAACATCAACGAAACATCAACAAAACAGAACGCACGCACAGACTGACATGACGAAATTATGGGTTCCGTAAAAGTATTTTCAGATCATTTAAATTAGAAATCAGACAATTAAAGTTCTTAAAATTTTATCCCAAGCTACAGAACGGCAGCTTGGGACATAAGGAGTGCCTACTTTGTCCCACAACGCGCGTCCACGAAAACGCCCCCGTTAACCCTGTAAGAAAGGCTGGCCGGTGCAAATTGGTCAAAATCTAGATTTTACGGTTAGTTTAGGTTTGTACAGACGGCAGAGAGGCAGACCGACCGGCACATAGACAGACGGCCACATAACTTTTGTTTTAGTTATTAAGCAAATATATTTAAAACCCCCACAACAAGCCCTTTCATTTGATATGTCACACAGAGGTACAGCAAAGATTTTTTTTTTAATTTTCTAGTTTGACCCCAAGAGTGACCTCATTTTCAAAATTAATTTATTTACGTTACACGTCCGTCTTTGGGTCACAGAAATTCATATGTGTACCAAATTTCAATTTAATCGGTCCAGTAGATTCGAAGCAAATAAGAAAAGACAAGACCCACAGCCACAAGTGATCCTGCAAGGGTTCCGTTTTTTCATTTGGACGTACGGAACCATAAAAAATTACACACCTAACCACACCGTACGTGTACGTGTACATACACGTACGGTAATTAAAATGATTAATTTAAAAAATAAATTAATTCATGAAAAATATACCAAAGAGGATTTATATAGTTTCTACACCTTTTTTTTTTTTTTGCAAATTCCGATTATCGATTAGACTTTATGCAATTTTTGAATCGAAATAAGAAAACTGGACGGATGGTCAGCACTAAGAAGTGTCATGTCGAAATACAATTTTTTGTAATTTTTATCAAGACTTGATTGCGTTTTATAAGTAGTTTAAGTAAGAAAAATGGTAAAAGTAAGAACGCGGAGAGAATGATAGTATCTTTATTTTTCCCTTTTGCATATTTTCAGCAAGAGAATAGGTTGTATATGTACATATTTCCAGCGAGTTTAAGGTGCCTACCTTTTGGATAGGTGTAGTAATACCTATTATAAACAACTTTCGTAGTAGACTAACGAAGTTTGACCGACCTCAACAAATAATTAAAGATATTTGCCACAAATATATTGTATAAAATAAGCGCGGAAACATATTTTTCTTAATAAATTTGAATGCTGAAAGTTGATGTAATTTACTGAATTTCATGACGTAATTCGCAAAATCCCGTCGAGTCAGCTGATATGTCATATGTCAAAATCTAGTCGAGCAGAGTGGTTAAACATATATCTATCATATTATAATATTTGTCTATATAATATTATGAATGTATCAATACAACTTACTAACTGTGTGTGGTGTCTGTTTGTGTTCAATAGATTTTTTTGTCTTGTATGTATGTAGTAGGTATGCTGTTTTAATTAATATTTGCTTGAGCTTATTTATAAAAGTCGTATGTCGTCGATGTATTTATATTTACTTGTTTCATCCTTTATTGCATCTGGTAGTTTATTAAATACTTTTATGGACATTACGTAGGGGCTATTGGAATGTAGTCTTCGATGGTTTGGACGGTGGTGTGGGCCCGGACGGCATTCATCTTAAGGGACTGAACGGCCATCTGCGATGTGCCGTGACTAACTTTTCGACATAGGGTACTTATACGCAGTTTTCGCTCCATATTTAATTTGCCCTCTCCTGCAATAGAGCACACTTCGCTTAGGCACTGCTCAATGGACAACATCCAGTTCTGGATTTCCGCCGTCGATATCCCTTCTATCATCATCTCTTTGGCTGGGCGGTTGAGGGTGAGGTGCGGGTCTTTTGCAGGGGCGGGTGTAGGAGATGGGCTCCGAGCACATCTGCCACCCCGGCTGAAGGGACTGGTTGCCATTGTGATACAAGTTATGTACTTGTTAATCACTACACATTTTCCCACAGTAAACAATTTACACATATTATGCCTACGTATGACACAGTTTGCTTTACTACCGGATATTTGGTACGGGTCACGATTCAGCAAGTGTTTATTTATTTATTTTAATAAATCATCGACACGTCTGTTCACAACAAGAGTACCTACAATTTTCAATATTGCGGTTAGGTTGGTCTAAAATTTGTTATAAGGAGGTAAAAACGTGTCGCGACTGACTCACATAGTATTGGGAACTTTATATAAAGATTTTGGGTTGACAAAATTCGTTAATTAGAGGTTTACACTTTTTTTTTGATAAGTAGTTGAAAATTCGTTATAAAGAGGTTTTTACATTGACTCTTATGGACAATTCAAGCGAGGAATTCGTTATATTGAGGTACGTTATATGAAGGTTGCACTGTACCTAATAGGTAAACATTATAAGGTCAGGAACCTGTGCAAAAACGTACGGTTCTATTCTCTACGTCTCAATATGCTTGAAAGGCAGAGAAAGGTGTCATACGCTTCCACTCTGACGCGCCCCGCCCACTCCCAAAATAAAATACTGTACTTACAAAGAAAAAGAATTATTACATACGCCAATAATGCATTAGTGGTGCATAGAAAATTGCTTGTGTGTGTGAGCAGAATGTTTTCGGTAAAAAGTCCCTGACGCGGTAGCTGTGTCAGTCAGTAGAGGTTTGCACCGGAGCGGAATTTTGCGTAGGTACCGGTAAAATCCACCGGTGACTGGGTGATCTCCGGTGATTCACCGGTAATCTCCGGTTAATGCGTTGGAATTATAAGCATAGGATAAAAACGATATTGTTTGCTAAATGGGTTTGCTTTGTTATAATTATTAGTTATAAATGGCATTTAAAAAAAAACCGGCCAAGTGCGAGTCGGACTCGCGCACCGAGGGTTCCATACAATTTAAAATTATTAAAAATATTTTATTTATAGACGAGTCCGTGAAAATTTAATAAGTCGGTGCCGCTTGTGACAATTAGATTCATCAGGTTACCATCATTCAGACTCTGGTTACCATCTTGCACCAAAGTACTCGTCAAGACGGATCAAACGAGTCCAAATTCGACGGGGTTGTGTCGTTTAACTATCGAGTTCCTATGGCCACCTTCCGGTTCCATCATCAGAGCAGCTCTATGTCATAATAATTTTGCATTGTCATCCGATTTACACATGTATGCAAAATTTCAGCTCAATCCGTAACCGGGAAGTGGATCAAATTTAACTTGCAATATTTGATTACAGACAAACATCGGGACAGGTGAAACTAAATAAAAGCTTGTAATAAAAAGCGTTTTCCATTGTATGACTTAAAGATTATTTATATACCCATTTTCGAGTTAATGGAAACAAACAGAAAAATCTACCTCTTCAACTTGTATTACTCTTCAAATTGTATACCCTTTTCCACCCCGGTAGGAGTAGTTTTATGGTTTTCTACAGGAACTGCAATTAGAAACCATTCGTCACCCTCCGTATTCGCCAGACCTTGCTCCAACGGACTACCATTTTTTTCGTGATTTGGACAATTTTCTACGTGATAAAAAGTTTTCTTCTCAGGAGGCGCGAGGCGGTACAAAATGCTTTCACACAGCTGTTTGTCGAATCTAGATCACTAGAGTTCTATTGCAAAGGCATAAATGACCTTCCTATAAGATGGCAGCAATGTGTAGATAAAGTATAAGAAAGAAGATTCTTTAAAATAATTAATCAAGGTAATTATTTTGATTAAATAAATATATTTTGATTTAATAATATATGTTAAATTTAAAATAAAAACGAATTTCAATTTTTCAGTACAAATCAGCAATTTCATACTTTAACCGCTAATACCTACGCGGTCAAATCGTCTGCTATTTTTTTTTTTATATAACCAACGAACATTTTCGACGCTATGGGGTCTAAACTCATGTCCCTGCCATCCTGTATTATGGAATAAGGTTAGCTAGTTAGGTCCCTACGAAGTATACGCGAGTATTTGCGTAGGTACTACTCTGGTATAGATCGGATGACCTTAGTAGTTTCCACTCCATACGCGATTAGTTTCACACTTTCACACCCTTGCGTTTTGGCCTTGTATAGAAAGGAAAGACGTGTCGGGCAGAAGCTAGTAAAAAATAAAAAAAGTAATTTTTGGCAATAGTAAGTAACAACTAGCAAACAAACAATAGTAAGTGACAACTAGCAAATAAACAATCATTACATGCCTAGTTTCCGTTTTCATGAGGAGCTTCTTTCAATACCTAATTATAAATTAGCCGCTTACTTTAAAAAAGTACCAAAAGAGGAGGAGCCTGTATTTTGGTAAAATTTGGTCTCCAATACAAAGAACTTACGAATGTCAGTAAAATGTCAATTGAAGGCGTTGTTGAAGTTTGTGCAATTGAACTAATACCACATACCACAATCATTATTTGCATATATAGAGTACGAGGGTTAAACAATTTAGAGGTTTTCTACTCCTTCCAGCTTCCAGTAAAAAAGACATATTTAATAAAAAGTTGGAATTAAGTGCGTGACTATAGTAATGAAAACTTGATGAAATTCAAAGACTGTTTGGAATCAATTTCTTTTTCTGATGTCTGCCTCACTAAAGACCCTAACGTAGCATACAACCACTTTTTAGAACTATTCCAATTGTTTTATAATTTATGTTTTCCGATAAGATAAATGTGTGACAAAACTTAAAAATTATTCAAACAGACTTAGAAAAATTATAAAATTGACACAATTAGCAAAGAACACTTATAAAATAGAGACAGCATATAATAAATCGAAAATGACATGGAAAATAATAAATGGAAATAGAAGCAACTAACTCTCTACCAGAGTATACACCGTGGCGCTTTAATGGCGACATTAATTTATCACACGTATACGGTTAAATGCGTTGTAGTTTTATGAATGTATTCTAATTTAATTAAACATTCATATTTATTTATTTATTAACAACTAGCTGACCCGGCAAACATTGTTTTGCCTTATATATTATTTCTAGCTGCCTGGCGCTACTTCGTTCGCGTGGTGTCCTACCCCCTACCCTACCCCTACCCCACTCCTACTCTACTCCTACACTACTCCTACCCTACTCCTACCCTACTCCTACCCTACTCCTACGCCACTCCTACCCTACTCCTACCCTACTTTTACCCTACTCCAAACCTACTCCTACCCTACTCCTACCCTACTCTTACCCAACTCCTACCCTACTCCTATTCTACTCCTAACCTACTCCTATAGTAAATAAAAGTATTAAATAAAAAAAATAAAATAAAAAGTATCCTATGTCCGTCTCCTGGTTCTAAGCTACCTCCAGACCAATTTTCAGCCAAATCGGTTCAGCTATTCTTCTAACTGACCCGGCAACCGTTGTTTTGCCATATAAATTATTTCTAGCTGCCCGGCGCTACTTTGTTCACGTGGTGTCCTATCCCCTACCCTACTTTTACCCTACTCCTATAAGTAAATAAAAGTATTAAATAAAAAAATAAAAAGTCTCCTGTCCCTTTTTTAAATTTTTTCTTTTTTTTTACACCAATTTTCAGCCAAATCGGTTCAGCCGTTCTTGAGTTATAAATAGTGTAACTTTGATTCCCAGATATCTGGGAATCAAAGTACCAGGCTAACATAGCTGAGCAAGATAATACTCACTGTGCCACTATAAAATATAATTGCTTTACAAAAATAAAAAGTATCCTATGTCCGTCTCCTGGTTCTAAGCTACCTCCCCACCAATTTTCAGCCAAATCGGTTCAGCCGTTCTTGAGTTATAAATAGTGTAACTAACACGACTTTCTTTTATATATATAGATTTTATGAAATAGCATCTTAGAGCAACTTGACTTAAAGAACTGTAGTGCAGGGGTCATTTGCCGGGGTCACGGATAATAACATCGCATCAATGTAATTAAAACAATTAACGAGCAAAGAGAAGGCGAATTGAAGGAAAGAGAGAGAGCCCTATGTCGGCGCGCGGCGCAGGTGGAGTTTTCAAGTTACGATTTTTTTTATGTTGTTATAATTTTTATGATTACTGGCCACTAGCCTTACCCGTGTGTTAAATTAATGTCGCCATTGTAGCGCCACGTTGTATAAAAGAAATAAATTATGACGGAGTTACATAAACTACACCCAAAGACATAGCAAATACCTTTAACGACTACTTCATAAGCCAAGCAGAAAAACTTTCCACTGCTTCGACACAACTGACCCCCGACAGTAAAATACATTTCTCTGCACATTCAATGTTTTTAGATATATATGTCGGAGATGTTGAGGGATTCTTATCCGAAATTCCATCGGTGTCCGTCAGGTTGCACGTGGTTGGGTAGAATCAGTGCGCACACCCGGCGCGGTCGAGCTCTGGGTGTCCAATGTGACATGTCGCTAACACACTAGTCTCACCATGACATCTGACAGATGTCAAACGCCACACGCGACAAGACATTGACAACCCCGACTCGAACTACTGACTCAATGACAACTGTTTTCGATTTGATCAATCGAGTAAGGTATCTTAAACGCTAATAGATGGCGCTACTAGTACGTAATCAAACCTTTTACTTCACTCCTCCGACACGGCCATACTGACAGCGAGCGCGTTCTCGCGCGATCTTTTCCGACCGCTATAAGTTCAAAACATGGGGTTTCCATATTGGGACATTAATGTTAAGAGCGTGGAGCTTTAAACGATCAATCCACACAAGCACAAAGCGCGGAACTTTCAATGCTCAATCATCACAAGCACAAAGCGCGGAGCTTTCAATGTTCAATAGTCACATGCACAAAGCGCGGAGCTTTCAATGCTCAATCGTCACAAGCACAAAGCGTGGAGCTTTCAATGTTCAATAGTCACAAGCACAAAGCGTGGAGCTTTCAATGTTCAATAGTCACATGCACAAAGCGCGGAGCTTTCAATGCTTAATCGTCACAAGCACAAAGCGTGGAGCTTTCAATTTTCAATAGTCACAAGCACAAAGCGTGGAGCTTTCAATGTTCAATAGTCACATGCACAAAGCGCGGAGCTTTCAATGCTCAATCATCACAAATTAAACTTGTAGGGTACTTTGCACACTACCATAATAGATCCCTGTTATGTTGACAATATTATTTGCACTCTTGCTAATTCACTTTGACACAACGCAGTCTTTGATGCATTCGATGCCAGAATCAAAATAAAATGGATATGACTCACCCAGAATTTATCAAAGCACTGCTCGGATTGCCGACATAGCAAACGCTAGCACAGCACTAGACATAGCACGCTGCTGCAGGTGCTGCTGGCCTGGAATGAAACATGCCCGCAAAGTATCACATAGCTCTGCCACTCCTGGTCACATTTGGTACAGGCAAAAACACAATGAAAATTCGAACAAACTAAAAATAGCAGAGTTCAGAGCTTTACCCACTATTTGATTCCCAAACTCAAGGTTACAATAAAAATAGTCAACTAAGATGCATGTGTCTCATACTATCTAGTAACCTCCAGTTACTCAACTCGTCAAATTCATTTGCGCATCCCCTTCGGATCGCCAAGTCACTTCTGGACTTTATGGTTTCTCACGAAACCCCACACAACACACACAACTTAATCTCTACTCTGTTTCATCAACAAAACTATTACTTGACTCTCCTCAAATTTGTTAGTAATACTCTGATCCAAACTATCATCGATAATAAAAGATTCCTCTACGCCTCAGTAATAGCCGGTCAGGAACTGTATCAACTTACTCGTAGCTTACATACAACGCTCATGGCGCAGCAGCTAGTGACACTCATGCCACCCATTTCGTCATCACCTCAAGTGATATGACCAAAACAACAATAGTCGCCTTTGAGACCCGGGTCCCCACTGCACCACCAGCTGCCCATCGCCCCCTGAACAACTCACAACTCGAGTTGCAGTTACGACTACAGACAAGTGCGTACAGTGTGACCTAATACCCATGGTATGTGCTCTACTACTCGGTGGAGAACCTCTCCTCATCGTCTTCTACGTATAACTCGTTAGGAACACTACATACTTAGCGGCATCGTTTGTATGTGAGCGTACTTATACGTACACCTAGAGTTGAAGGCTTTTTGAGTATTGATTCAACCCGAGTAATGTAAACAAACTTTGCTTATCTAATCATAGCGTAAATCATCAAACAGAGCCATGTAAACAAATTTTGATTATCTAATCATAGCGTAAATCATCAACCAGAGCCATGTAAACAAATTTTGATTATCTAATCATAGCGTAAATCATCAACCAGTGCCATGTACCACCGTTATCCACATTAACAATCATTTTCATCACACACGAGTGAACCACTCTAACGCTACGGCTCTCCAGCCGACCAGCAATCGCATTGCTCTCACACATCCAGCGCATGGATCCGTGTGCATCACCCTGTGACATCACACAACTTTACTAAGGCCGATAGAGAACCCCCACTCGCGTGCCTGCCATAATGAAGGCTTGCTCATCACCAATGTGATCACTATCTACTTCGACTGGTACATGACCTACTGGCATCTTTCTTTACCTATCGTGAGCATACTTGTAAGGTTAGAATGTAAAGCTGTTAACCTATAGCGATTACCCGCCAAAACTTCTGCTACCGTAAACAGACCTCTGAACTTCCGATCTAACTTAGTTCGTTTTCTACTAACACACTCTTCGTTTTCTAATAACACGAAATCGTCAACCAAAAATTTTGATATGGCTGCCTTTGTTCTATCAAATCTAGCTTTCTGTTGTTGACCGATTAAAACTGAATTTATTACAAGAGCTTTACGCAACAAAAACTCTGTCGTAGACATGTTAATCGAAAAGTCTAGGTTCAATATTTCACCTATTATCATAATATTACTTTGCAAGTAAATGTCGGGTAGAAATGTAATAAAATCTCAAGTTGTTGCTCGCTAATCACAACACTAAATATGATTTGTTCTGTGCTGAATACACATGTTTGACCAATACCAGTCAATGCAACAACGTTATTAACTCGTTTGCCACTTAATTTGGCTGCACAACTAGCTTTTACTAACGAGCATTCAGCACCAGAATCGTCAACAAAACAATACAGCTCACCTTTAATTTCCAATATGTCTGTGGGTAGTTTTACGACTTCTACTCGCCGTTCACGACTTCCAGCATATTGTCCACCATCCACTTAGCTGCCACTACTCGTGCACCAGGCTGCGATATGTCCTGGTTTCCCTCACTTGCAGCACACAAAGGGCTTCGCTGACGGCTGCGGGGCTGCTTGGCTCAATTCTTAAAGTCACTCCACGTCACTGCGGTAGCTATTTGCGATAGCCACGTTGATGCTGCTCCTTTGTACGTCTTATTGATGGTCACAACCTCACAACAAGTTGACCACCTTGCAGTGAATTTTCGGCAAAACACAAATCAGCTGTTGTGCACTGTTATGTTTGCACACGCCATATACTGCGTGTTCTAAACACGGGAACGGGGTACTTCGAACTCAAATGCCGGTTAGACTTTGTTTTTTTTTTTTTTCAAACATGGCGGTAGGCGCAACAGTCGCGTCACTCGGCAAAGGTATTTCTGCATACAGCCTATACCCAAAACAACATGTACCATAATCGCACATCCGTATCTGACTTGTCTGGTTCCAACTTGAACAGATCCACACGATTATTTAATAAGCGTTCGCCTGTTTGCACTTTGTTTTTCAAATGTCAACGGTCACTTTCACTTTCAGCGTTCTTATTTTGAACACATGGGTCGTTGAGGTCCAATCCCAATTCTGATGTCGGAGATGTTGAGGGATTCTTATCCGAAATTCCATCGGTGTCCGTCAGGTTGCACGTGGTTGGGTAGAATCAGTGCGCACACCCGGCGCGGTCGAGCTCTGGGTGTCCAATGTGACATGTCGCTAACACACTAGTCTCACCATGACATCTGACAGATGTCAAACGCCACACGCGACAAGACATTGACAACCCCGACTCGAACTACTGACTCAATGACAACTGTTTTCGATTTGATTAATCGAGTAAGGTATCTTAAACGCTAATAGATGGCGCTACTAGTACGTAATCAAACCTTTTACTTCACTCCTCCGACATATATCATACCAGATGAAGAAAATAGTATTATAAAAGACTTAAAAAATAAAAATAGTGTAGGATACGACGATATTTCAACAAATGTTCTAAAGTATGTTTTAGAAATAATAGCACACCCTCTCAGCTACATAATTAATTTAAGTATTGAGTCTGGAACCTACCCTGATAAGCTTAAACCTACTGTCATAAAACCTTTATTTAAAAATGACGATGAGAAAGACATTAAAAATTACAGGCCAATAGCTCTTATTCCGGTAATATCCAAGATATTCGAAAAATGGATCTATAGATCCATAGACGGATACCTCAACAAACATAATATGCTTGTAAAAGAACAAAAAGTATTTAGGAAAGATCATTCAATAAATATGGCAATATATGACTTTCTTAATGTTATCATAGCTAACATGAACGAAAGAGTCCCAATATCAGCAATATAGATGGATATGACCAAGGCATTTGACCTGGTCAACCATGATATACTACTGAGCAAGTTAAATGCGTATGGGTTAACACCTTAGCTGCGGCACCAATTTTTGCAAACTTTCCGTTCCTGCGGCACGAGGTATTATCGGCCCGCACCGTTACCAGACGTTAGGGCGACACGCGGTCTATTAGACCCCACCTCCTTTAACAGACTAAAATCCATTTTCTGGCGCGAAATCAAAGATAAATGAAAAATTTTGGTCCTTATCGATATAGACAGTGAATTGATGAACCCTAATCTACCGTCGCCCCGGGATCTGATAGCTAGTTTAGGAATTATTGACAAAATAAAATATAGGATCTTATACACCTCGTAACGCACTGAAATAGGGTGAATTTTCGCTAAGATTAGTGATGGGAAAAATAATATCGACGCAACGATGTTTATTTATTTTTCTGTGAAAATTTTAATTTAATGCGGTTCACAGAATAGAAAAAAAAGAAAACCAGAAGTAGAAAAGATACTATACTATGTATTCTGCCTCGGGCTTTAAAAATACACTTATTAGAACTTGAATTAACATAAAAAATCAGTAACAATATACTTTTTTATAAAAAATCGCAATATATATTTTGTACTTATTTATGAGTGTTTTTTATTGAAACAGGGTAGACAATAAGATTTTTTGCACTGAGAGCACTTTTTGGATTTTTTGTCAGCTTCACGAGATGGTAAAAATGTGCGTAGTATAGCATACAACACTAGTCGCGGGAAGCTCGCGTTGGGTGTGGTACGAGGTCCGGGGGGATATGGGACGTTTTAGCCTCGTTCCGCACTGCATTAAAATTATATTAATTCAGTGCGGTACGAGGCCTAAGACATCCGGTACCAAGGTAGGTATACCACCGAGTCCGGGACCATCAGCGCGTCTCAATATACATTTATCTCTTTTCTATACTGGACCAAACCAAAGCCACAGTATTACAATATTTCCCTACAGTAGCGCGACGAATGTACTTACTTGCGCAGAGCAACGGAGGGGAACTCGCGGGGCGTCGGGCGGCGCGGGCCGCGTACCGCAAACACGCTTAGTTGGCGGTACCGAGCGCGAAGGGCAGACTCGGGCGTGTTTTTTGTGTAATAATTTTATTATACTTACATATTCTATAATGGTGCGCACAAACTGTTCTGTGTATAATAAATATAATAATAATATCCCTGGACATTTCACACAGCGCCATATAGTCCTAAGCTAAGCAACCTAATGCTTGTGTTATGGTAACAAGATGGCTGATAAAATACTTATATACATTTTTTTTTTTTGTAAATACATACATATTATAGATAGAAAAACACCCAGACTCAGAACAAACACATGTAGGACTTACAAATATTTGTTCTGTGCGGGAATCGAACCCGCGACACGCAGCGCAGCAGTCCGATCGCTCAGCCACTGCGCTAACCGTGTTGTATGGATGTAAATCGACATCGAAATCCCAGTAGATGAACACAAATGTTTATCAATGATTAAGTACGCGTCAAATTATTCTGACGAACCAACAACAAGTATTTTTTACTTACGTAAACGTGCATACAATACTATGCATGATACCTTTGGTGGACTACAGGTACATACACCTCCAGCTGATTTCGTTGAATACTGTAGGTACTAAACTGCAAGCCTGTTTTAGACAGAATTTGTTGGAAACAATATTTTAGATAGATTATTTGAAATACTAAGTACCTACTGTAGAATTTAAATCACAGCCATGTTCATGTTTTCCTCATTATTTTCTTATCAGATTGTTCATCCGAATGCGAATACATTACGTATTAAATTTTATAATAGACAATTAAGAACATCCAAAAATAAAGTGTCACGTAAATATTTAGCAGTGCAACATATATGTAAATATATATGTATTTATGAATAAATAATTACATTAGATTTAATAATCACAATTTTATGAATGTACATAGGAATAAATGATTACATCATAATATAGGTAAGACTTTGGCATCTAAAATAATTACCTTCCCTACAGACAGAGATGAGACAACCAAATACAGTACGCTAAACTCAATCACGCTTCTCCCGGTCAGTGTGAGTGATATCGAGACTATTATAAAAACCCTTCGGGATGACTGTGCCACGGGATGGGACAACATACCAGCTAAATTAATCAAAATGGCGCGAAACGTTCTTGTACCTTCGATTACACATATCTGCAATCTTGCTATATCACAAGGGGTATTTCCCAAGGCGTTTAAAACGGCGTTAGTCACCCCTGTTTACAAAACTGGAGACAAAGATCAGATCTCTAACTATCGTCCCATCTCCGTCTTAAGCGCTCTGTCTAAAATCATGGAACGAGTTCTCAACAACTGCCTAACTAATTATTTAACAAAATTCCACATCCTCACTAATAACCAATATGGCTTCAGACACGGCATATCTACGTAAGATGCCGTGATCGACCTTGTACAGTCAGTGGCTGACAAATTAGACAAAAAATTGAAATGCTATGGCATTTTCCTGGATCTCAGTAAAGCATTCGACACTGTCTGTATTTCCAAATTAATAGAGAAAATGGAAAATGTGGGTATACGTGGTCTTGCGCTTGACATCTTTAAAGATTATCTCTATGACCGTAGACAATCTGTCAAGATAGACAATATAATTAGCGCAGAGGAACAGGTAACCTTTGGAGTTCCCCAGGGAAGTATTTTGGGTCCAACTCTCTTCCAAATTTATATTAACGACCTCTGTAATCAACATCTCGCCAATTGTGATATTTTCACTTACGCAGACGACACTGCGCTCGTGGCATATGGTGAGAGTTGGAATGACGCCAGAATGCACTCTGAGGAAGCTTTACGGAGAGTAATGCATTGGTTAGCAAGTAACCGTTTAACCTTAAATGTTATAAAGACCAAATTCCTACGTTTCATTCTACCTCATACGTCAAAACCAGCTATAGAAACCGGATATCTAAAAGCCCACAACTGTCCGCGAAACACCGAAGCTTGTACTTGTCTGTCGTTGACGATGGTAGAATCCATAAAATATCTCGGTGTATTCGTTGACGAGAAACTAGACTGGACCACTCACTTGGAGTCATTGACTTCTCGCACCAGAAGACTTATATACATATTTAAAAATCTAAGGTTTTCTGCGGATAAGGATATTCTCCGAATGGTATACTTGGCTTTGTGTCAATCAATCCTGACGTACTGTATCCCGGTGTGGGGAGGAACTCATAAAACTGAGCTATTAAAGCTTGAAAGAGCTCAAAGGGCTGTGCTAAAAGTAATTCACTTTAAACCACGTGACTACCCTACATATACATTATATTCAGAATGCAATGTCCTTACTGTTAGAAAATCGTACATCCTAAGATGCATCCTCCGCAAGCACTCCATGATCTCGTTCAACAAGCACCTAGTCAGTCAGCGGCGAGGTGGTTTTCCTTTATGTCCAACAGTCTCTTGTAGGACTGCTTTTGCAAGACGACAGTTTAATGGCTTAAGTGCTAGACTTTATAATAAAGCCCATAAACAATTAAATATCTACGCCTTGACTAAGTATGAGTTAAAACACAAACTAAATTCCTGGCTACAGACGTTAACATATATCGATACCGAGGAGCTTTTAACCACTATACAGTAAAGTGGGATAGGCTTACACCCACAAAACAGGCTAAAAAAAAAAAAAAAAAATGCACATCACACACCCACACACACACACACACACCCCCACACACACACACCCACACACACACACACACACACCCCACACACTTACACGCACATTTTTATTTTTGTCCTTAAATATAAGTACTTTGTTCGCCCGCTGCACGTTCCAATTATTTTGTAACCGCTACAAAGACCAATTATAAATGGATACTCTTTCCTAAGATACAGACAGGTTTCTCTGCCTAGTTTAGGAAAAGGGAGTCCTATGACCCCTGTTATTGTTGTACTGGTCCTAATTTATAACATTTTAGTCTGTATGACAATTCTATATGCTATGTACAAACTGCTTATAAATAAATTTTTATTATTATATTATTATAATAGTAATAATCATAATTGTTTTATTTCCCATTTGGTGACAACCCTAGCATATTCGCATGTGACAGCGTAAATATCTACACTGGCGGCGGCATCGCGCGACATCAAAGGCGTTGCACTACTGTAGGGAAATATTGTAATACTGTGACAATGGCAAAATTAAATAAATATCAATGTTATCATTAAGGAATTCGTCAATAGTATAATAACATTTTTCCAATAATAGATGTCTTCATTTGTTTTTAAATTGAATAATATTTAAGTCCTTGATTCCATTAGGTAATTTATTAAATATTTTTGGAGCCATGCAAAGTATGCTTTTGTGCATCAAGGCGGTCTTTGATGGTCGATAGATTATTTATAAAATATTAAGATCTCATGTAAAATGTACTTACCAAAAATCACACCAATAAATGAATTTGAATTTCCAAACTCCGATGTTTAGCGGTCTATAGCGCCGATTCCCTTATTCACAAACTAAACTAAAGGACATCAACCACTTTGTATGGCGTTTGGGCTTGAACAAGAACATAAAAATATTGCACTATTATTAATTTTATTGAGTGGTTTACAGTACAAAGAAAACATATAATATGTCGGAGATGGTATATCTGTCTCTCGTTAGCATCAGGCATATTTTAATTACTGTAGGCATACTATGGGTAGTGTTGGTTATTGAACAATAGAGAAAAGGTTTGCAGTTCAAATCAGTTATAATTTACGAACCAGTTAGTCACACTAGCTAATCACACACTGTAGGCACACATTTAAAGATACGGAACGCGACAGTTTCTCAGCACATGTTGTTCGTACGATTTCCAATGTTTCGATGATCCCGAGAGCTCTGCTCATACTGTTCTTGTAGCGGTCGGTCTCCGTCCACCTCCACGAACTCAGGCTAGACTCTGTCCAGCACCACAAGATGGCGCTGACGTTCCGAATAGTCAAACGAATGACTCCGACACGGCCATCCTGCTATACACAAGTCCTCGTGTGCTAATCTGTAAAGAAACATACCCGCAAAGTATCACATAGCTCGGCCACTCCTGACCACATTTGGTACAGGCAAAAACACAATGAAAACTCGAACAAACGTACAATAGCAGAGTTTAGAGCATTACCCACTATTTGATCCCAAATCTCAAGATTACAATAAAAAGAATCAACTAAGATGCATGTGTCTCATACTATCTAGTAACCTCCTGTTACTCAAATCGTCAAATTCATTTGCGCATCCCCATTGAATCGCCACGTCACTCCTGAACTTTATGGTTTAATCACGAAACCCCACACAACACACACAACTTAATCTCTACTCTGTTTCATCAACAAAACTATTACTATCCTCACATTCAACCAGAGTAATGTAAACAATCTTTGATTTTCTAATCATAGCATAAATCCTGACTACATCAAAATTATGTAACATGCATGCCATAAACGCACATAAAAGAATACCAGTTTTGTAATCAAACTTTACTGAACATTACAAGGCTACTCAATATTAATGCACAAATGACAGCAAATGGGTAACAGTTCGTCTCGCTGTTGAGCCCGATAGATATGGGACGGTACCAGTCCTTCTTACTGGTTCCTAAGCCCCAAAACAAAATAGCATTACCAGTCACTTCTCGCTGATAAGTTATAGCCATTTATTGTGCGTCAATATTAATCAGTATCAGTAGATGGGCCTTCACCCGCATCTTCTACGTCTAACTTTTCACTAATTATGTCCAATTCACTTGGAACATAATCTTGTGGCATCTTTCTTATGCGATAATGTGTATACTTGTAAGGTTAGAATTTAAAGCTTTTAACGTATAGCGATCACCCGCCAAAACTTCCGCTACCTTAAACGGACTTCTGAACTTCCGATCTAACTTAGTTTTATAATCCAATTTCACTCTTCGTTTCTTATTAACACAAAATCGTCAACCGAACATTTTGTTATAGCTGCCTTTGTTCTATCAAATCTAGCTTTCTGTTCTTGACCAATTAAAACTGAATTTATTACAAGAGCTTTATGCAACAAAAACTCTGTCGCAGACATGTTAATCGAAAAGCCTAGGTTCAAAATTTCACGTACTATCATAATATTACTTTGCAAGTAAATGTCGGGTAGAAATGTAATAAAATCTCAAGTTGTTGCTCGCTAATCGCAACACTACATATGATTATTTTGTTCTGTGCTGAATACACATGTTTGACCAATACCAGTCAATGCAACAACGTTATTAACTCGTTTGCCACTTAATTTGGCTGCACAACTCGCTTTTATTAACGAGCATTCAACACCAGAATCGTAAACAAAACAATACAGCTCACCTTTATTTTCCAATGTGTCTGAGGGTAGTTGTACGATGACGTCCACTCGCTGTTCACGACTTCCAGCACGTTGTCCACCTTCCGCTTGGCTTGGCTGCCACTATTCGTGCACCCGGCTGCGATATGTCCTGGTTTCCCTCACTTGCAGCACACGAAAGGCTTCGCTCAGATTCTTAAAGTCGCTCCATGTCGTTCCTTGGTATGCTATTTGCGATAGTCACGTTGATGCTGCTCTTTTGTACGTCTTACTGATGGCCACAACAAGTTGAAAGGTGGTCAACTAGCAGTGAATTTTCGGCAAAACATAAATCAGCTGTTGTGCACTGTTATATTATGTAACGTTTGCACACGCCTTAGATTGTGTGTTCTAAACACGGAAACGGGATACGTCGAACTCAAACGCCGGTTAGAGACAGCCTTTTTTTTTTCTCAAACATGGCGGTAGGCGCAACGCGTATTTCTGCATACTGCCTATGCCCAAAACAACAATGGTACATGTTGATCGCGCATCCGTATCAACTTTGTCTAGGTCGAACTTGGACAGATCCACACGATTATTTAATTAGCGTTCGTATGCTTGCACTTTGTTTTTTCAAATTAATGACAACGGTCACTTTCATTAAAGGCGTTCTCATTTTGTGCATGAACCAACACGAATCCCATTTCTGATGTCGGAGATGGTATATCTGTCTCTCGTTAGCATCAGGCATATTTTAATTACTGTAGGCGTACTATGGGTAGTGTTGGTTATTGAACAATAGAGAAAAGGTTTGCAGTTCAAATCAGTTATAATTTACGAACCAGTTAGTCACACTAGCTAATCGCACACTGTAGGTACACATTTAAAGATACGGAACGCGACAGTTTCTCAGCACATGTTGTTCGTACGATTTCCAATGTTTCGATGATCCCGAGAGCTCTGCTCATACTGTTCTTGTAGCGGTCGGTCTCCGTCCACCTCCACGAACTCAGGCTAGACTCTGTCCAGCGCCACAAGATGGCGCTGACGTTCCGAATAGTCAAACGAATGACTCCGACATATATAAGAACTTTTATATCAAGATGGTTAAATAATACAAAAAAAAAAACTTCAATACTTTAAAATAAATTGTAAAACATTATACCCCATCTCTTATGATTAAGACGAATCTAACAACGCTTCATTTATGTTCTAATTAACCATGCCAGTTCAGCTAAAGAGTGTGCCAAAGATCAAAAAAAAAGTCAGCACTGTTGTCGTAGTGGTTAAGCGATTGACTGCTGCGCTACGTGTCGCGTGTTTGATTCCCACACGTAACAAATATTTGTATGACCTACAAGTAGTTGTTCCGGGTCTGGCTGTTTGTGTATGTGAGTTTAAATGTGTGTAAACGCACCCACAATACAGGAGAAATTCCGAGTGTGGGGCAGTCTAAAAAAAAAAGATACAGCCATATACCTACGTACATTTTTTTATATTCCAATTCCACAATGGGCTTGTACGCTATCTTACACCCACAGGTTGACTGCGAGAGATCTCTGCTAGAGATAAGCTTAACTTCGTAAAGCAATCGTCCTTGTTAAAATGTATTTTTTATTTATGTGCAACTAGCTTTTGCCCGCGACTTCGTTCGCGTGGAATAGTGACTTCCGGCAGATTTTATTTACATTTTTCCGATG
Organism: Apamea sordens; assembly: GCA_945859715.1. Lineage (NCBI taxonomy): Eukaryota > Metazoa > Arthropoda > Insecta > Lepidoptera > Noctuidae > Apamea > Apamea sordens. Next base: position 21,103,227 of record OX243997.1, read on the forward strand.
AATTTTCAGTACTGAATTGATGCCGACTCTTGACCAATAGATGGCGCTGTATGTCCGGAATAAATTTTATTTTTTATTTTATTTTTTGTAATAAAAACTATCCTATGTCCATTCTCAAGTTCCAAACTATGTCTGTACCAAATTTCACACAAATCGGTTCAGTAGTTTAGGCGTGAAGCAAAGACAGACAGACAGACAGACAGAGTTACTTTCGCATTTATAATATTAGTTTGGATAAAGAGTTTTAAACAATTATCGTCCAGAACCTTTAACTAGTGATGGATTTTAGCCAACTCAAATATTCAATTATGTACATAATCATCTCAGAAGTTGGAACTTACCACTTGCGGTGCGATCCATTGAGTATAACTCGCTGCACTTCCACAAGAATAACAATGTGTCTTCTTCTGTGAGTGATTTCAGTACCACAATTTATACAATGTTTAAATTCACTAGGCAAAATCGGAAAGTCCATGTTCACGCACAAGTCTTTATGTAAAGCGGGTTCGTTATGCGGAGAAATGTCAGGGTTAACCTTTGAAGCGGGTACTGAGTCCGAGAGTGAGCCGGGTTCGTCGGATAGAAAATCATCAGAATCCATTTTGAACAGCACAAGTCGTCAAAAATAGCTAAAGTCGAAATAATATTCACAATATGATACGAAAAAGAGCGGCAAACGCAAAGCGAATGACATTGACAATTTGAAAATCGAGCGCCAATCGGGTCTGGGTCAGTGTTGCCAGTTCTCTGCACTGTCAGTCGAACACTCGATTTGAAATCGATTCCATCGTGCTGTGCTGTTTTGTTTTGCGTATTTCTTTTGGTTATGGACCATGCCGCAATACAATTATTAGAATTTTCAAGAAAAGCACGTGTTAATAATACCCGCTACCACGACGGACAAAACCCAAACGAACGAAGACGAATTACCAATACGAACGATTCTTATTATTTTTCCCCGATAGAGGCTAAACGATTTCTAACGTTTGTTCTACGTGGGCACGCTATAATCATGGCGGTAAGTCTCCTCTTTGAGGAGTGGCTGGAGAGGCGTCACGGCGTCCTCACCTTCCATATGACACAGGTCCTCACCGGACCTGGAAAGTTCCGGAGGTTCCTGCATCGGATTCAGGCGGAAGAAAAGCCCGGGTGTCACCATTGTGCGGACCGCCCGGAGGACGCGTTGGAGCATACGGCGGAGGTATGCCCCACTTGGACGGAGCACCACCGTGTCCTGTGGAGGTGGTCGCCTCCTTCTGCGAAGTAGTAATGCCAGCGAATGAGACGGCAGCACGCGTGAAGAAACGGACATCGTCACGCCCCAGCTGCGACCCCGACTACCAGCCACTGTAGGTGCGGGCTTGCGGACAACGAGCAATGGGTAGCTCGCCGCCCGGCTGACCAGTAACTGTCCGCACCGAGCCCAAGTCGTCGACGGCGCGTAGTGTTCCACGCGCGCCTCAAAGAGATGTCAGCAAAACCGTAGGCGCCCAGCAAGGCCGCGGGGAATTTCTGAAAAGGAAACCCGTGGCTCTAGAACGCAAGGGGCAATTGAAGGACACAGGTGTGGTTAAGTCAGTAAAAGTCTGACACGCCCTCCCGCTCCATCCTAGAGCGGGAGAAATAAATGCATGATACTACCACCTCAAAAAAAAAAAATGTTCAACGTAAACTATATCTTTTTATTTATGTAAGTTTAAGATGATGATGGTGATGCTGATGAAAGCTCGGTCTTCCAGGGAAACATTTTAATGTTTCGAAGCTCTCGAATCAAAACATAAAAAATATCGATATTATTTTTGACTGTGATTTTATTCTTTAGACAACCCTAAATCAACGCGCCCCGCACGCTGCGCTGCAACTGTCACCATACATATACAAATCAATTAAAAATCTTTTTTATTCGTTTTTGATATTATTTATTTTAACACTCCCGAATAGGGACCAATGTTCAGTAAATATTATTACTCAATTATTTATGAATTCCTTTTTATTATTACAAGCTTTTATTTGTTTCACCTGTCCCGTTGTCTGTCTGTCTGTCTGTAATCATATTATCTTGCAAGTTAACTGTGATCCACTTCCCGGTTTCCAATTGAGCTGAAATTTTGTATGCATGTATAAATCGGATGACAATGCAATATTATTATGACATAGAGCTGATCTGATGATGGAGCTGGAAGGTGGCCATAGGAACTCCGTAATTAAACGACGCAACCCCATCTAGTTTGGGCTCGTTTGATTCGTCTTGACGAGTACTTTGATACTACATGATAACCAGGGTCTTATGATGGAGCTGGAAGGTGGCCATAGGAACTCCGTAATTAAACGACGCAACCCCATCGAGTTTGGGCTCGTTTGATTCGTCTTGACGAGTACTTTGATACTACATGGTAACCAGGGTCTGATGATGGAGCTGGAAGGTGGCCATAGGAACTCGGTAATTAAACGACACAACCCCATCGAGTGGGCTCGTATGATTCGTCTTGACGAGTACTTTGGTGCTAGATGGTAACTAACGTCTGATGATGGAGCTGGACGATGGCCATATGAACTCGGTAATTAAACGACATAACCCCATCGAGTTTGGGCTCGTTTGATTCGTCTTGACGAGTACTTTGGTGCTAGATGGTAACCAGGGACTAAAGATGAACAGGTAACTTAAGTGCAATAAACGCATATAACCGAAAAACACTGGTACGCGCTACGAACTACGCCGTAGTCAATCTCGCATCAAAAATACTAAAAAGTTAAAAATAAAATTAAAAGAAAAAAAAACTTTTTAAAAACAAGCTTTTATTACGTATTAATAAAATAACAAAAAAGTTAAAAATAATTTAAACCTGATAAGAAATAAATAAAAGCGTGTTACATTGTGTTCTAAATGTTCTTTAATGTTCCATCAAAATGTAACACGCTTTTATTTATTTCTTATCAGGTTTAAATTATTTTTAACTTATTAGTTATTTTTATTATTAAGTAATAAAAGCTTGTTTTTAAAAAGTTTTTTTTCTATTAATTTTTTCCCATTACGGTTGTTCACGGTTGGCCCATTTTGGTTGATGTCCTTTATGTTCAATGCATCTTTTTTTTCTATTTTATTAAAAAAAGGACAGAAAATAAATATTAGTTTAGTCCTGTCAAATTAGTCAGCGCCTGACGTAAATTGACGTATTTTAAGTCGCCACGCTTATAACCACGTCTAAACTCTCTATGGAGTATCTTAATTTGACAGGACTAAACTAATATTTTATCTTCTGTCCTTTTCTTAATGAAATAGAAAGAAAAAGATGCACTGAACTTAAATTTAGTTTAGTTATTTAGTTTAGTTTAATAAGGGAATCGGCGCCAATATGTAGCTATTCATGTGGTCCTATGCATGTATTTACAGTCCACATTACTTTAATTTAGTTAGTCAAAAATAAACAGTTTTAATGCATTAATTCTACCAAACAAAAACCAACCTTATCGCCGTAGTCACTTAGTTTAGTGGTTTAGTTTTATTATTTTAGTAATATGTGCTTGTATCGAATGTTCGGCATTTGAACAGTTATAAACCCAATGTGAAACAAATTTCGGTCCATCCCTACAAACAATAAAGTTACAACCATCTTTCCTATATCTATGGTTAGGTACAACGGTCGAGTCATTCGTCTCGTCGGTCCAGTGAGGTGTCTGTCGGAGGCAGTGCGTCGGGCAGCGTGTGGTGGTGGTGCAGCAGCACGATCAGCACGTCGGAGGAGTCGGCATGTGTCGTGCGTACAACGCGCGCGCACGCGCCCGCTGCCGCGCAGTGCCGGGAAGACGTGCACCGCGCTGCCACCGCCGTCTGGCAGGCCACGTCGCGCCGCTCCGCCACCCCCGCCTCCGCACCCCCCGCACCCTGCTCCCGTCCCGGCCGGTACTTGCCGAGGTGGCAGCGGATGGAGGTCGCCGTCAGGAATTGCGCGCGGGTGTTGCGCGCCGGGCGGCACACGCACACCCACACGCGTGGGCCCAGCGATAGCGCCACGCACGCGCCCGCTGACAGCGACACGCACGCGCACAGCGTGGCCGTGCGCGCTGCGCTCACCAAGTACAGCGGGAAGAACGCCACCCAGATGACACACGTGGCGTACGCCGCCGCGCCCACGAATCGAGTTTCGTTGAAATTGTGTGGAAGCCGGCGAGTACGGACTGCCAGCACCACGCACGTCGCTAGCAGCACCAGCGCGGGAACCAGTGGCGGCAGCTGAGCCAGGGCGTGCTCGCCGCCGCAAGCCAGCACGGAGCGCGCGCGCCCCGGGTGCTGCAAGCGCGGCGCCGCCGGCCAGCGTGCTGCGCTCCACACCGCCACGCATGCGCCGGGCGTGCTTAGCAACAGCCACGTCCACACCTGAGCGCGCGATGACAGGAGGCGCGGGCGAGCTGCCGGCCGCCGCTCACACGCCGCCACCAGCCGCGCCACGCGCACCGTGCGCGCCAGCACCGCCGCGTACACGCCACCCAGTGCAGGCGCTGCCAAACGGACTAACGCACACGGCGACACAGCCGGCCGCGCCACTGCCGCTAGCGCCGTGCCGTGGCACACTGCCGCCGCGCACAGAAGCAGCGCGCAAAGTTCGCGCGACGCCGACTTCACCACAGGCGTCGTGCGGTGGCGCCAGAACGTGACCGCGCACGTCGCGACCGCAGCAAGTCCGGCGACGCCCGCTACCGCGGACACCGCGCGTGGCCCGCGGCCTCCACCGCCCCACTCCACAGGTGACGGCAAACACGCTAGGTAGGTACCAATTAATTTATTTCGATAATATCGCCAAAAATCGCGAAATACGTACTTAAGCACTTTCCAAATATTCTTTATTTAATAACTACAGGCAAAATATAATCGTTACTGATGCGATCCAGATTGGGGCGATGTCCCGGCGGACAAAGGCGGCAGCCGGGCGCCGGCGGCGGCACGGTGACGGCGAGCGGCGCGCACGTCTCGCACGACCAGCAGCAGCGCGCACGCCCCTCCCCCGCACGCGCCCACTGCCCCGCGCCGCACGGCGCCGAGCACGCCGCCTGCACGCCGTGCGCGCGCCTGCACACGCACGCCACCACTGCACTGACAGCATAGTACAACGCTACATAGATCTAAATAAACGTTCGTTATGTGTCCTGCATTCTTTTATGTTGTGTATCCAAAAAACAGGCATCTAGCCGCGGGAGGGCCCTGGTGACCTGTAATACAGGTTTTTAAATAAACCTATCTCAAGCTCCAGTCTCTCACATAGTTAGCTCCTTGTTCGTGCACTACTGTCAAACTCTAGCATTATGTTCATAACTTGTGTAGAGAAAATAAACGTTTTATATTATTACTAGCTTCTGCCCGCGGCTTCGCCCGCGTGGATGTCGGAAATTTACCCAAGGGAACGTGCTAACAGGATAAAATGTATGTGCTTCCCCAGAATGCCATCTATGTCGCGGGACCTTTGTGGCTAATTACAATAGAAAACCAATTGTGTCTCATTAGTGGTGATTAAGAGGGTACCTATATGATATCTTTACCTAAGTACCTAACTAATTTAAAAAAAAAAACTCATTAACAGAAAATTAAATACCTACCTACCTAAATAAACCTATTTCTGATGATAACTAATCTAAACTCAATAAATAAGCAAAATCCCTAAAAACTAATATCTATACGAATGACTAAACCTACCTAACAGTATTATAAAATAACCTACGGTCACTACGTACACTATCAAATATACTACCTATACTTTAAAATTAAAATCTATACCTACGACTCATATAAAAATACACCTAAATAACTCTAAAAACTAAAAGGAATAAAAATGAACTCCACTGCGGGTGACCCAACCTACGACAAACTTAGTATTTGCGGTTGGTACAGTACAGACAGTGGTAATCGGGTATAGGGATCGAACCGCAAAATTAAGTTTGTTTTTTATTGTATATACTTTTCCGGGATAAAAAGTACCCAGTGTGGTGCCCAGGATATTAAAGAATAATTATACCGAGTTTCATCGTAATCGAACCGGTAGCTTTTGCGTGATGCCCGAACAAACAGACAGACAGACAGACCGACAGACAGACAGACAGACAAAAATTTTTTTAATCACATTTTTGGGTTCGGTGTCGGTCTAGTAACACCCCCTGCCATTTATTTTTTTGAAATTTTCAATGTACAGAATTTTCACTTCTACAGATTTATTATAAGTATAGAAGAAGAAGATTATCATAACGTGGCGAAATTGTAAACGAAATTAAATGTTCTGGACTGGAAATTTCCTTTACAAGTAGCACCGCCAATGACGTTCATTTAGTTAGATCGGACGGTACACTCGGCTCAGTCGGCAACGACAGGCGGTACCGGTGCGCGGCGTCGGCGCCCCCGCGCAGGTGCAGCGCGCCGCGGCGCCAGCGCCCCACGCGCTCGTAGCGCCAGGCGCCGCCGTCGCCGCTGCCCCGCCGCTCGAAGCTCATCACGTCGTACTCGCTCAGCCTGAGGACAGAATATCACCAGGGTGTAAACCGTAAGCTCATCTCTACATGTTGGCTTATCGGTTTTATTACTTATCCAGGTCACGGTCTTACATCTATGCTTCTAAATAATTTTCGTAGTACCTACCGTAGAACGCTGCAAATTTGCCAACGATATTTCGCGTTTGCTTTGATTAGTAGTAGTAGAGTACCTAGTGATTTGAAATTATTAGGGCAACATATTTATAATTTCTTGTAATGGTAACTTCATTGATACTGTTACGAGCTTCGGGTTCGTGACAATAAAAACTGCCGATAAAAATTCCCAAAAGTTACACACTAATAACAACTCAAACACACTAATTATAAAACACAATCGCGGTTAGTCGCTCTTGAAGATCGCTTTCGATGTATTCGCTTCTATCGCAAAACCAAGTCTGACTGGTCGCTTTTTTTTTATGAATGGCATCTCGTAGTTGACCTTGAGCGGTCGTGACTACTTAACCGGACTATCCTGTGGTTGCCTTAAGAATTCTTAAAGCCTCCAGCCAGGGCTACATCTAGATTAAAACTAAGCGACTGCACGCTAAGGGCACCCCCTGTGGGGTATATTATATTTTCGGAAAAAAGTGGGTGTGACATACCCGACGGATGAACGGACAGACGGACAGACATGACGAATCCAAGCCATTGGTTGTCACGACTATCGGCACAATGATCGCTGAGTCCACATCCCACATGTCGACAACCTCGCGAGCCAAGTCAAGATACTTGATTTGTTTATCTATCTCGGCTTTCACGAGGTTCTCATCATACGGGACGGGTATGTCAGCAATCATTGCGCGCCGCTCTGATCGATCCACCACCACTATATCAGGTTTATTGGTAACAATAGTCATGTCAGTGATGAATGATGATGGATCGATCCCAGTACAATCCCAGTTCTCGAAGATGGAAATATCACAATTTCCATTTTAGAGAACTGGGTCGGGCACATACCTGTAGTACGGCACCTCAGATTCCACAAGGCTGTATTTCAGAGCAAGTTGCTGATGGATTATCCTGGCTACAAGATTGTATCTATGCAAGTACTCTCCGTTAGCTAGACGAGAACACCCGGAGATAATATGCCCGACAGATGTCAAACGTGCCGTCTTTCACAATAAATCTCCGGTAATTCGTTCGTCATCATAACTTCGTCCATAATTGCACAGACAAAACCTTCGGGTCTCCAAGGAGGTCACCGAAACGCAGCCAGGCTACGGACGCTAGTAAATCTACATCGGGTCCATGTAGGGCCCGGTAAAAGCGTCCGTGAAGCTCCTTACTCTGTCATACTTCCATGCGATCATTGGTGTCAAGCACTACTGGCTTGCGCCAGTTCTCTTTAGTCAAGGAGAGCGGGGTGAGGCCGTGAGGCCCTTGTACACCGCGACTACATCTCGATGCATCCCCACGTCATAGTATATTTATACTATGCCCACGTCGGTTTCTAAGAAATATTCCCTGAGACTGCATATCTCGCGATTGTGGAGGGTCTTAGCGCTTAAAAAGCCTTTATTATTATTATTAATTTTAACGACATATAAATCAGAATAAGAAAAAATGTTTTTTTTACTTGTGATCCTTCAATAACATGATACCACAGAATGCACATATATGGATAAAAATAAACGATAAAAATAGAGAAATAAATAATTATGAATGATGAAAACAGATTTAGGAAAAATAAAAAAAATAACGTAAAGAATGAACATTCTTAATTATTAAAATAGTGTAAAAAGGATAAAAATAAACATTGAGATAATAAATGACGGAAAAAAAAAACTTGAGTGGTGTCAAGGGACACCCGGATGGAACGAAGTTCCTTTCGATTAATTAGTGAAGGAATTGTAATTTTTTTTTTTAAGTTAAGTATAATATGTAATATTTTTTTGTCGTTATGTTTTTTATTATTAACAAATAAAAAACACAAAAAACTGGCTTGCTTTCTATAAGAGAGAGAGAGAGAGAGAGAGAGAAACACGCGCACGCCGCACGGCTTACAACTATAGCAAAAAGTGTCGTTCCAACTTTTGGTCTTAATTTTTTCCGTCTAGCCCCCTTTCGCAACGCGCGATAAGGAACTTCGTTCCAATTACATGATTGTCAAGATTGAGCATTCATATTAAAATTGGTTAGTATAATAATTATTTCACATTAAATTGTTGACTATAGGAGAAAAGTGTATTTGTAGGTTGTTAAATTCTTTTCGTGTTTTGAAATGGGGAGGGTTATGTCCAGGTTATATTATATGTATGTTTATTTGATATTTGATTACAATACCATACAAACAAAGCAGAACAGCAATTTTATTTCCTCTTCCGTCAATATACCCGAACCCGATATACCTTACCTACCTACTGCCATTACGCTGCATTGTGGCATGTTCAAACGCTAGCAACGCATCGGCTAGCTCGGCGCCCGGCGCGCGCTCGCTCGCTGCGTCTATACCATAGTTGCTTTTACTATGTCTATACGCTCGAACATAGGTACCAATTATGCGGGGAGTGAGGAAGCTGCACACTGGCAGAATCGTCATTGGTTTATGAACAAGTTAGTGCACGTTAAGAGTGGTGACTGACTCGGGCGGCGGGTCGCCGTTGTCGTCGAAGGCGACGAGGCCGCCGTCGGGCGCGCGGAATCGCACGCGAGCGAGGTGCATGCGGTAGCGCGACACGTTGAAGGGCAGCATGGCGCCGCACAACCCATCGGCGCGCTCCCCGCCCCCCGCGCCCTCCGCGCACGACGCGCTCACCATGCCGTGCAGCGCGTGCGCCAGCGCGTACACGCCGCGCACCACCAGCGCCAGCTTCGGCTCCTGCGTGTAGTTGGCTGCCAGCGACTCAGAACCTTTCACCGCACATACAGAATTTAATGGTAGTACACAATTATTATCACCTAAAAAATATGAAAATGGTTTTTTGTCGTATTCCATGAATTTTCGCCTAGGCTATGGAGTGCTTAATTGTTGCAAATGGGTCACATTATAATATACATATAATACGTCATATATAATACGTCTAATTACAAGTCATTTTGTAGAAGCCTACATTAAAATTATTGTCAAAAGCTTGACGTCTATTTGGACTCAAATACGACTACATTCCGTCAAGATGTGATGCACATAGATCTATGAGTCCACAAACAGCACAATTAGGCAAGTCAACTTTGCGCATCTTAAAACCAAAACTATTGAGAGGAACGTGGCTGGCTCGGAGTCTTAAAGCCATCACAACTTCTTGCCTATTCATCCTGCCCTCGCTGAACCAAATGTGGAAGAGATGGTTAAATCGTCTTGTACCGAATGCCGTTCGTTAAAGATCTATTATAAACATATTCCGATTAAATACAGCTAAGTATCTCTAACTCGGGGTAAAAGCCTAGTATGCCATGGAGGAGCAGCATAAATTCCTCATCAGACGCGGCTTCAATTGCCAAATGATCAACCATCTCTCATTACCATCAGGTCCAACGTGAGAAGGAGAACACTGCAATACAATATTGTTTTAGGTTTGGCAACAGTGTTGGTTCAGTGATGGTTCTTAGGATACTGTCCGCCGGTGGGAGCCCCCTGAAGGTGCAGTACTCTACATCTCATCAAGTGAACAAGGGCAATAATATATTTACTTGCAAACAATAAGTTTGACAACCGTACTATTTTCCAGGTCTTCAAATTTCTAAAAACTACAATGCACCGATTCGTATGCAGGTTACTCAGTTAGTAAGATATTTGTACATAACAAATTATACAAGATTTAAAACCTGAACAACGTCTTGCTCCCGCCGGTGGATTTTCAGAGAGCGAGCAGCTGAACTTCTGTTCCCAGAATTCCTATGAAATGAAATGCATATTTTAGTTAAGTTGGACAAGCAACCATAGGACGGGGGTGATGGCAAGGGGGGAGGTGCAGCAGCTTAGAATGACCACCTGAAACCATGGATTCCTAGAGTTGTTGTGGGGCTTGAGCGCGAGGTAGTGTGCGTCGAACTCCTTGAGGTAGGGCGAGCGGATGCGCAGCGTGAGCGAGCGGTGCGCGGCGCGCTCCAGGCCCTCCACCACGTCGCGCCGGTCCGCCCAGCCGTCGCTGCCTACCAGCCGCAGACCGCTCCACCCGGCGCGAGCCAGCCCCGCCAGAAGCGCGCGCGCCGTGCGGCCCTCGCACCAGCACACTGCCACGCGGGGCCCACCCGCCAGCCGCGCCAGCGCAGCGTCCACCTGCCCCGGTGCCGGTTCCGCACGCAGCGCTACCTCGCGCGCCACGCATACCCCGCCGCGCACCGCTTCCTCCCGGAACGCCGCCATGCCGCTCTGCCCGTAGCTCTCTGCGACATCGACACGCACAGTTACTAGCCTGCATTGCCGGCGGCAACGCGGGCATGTTGTGAGGCCTCACCGTCCGTGTGCAGCGCGTGCACGTAGGTCCAGTTGTGTGCGCGCAGTAGCGCCACCAGTAGGCGCGCCTGGTGCCGGTCAGAGGGCACCACGCGAAAGAAAGTCGAGAAGCGCGCGCGATCCGACAGTTCCCGTGACGTGGCCGAGTACGACACCTGGCGCCAACACGTGCATCAGTGCGATTCCTTGGGGGTGAAGGGCGAGAGGTGGAGATAGCGCAAACGAGTACAAACCTGCGGGATGGAAAACAGCTGTAGCAAGTTCTGCACCTGGACGGCGGCAGAGCTGGCACCCGGGCCTAGCACGGCCACCAGCGGCGCAGAAGCCACACGCGGCAAGTCGCCAGTCTGCGAGTGCAAAACGCATGTGTTACATATTGTATTTTGATATACATAATTATAATATTAGAATATTGTTTGTTGGATAATGGCATGTGTCACATTTACGAAGCTTGGGATCAACGTAGAATATCATACCTAATTACTAGATATTGTGTTTACAGAAAACAACAGTCTTAACTTGTAAAAAACACTTTAATGTTATTACTATAAATGATTAAGTAATATTTGATTATACTTGTAGTTTGACTTAGATTTTATATTGCTATTTTAATACTCGTATAATAGGTTGTTTCAAATGATTGGCACAATACTGTCAGTTGATGTTGATAATCAGCAAACCTTTCTCCGTCGTTTGAGTCAGGTTCTAAATATTTTTCAAAAAATGTCGCTTAGACCAATTAGTCTTTCAACCGTCGATATACTTTTTAATGTTGTCTGTGTGTGTGTGTGTGTGTGATGATGTGTGTGTGATGATGTGTGTGTGATGATGTGTGTGTGATGTGTGTTTGTTTTAAGTACCATCCGAGGACGTGCGTATGAATACACAAGGCACGACCGAGGACCTTTTCAAAGCGAGGACCTTTTCGAGGGTCCTCGGTTTGACTTGACCAAAGATTCGTATTCTGCAAGTGATTTTGAGTCTTTCTATATACTTATTACGAAAAAGTTGTCTGAACCTCGGTTTGATCAAAAATATTCATACGCATACACAAACATTGTGTATCCACCAGATGGTGCCACTCTCGCCTCATACACAGGCTCTTTACACTCATTTCACGTTTGTTGTATTATCCGAGGACCTATGTGTTAACTTTAACACAAAAGTCCTCGGTTAGGTAGCTTTTCCACACAATGTGTATTTAAGACCTCGGTTGGCTAGATTTTCCGAACAGTGTGTATTCTAGTCCTCGTTTCGACAATTTTCCTCGTGTGTAGAAGACGAGTTATGTGCTATCATTTAAATAAAATTATGAAGGAGAAAAGCGAAGGTAGACTGAATCCTTAAACAAATCGTTAGTAGCTACTAGGTGCACGAGGAATAATCAGGCTTCTTCTGCAGTAAGTGCTAAGTACCTAGGCCTGCTTAGATTATACAACATTATGATTTGCACCATAAAATATTATATTGGCAGGAGCTGAATACGTGTGCTCTTCATAAAGAACCTAAAGTAAATGTCTTCCAAGGCGAAATGTCAGCAGCAAGATTTGAAGCAAATAAAAAGTACAAAGAAATAAAGAATATGAAAGTACTAAAGAAAACAACATAAACTTTACTGAAATAGAAGTAAGTTTATTTTGAAATTAATAGAATATATCTTTATTTGCACAGAAAGTAGGTACAAGTTACAGATGTTAAGTTTAAAATGATCCTTATACTAACTACCTTAACTAGGGCATGCAAACAGTTTTAGCTAAAAATGATCGGACACATACATTAAATACTTTTCTTTAATAGGGCGGTATCGGAACCACAATCAGGAGACAATATAAAAATTTGCTAATTGTTAGCAAATTTTTATATTGTCTCCTGATTGTCCGGTTTCTATTTGCGGACACTTTATTAAACAAAAATAGCCACCTCAATAGTATAAAGTGATGGGAATGTTAATAATTTTAGGGACTTAAATACGTACGCAGCTATCTGTTACTATTAAATTGCACACATACAGCGTTAGGTTAAAAAGTACATACGCATCTACACTAAGTTTTTTGCATACTTCTTCTGCTTGTGGTTTCTAAGTTAATTGGCTATCTATCTCTATCTAATGCCAAGGAATTTGGCAACTAGTACTTGGTCAACTTTTTGTCCATTATAGTGTAAATGTAAGACTTCTGGTGGAATCCATTGATAAAAATGCATTACATTAGTCTTTGGTTTATTAATCATTAAATTATTTTGTTCAAGCCAGCGTATAATGATTATTAACGTTTCATTTATGTCATGTTCGTATATTTTTTTGTAAATACATTCAATTAAGGCACTACTATCGTCAGCGAATAAGACCATAGGATGTTCAAGTGGCGAGGTAAATCATTAATATATAGCAAAAATAATAAAGGGCCCAGGACACTGCCCTGTGGTGCGCCATGCCAATATAAGTCTGTGGCCATACCTAATAATTCTTGACTTAGATAAATATTTTTCTTCGTGCTTACTTTTTAGACATATTCTAGATATTTCTGTGTGCTGCTTACGATTGTTAAGGTATGATTTTAAGAGATTAAGTACATTTCCTCTGATGCCTATGATGTCTAGCTTTTTTGTAATAATTTCATGATCAACACAATCAAATGCCCTCGTCATGACCGTGAAAATTGCGCAAACTGGTACTTTTTTTATCCACATTTTGCAATATGACATTTATTAAATCGTAAACCGCTGTATTTATACCCCTATTTTTTTCTGAAACCCTTTTTGTTCCGCACTTAAAACATTATATTTGGATAGGAAATTATTAACAGAGTTATAAATCATTTTATCTATAACCTTAGAAAAAATGGGTATTAAAGCAATTGGTCTATAATTTGCTAGATCTTCTTTAAAAAAAATCTAAAGCGGCTTCATTATAATTGTTTTTAAACTATCCGGAAATACTCCAGTACTGATACATAAGTTAAGACACAGATGCAAGGCGATGTCGCCTGGTACGAATTTTACAGCCTTTGTTCATGTACCATCATATGCAGTGCTACTTTTATTTTTTAATGATTGTATCGCTCTCATAATATCTTGCGGTAATACTGGATGCATTAACATTTAGTTAGGGTTACTTGTCAAATTCGTAGTGTCCGGTGGTTTCGTCATGTTATTTTATGTCTGTTTAATAAAATAGTTATTAAAAGCGTTTGCAACGTCTGTCGGATTAGTAATGGTACTATTTTGAATTATATGAAACAAATTATTTAACAAACTTTTACCAACGATCTACTTATAGAAATAATCATCAAGTTGCAACAATACCTTTGAGAAGCATGATTACAAAACTTACATAACAGTTATTAAAAAACGAGTCAAACAAAACGACTTATAGAAACCATAATTATAAGAGATCAACATAATTTGGGCTAAAAATTTACATAACATTACTTAACACAATGCTTAGTTAGAAAACAACAAAGAAATATTATCAAGTGAGATCAAAATAATTTGGGAAGCATGAAAACTTAATAACTAGCTATAAAATGATTAAAGATAAATCATTCATGTCAACGGCCTGTTAAATTCAAAAGTTATTGCTTTTTTCGCTAAATAACACAATGCGGGATCATGGAAACTGATAATAAAATGGATTAATTTATTGTTGTATCATCAGTTTTGATCATCGTATTTATTAGTAGTAAATAGCGAAAAACGCAAGAAAAGAAAAAAAGGCAGGTGAGCTGATATGTGACATGTACCTTAAAGAAATAACGATCTTTGGTATAGTCAACACTATTAGTTACATCACGTTTAATAAAACAAAATAGCAAACATTCTTTGGAATAATCAATACCAGCATCTTTGAAATCTAGAATTTAGACTTCAGTTGTCTCTTCTTTAACCCGGCTTATGTGAAAGAAACGAAATACCTAATAACTTGATATTGTATTGAATACCTATCATGAAACTGAAGTTTCTGAATTCTGATTTATCTACTCATTTAAAACCTGAATTCTAGTTTTACTTTATTTTTGTAAGCTATATTGAAGACGATGCTACCAACTATTGAGGAGTTCCCCCATAAAGAAACGACCCTGGCTGCAGCATCAGCACAAACTGGTAATTATTTTAGTTTTACAACTTAAACCTAACGCGTATGCTAAATTTGAAGACGCTGCTATCAACTGTTGAGGAGTTATCTCATGAAGAAATGACCCTGACTGCAGCATCAGCACAAACTGGTAATTATTTTGGTGTTACTAGATAAACTTGAGGAGTTCCTTTATGAAGAAACAACCTTGGCTGCAGCATCAGCACAAACTGGTAATTATTTTAGTTTTACTACATAAACCTAACGCGTATTCCAGATTTGAATACAATGCTATTAACTGTTAAGGAGTTCCCTCATGAAGAAACGACCCTAGCTGCAGCATCAGCACAAACTGGTAATTATTTTAGTGTTACTAGATAAACCTAATGCGTATGCCAATTTTGAAGTCGATGCTATCAAGTGCTGAGGAGTACTGTTATGTAGAGACGACACTGACTGCAGCATCTGATACTATAATAATATACTCATTTTAAAGTTGTTTATACATATAAAATAAAAAACTTTCCTTTCCTTCACAGTGATTATACCCATCTTATTCGCGGTCCGCATCAACGACAAATGTAAAGACATCGACTCGTCCTCGCTTGGTACTTCGTTTTAGAAACAGTGTGTAAGAAATAAATCGGAACATTCTACTAACATTGATATAATTATTATCTTACACGTAAAATGTTTTACGTAGGTAGATTTTCCAGGTCCTCGGTTTGTACAAGTTCTACGCGAAAAACTGTCCTCGGTTTAGTGATATAAAGTCTAACACAACGTCCGCACTTTGTACAAGCTATAAGAAATATTGTGTAAAAATACGTCCTCGGAAGGGCGTCGCAGGGCATACGTCAGAGGTCCTCGGTTGGCTTACACAAAGTCCTCGTATGTGCATCGCTGGTCACATTTAGCAGTGTATTTCAGGTCCTCGGTATGATAGCCGAAATTCATACAGAAAAATGTTGAGATAGCATTATCCCAATAAGCTCATCACTATAGATTTACTCACCTGTCTCTTTCTATCTTACTCTAAAAGGCCAACGAGGTATTTAAACCAGTTTTTTGGAGGGTCCTCGGTTCGTTCTAGGAATAACAAGGTCCTCGTAAGGGTGTCTGTACAAACAGGGGTGTGTGTGATGTGTGTGTGTGTTTTTAATCAACTCCTAATAAATTGATTAATTACCTTATAATGTTTTAAAACGGTTTACTACATAAGATTTGTTTATTACTAACTGTGTTAGAAGATATTACTAAGCCAAAATATATAGGTAATGATCATTCTGTGAATGGCTCAAAATGGCGGTAGATGTTTGGTTGGGATTTTGGTTTCAGGTCGTCGGCGTCGTGGATTTGAAATTAGACCCAGATAGCTCGTAATATAAATGTGTATTGACTTTGAGTTTTACAAAGGTTTTTTTGATGTAGTCGTCGTCGCGTTACAAAAATCAAGTCGGAGCGCGCGCACCGTCGTCTCGCATCGTCCGTGCCCTCCCCTCCCCGTCCCGTCCCGCCACCCGCGTTAGTTGTTGCTGCTGGGTTGGATAGATGGCGCCGTGGTCATCAACAATGTTTGACGTAAAAGGCGTTGGTAGTATATAAAAAGGATTGTAATGACGTTATCGGGTCAGTTGCTTGCATATACATATTGTAGTCTTTGGTTGCTTGGCAGATGTTCTGGGCCCCAAGTCTGCTATTACAATAGTGTCAGAATGGTCTATCATTGATTTCATAATTGTTGATTTTGACAAGTTTGGTAATCTAATAACATAATGGCGTCATTATGAGTTTCCAGAGGTCAACCACTGATACTCCATTGAAAGAAATGGCATAGAATGGTAATCTCGTACATAATGATAAATGAATGACTGACTTACATAAAACACTTGACTTGTATAAAACACTAGTAAATAATATGTAAAAATATATATATAAATGAAATCTGGCATAAAAAAAGTAGTGGTAGTTTTTAGAAAATCATTTCTACTAACGGGTTTTATAATAATGGTAATACGACAATGTCATTATGACACAATTCTATTACGAGACCATTGACCGACCAATGATCGCCATTAAGAATTTAGCAGATTACGAACTTTAAGCAAAATGACAATGGGATGGGAATGGGATCGTGTTGGAATGACAAATTTATAAAAATAGCAGACTTGGGGCCCAGTTGGTTAGTTCTAGTGCCATTACTATGTGGAATCTAATAGATCGACCAGATTTCACGTAAGTTAAGTAATTTAATATTATACCTCAACTATTGCTTATTATGACTATGTTGTTCTGTAAGTCACATTATGGCCAATATTCCTAGCTATTGTTATTATGTTGCTATTATTTTGAATTAGTTGTTTTTAAAAATAACGATAATTTATGACAACGTAAGAAATGTATTGATAGAATACTTTAATACTCATGGAGTTTCTTGTCCTTCTTTTCCATGATGACCTAGTTTTACGAACGGACGACTAGTTTTCTGAATAATTACTGACAAGCCTAAATTAAAATAAATGCTTAGCCTTGTCTAGCTATACTTTTTACTTCATAAAACCCTTCCCCTACAAACCATATTCAATAATAACCTTCATACACAGTAAATAACTAACTTGTAACCATTCTGATATTCAAAGCTTGTTATTTTGGGTAACAATAGGTACATAATTATACTTCTAGTATATACTGAATCATCTAACACATGCAGTATAATACATATAAGTACATTGGTCTGCAAAACTAAGTACTACACCTTTAAAATTATTTTTTTTTCTAAACTATTTAGCTCATCCCAGATGTGCCCAATCGGATTGAGATCAGGGGGTCTACTCCGAAGTAGTATCGGCCGAATGTTCGGCCGTTTCCTGCTACGAAGTTACTATTTGGTTCAGTCGGTTCCGATCCTACACTCCTACACTCTTTCGAATATTGACTATGGTCCCGACCCAACTGTGCCGATCCGAACTTTTTTCGCATTTTTCAATAATATTCGGTTCGGCCATGTGTTGGTCCGATCCGAACATTCGCACTTTGCACTTCGGAGTAGGCCCCCAGGATTTGTTGATGGCTAAGCCATCACGCTGATACCAACATCCTGAATATATTCTTGCACGACCTGAGCCGTGTGTAGCCGGGCATTATCATGCATCAGCATTGATCCATCACCCATATTTGCTAAATACGGCCCTGCATACTCGTGTAGAATCTCTTGGACATAATAATATCTATCCCCAGTTAGAGTGCCATTTTCTATGGCGAATAACTCTGACCTTCTGAAGATATGCCAGCCCATACATGTACACTACCTCCACCGTACTGGACTCTTTCTGAGAAGAAGTCTTGAAGGTATCGTTCACCAGGTCGCCTATAGACACTTCACCTTCCATCAGAAGTGTAAAGTGAGAATCGAGACTCATCTGTGAATAGAATTCTTGACTACTCTTCTTCATCCCACTGTATTTGTTCACGGGCGTATCGCAGTCTCGCTACTCGATGCTCTCTCTCTCTAGTCTGGGGCCACTCGCTGGTCTTCGGGGTTTCAGGTTTCATTATTTGCCATAAAATATGTCAGCTAGCCACGCCAATATACCAACAAATATAATAAAAACTATACGTACTCAAGCTGAAAAATAATTAATTAAAATGTAAATAAAAACTTACTACCTAAAATAAAAGCCTCCAGGCATAAAGGGCGTGACAGCTTACATATTTAGCTATAAGCATATAAGCTCTTTGCAGCCATTTCTTAAAAGAAGGTTCTCGACTATGAAGTTTTTATATAGAAAATTAAACTCGTTTTCGAGTCCTTATTATTTCGAAAGTACTCGTATATCTTGTGTACTTAAAAAGTTATTCCAATTTTAAAAGTGTGATACTTAGTTTTACAGGCCAGTATATTTTCATCGTTCAGTCTTTCATGATATTCTGAATAACACTACTTCAACCTGAACCAGCTGCATATAACGCTAAGTACGATCTCTAAGTGCATGACAGAGTGTGTTTAAGTTCCGGAGCCGACAAAAGCACTCGCGACGAGGTCGAGCGCTCTCGCTGTCCTCTCCATCTCGCTGCTGGTACTTCGCGCACCCCGCACCCACGATCCCCAACCTCTATCCTACGTCCGGCACTTCACCCACATTTTTATGATCTTTGAAAGTAGTTTCATACATACTTAAATTATTATACTTACACTGACTTCAAAAATCTCATTGAAGAGGGGATGTGTCATAAATAATAACGCTGCAATTGTAAGATCGCGATATGAATCTATAAGTTCCTTGAAGTAAATTAGTGCGTGAGTAGGTAATGACTGACCGCAGAGCAGGCGGCAGCGTCAGCTCCGGGCGGCTCACGCTGGCGGCGTGCGTCCGGCGGGGCGATGGCGTCGCGGACCAGGTCGATGGTCTGGCGGAGCGCCGTGGGGGGTGCCCAGCACGAGTCGCGCAGCTCGGCGCCCAGGCGCAGGCGCGGCAGCAGCCGGGCGTCCGCGTTGATGGCGTCCAGCGCCAACAGAGTCGCCTCCACGCGCTGGATGCCGTAATGCTCGCGCACGGCGCCGCACGTCGCGCCCGCTCGCGCGGCCGCCGGCGCACCGTGCACCGCGAACAGCGCGCCGAAGCGCACCGCTCCCCCCACCAGCGCGCGCTCCCTCGCGCTCACCCACACCACGGCACTGACGGCAGTGATGACACATGACAGCGCACGCATAACGCGACTACCGCTGACGGCGGCACCTCACAGAATGCCGTTTGGAGCAATGGTTAACTTGCACTTGCGCGCTAACAATCGCTACAAATAGACTCACAGTTATTGCGAAGCCTCAAGCCAAGTTCTGTCACGAATTAAAATGCAATAATAATTATTATCTATATATATAAAATTCAAAGTCCTGACTGACTGACTGACTGAGAGATCAACGCACAGCCTAAACCGCTGGTCCTAGAGACATGAAATTTGGAGGGTGTGTTCTTCGTGAAGAGTAAGCATCCACTAAGAAAGGATTTTTCGAAATTCCACCCATAAGAGGGTGAAAAGGGGGAATTCATTTGTATGAAAAATCTTATTCCTTGAGTTAATAAACTTGAAACTTGGCAGGAATACTTATCTAAATAAATTATGAAGATTGTCAGTTTTTTTTTCTTCTAAACTACCCCCTAATAAGGGATTGGGGGGTTTCAAAGTTTGTATGGAAGAATTTTAGCGCGCAGTCCGATTTACTCGAAACTCAGTATTTATACCTAATATTGAAAGTAAAGAAGAATGTGTATCAGGGTTTTTTGAAAATCTACCCCTGACGGGCTGAAATGGGGTAGTAAATTTTTCAGGGGTGGATTTTACTGCATGGCTTGATTAACTCGAAAATTAGTATAAATAATCTTTGAGTCAAGTTATGAATATATCCCAAACGATTTTTTTTTAATTCTACCCCTGTGGGGGTGAAAAGCGGGGATACAGTTTATATGAAAAATCTTCTTCATTAGGTTAATAAACTTGAAACTTTTCAAGAATACTCGCCTAAGTAAGTAATAAAGTTTACCATTATAAGTTTTTCAAAACTAAGGGGTAGTTTAACAAAGGGGGATATAAGGGTGTTGAAGTTTGTGTGGAAGAAATTTAATGCGCGGTCCGAGTAACTTGAAACTCAGTATTGATACTTAAGACCAAAAATAAAGCGTAACATGTATCAGGGTTTTTCGAAAATCTACCCCTAACGGGTTGAAAAGGGGTAGTTAATTTTAGGAATTGTAGGATTATATTGGTAGAAAGTAGGATTAGTAGAAATAGATCAGTAGATAGATGGGTAGAAATATGGATAGGATTGGTAGAAATTTGGAGTGGATTGGTAGAAATTGGGTTAGGATTGGTAGAAAATTGGAATGGATTGGTAGAAAGTAGGATTTTTTGAAAGTAGGATTATATTGGTAGAAAGTAGGATTAATTTGGTAGAAATTTGGAGTGGATTGAAAGAAATTTGGAGTGGATTGGTAGAAATTTGGATAGGATTGGTAGAAATTTGGAGTGGATTGGTAGAAAGTATGATTTTTTGAAAGTAGGATTATATTGGTAGAAAGAGGGATTAGTAGAAATAGATTAGTAGATAGACTGGTAGAAATTTGGATAGGATTGGTAGAAATTTGGAGTGGATTGGTAGAAAATTGGTTAGGATTGGTAGAAAGTGGATTTTTTTAAAAGTAGGATTATATTGGAAGAAAGTAGGATTAATTTGGTAGAAATTTGGAGTGGATTGGTAGAAAGTAGGATTTTTTGAAAGAAGGATTATATTGGTAGGATGTAGGATTAATTTGGTAGAAATTTGGATAGGATTGGTAGAAATTTGGAGTGGATTGGTAGAAAGAAGGATTTTTTGAAAATAGGATTATATTGGTAGAAAGTAGGATTAGATTGGTAGAAATTTGGATAGGATTGGTAGAAATTTGGATAGGATTGGTAGAAATTTGGAGTGGATTGGTAGAAATTTGGAGTGGATTGGTAGAAATTGGTAGAAATTTGAATAGAATTGGTAGAAATTTGGATACGATTGGTAGAAATTTGGATAGGATTGGTAGAAATTTGGAGTAGATTGGTAGAAATTTGGTTAGGATTGGTAGAAATTTGGAGTAGATTGGTAGAAAGTAGGATTATTTGAAAGTAGGATTATATTGGTAGAAAGTAGGATTAGATTGGTAGAAATTTCGATAGGATTGGTAGAAATTTGGATAAGATTGGTAGAAATTTGGAATGGATTGGTAGAAATTTGGGTAGGCTTTGTAGAAATTTGGTTAGGATTGGTAGAAATTTGGAGTGGATTGGTAGAAATTTGGGGAGGATTAATAGAAATTTGGATAAGATTGGTAGAAATTTGGAGTGGATTGGTAGAAATTGGTAGAAATTTGGATAGAATTGGTAGAAATTTGGATAAGATTGGTAGAAATTTGGATAAGATTGGTAGAAATTTGGAGTGGATTGGTAGAAATTTGGATAGAATTGGTAGAAATTTGGATAGGATTGGTAGAAATTTGGATAGGATTGGTAGAAATTTGGAGTAGATTGGTAGAAATTTGGTTAGGATTGGTAGAAATTTGGAGTGGATTGGTAGAAATTTGGAGTGGATTGGTAGAAATTTGGTTAGGATTGGTAGAAATTTGGAGTAGATTGGTAGAAAGTAGGATTATATTGGTAGAAAGTAGGATTAGATTGGTAGAAATTTGGATAGGATTGATAGAAATTTGGATAAGATTGGTAGAAATTTGGAGTGGATTGGTAGAAATTTGGAGAGGAGTGGTAGAAATTTGGTGTGGATTGGTAGAAAGTAGGATTAGATTGGTAGAAATTTGGAGTGGATTGGTATAAATTTGGGTAGGCTTTGTAGAAATTTGGTTAGGATTGGTAGAAATTTGGAGTGGATTGGTAGAAATTTAGAGAGGATTGGTAGAAATTTGGAAAGGCTTTGTAGAAATTTGGTTAAGATTAGTAGAAATTTGGAGTGGATTGGTAGAAATTTGGAGAGGATTGGTAGAAATTTGGAGTGGATTGGTAGGAAGTAGGATTAGATTGGTAGAAATTTGGAGTGGATTGGTAAAAAGTAGGATTTTTTGAAAATAGGATGAAATTGGTAGAAAGTAGGATTAGATTGGTAGAAATTTGGAGTGGATTGGTAGAAATTTGGAGTAGATTGGTAGAAATTTGGAGTGGATTGGTAAAAATTTGGATAGAATTAGTAGAAATTTGGATAGGATTGATAGAAATTTGGATAGGATTGGAAGAAATTTGGAGTAGATTGGTAGAAAGTAGGATTATTTGAAAGTAGGATTATATTGGTAGAAAGTAGGATTAGATTGGTAGAAATTTGGATAGGATTGGTAGAAATATGGATAAGATTGGTAGAAATTTGGAGTGGATTAGTGGAAATTTGGAGAGGATTGGTAGAAATTTGGAGTGGATTGGTAGAAAGTAGGATTAGATTGGTAGAAATTTGGAGTGAATTGGTAGAAATTTGGGTAGGCTTTGTAGAAATTTGGTTTGGATTGGTAGAAAGTAGGATAAGATTGGTAGAAATTTGGAGTGGATTGGTAGGAAGTAGGATTTTTCAAAAGTAGGATTATATTGGTAGAAAGTAGGATTAGTAGATAGATTGGTAGAAATTTGGATAGGATTGGTAGGAAGTAGGATTAGATTGGTAGAAATTTGGAGTGGATTGGTAGAAATTTGGGAAGGCTTTGTAGAAATTTGGTTAGGATTGGTAGAAATTTGGAGTAGATTGGTAGAAATTTGGAGTGGATTGGTAGAAATTTGGAGAAGATTAATAGAAATTTGGATAAGATTGGTAGAAATTTGGAGTGGACTGGTAGAAATTGGTAGAAAGTAGGATTAGATTGGTAGAAATTTGGATAGGATTGGTAGAAATTTGGATAAGATTGGTAGAAATTTGGAGTGGATTGGTAGAAATTTGGAGAGGATTGCTAGAAATTTGGAGTGGATTGGTAGAAAGTAGGATTAGATTGGTAGAAATTTGGAGTGGATTGGTATAAATTTGGGTGGGCTTTGTAGAAATTTGGTTAGGATTGGTAGAAATTTGGTAAGGCTTTGTAGAAATTTGGTTAAGATTAGTAGAAATTTGGAGTGGATTGGTAGAAATTTGGAGAGGATTGGTAGAAATTTGGAGTGGATTGTTAGGAAGTAGGATAAGATTGGTAGAAATTGGGAGTGGATTGGTAAAAAGTAGGATTTCTTGAAAATAGGATGAAATTCGTAGAAAGTAGGATTAGATTGGTAGAAATTTGGAGTGGATTGGTAGAAATTTGGAGTAGATTGGTAGAAATTTGGAGTGGATTGGTACAAATTTGGATAGAATTAGTAGAAATTTGGATAGGATTGATAGAAATTTGGATAGGATTGGAAGAAATTTGGAGTAGATTGGTAGAAAGTAGGATTATTTGAAAGTAGGATTATATTGGTAGAAAGTAGGATTAGATTGGTAGAAATTTGGATAGGATTGGTAGAAATTTGGATAAGATAGGTAGAAATTTGGAGAGGATTGGTAGAAATTTGGAGTGGATTGGTAGAAAGTAGGATTCGATTGGTAGAAATTTGGATAGAATTGGTAGAAATTTGGAGTGGATTGGTAGAAATTTGGAGAGGATTGGTAGAAATTTGGATAAGATTGGTAGAAATTTGGATAAGATTGGTAGAAATTTGGAGTGGATTGGTAGAAATTGGTAGAAATTTGGATAGAATTGGTAGAAATTTGGATAGGATTGGTAGAAATTTGGATAGGATTGGTAGAAATTTGGAGTAGATTGGTAGAAATTTGGTTAGGATTGGTAGAAATTTGGAGTGGATTGGTAGAAATTTGGAGAGGATTGGTAGAAATTTGGAGTGGATTGTTAGGAAGTAGGATAAGATTGGTAGAAATTGGGAGTGGATTGGTAAAAAGTAGGATTATTTGAAAATAGGATGAAATTCGTAGAAAGTAGGATTAGATTGGTAGAAATTTGGAGTGGATTGGTAGAAATTTGGAGTAGATTGGTAGAAATTTGGAGTGGATTGGTAAAAATTTGGATAGAATTATTAGAAATTTGGATAGGATTGATAGAAATTTGGATAGGATTGGAAGAAATTTGGAGTAGATTGGTAGAAAGTAGGATTATTTGAAAGTAGGATTATATTGGTAGAAAGTAGGATTAGATTGGTAGAAATTTGGATAGGATTGGTAGAAATTTGGATAAGATAGGTAGAAATTTGGAGAGGATTGGTAGAAATTTGGAGTGGATTGGTAGAAAGTAGGATTAGATTGGTAGAAATTTGGAGTGAATTGGTAGAAATTTGGGTAGGCTTTGTAGAAATTTGGTTAGGATTGGTAGAAATTTGGAGTGAATTGGTAGAAATTTGGAGAGGATTGGTAGAAATTTGGGTAGGTTTTGTAGAAATTTGGATAAAATCGGTAGAAATTTGGAGTGGATTGGAAGAAATTTGGAGTGGATTGGTTAAAATTTGGAGAGGATTGGTAGAAATTTGGAGTAGATTGGAAGAAATTTGGAGTAGATTGGTAGAAAGTAGGATTATTTGAAAGTAGGATTATATTGGTAGAAAGTAGGATTAGATTGGTAGAAATTTGGATAGGATTGGTAGAAATTTGGATAAGATTGGTAGAAATTTGGAGTGGATTGGTAGAAATTTGGAGTGGATTGGTTGAAATTTGGAGAGGATTGGTAGAAATTTGGAGTGGATTGGTAGAAAGTAGGATTCGATTGGTAGAAATTTGGATAGGATTGGTAGAAATTTGGAGTGGATTGGTAGAAATTTGGAGAGGATTGGTAGAAATTTGGATAAGATTGGTAGAAATTTGGATAAGATTGGTAGAAATTTGGAGTGGATTGGTAGAAATTGGTAGAAATTTGGATAGAATTGGTAGAAATTTGGATAGGATTGGTAGAAATTTGGATAGGATTGGTAGAAATTTGGAGTAGATTGGTAGAAATTTGGTTAGGATTGGTAGAAATTTGGAGTGGATTGGTAGAAATTTGGAGTGGATTGGTAGAAATTTGGTTAGGATTGGTAGAAATTTGGAGTAGATTGGTAGAAAGTAGGATTATATTGGTAGAAAGTAGGATTAGATTGGATTGGTAGAAATTTGGAGTGGATTGGTAGAAATTTGGAGTAGATTGGTAGAAAGTAGGATTATATTGGTAGAAAGTAGGATTAGATTGGTAGAAATTTGGATAGGATTGATAGAAATTTGGTGTGGATTGGTAGAAAGTAGGATTAGATTGGTAGAAATTTGGAGTGGATTGGTATAAATTTGGGTAGGCTTTGTAGAAATTTGGTTAGGATTGGTAGAAATTTGGAGTGGATTGGTAGAAATTTAGAGAGGATTGGTAGAAATTTGGAAAGGCTTTGTAGAAATTTGGTTAAGATTAGTAGAAATTTGGAGTGGATTGGTAGAAATTTGGAGAGGATTGGTAGAAATTTGGAGTGGATTGGTAGGAAGTAGGATAAGATTGGTAGAAATTTGGAGTGGATTGGTAAAAAGTAGGATTTTTTGAAAATAGGATGAAATTGGTAGAAAGTAGGATTAGATTGGTAGAAATTTGGAGTGGATTGGTAGAAATTTGGAGTAGATTGGTAGAAATTTGGAGTGGATTGGTAAAAATTTGGATAGAATTAGTAGAAATTTGGATAGGATTGATAGAAATTTGGATAGGATTGGAAGAAATTTGGAGTAGATTGGTAGAAAGTAGGATTATTTGAAAGTAGGATTATATTGGTAGAAAGTAGGATTAGATTGGTAGAAATTTGGATAGGATTGGTAGAAATTTGGATAAGATTGGTAGAAATTTGGAGTGGATTAGTAGAAATTTGGAGAGGATTGGTAGAAATTTGGAGTGGATTGGTAGAAAGTAGGATTAGATTGGTAGAAATTTGGAGTGAATTGGTAGAAATTTGGGTAGGCTTTGTAGAAATTTGGTTTGGATTGGTAGAAAGTAGGATAAGATTGGTAGAAATTTGGAGTGGATTGGTAGGAAGTAGGATTTTTCAAAAGTAGGATTATATTGGTAGAAAGTAGGATTAGTAGATAGATTGGTAGAAATTTGGATAGGATTGGTAGGAAGTAGGATTAGATTGGTAGAAATTTGGAGTGGATTGGTAGAAATTTGGGAAGGCTTTGTAGAAATTTGGTTAGGATTGGTAGAAATTTGGAGTGGATTGGTAGAAATTTGGAGTGGATTGGTAGAAATTTGGAGAGGATTAATAGAAATTTGGATAAGATTGGTAGAAATTTGGAGTGGACTGGTAGAAATTGGTAGAAAGTAGGATTAGATTGGTAGAAATTTGGATAGGATTGGTAGAAATTTGGATAAGATTGGTAGAAATTTGGAGTGGATTGGTAGAAATTTGGAGTGGATTGGTTGAAATTTGGAGAGGATTGGTAGAAATTTGGAGTGGATTGGTAGAAATTTGGAGAGGATTGGTAGAAATTTGGATAAGATTGGTAGAAATTTGGATAAGATTGGTAGAAATTTGGAGTGGATTGGTAGAAATTGGTAGAAATTTGGATAGAATTGGTAGAAATTTGGATAGGATTGGTAGAAATTTGGATAGGATTGGTAGAAATTTGGAGTAGATTGGTAGAAATTTGGTTAGGATTGGTAGAAATTTGGAGTGGATTGGTAGAAATTTGGAGTGGATTGGTAGAAATTTGGTTAGGATTGGTAGAAATTTGGAGTAGATTGGTAGAAAGTAGGATTATATTGGTAGAAAGTAGGATTAGATTGGTAGAAATTTGGATAGGATTGATAGAAATTTGGATAAGATTGGTAGAAATTTGGAGTGGATTGGTAGAAATTTGGAGAGGAGTGGTAGAAATTTGGTGTGGATTGGTAGAAAGTAGGATTAGATTGGTAGAAATTTGGAGTGGATTGGTATAAATTTGGGTAGGCTTTGTAGAAATTTAGTTAGGATTGGTAGAAATTTGGAGTGGATTGGTAAAAATTTAGAGAGGATTGGTAGAAATTTGGAAAGGCTTTGTAGAAATTTGGTTAAGATTAGTAGAAATTTGGAGTGGATTGGTAGAAATTTGGAGAGGATTGGTAGAAATTTGGAGTGGATTGGTAGGAAGTAGGATAAGATTGGTAGAAATTTGGAGTGGATTGGTAAAAAGTAGGATTTTTTGAAAAAAGGATGAAATTGGTAGAAAGTAGGATTAGATTGGTAGAAATTTGGAGTGGATTGGTAGAAATTTGGAGTAGATTGGTAGAAATTTGGAGTGGATTGGTAAAAATTTGGATAGAATTAGTAGAAATTTGGATAGGATTGATAGAAATTTGGATAGGATTGGAAGAAATTTGGAGTAGATTGGTAGAAAGTAGGATTATTTGAAAGTAGGATTATATTGGTAGAAAGTAGGATTAGATTGGTAGAAATTTGGATAGGATTGGTAGAAATTTGGATAAGATTGGTAGAAATTTGGAGTGGATTAGTAGAAATTTGGAGAGGATTGGTAGAAATTTGGAGTGGATTGGTAGAAAGTAGGATTAGATTGGTAGAAATTTGGAGTGAATTGGTAGAAATTTGGGTAGGCTTTGTAGAAATTTGGTTTGGATTGGTAGAAAGTAGGTTAAGATTGGTAGAAATTTGGAGTGGATTGGTAGGAAGTAGGATTTTTCAAAAGTAGGATTATATTGGTAGAAAGTAGGATTAGTAGATAGATTGGTAGAAATTTGGATAGGATTGGTAGGAAGTAGGATTAGATTGGTAGAAATTTGGAGTGAATTGGTAGAAATTTGGGTAGGCTTTGTAGAAATTTGGTTTGGATTGGTAGAAAGTAGGATAAGATTGGTAGAAATTTGGAGTGGATTGGTAGGAAGTAGGATTTTTCAAAAGTAGGATTATATTGGTAGAAAGTAGGATTAGTAGATAGATTGGTAGAAATTTTGATAGGATTGGTAGAAATTTGGATAAGATTGGTAGAAATTTGGAGTGGATTGGTAGAAATTTGGAGAGGATTGCTAGAAATTTGGAGTGGATTGGTAGAAAGTAGGATTAGATTGGTAGAAATTTGGAGTGGATTGGTATAAATTTGGGTGGGCTTTGTAGAAATTTGGTTAGGATTGGTAGAAATTTGGAGTGGATTGGTAGAAATTTGGAGAGGATTGGTAGAAATTTGGTAAGGCTTTGTAGAAATTTGGTTAAGATTAGTAGAAATTTGGAGTGGATTGGTAGAAATTTGGAGAGGATTGGTAGAAATTTGGAGTGGATTGTTAGGAAGTAGGATTTTTTGAAAATAGGATGAAATTCGTAGAAAGTAGGATTAGATTGGTAGAAATTTGGAGTGGATTGGTAGAAATTTGGAGTAGATTGGTAGAAATTTGGAGTGGATTGGTAAAAATTTGGATAGAATTAGTAGAAATTTGGATAGGATTGATAGAAATTTGGATAGGATTGGAAGTAATTTGGAGTAGATTGGTAGAAAGTAGGATTATTTGAAAGTAGGATTATATTGGTAGAAAGTAGGATTAGATTGGTAGAAATTTGGATAGGATTGGTAGAAATTTGGATAAGATTGGTAGAAATTTGGAGTGGATTGGTAGAAATTTGGAGTGGATTGGTTGAAATTTGGAGAGGATTGGTAGAAATTTGGAGAGGATTGGTAGAAATTTGGGTAGGCTTTCTAGAAATTTGGTTAAGGTTGGTAGAAATTTGGAGTGGATTGGTAGAAATTTGGATAAGATAGGTAGAAATTTGGAGTGGATTGGTAGAAATTTGGAGAGGATTGGTAGAAATTTGGAGTGGATTGGTAGAAAGTAGGATTAGATTGGTAGAAATTTGGAGTGAATTGGTAGAAATTTGGGTAGGCTTTGTAGAAATTTGGTTAGGATTGGTAGAAATTTGGGTAGGTTTTGTAGAAATTTGGATAAAATCGGTAGAAATTTGGAGTGGATTGGAAGAAATTTGGAGTGGATTGGTTGAAATTTGGAGAGGATTGGTAGAAATTTGGAGTAGATTGGAAGAAATTTGGAGTAGATTGGTAGAAAGTAGGATTATTTGAAAGTAGGATTATATTGGTAGAAAGTAGGATTAGATTGGTAGAAATTTGGATAGGATTGGTAGAAATTTGGATAAGATTGGTAGAAATTTGGAGTGGATTGGTAGAAATTTGGAGTGGATTGGTTGAAATTTGGAGAGGATTGGTAGAAATTTGGAGAGGATTGGTAGAAATTTGGGTAGGCTTTCTAGAAATTTGGTTAAGGTTGGTAGAAATTTGGAGTGGATTGGTAGAAATTTGGAGAGGATTGGTAGAAATTTGGAGTGGATTGGTAGAAATTTGGGTAGGCTTTGTAGAAATTTGGATTAGATTGGTAGAAATTTGGAGTGGATTGGTAGAAAATTGGAGTGGATTGGTAGAAATTTGGAGAGGATTGGTAGAAATTTGGAGTGGATTGTTAGAAATTTGGGTAGGCTTTGTAGAAATTTGGATTAGATTGGTAGAAATTTGGAGTGGATTGGTAGAAAATTGGAGTGGATTGGTAGAAATTTGGAGAGGATTGGTAGAAATTTGGAGTGGATTGGTAGAAATTGGGTTAGGATTGGTAAAAAATTGGAGTGGATTGGTAGAAAGTAGGATTTTTTGAAAGTAGGATTATATTGGTAGAAAGTAGGATTAATTTGGTAGAAATTTGGAGTGGATTGGTAGAAATTTGGAGTAGATTGGTAGAAATTTGGAGTGGATTGGTAAAAATTTGGATAGAATTAGTAGAAATTTGGATAGGATTGATAGAAATTTGGATAGGATTGGAAGAAATTTGGAGTAGATTGGTAGAAAGTAGGATTATTTGAAAGTAGGATTATATTGGTAGAAAGTAGGATTAGATTGGTAGAAATTTGGATAGGATTGGTAGAAATTTGGATAAGATTGGTAGAAATTTGGAGTGGATTAGTAGAAATTTGGAGAGGATTGGTAGAAATTTGGAGTGGATTGGTAGAAAGTAGGATTAGATTGGTAGAAATTTGGAGTGAATTGGTAGAAATTTGGGTAGGCTT
The DNA here is from genome assembly GCA_945859715.1 of Apamea sordens. Classification (NCBI taxonomy): domain Eukaryota; kingdom Metazoa; phylum Arthropoda; class Insecta; order Lepidoptera; family Noctuidae; genus Apamea; species Apamea sordens. Next base: position 21,133,745 of record OX243997.1, read on the forward strand.
TGTAGAAATTTGGTTTGGATTGGTAGAAAGTAGGATAAGATTGGTAGAAATTTGGAGTGGATTGGTAGGAAGTAGGATTTTTCAAAAGTAGGATTATATTGGTAGAAAGTAGGATTAGTAGAGGATTAGATTGGTAGAAATTTGGAGTGAATTGGTAGAAATTTGGGTAGGCTTTGTAGAAATTTGGTTTGGATTGGTAGAAAGTAGGATAAGATTGGTAGAAATTTGGAGTGGATTGGTAGGAAGTAGGATTTTTCAAAAGTAGGATTATATTGGTAGAAAGTAGGATTAGTAGATAGATTGGTAGAAATTTGGATAGGATTGGTAGGAAGTAGGATTAGATTGGTAGAAATTTGGAGTGGATTGGTAGAAATTTGGGAAGGCTTTGTAGAAATTTGGTTAGGATTGGTAGAAATTTGGAGTAGATTGGTAGAAATTTGGAGTGGATTGGTAGAAATTTGGAGAAGATTAATAGAAATTTGGATAAGATTGGTAGAAATTTGGAGTGGACTGGTAGAAATTGGTAGAAAGTAGGATTAGATTGGTAGAAATTTGGATAGGATTGGTAGAAATTTGGATAAGATTGGTAGAAATTTGGAGTGGATTGGTAGAAATTTGGAGAGGATTGCTAGAAATTTGGAGTGGATTGGTAGAAAGTAGGATTAGATTGGTAGAAATTTGGAGTGGATTGGTATAAATTTGGGTGGGCTTTGTAGAAATTTGGTTAGGATTGGTAGAAATTTGGAGTGGATTGGTAGAAATTTTGAGAGGATTGGTAGAAATTTGGTAAGGCTTTGTAGAAATTTGGTTAAGATTAGTAGAAATTTGGAGTGGATTGGTAGAAATTTGGAGAGGATTGGTAGAAATTTGGAGTGGATTGTTAGGAAGTAGGATTTTTTGAAAATAGGATGAAATTCGTAGAAAGTAGGATTAGATTGGTGGAAATTTGGAGTGGATTGGTAGAAATTTGGAGTAGATTGGTAGAAATTTGGAGTGGATTGGTAAAAATTTGGATAGAATTAGTAGAAATTTGGATAGGATTGATAGAAATTTGGATAGGATTGGAAGTAATTTGGAGTAGATTGGTAGAAAGTAGGATTATTTGAAAGTAGGATTATATTGGTAGAAAGTAGGATTAGATTGGTAGAAATTTGGATAGGATTGGTAGAAATTTGGATAAGATTCGTAGAAATTTGGAGTGGATTGGAAGAAATTTGGAGTGGATTGGTTGAAATTTGGAGAGGATTGGTAGAAATTTGGAGAGGATTGGTAGAAATTTGGGTAGGCTTTCTAGAAATTTGGTTAAGGTTGGTAGAAATTTGGAGTGGATTGGTAGAAAGTAGGATTAGATTGGTAGAAATTTGGAGTGAATTGGTAGAAATTTGGGTAGGCTTTGTAGAAATTTGGTTAGGATTGGTAGAAATTTGGGTAGGTTTTGTAGAAATTTGGATAAAATCGGTAGAAATTTGGAGTGGATTGGAAGAAATTTGGAGTGGATTGGTTGAAATTTGGAGAGGATTGGTAGAAATTTGGAGTAGATTGGAAGAAATTTGGAGTAGATTGGTAGAAAGTAGGATTATTTGAAAGTAGGATTATATTGGTAGAAAGTAGGATTAGATTGGTAGAAATTTGGATAGGATTGGTAGAAATTTGGATAAGATTGGTAGAAATTTGGAGTGGATTGGTAGAAATTTGGAGTGGATTGGTTGAAATTTGGAGAGGATTGGTAGAAATTTGGAGAGGATTGGTAGAAATTTGGGTAGGCTTTCTAGAAATTTGGTTAAGGTTGGTAGAAATTTGGAGTGGATTGGTAGAAATTTGGAGAGGATTGGTAGAAATTTGGAGTGGATTGGTAGAAATTTGGGTAGGCTTTGTAGAAATTTGGATTAGATTGGTAGAAATTTGGAGTGGATTGGTAGAAAATTGGAGTGGATTGGTAGAAATTTGGAGAGGATTGGTAGAAATTTGGAGTGGATTGGTAGAAATTTGGGTAGGCTTTGTAGAAATTTGGATAAGATTGGTAGAAATTTGGAGTGGATTGGTAGAAAATTGGAGTGGATTGGTAGAAATTTGGAGAGGATTGGTAGAAATTTGGAGTGGATTGGTAGAAATTGGGTTAGGATTGGTAAAAAATTGGAGTGGATTGGTAGAAAGTAGGATTTTTTGAAAGTAGGATTATATTGGTAGAAAGTAGGATTAATTTGGTAGAAATTTGGAGTGGATTGATAGAAATTTGGAGTGGATTGGTAGAAATTTGGATAGGATTGGTAGAAATTTGGAGTGGATTGGTAGAAAGTATGATTTTTTGAAAGTAGGATTATATTGGTAGAAAGAAGGATTAGTAGAAATAGATTAGTAGAAATAGATTAGTAGATAGACTGGTAGAAATTTGGATAGGATTGGTAGAAATTTGGAGTGGATTGGTTGAAATTTGGAGAGGATTGGTAGAAATTTGGAGTGGATTGGAAGAAATTTGGAGTAGATTGGTAGAAAGTAGGATTATTTGAAAGTAGGATTATATTGGTAGAAAGTAGGATTAGATTGGTAGAAATTTGGATAGGATTGGTAGAAATTTGGATAAGATTGGTAGAAATTTGGAGAGGATTGGTAGAAATTTGGAGTGGATTGGTAGAAATTTGGAGTAGATTGGTAGAAATTTGGAGTGGATTGGTAAAAATTTGGATAGAATTAGTAGAAATTTGGATAGGATTGATAGAAATTTGGATAGGATTGGAAGAAATTTGGAGTAGATTGGTAGAAAGTAGGATTATTTGAAAGTAGGATTATATTGGTAGAAAGTAGGATTAGATTGGTAGAAATTTGGATAGGATTGGTAGAAATTTGGATAAGATAGGTAGAAATTTGGAGTGGATTGGTAGAAATTTGGAGAGGATTGGTAGAAATTTGGAGTGGATTGGTAGAAAGTAGGATTAGATTGGTAGGAATTTGGAGTGAATTGGTAGAAATTTGGGTAGGCTTTATAGAAATTTGGTTAGGATTGGTAGAAATTTGGAGTGAATTGGTAGAAATTTGGAGAGGATTGGTAGAAATTTGGGTAGGTTTTGTAGAAATTTGGATAAAATCGGTAGAAATTTGGAGTGGATTGGAAGAAATTTGGAGTGGATTGGTTGAAATTTGGAGAGGATTGGTAGAAATTTGGAGTAGATTGGAAGAAATTTGGAGTAGATTGGTAGAAAGTAGGATTATTTGAAAGTAGGATTATATTGGTAGAAAGTAGGATTAGATTGGTAGAAATTTGGATAGGATTGGTAGAAATTTGGATAAGATTGGTAGAAATTTGGAGTGGATTGGTAGAAATTTGGAGTGGATTGGTTGAAATTTGGAGAGGATTGGTAGAAATTTGGAGAGGATTGGTAGAAATTTGGGTAGGCTTTCTAGAAATTTGGTTAAGGTTGGTAGAAATTTGGAGTGGATTGGTAGAAATTTGGATAAGATAGGTAGAAATTTGGAGTGGATTGGTAGAAATTTCGAGAGGATTGGTAGAAATTTGGAGTGGATTGGTAGAAAGTAGGATTAGATTGGTAGAAATTTGGAGTGAATTGGTAGAAATTTGGGTAGGCTTTGTAGAAATTTGGTTAGGATTGGTAGAAATTTGGAGTGAATTGGTAGAAATTTGGAGAGGATTGGTAGAAATTTGGGTAGGTTTTGTAGAAATTTGGATAAAATCGGTAGAAATTTGGAGTGGATTGGAAGAAATTTGGAGTGGATTGGTTGAAATTTGGAGAGGATTGGTAGAAATTTGGAGTAGATTGGAAGAAATTTGGAGTAGATTGGTAGAAAGTAGGATTATTTGAAAGTAGGATTATATTGGTAGAAAGTAGGATTAGATTGGTAGAAATTTGGATAGGATTGGTAGAAATTTGGATAAGATTGGTAGAAATTTGGAGTGGATTGGTAGAAATTTGGAGTGGATTGGTTGAAATTTGGAGAGGATTGGTAGAAATTTGGAGAGGATTGGTAGAAATTTGGGTAGGCTTTCTAGAAATTTGGTTAAGGTTGGTAGAAATTTGGAGTGGATTGGTAGAAATTTGGAGAGGATTGGTAGAAATTTGGAGTGGATTGGTAGAAATTTGGGTAGGCTTTGTAGAAATTTGGATTAGATTGGTAGAAATTTGGAGTGGATTGGTAGAAATTTGGAGAGGATTGGTAGAAATTTGGTAAGGCTTTGTAGAAATTTGGTTAAGATTAGTAGAAATTTGGAGTGGATTGGTAGAAATTTGGAGAGGATTGGTAGAAATTTGGAGTGGATTGTTAGGAAGTAGGATTTTTTTAAAATAGGATGAAATTCGTAGAAAGTAGGATTAGATTGGTAGAAATTTGGAGTGGATTGGTAGAAATTTGGAGTAGATTGGTAGAAATTTGGAGTGGATTGGTAAAAATTTGGATAGAATTAGTAGAAATTTGGATAGGATTGATAGAAATTTGGATAGGATTGGAAGTAATTTGGAGTAGATTGGTAGAAAGTAGGATTATTTGAAAGTAGGATTATATTGGTAGAAAGTAGGATTAGATTGGTAGAAATTTGGATAGGATTGGTAGAAATTTGGATAAGATTGGTAGAAATTTGGAGTGGATTGGTAGAAATTTGGAGTGGATTGGTTGAAATTTGGAGAGGATTGGTAGAAATTTGGAGAGGATTGGTAGAAATTTGGGTAGGCTTTCTAGAAATTTGGTTAAGGTTGGTAGAAATTTGGAGTGGATTGGTAGAAATTTGGATAAGATAGGTAGAAATTTGGAGTGGATTGGTAGAAATTTGGAGAGGATTGGTAGAAATTTGGAGTGGATTGGTAGAAAGTAGGATTAGATTGGTAGAAATTTGGAGTGAATTGGTAGAAATTTGGGTAGGCTTTGTAGAAATTTGGATTAGATTGGTAGAAATTTGGAGTGGATTGTTAGGAAGTAGGATTTTTTGAAAATAGGATGAAATTCGTAGAAAGTAGGATTAGATTGGTAGAAATTTGGAGTGGATTGGTAGAAATTTGGAGTAGATTGGTAGAAATTTGGAGTGGATTGGTAAAAATTTGGATAGAATTAGTAGAAATTTGGATAGGATTGATAGAAATTTGGATAGGATTGGAAGTAATTTGGAGTAGATTGGTAGAAAGTAGGATTATTTGAAAGTAGGATTATATTGGTAGAAAGTAGGATTAGATTGGTAGAAATTTGGATAGGATTGGTAGAAATTTGGATAAGATTCGTAGAAATTTGGAGTGGATTGGTAGAAATTTGGAGTGGATTGGTTGAAATTTGGAGAGGATTGGTAGAAATTTGGAGAGGATTGGTAGAAATTTGGGTAGGCTTTCTAGAAATTTGGTTAAGGTTGGTAGAAATTTGGAGTGGATTGGTAGAAAGTAGGATTAGATTGGTAGAAATTTGGAGTGAATTGGTAGAAATTTGGGTAGGCTTTGTAGAAATTTGGTTAGGATTGGTAGAAATTTGGGTAGGTTTTGTAGAAATTTGGATAAAATCGGTAGAAATTTGGAGTGGATTGGAAGAAATTTGGAGTGGATTGGTTGAAATTTGGAGAGGATTGGTAGAAATTTGGAGTAGATTGGAAGAAATTTGGAGTAGATTGGTAGAAAGTAGGATTATGTGAAAGTAGGATTATATTGGTAGAAAGTAGGATTAGATTGGTAGAAATTTGGATAGGATTGGTAGAAATTTGGATAAGATTGGTAGAAATTTGGAGTGGATTGGTAGAAATTTGGAGTGGATTGGTTGAAATTTGGAGAGGATTGGTAGAAATTTGGAGAGGATTGGTAGAAATTTGGGTAGGCTTTCTAGAAATTTGGTTAAGGTTGGTAGAAATTTGGAGTGGATTGGTAGAAATTTGGAGAGGATTGGTAGAAATTTGGAGTGGATTGGTAGAAATTTGGGTAGGCTTTGTAGAAATTTGGATTAGATTGGTAGAAATTTGGAGTGGATTGGTAGAAAATTGGAGTGGATTGGTAGAAATTTGGAGAGGATTGGTAGAAATTTGGAGTGGATTGGTAGAAATTTGGGTAGGCTTTGTAGAAATTTGGATAAGATTGGTAGAAATTTGGAGTGGATTGGTAGAAAATTGGAGTGGATTGGTAGAAATTTGGAGAGGATTGGTAGAAATTTGGAGTGGATTGGTAGAAATTGGGTTAGGATTGGTAAAAAATTGGAGTGGATTGGTAGAAAGTAGGATTTTTTGAAAGTAGGATTATATTGGTAGAAAGTAGGATTAATTTGGTAGAAATTTGGAGTGGATTGATAGAAATTTGGAGTGGATTGGTAGAAATTTGGATAGGATTGGTAGAAATTTGGAGTGGATTGGTAGAAAGTATGATTTTTTGAAAGTAGGATTATATTGGTAGAAAGAAGGATTAGTAGAAATAGATTAGTAGAAATAGATTAGTAGATAGACTGGTAGAAATTTGGATAGGATTGGTAGAAATTTGGAGTGGATTGGTTGAAATTTGGAGAGGATTGGTAGAAATTAGGATTATTTGAAAGTAGGATTATATTGGTAGAAAGTAGGATTAGATTGGTAGAAATTTGGATAGGATTGGTAGAAATTTGGATAAGATTGGTAGAAATTTGGAGAGGATTGGTAGAAATTTGGAGTGGATTGGTAGAAATTTGGAGTAGATTGGTAGAAATTTGGAGTGGATTGGTAAAAATTTGGATAGAATTAGTAGAAATTTGGATAGGATTGATAGAAATTTGGATAGGATTGGTAGAAATTTGGAGTGGATTGGTTGAAATTTGGAGAGGATTGGTAGAAATTTGGAGTGGATTGGAAGAAATTTGGAGTAGATTGGTAGAAAGTAGGATTATTTGAAAGTAGGATTATATTGGTAGAAAGTAGGATTAGATTGGTAGAAATTTGGATAGGATTGGTAGAAATTTGGTAAGGCTTTGTAGATATTTGGTTAAGATTAGTAGAAATTTGGAGTGGATTGGTAGAAATTTGGAGAGGATTGGTAGAAATTTGGAGTGGATTGTTAGGAAGTAGGATTTTTTGAAAATAGGATGAAATTCGTAGAAAGTAGGATTAGATTGGTAGAAATTTGGATAGGATTGGTAGAAATTTGGATAAGATTGGTAGAAATTTGGAGTGGATTGGTAGAAATTTGGAGTGGATTGGTTGAAATTTGGAGAGGATTGGTAGAAATTTGGAGAGGATTGGTAGAAATTTGGGTAGGCTTTCTAGAAATTTGGTTAAGGTTGGTAGAAATTTGGAGTGGATTGGTAGAAATTTGGAGAGGATTGGTAGAAATTTGGAGTGGATTGGTAGAAATTTGGGTAGGCTTTGTAGAAATTTGGATTAGATTGGTAGAAATTTGGAGTGGATTGGTAGAAATTTGGAGAGGATTGGTAGAAATTTGGTAAGGCTTTGTAGAAATTTGGTTAAGATTAGTAGAAATTTGGAGTGGATTGGTAGAAATTTGGAGAGGATTGGTAGAAATTTGGAGTGGATTGTTAGGAAGTAGGATTTTTTGAAAATAGGATGAAATTCGTAGAAAGTAGGATTAGATTGGTAGAAATTTGGAGTGGATTGGTAGAAATTTGGAGTAGATTGGTAGAAATTTGGAGTGGATTGGTAAAAATTTGGATAGAATTAGTAGAAATTTGGATAGGATTGATAGAAATTTGGATAGGATTGGAAGTAATTTGGAGTAGATTGGTAGAAAGTAGGATTATTTGAAAGTAGGATTATATTGGTAGAAAGTAGGATTAGATTGGTAGAAATTTGGATAGGATTGGTAGAAATTTGGATAAGATTGGTAGAAATTTGGAGTGGATTGGTAGAAATTTGGAGTGGATTGGTTGAAATTTGGAGAGGATTGGTAGAAATTTGGAGAGGATTGGTAGAAATTTGGGTAGGCTTTCTAGAAATTTGGTTAAGGTTGGTAGAAATTTGGAGTGGATTGGTAGAAATTTGGATAAGATAGGTAGAAATTTGGAGTGGATTGGTAGAAAATTGGAGTGGATTGGTAGAAATTTGGAGAGGATTGGTAGAAATTTGGAGTGGATTGGTAGAAATTGGGTTAGGATTGGTAAAAAATTGGAGTGGATTGGTAGAAAGTAGGATTTTTTGAAAGTAGGATTATATTGGTAGAAAGTAGGATTAATTTGGTAGAAATTTGGAGTGGATTGATAGAAATTTGGAGTGGATTGGTAGAAATTTGGATAGGATTGGTAGAAATTTGGAGTGGATTGGTAGAAAGTATGATTTTTTGAAAGTAGGATTATATTGGTAGAAAGAAGGATTAGTAGAAATAGATTAGTAGAAATAGATTAGTAGATAGACTGGTAGAAATTTGGATAGGATTGGTAGAAATTTGGAGTGGATTGGTTGAAATTTGGAGAGGATTGGTAGAAATTAGGATTATTTGAAAGTAGGATTATATTGGTAGAAAGTAGGATTAGATTGGTAGAAATTTGGATAGGATTGGTAGAAATTTGGATAAGATTGGTAGAAATTTGGAGAGGATTGGTAGAAATTTGGAGTGGATTGGTAGAAAGTAGGATTATTTGAAAGTAGGATTATATTGGTAGAAAGTAGGATTAGATTGGTAGAAATTTGGATAGGATTGGTAGAAATTTGGATAAGATTGGTAGAAATTTGGAGTGGATTGGTAGAAATTTGGAGTGGATTGGTTGAAATTTGGAGAGGATTGGTAGAAATTTGGAGAGGATTGGTAGAAATTTGGGTAGGCTTTCTAGAAATTTGGTTAAGGTTGGTAGAAATTTGGAGTGGATTGGTAGAAATTTGGATAAGATAGGTAGAAATTTGGAGTGGATTGGTAGAAATTTGGAGAGGATTGGTAGAAATTTGGAGTGGATTGGTAGAAAGTAGGATTAGATTGGTAGAAATTTGGAGTGAATTGGTAGAAATTTGGGTAGGCTTTGTAGAAATTTGGATTAGATTGGTAGAAATTTGGAGTGGATTGGTAGAAAATTGGAGTGGATTGGTAGAAATTTGGAGAGGATTGGTAGAAATTTGGAGTGGATTGGTAGAAATTGGGTTAGGATTGGTAAAAAATTGGAGTGGATTGGTAGAAAGTAGGATTTTTTGAAAGTAGGATTATATTGGTAGAAAGTAGGATTCATTTGGTAGAAATTTGGAGTGGATTGATAGAAATTTGGAGTGGATTGGTAGAAATTTGGATAGGATTGGTAGAAATTTGGAGTGGATTGGTAGAAAGTATGATTTTTTGAAAGTAGGATTATATTGGTAGAAAGAAGGATTAGTAGAAATAGATTAGTAGAAATAGATTAGTAGATAGACTGGTAGAAATTTGGATAGGATTGGTAGAAATTTGGAGTGGATTGGTTGAAATTTGGAGAGGATTGGTAGAAATTAGGATTATTTGAAAGTAGGATTATATTGGTAGAAAGTAGGATTAGATTGGTAGAAATTTGGATAGGATTGGTAGAAATTTGGATAAGATTGGTAGAAATTTGGAGAGGATTGGTAGAAATTTGGAGTGGATTGGTAGAAATTTGGAGTAGATTGGTAGAAATTTGGAGTGGATTGGTAAAAATTTGGATAGAATTAGTAGAAATTTGGATAGGATTGATAGAAATTTGGATAGGATTGGTAGAAATTTGGAGTGGATTGGTTGAAATTTGGAGAGGATTGGTAGAAATTTGGAGTGGATTGGAAGAAATTTGGAGTAGATTGGTAGAAAGTAGGATTATTTGAAAGTAGGATTATATTGGTAGAAAGTAGGATTAGATTGGTAGAAATTTGGATAGGATTGGTAGAAATTTGGATAAGATAGGTAGAAATTTGGAGTGGATTGGTAGAAATTTGGAGAGGATTGGTAGAAAGTAGGATTAGATTGGTAGGAATTTGGAGTAGATTGGTAGAAAGTAGGATTATTTGAAAGTAGGATTATATTGGTAGAAAGTAGGATTAGATTGGTAGAAATTTGGATAGGATTGGTAGAAATTTGGATAAGATTGGTAGAAATTTGGAGTGGATTGGTAGAAATTTGGAGTGGATTGGTTGAAATTTGGAGAGGATTGGTAGAAATTTGGAGAGGATTGGTAGAAATTTGGGTAGGCTTTCTAGAAATTTGGTTAAGGTTGGTAGAAATTTGGAGTGGATTGGTAGAAATTTGGATAAGATAGGTAGAAATTTGGAGTGGATTGGTAGAAATTTGGAGAGGATTGGTAGAAATTTGGAGTGGATTGGTAGAAAGTAGGATTAGATTGGTAGAAATTTGGAGTGAATTGGTAGAAATTTGGGTAGGCTTTGTAGAAATTTGGTTAGGATTGGTAGAAATTTGGAGTGAATTGGTAGAAATTTGGAGAGGATTGGTAGAAATTTGGGTAGGTTTTGTAGAAATTTGGATAAAATCGGTAGAAATTTGGAGTGGATTGGAAGAAATTTGGAGTGGATTGGTTGAAATTTGGAGAGGATTGGTAGAAATTTGGAGTAGATTGGAAGAAATTTGGAGTAGATTGGTAGAAAGTAGGATTATTTGAAAGTAGGATTATATTGGTAGAAAGTAGGATTAGATTGGTAGAAATTTGGATAGGATTGGTAGAAATTTGGATAAGATTGGTAGAAATTTGGAGTGGATTGGTAGAAATTTGGAGTGGATTGGTTGAAATTTGGAGAGGATTGGTAGAAATTTGGAGAGGATTGGTAGAAATTTGGGTAGGCTTTCTAGAAATTTGGTTAAGGTTGGTAGAAATTTGGAGTGGATTGGTAGAAATTTGGAGAGGATTGGTAGAAATTTGGAGTGGATTGGTAGAAATTTGGGTAGGCTTTGTAGAAATTTGGATTAGATTGGTAGAAATTTGGAGTGGATTGGTAGAAAATTGGAGTGGATTGGTAGAAATTTGGAGAGGATTGGTAGAAATTTGGAGTGGATTGGTAGAAATTTGGGTAGGCTTTGTAGAAATTTGGATAAGATTGGTAGAAATTTGGAGTGGATTGGTAGAAAATTGGAGTGGATTGGTAGAAATTTGGAGAGGATTGGTAGAAATTTGGAGTGGATTGGTAGAAATTGGGTTAGGATTGGTAAAAAATTGGAGTGGATTGGTAGAAAGTAGGATTTTTTGAAAGTAGGATTATATTGGTAGAAAGTAGGATTAATTTGGTAGAAATTTGGAGTGGATTGATAGAAATTTGGAGTGGATTGGTAGAAATTTGGATAGGATTGGTAGAAATTTGGAGTGGATTGGTAGAAAGTATGATTTTTTGAAAGTAGGATTATATTGGTAGAAAGAAGGATTAGTAGAAATAGATTAGTAGAAATAGATTAGTAGATAGACTGGTAGAAATTTGGATAGGATTGGTAGAAATTTGGAGTGGATTGGTTGAAATTTGGAGAGGATTGGTAGAAATTTGGAGTGGATTGGAAGAAATTTGGAGTAGATTGGTAGAAAGTAGGATTATTTGAAAGTAGGATTATATTGGTAGAAAGTAGGATTAGATTGGTAGAAATTTGGATAGGATTGGTAGAAATTTGGATAAGATTGGTAGAAATTTGGAGAGGATTGGTAGAAATTTGGAGTGGATTGGTAGAAATTTGGAGTAGATTGGTAGAAATTTGGAGTGGATTGGTAAAAATTTGGATAGAATTAGTAGAAATTTGGATAGGATTGATAGAAATTTGGATAGGATTGGAAGAAATTTGGAGTAGATTGGTAGAAAGTAGGATTATTTGAAAGTAGGATTATATTGGTAGAAAGTAGGATTAGATTGGTAGAAATTTGGATAGGATTGGTAGAAATTTGGATAAGATAGGTAGAAATTTGGAGTGGATTGGTAGAAATTTGGAGAGGATTGGTAGAAATTTGGAGTGGATTGGTAGAAAGTAGGATTAGATTGGTAGGAATTTGGAGTGAATTGGTAGAAATTTGGGTAGGCTTTATAGAAATTTGGTTAGGATTGGTAGAAATTTGGAGTGAATTGGTAGAAATTTGGAGAGGATTGGTAGAAATTTGGGTAGGTTTTGTAGAAATTTGGATAAAATCGGTAGAAATTTGGAGTGGATTGGAAGAAATTTGGAGTGGATTGGTTGAAATTTGGAGAGGATTGGTAGAAATTTGGAGTAGATTGGAAGAAATTTGGAGTAGATTGGTAGAAAGTAGGATTATTTGAAAGTAGGATTATATTGGTAGAAAGTAGGATTAGATTGGTAGAAATTTGGATAGGATTGGTAGAAATTTGGATAAGATTGGTAGAAATTTGGAGTGGATTGGTAGAAATTTGGAGTGGATTGGTTGAAATTTGGAGAGGATTGGTAGAAATTTGGAGAGGATTGGTTGAAATTTGGGTAGGCTTTCTAGAAATTTGGTTAAGGTTGGTAGAAATTTGGAGTGGATTGGTAGAAATTTGGATAAGATAGGTAGAAATTTGGAGTGGATTGGTAGAAATTTCGAGAGGATTGGTAGAAATTTGGAGTGGATTGGTAGAAAGTAGGATTAGATTGGTAGAAATTTGGAGTGAATTGGTAGAAATTTGGGTAGGCTTTGTAGAAATTTGGTTAGGATTGGTAGAAATTTGGAGTGAATTGGTAGAAATTTGGAGAGGATTGGTAGAAATTTGGGTAGGTTTTGTAGAAATTTGGATAAAATCGGTAGAAATTTGGAGTGGATTGGAAGAAATTTGGAGTGGATTGGTTGAAATTTGGAGAGGATTGGTAGAAATTTGGAGTAGATTGGAAGAAATTTGGAGTAGATTGGTAGAAAGTAGGATTATTTGAAAGTAGGATTATATTGGTAGAAAGTAGGATTAGATTGGTAGAAATTTGGATAGGATTGGTAGAAATTTGGATAAGATTGGTAGAAATTTGGAGTGGATTGGTAGAAATTTGGAGTGGATTGGTTGAAATTTGGAGAGGATTGGTAGAAATTTGGAGAGGATTGGTAGAAATTTGGGTAGGCTTTCTAGAAATTTGGTTAAGGTTGGTAGAAATTTGGAGTGGATTGGTAGAAATTTGGAGAGGATTGGTAGAAATTTGGAGTGGATTGGTAGAAATTTGGGTAGGCTTTGTAGAAATTTGGATTAGATTGGTAGAAATTTGGAGTGGATTGGTAGAAATTTGGAGAGGATTGGTAGAAATTTGGTAAGGCTTTGTAGAAATTTGGTTAAGATTAGTAGAAATTTGGAGTGGATTGGTAGAAATTTGGAGAGGATTGGTAGAAATTTGGAGTGGATTGTTAGGAAGTAGGATTTTTTTAAAATAGGATGAAATTCGTAGAAAGTAGGATTAGATTGGTAGAAATTTGGAGTGGATTGGTAGAAATTTGGAGTAGATTGGTAGAAATTTGGAGTGGATTGGTAAAAATTTGGATAGAATTAGTAGAAATTTGGATAGGATTGATAGAAATTTGGATAGGATTGGAAGTAATTTGGAGTAGATTGGTAGAAAGTAGGATTATTTGAAAGTAGGATTATATTGGTAGAAAGTAGGATTAGATTGGTAGAAATTTGGATAGGATTGGTAGAAATTTGGATAAGATTGGTAGAAATTTGGAGTGGATTGGTAGAAATTTGGAGTGGATTGGTTGAAATTTGGAGAGGATTGGTAGAAATTTGGAGAGGATTGGTAGAAATTTGGGTAGGCTTTCTAGAAATTTGGTTAAGGTTGGTAGAAATTTGGAGTGGATTGGTAGAAATTTGGATAAGATAGGTAGAAATTTGGAGTGGATTGGTAGAAATTTGGAGAGGATTGGTAGAAATTTGGAGTGGATTGGTAGAAAGTAGGATTAGATTGGTAGAAATTTGGAGTGAATTGGTAGAAATTTGGGTAGGCTTTGTAGAAATTTGGATTAGATTGGTAGAAATTTGGAGTGGATTGTTAGGAAGTAGGATTTTTTGAAAATAGGATGAAATTCGTAGAAAGTAGGATTAGATTGGTAGAAATTTGGAGTGGATTGGTAGAAATTTGGAGTAGATTGGTAGAAATTTGGAGTGGATTGGTAAAAATTTGGATAGAATTAGTAGAAATTTGGATAGGATTGATAGAAATTTGGATAGGATTGGAAGTAATTTGGAGTAGATTGGTAGAAAGTAGGATTATTTGAAAGTAGGATTATATTGGTAGAAAGTAGGATTAGATTGGTAGAAATTTGGATAGGATTGGTAGAAATTTGGATAAGATTCGTAGAAATTTGGAGTGGATTGGTAGAAATTTGGAGTGGATTGGTTGAAATTTGGAGAGGATTGGTAGAAATTTGGAGAGGATTGGTAGAAATTTGGGTAGGCTTTCTAGAAATTTGGTTAAGGTTGGTAGAAATTTGGAGTGGATTGGTAGAAAGTAGGATTAGATTGGTAGAAATTTGGAGTGAATTGGTAGAAATTTGGGTAGGCTTTGTAGAAATTTGGTTAGGATTGGTAGAAATTTGGGTAGGTTTTGTAGAAATTTGGATAAAATCGGTAGAAATTTGGAGTGGATTGGAAGAAATTTGGAGTGGATTGGTTGAAATTTGGAGAGGATTGGTAGAAATTTGGAGTAGATTGGAAGAAATTTGGAGTAGATTGGTAGAAAGTAGGATTATGTGAAAGTAGGATTATATTGGTAGAAAGTAGGATTAGATTGGTAGAAATTTGGATAGGATTGGTAGAAATTTGGATAAGATTGGTAGAAATTTGGAGTGGATTGGTAGAAATTTGGAGTGGATTGGTTGAAATTTGGAGAGGATTGGTAGAAATTTGGAGAGGATTGGTAGAAATTTGGGTAGGCTTTCTAGAAATTTGGTTAAGGTTGGTAGAAATTTGGAGTGGATTGGTAGAAATTTGGAGAGGATTGGTAGAAATTTGGAGTGGATTGGTAGAAATTTGGGTAGGCTTTGTAGAAATTTGGATTAGATTGGTAGAAATTTGGAGTGGATTGGTAGAAAATTGGAGTGGATTGGTAGAAATTTGGAGAGGATTGGTAGAAATTTGGAGTGGATTGGTAGAAATTTGGGTAGGCTTTGTAGAAATTTGGATAAGATTGGTAGAAATTTGGAGTGGATTGGTAGAAAATTGGAGTGGATTGGTAGAAATTTGGAGAGGATTGGTAGAAATTTGGAGTGGATTGGTAGAAATTGGGTTAGGATTGGTAAAAAATTGGAGTGGATTGGTAGAAAGTAGGATTTTTTGAAAGTAGGATTATATTGGTAGAAAGTAGGATTAATTTGGTAGAAATTTGGAGTGGATTGATAGAAATTTGGAGTGGATTGGTAGAAATTTGGATAGGATTGGTAGAAATTTGGAGTGGATTGGTAGAAAGTATGATTTTTTGAAAGTAGGATTATATTGGTAGAAAGAAGGATTAGTAGAAATAGATTAGTAGAAATAGATTAGTAGATAGACTGGTAGAAATTTGGATAGGATTGGTAGAAATTTGGAGTGGATTGGTTGAAATTTGGAGAGGATTGGTAGAAATTAGGATTATTTGAAAGTAGGATTATATTGGTAGAAAGTAGGATTAGATTGGTAGAAATTTGGATAGGATTGGTAGAAATTTGGATAAGATTGGTAGAAATTTGGAGAGGATTGGTAGAAATTTGGAGTGGATTGGTAGAAATTTGGAGTAGATTGGTAGAAATTTGGAGTGGATTGGTAAAAATTTGGATAGAATTAGTAGAAATTTGGATAGGATTGATAGAAATTTGGATAGGATTGGTAGAAATTTGGAGTGGATTGGTTGAAATTTGGAGAGGATTGGTAGAAATTTGGAGTGGATTGGAAGAAATTTGGAGTAGATTGGTAGAAAGTAGGATTATTTGAAAGTAGGATTATATTGGTAGAAAGTAGGATTAGATTGGTAGAAATTTGGATAGGATTGGTAGAAATTTGGTAAGGCTTTGTAGATATTTGGTTAAGATTAGTAGAAATTTGGAGTGGATTGGTAGAAATTTGGAGAGGATTGGTAGAAATTTGGAGTGGATTGTTAGGAAGTAGGATTTTTTGAAAATAGGATGAAATTCGTAGAAAGTAGGATTAGATTGGTAGAAATTTGGATAGGATTGGTAGAAATTTGGATAAGATTGGTAGAAATTTGGAGTGGATTGGTAGAAATTTGGAGTGGATTGGTTGAAATTTGGAGAGGATTGGTAGAAATTTGGAGAGGATTGGTAGAAATTTGGGTAGGCTTTCTAGAAATTTGGTTAAGGTTGGTAGAAATTTGGAGTGGATTGGTAGAAATTTGGAGAGGATTGGTAGAAATTTGGAGTGGATTGGTAGAAATTTGGGTAGGCTTTGTAGAAATTTGGATTAGATTGGTAGAAATTTGGAGTGGATTGGTAGAAATTTGGAGAGGATTGGTAGAAATTTGGTAAGGCTTTGTAGAAATTTGGTTAAGATTAGTAGAAATTTGGAGTGGATTGGTAGAAATTTGGAGAGGATTGGTAGAAATTTGGAGTGGATTGTTAGGAAGTAGGATTTTTTGAAAATAGGATGAAATTCGTAGAAAGTAGGATTAGATTGGTAGAAATTTGGAGTGGATTGGTAGAAATTTGGAGTAGATTGGTAGAAATTTGGAGTGGATTGGTAAAAATTTGGATAGAATTAGTAGAAATTTGGATAGGATTGATAGAAATTTGGATAGGATTGGAAGTAATTTGGAGTAGATTGGTAGAAAGTAGGATTATTTGAAAGTAGGATTATATTGGTAGAAAGTAGGATTAGATTGGTAGAAATTTGGATAGGATTGGTAGAAATTTGGATAAGATTGGTAGAAATTTGGAGTGGATTGGTAGAAATTTGGAGTGGATTGGTTGAAATTTGGAGAGGATTGGTAGAAATTTGGAGAGGATTGGTAGAAATTTGGGTAGGCTTTCTAGAAATTTGGTTAAGGTTGGTAGAAATTTGGAGTGGATTGGTAGAAATTTGGATAAGATAGGTAGAAATTTGGAGTGGATTGGTAGAAAATTGGAGTGGATTGGTAGAAATTTGGAGAGGATTGGTAGAAATTTGGAGTGGATTGGTAGAAATTGGGTTAGGATTGGTAAAAAATTGGAGTGGATTGGTAGAAAGTAGGATTTTTTGAAAGTAGGATTATATTGGTAGAAAGTAGGATTAATTTGGTAGAAATTTGGAGTGGATTGATAGAAATTTGGAGTGGATTGGTAGAAATTTGGATAGGATTGGTAGAAATTTGGAGTGGATTGGTAGAAAGTATGATTTTTTGAAAGTAGGATTATATTGGTAGAAAGAAGGATTAGTAGAAATAGATTAGTAGAAATAGATTAGTAGATAGACTGGTAGAAATTTGGATAGGATTGGTAGAAATTTGGAGTGGATTGGTTGAAATTTGGAGAGGATTGGTAGAAATTAGGATTATTTGAAAGTAGGATTATATTGGTAGAAAGTAGGATTAGATTGGTAGAAATTTGGATAGGATTGGTAGAAATTTGGATAAGATTGGTAGAAATTTGGAGAGGATTGGTAGAAATTTGGAGTGGATTGGTAGAAAGTAGGATTATTTGAAAGTAGGATTATATTGGTAGAAAGTAGGATTAGATTGGTAGAAATTTGGATAGGATTGGTAGAAATTTGGATAAGATTGGTAGAAATTTGGAGTGGATTGGTAGAAATTTGGAGTGGATTGGTTGAAATTTGGAGAGGATTGGTAGAAATTTGGAGAGGATTGGTAGAAATTTGGGTAGGCTTTCTAGAAATTTGGTTAAGGTTGGTAGAAATTTGGAGTGGATTGGTAGAAATTTGGATAAGATAGGTAGAAATTTGGAGTGGATTGGTAGAAATTTGGAGAGGATTGGTAGAAATTTGGAGTGGATTGGTAGAAAGTAGGATTAGATTGGTAGAAATTTGGAGTGAATTGGTAGAAATTTGGGTAGGCTTTGTAGAAATTTGGATTAGATTGGTAGAAATTTGGAGTGGATTGGTAGAAAATTGGAGTGGATTGGTAGAAATTTGGAGAGGATTGGTAGAAATTTGGAGTGGATTGGTAGAAATTGGGTTAGGATTGGTAAAAAATTGGAGTGGATTGGTAGAAAGTAGGATTTTTTGAAAGTAGGATTATATTGGTAGAAAGTAGGATTCATTTGGTAGAAATTTGGAGTGGATTGATAGAAATTTGGAGTGGATTGGTAGAAATTTGGATAGGATTGGTAGAAATTTGGAGTGGATTGGTAGAAAGTATGATTTTTTGAAAGTAGGATTATATTGGTAGAAAGAAGGATTAGTAGAAATAGATTAGTAGAAATAGATTAGTAGATAGACTGGTAGAAATTTGGATAGGATTGGTAGAAATTTGGAGTGGATTGGTTGAAATTTGGAGAGGATTGGTAGAAATTAGGATTATTTGAAAGTAGGATTATATTGGTAGAAAGTAGGATTAGATTGGTAGAAATTTGGATAGGATTGGTAGAAATTTGGATAAGATTGGTAGAAATTTGGAGAGGATTGGTAGAAATTTGGAGTGGATTGGTAGAAATTTGGAGTAGATTGGTAGAAATTTGGAGTGGATTGGTAAAAATTTGGATAGAATTAGTAGAAATTTGGATAGGATTGATAGAAATTTGGATAGGATTGGTAGAAATTTGGAGTGGATTGGTTGAAATTTGGAGAGGATTGGTAGAAATTTGGAGTGGATTGGAAGAAATTTGGAGTAGATTGGTAGAAAGTAGGATTATTTGAAAGTAGGATTATATTGGTAGAAAGTAGGATTAGATTGGTAGAAATTTGGATAGGATTGGTAGAAATTTGGATAAGATAGGTAGAAATTTGGAGTGGATTGGTAGAAATTTGGAGAGGATTGGTAGAAAGTAGGATTAGATTGGTAGGAATTTGGAGTAGATTGGTAGAAAGTAGGATTATTTGAAAGTAGGATTATATTGGTAGAAAGTAGGATTAGATTGGTAGAAATTTGGATAGGATTGGTAGAAATTTGGATAAGATTGGTAGAAATTTGGAGTGGATTGGTAGAAATTTGGAGTGGATTGGTTGAAATTTGGAGAGGATTGGTAGAAATTTGGAGAGGATTGGTAGAAATTTGGGTAGGCTTTCTAGAAATTTGGTTAAGGTTGGTAGAAATTTGGAGTGGATTGGTAGAAATTTGGATAAGATAGGTAGAAATTTGGAGTGGATTGGTAGAAATTTGGAGAGGATTGGTAGAAATTTGGAGTGGATTGGTAGAAAGTAGGATTAGATTGGTAGAAATTTGGAGTGAATTGGTAGAAATTTGGGTAGGCTTTGTAGAAATTTGGTTAGGATTGGTAGAAATTTGGAGTGAATTGGTAGAAATTTGGAGAGGATTGGTAGAAATTTGGGTAGGTTTTGTAGAAATTTGGATAAAATCGGTAGAAATTTGGAGTGGATTGGAAGAAATTTGGAGTGGATTGGTTGAAATTTGGAGAGGATTGGTAGAAATTTGGAGTAGATTGGAAGAAATTTGGAGTAGATTGGTAGAAAGTAGGATTATTTGAAAGTAGGATTATATTGGTAGAAAGTAGGATTAGATTGGTAGAAATTTGGATAGGATTGGTAGAAATTTGGATAAGATTGGTAGAAATTTGGAGTGGATTGGTAGAAATTTGGAGTGGATTGGTTGAAATTTGGAGAGGATTGGTAGAAATTTGGAGAGGATTGGTAGAAATTTGGGTAGGCTTTCTAGAAATTTGGTTAAGGTTGGTAGAAATTTGGAGTGGATTGGTAGAAATTTGGAGAGGATTGGTAGAAATTTGGAGTGGATTGGTAGAAATTTGGGTAGGCTTTGTAGAAATTTGGATTAGATTGGTAGAAATTTGGAGTGGATTGGTAGAAAATTGGAGTGGATTGGTAGAAATTTGGAGAGGATTGGTAGAAATTTGGAGTGGATTGGTAGAAATTTGGGTAGGCTTTGTAGAAATTTGGATTAGATTGGTAGAAATTTGGAGTGGATTGGTAGAAAATTGGAGTGGATTGGTAGAAATTTGGAGAGGATTGGTAGAAATTTGGAGTGGATTGGTAGAAATTGGGTTAGGATTGGTAAAAAATTGGAGTGGATTGGTAGAAAGTAGGATTTTTTGAAAGTAGGATTATATTGGTAGAAAGTAGGATTAATTTGGTAGAAATTTGGAGTGGATTGATAGAAATTTGGAGTGGATTGGTAGAAATTTGGATAGGATTGGTAGAAATTTGGAGTGGATTGGTAGAAAGTATGATTTTTTGAAAGTAGGATTATATTGGTAGAAAGAAGGATTAGTAGAAATAGATTAGTAGAAATAGATTAGTAGATAGACTGGTAGAAATTTGGATAGGATTGGTAGAAATTTGGAGTGGATTGGTTGAAATTTGGAGAGGATTGGTAGAAATTTGGAGTGGATTGGAAGAAATTTGGAGTAGATTGGTAGAAAGTAGGATTATTTGAAAGTAGGATTATATTGGTAGAAAGTAGGATTAGATTGGTAGAAATTTGGATAGGATTGGTAGAAATTTGGAGTGGATTGGTAGAAATTTGGTTAGGTTTTTTTTTTTTTTTTTTTTTTTTTTTTTTTTTTTTTTTTTTTTTTTTTTTTTTTTGTTTTGGTAGGAGTGGGAAATCCTCATGGACGCCCAGACTGCCTCACTAATGAGACAGTCTGGGCAGTGCCGGACTCTTACCGGCTAAAACCACACTCCTGCCCCACCAGTGTCCCTCTGACATGGGAATCAGAGCCCTAGGTCACAATTTGTTGTGCCTTTTTTGGCGACTTGTTGTTGGAGGCCGAAGACACCACGCTCTATTGTGCGAGTACTATTAGTTTTGACAATAATTATGTTTTATTACTACTATACCTTGAGATAAATTTTATTCTGTTTGTTGCTTAATACTTTAATTGAATGTGCTCTTACTAAATTTATATATAATTATGTTTCTGTTGTTTTTGAATAGTTAATGTTTTTAAAGTTTATTTTACAGATTTTACTTTTATGTAATGTTATTGTCTTAATATTATTTATGCCTTATACTATTTCTGTCTTTGGTTTCTTCCACATTCATTATTGGACATGAGTTCATTTCCATGATATCGCCACCATATACTTACTATATAATTGTATATCACAGTTAAAAAGCAAATGTCTGTGGGATAGCTTTCCAACCAGCTTGACACCGCTTGTCGGTTCCACTAGAGTTGGCTCACGGTCCAGTATAATTCCAGCCACTTTCTCACGAAAGTGACTCCAATTACCCTTCTCCATTGAGCCAACCCTAGTGGTCCGCTCAATGCATCTGCAATCTGGCAGTGTCGAAGTGGTCGTCTCTCTATAATACCCGGAAGTGGGGGCATCGACAACTTTAGCAATAAGCTATCGATGCTCTTGCGAATGCATCCCACTTCCTTCGTATCGGGCACAATTCGCTGAACGCATTGTGCGAGTGTTCCCCCAGCTTGGCTCTGGTGCAGTTTACGCACGCCGCTGCTTCGCCGATCTGTTTGTGCGGGCAGTCCACCTTGATGTGTGGACCGCCGCAGTGGCTACACAGATCGGCTGGCTCCGTGCACAGACGTTTCCCGTGCCCGTATGCCAAGCAGCGGGTACACTGCACCAGAGGCGTCTGGTCTTCGACGCGCACTCTCTGGAGGTCAATTCGAAGCTTGCCCCCTTCGAGTGCCCTCTTCCAGATTGCTGGGGTAACACTCAGCATTAGTAGTTAGTAGTATTAGTAGAAATTTGGATAGGATTGGTAGAAATTTGGAGTAGATTGGTAGAAATTTGGAGTGGATTGGTAGAAATTTGGAGTGGATTGGTAGAAATTTGGAGTGGATTGGTAGAAATTTGGTTAGGATTGGTAGAAATTTGGAGTAGATTGGTAGAAAGTAGGATTATATTGGTAGAAAGTAGGATTAGATTGGTAGAAATTTGGATAGGATTGATAGAAATTTGGATAAGATTGGTAGAAATTTGGAGTGGATTGGTAGAAATTTGGAGAGGAGTGGTAG
This sequence comes from Apamea sordens, assembly GCA_945859715.1. Lineage (NCBI taxonomy): Eukaryota > Metazoa > Arthropoda > Insecta > Lepidoptera > Noctuidae > Apamea > Apamea sordens. The sequence goes on from OX243997.1 coordinate 21,155,615, forward strand.
AAATTTGGTGTGGATTGGTAGAAAGTAGGATTAGATTAGTAGAAATTTGGAGTGGATTGGTATAAATTTGGGTAGGCTTTGTAGAAATTTAGTTAGGATTGGTAGAAATTTGGAGTGGATTGGTAGAAATTTAGAGAGGATTGGTAGAAATTTGGAAAGGCTTTGTAGAAATTTGGTTAAGATTAGTAGAAATTTGGAGTGGATTGGTAGAAATTTGGAGAGGATTGGTAGAAATTTGGAGTGGATTGGTAGGAAGTAGGATAAGATTGGTAGAAATTTGGAGTGGATTGGTAAAAAGTAGGATTTTTTGAAAATAGGATGAAATTGGTAGAAAGTAGGATTAGATTGGTAGAAATTTGGAGTGGATTGGTAGAAATTTGGAGTAGATTGGTAGAAATTTGGAGTGGATTGGTAAAAATTTGGATAGAATTAGTAGAAATTTGGATAGGATTGATAGAAATTTGGATAGGATTGGAAGAAATTTGGAGTAGATTGGTAGAAAGTAGGATTATTTGAAAGTAGGATTATATTGGTAGAAAGTAGGATTAGATTGGTAGAAATTTGGATAGGATTGGTAGAAATTTGGATAAGATTGGTAGAAATTTGGAGTGGATTAGTAGAAATTTGGAGAGGATTAGTAGAAATTTGGAGTGGATTGGTAGAAAGTAGGATTAGATTGGTAGAAATTTGGAGTGAATTGGTAGAAATTTGGGTAGGCTTTGTAGAAATTTGGTTTGGATTGGTAGAAAGTAGGATAAGATTGGTAGAAATTTGGAGTGGATTGGTAGGAAGTAGGATTTTTCAAAAGTAGGATTATATTGGTAGAAAGTAGGATTAGTAGATAGATTGGTAGAAATTTGGATAGGATTGGTAGGAAGTAGGATTAGATTGGTAGAAATTTGGAGTGGATTGGTAGAAATTTGGGAAGGCTTTTTGAAATTTGGTTAGGATTGGTAGAAATTTGGAGTGGATTGGTAGAAATTTGGAGTGGATTGGTAGAAATTTGGGGAGGATTAATAGAAATTTGGATAAGATTGGTAGAAATTTGGAGTGGACTGGTAGAAATTGGTAGAAAGTAGGATTAGATTGGTAGAAATTTGGAGTGGATTGTTAGGAAGTAGGATAAGATTGGTAGAAATTGGGAGTGGATTGGTAAAAAGTAGGATTTTTTGAAAATAGGATGAAATTCGTAGAAAGTAGGATTAGATTGGTAGAAATTTGGAGTGGATTGGTAGAAATTTGGAGTAGATTGGTAGAAATTTGGAGTGGATTGGTAAAAATTTGGATAGAATTAGTAGAAATTTGGATAGGATTGATAGAAATTTGGATAGGATTGGAAGAAATTTGGAGTAGATTGGTAGAAAGTAGGATTATTTGAAAGTAGGATTATATTGGTAGAAAGTAGGATTAGATTGATAGAAATTTGGATAGGATTGGTAGAAATTTGGATAAGATTGGTAGAAATTTGGAGTGGATTAGTAGAAATTTGGAGAGGATTAGTAGAAATTTGGAGTGGATTGGTAGAAAGTAGGATTAGATTGGTAGAAATTTGGAGTGAATTGGTAGAAATTTGGGTAGGCTTTGTAGAAATTTGGTTTGGATTGGTAGAAAGTAGGATAAGATTGGTAGAAATTTGGAGTGGATTGGTAGGAAGTAGGATTAGATTGGTAGAAATTTGGAGTGGATTGGTAGAAATTTGGGAAGGCTTTGTAGAAATTTGGTTAGGATTGGTAGAAATTTGGAGTGGATTGGTAGAAATTTGGTTAGGATTGGTAGAAATTTGGAGTGGATTGGTAGAAATTTGGAGTGGATTGGTAGAAATTTGGATAGGATAGGTAGGAAGTAGGATTAGATTGGTAGAAATTTGGAGTGGATTGGTAGAAATTTGGGAAGGCTTTGTAGAAATTTGGTAAGGATTGGTAGAAATTTGGAGTGGATTGGTAGAAATTTGGAGTGGATTGGTAGAAATTTGGGGAGGATTAATAGAAATTTGGATAAGATTGGTAGAAATTTGGAGTGGACTGGTAGAAATTGGTAGAAAGTAGGATTAGATTGGTAGAAATTTGGATAGGATTGGTAGAAATTTGGATAAGATTGGTAGAAATTTGGAGTGGATTGGTAGAAATTTGGAGAGGATTGCTAGAAATTTGGAGTGGATTGGTAGAAAGTAGGGTTAGATTGGTAGAAATTTGGAGTGGATTGGTATAAATTTGGGTGGGCTTTGTAGAAATTTGGTTAGGATTGGTAGAAATTTGGAGTGAATTGGTAGAAATTTGGAGAGGATTGGTAGAAATTTGGTAAGGCTTTGTAGAAATTTGGTTAAGATTAGTAGAAATTTGGAGTGGATTGGTAGAAATTTGGAGAGGATTGGTAGAAATTTGGAGTGGATTGTTAGGAAGTAGGATAAGATTGGTAGAAATTGGGAGTGGATTGGTAAAAAGTAGGATTTTTTGAAAATAGGATGAAATTCGTAGAAAGTAGGAATAGATTGGTAGAAATTTGGAGTGGATTGGTAGAAATTTGGAGTAGATTGGTAGAAATTTGGAGTGGATTGGTAAAAATTTGGATAGAATTAGTAGAAATTTGGATAGGATTGATAGAAATTTGGATAGGATTGGAAGAAATTTGGAGTAGATTGGTAGAAAGTAGGATTATTTGAAAGTAGGATTATATTGGTAGAAAGTAGGATTAGATTGGTAGAAATTTGGATAGGATTGGTAGAAATTTGGATAAGATAGGTAGAAATTTGGAGTGGATTGGTAGAAATTTGGAGAGGATTGGTAGAAATTTGGAGTGGATTGGTAGAAAGTAGGATTAGATTGGTAGAAATTTGGAGTGAATTGGTAGAAATTTGGGTAGGCTTTGTAGAAATTTGGTTAGGATTGGTAGAAATTTGGAGTGAATTGGTAGAAATTTGGAGAGGATTGGTAGAAATTTGGGTAGGTTTTGTAGAAATTTGGATAAAATCGGTAGAAATTTGGAGTGGATTGGAAGAAATTTGGAGTGGATTGGTTGAAATTTGGAGAGGATTGGTAGAAATTTGGAGTAGATTGGAAGAAATTTGGAGTAGATTGGTAGAAAGTAGGATTATTTGAAAGTAGGATTATATTGGTAGAAAGTAGGATTAGATTGGTAGAAATTTGGATAGGATTGGTAGAAATTTGGAGAGGATTGGTAGAAATTTGGGTAGGCGTTCTAGAAATTTGGTTAAGGTTGGTAGAAATTTGGAGTGGATTGGTAGAAATTTGGAGAGGATTGGTAGAAATTTGGAGTGGATTGGTAGAAATTTGGGTAGGCTTTGTAGAAATTTGGATTAGATTGGTAGAAATTTGGAGTGGATTGGTAGAAATTTGGAGTGGATTGGTTGAAATTTGGAGAGGATTGGTAGAAATTTGGAGAGGATTGGTAGAAATTTGGGTAGGCTTTCTAGAAATTTGGTTAAGGTTGGTAGAAATTTGGAGTGGATTGGTAGAAATTTGGATAAGATAGGTAGAAATTTGGAGTGGATTGGTAGAAAATTGGAGTGGATTGGTAGAAATTTGGAGAGGATTGGTAGAAATTTGGAGTGGATTGGTAGAAATTGGGTTAGGATTGGTAAAAAATTGGAGTGGATTGGTAGAAAGTAGGATTTTTTGAAAGTAGGATTATATTGGTAGAAAGTAGGATTAATTTGGTAGAAATTTGGAGTGGATTGATAGAAATTTGGAGTGGATTGGTAGAAATTTGGATAGGATTGGTAGAAATTTGGAGTGGATTGGTAGAAAGTATGATTTTTTGAAAGTAGGATTATATTGGTAGAAAGAAGGATTAGTAGAAATAGATTAGTAGAAATAGATTAGTAGATAGACTGGTAGAAATTTGGATAGGATTGGTAGAAATTTGGAGTGGATTGGTTGAAATTTGGAGAGGATTGGTAGAAATTAGGATTATTTGAAAGTAGGATTATATTGGTAGAAAGTAGGATTAGATTGGTAGAAATTTGGATAGGATTGGTAGAAATTTGGATAAGATTGGTAGAAATTTGGAGAGGATTGGTAGAAATTTGGAGTGGATTGGTAGAAAGTAGGATTATTTGAAAGTAGGATTATATTGGTAGAAAGTAGGATTAGATTGGTAGAAATTTGGATAGGATTGGTAGAAATTTGGATAAGATTGGTAGAAATTTGGAGTGGATTGGTAGAAATTTGGAGTGGATTGGTTGAAATTTGGAGAGGATTGGTAGAAATTTGGAGAGGATTGGTAGAAATTTGGGTAGGCTTTCTAGAAATTTGGTTAAGGTTGGTAGAAATTTGGAGTGGATTGGTAGAAATTTGGATAAGATAGGTAGAAATTTGGAGTGGATTGGTAGAAATTTGGAGAGGATTGGTAGAAATTTGGAGTGGATTGGTAGAAAGTAGGATTAGATTGGTAGAAATTTGGAGTGAATTGGTAGAAATTTGGGTAGGCTTTGTAGAAATTTGGATTAGATTGGTAGAAATTTGGAGTGGATTGGTAGAAATTGGGTTAGGATTGGTAAAAAATTGGAGTGGATTGGTAGAAAGTAGGATTTTTTGAAAGTAGGATTATATTGGTAGAAAGTAGGATTCATTTGGTAGAAATTTGGAGTGGATTGATAGAAATTTGGAGTGGATTGGTAGAAATTTGGATAGGATTGGTAGAAATTTGGAGTGGATTGGTAGAAAGTATGAGTTTTTGAAAGTAGGATTATATTGGTAGAAAGAAGGATTAGTAGAAATAGATTAGTAGAAATAGATTAGTAGATAGACTGGTAGAAATTTGGATAGGATTGGTAGAAATTTGGAGTGGATTGGTTGAAATTTGGAGAGGATTGGTAGAAATTAGGATTATTTGAAAGTAGGATTATATTGGTAGAAAGTAGGATTAGATTGGTAGAAATTTGGATAGGATTGGTAGAAATTTGGATAAGATTGGTAGAAATTTGGAGAGGATTGGTAGAAATTTGGAGTGGATTGGTAGAAATTTGGAGTAGATTGGTAGAAATTTGGAGTGGATTGGTAAAAATTTGGATAGAATTAGTAGAAATTTGGATAGGATTGATAGAAATTTGGATAGGATTGGTAGAAATTTGGAGTGGATTGGTTGAAATTTGGAGAGGATTGGTAGAAATTTGGAGTGGATTGGAAGAAATTTGGAGTAGATTGGTAAAAATTTGGATAGAATTAGTAGAAATTTGGATAGGATTGATAGAAATTTGGATAGGATTGGTAGAAATTTGGAGTGGATTGGTTGAAATTTGGAGAGGATTGGTAGAAATTTGGAGTGGATTGGTAGAAATTTGGAGTGGATTGGTTGAAATTTGGAGAGGATTGGTAGAAATTTGGAGTGGATTGGTAGAAATTTGGGGAGGATTAATAGAAATTTGGATAAGATTGGTAGAAATTTGGAGTGGACTGGTAGAAATTGGTAGAAAGTAGGATTAGATTGGTAGAAATTTGGAGTGGATTGTTAGGAAGTAGGATAAGATTGGTAGAAATTGGGAGTGGATTGGTAAAAAGTAGGATTTTTTGAAAATAGGATGAAATTCGTAGAAAGTAGGATTAGATTGGTAGAAATTTGGAGTGGATTGGTAGAAATTTGGAGTAGATTGGTAGAAATTTGGAGTGGATTGGTAAAAATTTGGATAGAATTAGTAGAAATTTGGATAGGATTGATAGAAATTTGGATAGGATTGGAAGAAATTTGGAGTAGATTGGTAGAAAGTAGGATTATTTGAAAGTAGGATTATATTGGTAGAAAGTAGGATTAGATTGATAGAAATTTGGATAGGATTGGTAGAAATTTGGATAAGATTGGTAGAAATTTGGAGTGGATTAGTAGAAATTTGGAGAGGATTAGTAGAAATTTGGAGTGGATTGGTAGAAAGTAGGATTAGATTGGTAGAAATTTGGAGTGAATTGGTAGAAATTTGGGTAGGCTTTGTAGAAATTTGGTTTGGATTGGTAGAAAGTAGGATAAGATTGGTAGAAATTTGGAGTGGATTGGTAGGAAGTAGGATTAGATTGGTAGAAATTTGGAGTGGATTGGTAGAAATTTGGGAAGGCTTTGTAGAAATTTGGTTAGGATTGGTAGAAATTTGGAGTGGATTGGTAGAAATTTGGTTAGGATTGGTAGAAATTTGGAGTGGATTGGTAGAAATTTGGAGTGGATTGGTAGAAATTTGGATAGGATAGGTAGGAAGTAGGATTAGATTGGTAGAAATTTGGAGTGGATTGGTAGAAATTTGGGAAGGCTTTGTAGAAATTTGGTAAGGATTGGTAGAAATTTGGAGTGGATTGGTAGAAATTTGGAGTGGATTGGTAGAAATTTGGAGTGAATTGGTAGAAATTTGGAGAGGATTGGTAGAAATTTGGGTAGGTTTTGTAGAAATTTGGATAAAATCGGTAGAAATTTGGAGTGGATTGGAAGAAATTTGGAGTGGATTGGTTGAAATTTGGAGAGGATTGGTAGAAATTTGGAGTAGATTGGAAGAAATTTGGAGTAGATTGGTAGAAAGTAGGATTATTTGAAAGTAGGATTATATTGGTAGAAAGTAGGATTAGATTGGTAGAAATTTGGATAGGATTGGTAGAAATTTGGAGAGGATTGGTAGAAATTTGGGTAGGCGTTCTAGAAATTTGGTTAAGGTTGGTAGAAATTTGGAGTGGATTGGTAGAAATTTGGAGAGGATTGGTAGAAATTTGGAGTGGATTGGTAGAAATTTGGGTAGGCTTTGTAGAAATTTGGATTAGATTGGTAGAAATTTGGAGTGGATTGGTAGAAATTTGGAGTGGATTGGTTGAAATTTGGAGAGGATTGGTAGAAATTTGGAGAGGATTGGTAGAAATTTGGGTAGGCTTTCTAGAAATTTGGTTAAGGTTGGTAGAAATTTGGAGTGGATTGGTAGAAATTTGGATAAGATAGGTAGAAATTTGGAGTGGATTGGTAGAAAATTGGAGTGGATTGGTAGAAATTTGGAGAGGATTGGTAGAAATTTGGAGTGGATTGGTAGAAATTGGGTTAGGATTGGTAAAAAATTGGAGTGGATTGGTAGAAAGTAGGATTTTTTGAAAGTAGGATTATATTGGTAGAAAGTAGGATTAATTTGGTAGAAATTTGGAGTGGATTGATAGAAATTTGGAGTGGATTGGTAGAAATTTGGATAGGATTGGTAGAAATTTGGAGTGGATTGGTAGAAAGTATGATTTTTTGAAAGTAGGATTATATTGGTAGAAAGAAGGATTAGTAGAAATAGATTAGTAGAAATAGATTAGTAGATAGACTGGTAGAAATTTGGATAGGATTGGTAGAAATTTGGAGTGGATTGGTTGAAATTTGGAGAGGATTGGTAGAAATTAGGATTATTTGAAAGTAGGATTATATTGGTAGAAAGTAGGATTAGATTGGTAGAAATTTGGATAGGATTGGTAGAAATTTGGATAAGATTGGTAGAAATTTGGAGAGGATTGGTAGAAATTTGGAGTGGATTGGTAGAAAGTAGGATTATTTGAAAGTAGGATTATATTGGTAGAAAGTAGGATTAGATTGGTAGAAATTTGGATAGGATTGGTAGAAATTTGGATAAGATTGGTAGAAATTTGGAGTGGATTGGTAGAAATTTGGAGTGGATTGGTTGAAATTTGGAGAGGATTGGTAGAAATTTGGAGAGGATTGGTAGAAATTTGGGTAGGCTTTCTAGAAATTTGGTTAAGGTTGGTAGAAATTTGGAGTGGATTGGTAGAAATTTGGATAAGATAGGTAGAAATTTGGAGTGGATTGGTAGAAATTTGGAGAGGATTGGTAGAAATTTGGAGTGGATTGGTAGAAAGTAGGATTAGATTGGTAGAAATTTGGAGTGAATTGGTAGAAATTTGGGTAGGCTTTGTAGAAATTTGGATTAGATTGGTAGAAATTTGGAGTGGATTGGTAGAAATTGGGTTAGGATTGGTAAAAAATTGGAGTGGATTGGTAGAAAGTAGGATTTTTTGAAAGTAGGATTATATTGGTAGAAAGTAGGATTCATTTGGTAGAAATTTGGAGTGGATTGATAGAAATTTGGAGTGGATTGGTAGAAATTTGGATAGGATTGGTAGAAATTTGGAGTGGATTGGTAGAAAGTATGAGTTTTTGAAAGTAGGATTATATTGGTAGAAAGAAGGATTAGTAGAAATAGATTAGTAGAAATAGATTAGTAGATAGACTGGTAGAAATTTGGATAGGATTGGTAGAAATTTGGAGTGGATTGGTTGAAATTTGGAGAGGATTGGTAGAAATTAGGATTATTTGAAAGTAGGATTATATTGGTAGAAAGTAGGATTAGATTGGTAGAAATTTGGATAGGATTGGTAGAAATTTGGATAAGATTGGTAGAAATTTGGAGAGGATTGGTAGAAATTTGGAGTGGATTGGTAGAAATTTGGAGTAGATTGGTAGAAATTTGGAGTGGATTGGTAAAAATTTGGATAGAATTAGTAGAAATTTGGATAGGATTGATAGAAATTTGGATAGGATTGGTAGAAATTTGGAGTGGATTGGTTGAAATTTGGAGAGGATTGGTAGAAATTTGGAGTGGATTGGAAGAAATTTGGAGTAGATTGGTAAAAATTTGGATAGAATTAGTAGAAATTTGGATAGGATTGATAGAAATTTGGATAGGATTGGTAGAAATTTGGAGTGGATTGGTTGAAATTTGGAGAGGATTGGTAGAAATTTGGAGTGGATTGGTAGAAATTTGGAGTGGATTGGTTGAAATTTGGAGAGGATTGGTAGAAATTTGGAGTGGATTGGTAGAAATTTGGGGAGGATTAATAGAAATTTGGATAAGATTGGTAGAAATTTGGAGTGGACTGGTAGAAATTGGTAGAAAGTAGGATTAGATTGGTAGAAATTTGGAGTGGATTGTTAGGAAGTAGGATAAGATTGGTAGAAATTGGGAGTGGATTGGTAAAAAGTAGGATTTTTTGAAAATAGGATGAAATTCGTAGAAAGTAGGATTAGATTGGTAGAAATTTGGAGTGGATTGGTAGAAATTTGGAGTAGATTGGTAGAAATTTGGAGTGGATTGGTAAAAATTTGGATAGAATTAGTAGAAATTTGGATAGGATTGATAGAAATTTGGATAGGATTGGAAGAAATTTGGAGTAGATTGGTAGAAAGTAGGATTATTTGAAAGTAGGATTATATTGGTAGAAAGTAGGATTAGATTGATAGAAATTTGGATAGGATTGGTAGAAATTTGGATAAGATTGGTAGAAATTTGGAGTGGATTAGTAGAAATTTGGAGAGGATTAGTAGAAATTTGGAGTGGATTGGTAGAAAGTAGGATTAGATTGGTAGAAATTTGGAGTGAATTGGTAGAAATTTGGGTAGGCTTTGTAGAAATTTGGTTTGGATTGGTAGAAAGTAGGATAAGATTGGTAGAAATTTGGAGTGGATTGGTAGGAAGTAGGATTAGATTGGTAGAAATTTGGAGTGGATTGGTAGAAATTTGGGAAGGCTTTGTAGAAATTTGGTTAGGATTGGTAGAAATTTGGAGTGGATTGGTAGAAATTTGGTTAGGATTGGTAGAAATTTGGAGTGGATTGGTAGAAATTTGGAGTGGATTGGTAGAAATTTGGATAGGATAGGTAGGAAGTAGGATTAGATTGGTAGAAATTTGGAGTGGATTGGTAGAAATTTGGGAAGGCTTTGTAGAAATTTGGTAAGGATTGGTAGAAATTTGGAGTGGATTGGTAGAAATTTGGAGTGGATTGGTAGAAATTTGGGGAGGATTAATAGAAATTTGGATAAGATTGGTAGAAATTTGGAGTGGACTGGTAGAAATTGGTAGAAAGTAGGATTAGATTGGTAGAAATTTGGATAGGATTGGTAGAAATTTGGATAAGATTGGTAGAAATTTGGAGTGGATTGGTAGAAATTTGGAGAGGATTGCTAGAAATTTGGAGTGGATTGGTAGAAAGTAGGGTTAGATTGGTAGAAATTTGGAGTGGATTGGTATAAATTTGGGTGGGCTTTGTAGAAATTTGGTTAGGATTGGTAGAAATTTGGAGTGAATTGGTAGAAATTTGGAGAGGATTGGTAGAAATTTGGTAAGGCTTTGTAGAAATTTGGTTAAGATTAGTAGAAATTTGGAGTGGATTGGTAGAAATTTGGAGAGGATTGGTAGAAATTTGGAGTGGATTGTTAGGAAGTAGGATAAGATTGGTAGAAATTGGGAGTGGATTGGTAAAAAGTAGGATTTTTTGAAAATAGGATGAAATTCGTAGAAAGTAGGAATAGATTGGTAGAAATTTGGAGTGGATTGGTAGAAATTTGGAGTAGATTGGTAGAAATTTGGAGTGGATTGGTAAAAATTTGGATAGAATAAGTAGAAATTTGGATAGGATTGATAGAAATTTGGATAGGATTGGAAGAAATTTGGAGTAGATTGGTAGAAAGTAGGATTATTTGAAAGTAGGATTATATTGGTAGAAAGTAGGATTAGATTGGTAGAAATTTGGATAGGATTGGTAGAAATTTGGATAAGATAGGTAGAAATTTGGAGTGGATTGGTAGAAATTTGGAGAGGATTGGTAGAAATTTGGAGTGGATTGGTAGAAAGTAGGATTAGATTGGTAGAAATTTGGAGTGAATTGGTAGAAATTTGGGTAGGCTTTGTAGAAATTTGGTTAGGATTGGTAGAAATTTGGAGTGAATTGGTAGAAATTTGGAGAGGATTGGTAGAAATTTGGGTAGGTTTTGTAGAAATTTGGATAAAATCGGTAGAAATTTGGAGTGGATTGGAAGAAATTTGGAGTGGATTGGTTGAAATTTGGAGAGGATTGGTAGAAATTTGGAGTAGATTGGAAGAAATTTGGAGTAGATTGGTAGAAAGTAGGATTATTTGAAAGTAGGATTATATTGGTAGAAAGTAGGATTAGATTGGTAGAAATTTGGATAGGATTGGTAGAAATTTGGAGAGGATTGGTAGAAATTTGGGTAGGCGTTCTAGAAATTTGGTTAAGGTTGGTAGAAATTTGGAGTGGATTGGTAGAAATTTGGAGAGGATTGGTAGAAATTTGGAGTGGGTTGGTAGAAATTTGGGTAGGCTTTGTAGAAATTTGGATTAGATTGGTAGAAATTTGGAGTGGATTGGTAGAAATTTGGAGTGGATTGGTTGAAATTTGGAGAGGATTGGTAGAAATTTGGAGAGGATTGGTAGAAATTTGGGTAGGCTTTCTAGAAATTTGGTTAAGGTTGGTAGAAATTTGGAGTGGATTGGTAGAAATTTGGATAAGATAGGTAGAAATTTGGAGTGGATTGGTAGAAAATTGGAGTGGATTGGTAGAAATTTGGAGAGGATTGGTAGAAATTTGGAGTGGATTGGTAGAAATTGGGTTAGGATTGGTAAAAAATTGGAGTGGATTGGTAGAAAGTAGGATTTTTTGAAAGTAGGATTATATTGGTAGAAAGTAGGATTAATTTGGTAGAAATTTGGAGTGGATTGATAGAAATTTGGAGTGGATTGGTAGAAATTTGGATAGGATTGGTAGAAATTTGGAGTGGATTGGTAGAAAGTATGATTTTTTGAAAGTAGGATTATATTGGTAGAAAGAAGGATTAGTAGAAATAGATTAGTAGAAATAGATTAGTAGATAGACTGGTAGAAATTTGGATAGGATTGGTAGAAATTTGGAGTGGATTGGTTGAAATTTGGAGAGGATTGGTAGAAATTAGGATTATTTGAAAGTAGGATTATATTGGTAGAAAGTAGGATTAGATTGGTAGAAATTTGGATAGGATTGGTAGAAATTTGGATAAGATTGGTAGAAATTTGGAGAGGATTGGTAGAAATTTGGAGTGGATTGGTAGAAAGTAGGATTATTTGAAAGTAGGATTATATTGGTAGAAAGTAGGATTAGATTGGTAGAAATTTGGATAGGATTGGTAGAAATTTGGATAAGATTGGTAGAAATTTGGAGTGGATTGGTAGAAATTTGGAGTGGATTGGTTGAAATTTGGAGAGGATTGGTAGAAATTTGGAGAGGATTGGTAGAAATTTGGGTAGGCTTTCTAGAAATTTGGTTAAGGTTGGTAGAAATTTGGAGTGGATTGGTAGAAATTTGGATAAGATAGGTAGAAATTTGGAGTGGATTGGTAGAAATTTGGAGAGGATTGGTAGAAATTTGGAGTGGATTGGTAGAAAGTAGGATTAGATTGGTAGAAATTTGGAGTGAATTGGTAGAAATTTGGGTAGGCTTTGTAGAAATTTGGATTAGATTGGTAGAAATTTGGAGTGGATTGGTAGAAATTGGGTTAGGATTGGTAAAAAATTGGAGTGGATTGGTAGAAAGTAGGATTTTTTGAAAGTAGGATTATATTGGTAGAAAGTAGGATTCATTTGGTAGAAATTTGGAGTGGATTGATAGAAATTTGGAGTGGATTGGTAGAAATTTGGATAGGATTGGTAGAAATTTGGAGTGGATTGGTAGAAAGTATGAGTTTTTGAAAGTAGGATTATATTGGTAGAAAGAAGGATTAGTAGAAATAGATTAGTAGAAATAGATTAGTAGATAGACTGGTAGAAATTTGGATAGGATTGGTAGAAATTTGGAGTGGATTGGTTGAAATTTGGAGAGGATTGGTAGAAATTAGGATTATTTGAAAGTAGGATTATATTGGTAGAAAGTAGGATTAGATTGGTAGAAATTTGGATAGGATTGGTAGAAATTTGGATAAGATTGGTAGAAATTTGGAGAGGATTGGTAGAAATTTGGAGTGGATTGGTAGAAATTTGGAGTAGATTGGTAGAAATTTGGAGTGGATTGGTAAAAATTTGGATAGAATTAGTAGAAATTTGGATAGGATTGATAGAAATTTGGATAGGATTGGTAGAAATTTGGAGTGGATTGGTTGAAATTTGGAGAGGATTGGTAGAAATTTGGAGTGGATTGGAAGAAATTTGGAGTAGATTGGTAGAAAGTAGGATTATTTGAAAGTAGGATTATATTGGTAGAAAGTAGGATTAGATTGGTAGAAATTTGGATAGGATTGGTAGAAATTTGGATAAGATAGGTAGAAATTTGGAGTGGATTGGTAGAAATTTGGAGAGGATTGGTAGAAAGTAGGATTAGATTGGTAGGAATTTGGAGTAGATTGGTAGAAAGTAGGATTATTTGAAAGTAGGATTATATTGGTAGAAAGTAGGATTAGATTGGTAGAAATTTGGATAGGATTGGTAGAAATTTGGATAAGATTGGTAGAAATTTGGAGTGGATTGGTAGAAATTTGGAGTGGATTGGTTGAAATTTGGAGAGGATTGGTAGAAATTTGGAGAGGATTGGTAGAAATTTGGGTAGGCTTTCTAGAAATTTGGTTAAGGTTGGTAGAAATTTGGAGTGGATTGGTAGAAATTTGGATAAGATAGGTAGAAATTTGGAGTGGATTGGTAGAAATTTGGAGAGGATTGGTAGAAATTTGGAGTGGATTGGTAGAAAGTAGGATTAGATTGGTAGAAATTTGGAGTGAATTGGTAGAAATTTGGGTAGGCTTTGTAGAAATTTGGTTAGGATTGGTAGAAATTTGGAGTGAATTGGTAGAAATTTGGAGAGGATTGGTAGAAATTTGGGTAGGTTTTGTAGAAATTTGGATAAAATCGGTAGAAATTTGGAGTGGATTGGAAGAAATTTGGAGTGGATTGGTTGAAATTTGGAGAGGATTGGTAGAAATTTGGAGTAGATTGGAAGAAATTTGGAGTAGATTGGTAGAAAGTAGGATTATTTGAAAGTAGGATTATATTGGTAGAAAGTAGGATTAGATTGGTAGAAATTTGGATAGGATTGGTAGAAATTTGGATAAGATTGGTAGAAATTTGGAGTGGATTGGTAGAAATTTGGAGTGGATTGGTTGAAATTTGGAGAGGATTGGTAGAAATTTGGAGAGGATTGGTAGAAATTTGGGTAGGCTTTCTAGAAATTTGGTTAAGGTTGGTAGAAATTTGGAGTGGATTGGTAGAAATTTGGAGAGGATTGGTAGAAATTTGGAGTGGATTGGTAGAAATTTGGGTAGGCTTTGTAGAAATTTGGATTAGATTGGTAGAAATTTGGAGTGGATTGGTAGAAAATTGGAGTGGATTGGTAGAAATTTGGAGAGGATTGGTAGAAATTTGGAGTGGATTGGTAGAAATTTGGGTAGGCTTTGTAGAAATTTGGATTAGATTGGTAGAAATTTGGAGTGGATTGGTAGAAAATTGGAGTGGATTGGTAGAAATTTGGAGAGGATTGGTAGAAATTTGGAGTGGATTGGTAGAAATTGGGTTAGGATTGGTAAAAAATTGGAGTGGATTGGTAGAAAGTAGGATTTTTTGAAAGTAGGATTATATTGGTAGAAAGTAGGATTAATTTGGTAGAAATTTGGAGTGGATTGATAGAAATTTGGAGTGGATTGGTAGAAATTTGGATAGGATTGGTAGAAATTTGGAGTGGATTGGTAGAAATTGGGTAAGGATTGGTAAAAAATTGGAGTGGATTGGTAGAAAGTAGGATTTTTTGAAAGTAGGATTATATTGGTAGAAAGTAGGATTAATTTGGTAGAAATTTGGAGTGGATTGATAGAAATTTGGAGTGGATTGGTAGAAATTTGGATAGGATTGGTAGAAATTTGGAGTGGATTGGTAGAAAGTATGATTTTTTGAAAGTAGGATTATATTGGTAGAAAGAAGGATTAGTAGAAATAGATTAGTAGAAATAGATTAGTAGATAGACTGGTAGAAATTTGGATAGGATTGGTAGATAGGAAAGTAGGATTATTTGAAAGTAGGATTATATTGGTAGAAAGTAGGATTAGATTGGTAGAAATTTGGATAGGATTGGTAGAAATTTGGATAAGATTGGTAGAAATTTGGAGAGGATTGGTAGAAATTTGGAGTGGATTGGTAGAAATTTGGAGTAGATTGGTAGAAATTTGGAGTGGATTGGTAAAAATTTGGATAGAATTAGTAGAAATTTGGATAGGATTGATAGAAATTTGGATAGGATTGGAAGAAATTTGGAGTAGATTGGTAGAAAGTAGGATTATTTGAAAGTAGGATTATATTGGTAGAAAGTAGGATTAGATTGGTAGAAATTTGGATAGGATTGGTAGAAATTTGGATAAGATAGGTAGAAATTTGGAGTGGATTGGTAGAAATTTGGAGAGGATTGGTAGAAATTTGGAGTGGATTGGTTGAAATTTGGAGAGGATTGGTAGAAATTTGGAGTAGATTGGAAGAAATTTGGAGTAGATTGGTAGAAAGTAGGATTATTTGAAAGTAGGATTATATTGGTAGAAAGTAGGATTAGATTGGTAGAAATTTGGATAGGATTGGTAGAAATTTGGATAAGATTGGTAGAAATTTGGAGTGGATTGGTAGAAATTTGGAGTGGATTGGTTGAAATTTGGAGAGGATTGGTAGAAATTTGGAGAGGATTGGTAGAAATTTGGGTAGGCTTTCTAGAAATTTGGTTAAGGTTGGTAGAAATTTGGAGTGGATTGGTAGAAATTTGGAGAGGATTGGTAGAAATTTGGAGTGGATTGGTAGAAATTTGGGTAGGCTTTGTAGAAATTTGGATTAGATTGGTAGAAATTTGGAGTGGATTGGTAGAAATTTGGAGAGGATTGGTAGAAATTTGGTAAGGCTTTGTAGAAATTTGGTTAAGATTAGTAGAAATTTGGAGTGGATTGGTAGAAATTTGGAGAGGATTGGTAGAAATTTGGAGTGGATTGTTAGGAAGTAGGATTTTTTGAAAATAGGATGAAATTCGTAGAAAGTAGGATTAGATTGGTAGAAATTTGGAGTGGATTGGTAGAAATTTGGAGTAGATTGGTAGAAATTTGGAGTGGATTGGTAAAAATTTGGATAGAATTAGTAGAAATTTGGATAGGATTGATAGAAATTTGGATAGGATTGGAAGTAATTTGGAGTAGATTGGTAGAAAGTAGGATTATTTGAAAGTAGGATTATATTGGTAGAAAGTAGGATTAGATTGGTAGAAATTTGGATAGGATTGGTAGAAATTTGGATAAGATTGGTAGAAATTTGGAGTGGATTGGTAGAAATTTGGAGTGGATTGGTTGAAATTTGGAGAGGATTGGTAGAAATTTGGAGAGGATTGGTAGAAATTTGGGTAGGCTTTCTAGAAAATGGTTAAGGTTGGTAGAAATTTGGAGTGGATTGGTAGAAATTTGGATAAGATAGGTAGAAATTTGGAGTGGATTGGTAGAAATTTGGAGAGGATTGGTAGAAATTTGGAGTGGATTGGTAGAAAGTAGGATTAGATTGGTAGAAATTTGGAGTGAATTGGTAGAAATTTGGGTAGGCTTTGTAGAAATTTGGATTAGATTGGTAGAAATTTGGAGTGGATTGTTAGGAAGTAGGATTTTTTGAAAATAGGATGAAATTCGTAGAAAGTAGGATTAGATTGGTAGAAATTTGGAGTGGATTGGTAGAAATTTGGAGTAGATTGGTAGAAATTTGGAGTGGATTGGTAAAAATTTGGATAGAATTAGTAGAAATTTGGATAGGATTGATAGAAATTTGGATAGGATTGGAAGTAATTTGGAGTAGATTGGTAGAAAGTAGGATTATTTGAAAGTAGGATTATATTGGTAGAAAGTAGGATTAGATTGGTAGAAATTTGGATAGGATTGGTAGAAATTTGGATAAGATTCGTAGAAATTTGGAGTGGATTGGTAGAAATTTGGAGTGGATTGGTTGAAATTTGGAGAGGATTGGTAGAAATTTGGAGAGGATTGGTAGAAATTTGGGTAGGCTTTCTAGAAATTTGGTTAAGGTTGGTAGAAATTTGGAGTGGATTGGTAGAAAGTAGGATTAGATTGGTAGAAATTTGGAGTGAATTGGTAGAAATTTGGGTAGGCTTTGTAGAAATTTGGTTAGGATTGGTAGAAATTTGGGTAGGTTTTGTAGAAATTTGGATAAAATCGGTAGAAATTTGGAGTGGATTGGAAGAAATTTGGAGTGGATTGGTTGAAATTTGGAGAGGATTGGTAGAAATTTGGAGTAGATTGGAAGAAATTTGGAGTAGATTGGTAGAAAGTAGGATTATGTGAAAGTAGGATTATATTGGTAGAAAGTAGGATTAGATTGGTAGAAATTTGGATAGGATTGGTAGAAATTTGGATAAGATTGGTAGAAATTTGGAGTGGATTGGTAGAAATTTGGAGTGGATTGGTTGAAATTTGGAGAGGATTGGTAGAAATTTGGAGAGGATTGGTAGAAATTTGGGTAGGCTTTCTAGAAATTTGGTTAAGGTTGGTAGAAATTTGGAGTGGATTGGTAGAAATTTGGAGAGGATTGGTAGAAATTTGGAGTGGATTGGTAGAAATTTGGGTAGGCTTTGTAGAAATTTGGATTAGATTGGTAGAAATTTGGAGTGGATTGGTAGAAAATTGGAGTGGATTGGTAGAAATTTGGAGAGGATTGGTAGAAATTTGGAGTGGATTGGTAGAAATTTGGGTAGGCTTTGTAGAAATTTGGATAAGATTGGTAGAAATTTGGAGTGGATTGGTAGAAAATTGGAGTGGATTGGTAGAAATTTGGAGAGGATTGGTAGAAATTTGGAGTGGATTGGTAGAAATTGGGTTAGGATTGGTAAAAAATTGGAGTGGATTGGTAGAAAGTAGGATTTTTTGAAAGTAGGATTATATTGGTAGAAAGTAGGATTAATTTGGTAGAAATTTGGAGTGGATTGATAGAAATTTGGAGTGGATTGGTAGAAATTTGGATAGGATTGGTAGAAATTTGGAGTGGATTGGTAGAAAGTATGATTTTTTGAAAGTAGGATTATATTGGTAGAAAGAAGGATTAGTAGAAATAGATTAGTAGAAATAGATTAGTAGATAGACTGGTAGAAATTTGGATAGGATTGGTAGAAATTTGGAGTGGATTGGTTGAAATTTGGAGAGGATTGGTAGAAATTAGGATTATTTGAAAGTAGGATTATATTGGTAGAAAGTAGGATTAGATTGGTAGAAATTTGGATAGGATTGGTAGAAATTTGGATAAGATTGGTAGAAATTTGGAGAGGATTGGTAGAAATTTGGAGTGGATTGGTAGAAATTTGGAGTAGATTGGTAGAAATTTGGAGTGGATTGGTAAAAATTTGGATAGAATTAGTAGAAATTTGGATAGGATTGATAGAAATTTGGATAGGATTGGTAGAAATTTGGAGTGGATTGGTTGAAATTTGGAGAGGATTGGTAGAAATTTGGAGTGGATTGGAAGAAATTTGGAGTAGATTGGTAGAAAGTAGGATTATTTGAAAGTAGGATTATATTGGTAGAAAGTAGGATTAGATTGGTAGAAATTTGGATAGGATTGGTAGAAATTTGGTAAGGCTTTGTAGAAATTTGGTTAAGATTAGTAGAAATTTGGAGTGGATTGGTAGAAATTTGGAGAGGATTGGTAGAAATTTGGAGTGGATTGTTAGGAAGTAGGATTTTTTGAAAATAGGATGAAATTCGTAGAAAGTAGGATTAGATTGGTAGAAATTTGGATAGGATTGGTAGAAATTTGGATAAGATTGGTAGAAATTTGGAGTGGATTGGTAGAAATTTGGAGTGGATTGGTTGAAATTTGGAGAGGATTGGTAGAAATTTGGAGAGGATTGGTAGAAATTTGGGTAGGCTTTCTAGAAATTTGGTTAAGGTTGGTAGAAATTTGGAGTGGATTGGTAGAAATTTGGAGAGGATTGGTAGAAATTTGGAGTGGATTGGTAGAAATTTGGGTAGGCTTTGTAGAAATTTGGATTAGATTGGTAGAAATTTGGAGTGGATTGGTAGAAATTTGGAGAGGATTGGTAGAAATTTGGTAAGGCTTTGTAGAAATTTGGTTAAGATTAGTAGAAATTTGGAGTGGATTGGTAGAAATTTGGAGAGGATTGGTAGAAATTTGGAGTGGATTGTTAGGAAGTAGGATTTTTTGAAAATAGGATGAAATTCGTAGAAAGTAGGATTAGATTGGTAGAAATTTGGAGTGGATTGGTAGAAATTTGGAGTAGATTGGTAGAAATTTGGAGTGGATTGGTAAAAATTTGGATAGAATTAGTAGAAATTTGGATAGGATTGATAGAAATTTGGATAGGATTGGAAGTAATTTGGAGTAGATTGGTAGAAAGTAGGATTATTTGAAAGTAGGATTATATTGGTAGAAAGTAGGATTAGATTGGTAGAAATTTGGATAGGATTGGTAGAAATTTGGATAAGATTGGTAGAAATTTGGAGTGGATTGGTAGAAATTTGGAGTGGATTGGTTGAAATTTGGAGAGGATTGGTAGAAATTTGGAGAGGATTGGTAGAAATTTGGGTAGGCTTTCTAGAAATTTGGTTAAGGTTGGTAGAAATTTGGAGTGGATTGGTAGAAATTTGGATAAGATAGGTAGAAATTTGGAGTGGATTGGTAGAAAATTGGAGTGGATTGGTAGAAATTTGGAGAGGATTGGTAGAAATTTGGAGTGGATTGGTAGAAATTGGGTTAGGATTGGTAAAAAATTGGAGTGGATTGGTAGAAAGTAGGATTTTTTGAAAGTAGGATTATATTGGTAGAAAGTAGGATTAATTTGGTAGAAATTTGGAGTGGATTGATAGAAATTTGGAGTGGATTGGTAGAAATTTGGATAGGATTGGTAGAAATTTGGAGTGGATTGGTAGAAAGTATGATTTTTTGAAAGTAGGATTATATTGGTAGAAAGAAGGATTAGTAGAAATAGATTAGTAGAAATAGATTAGTAGATAGACTGGTAGAAATTTGGATAGGATTGGTAGAAATTTGGAGTGGATTGGTTGAAATTTGGAGAGGATTGGTAGAAATTAGGATTATTTGAAAGTAGGATTATATTGGTAGAAAGTAGGATTAGATTGGTAGAAATTTGGATAGGATTGGTAGAAATTTGGATAAGATTGGTAGAAATTTGGAGAGGATTGGTAGAAATTTGGAGTGGATTGGTAGAAATTTGGAGTAGATTGGTAGAAATTTGGAGTGGATTGGTAAAAATTTGGATAGAATTAGTAGAAATTTGGATAGGATTGATAGAAATTTGGATAGGATTGGTAGAAATTTGGAGTGGATTGGTTGAAATTTGGAGAGGATTGGTAGAAATTTGGAGTGGATTGGAAGAAATTTGGAGTAGATTGGTAGAAAGTAGGATTATTTGAAAGTAGGATTATATTGGTAGAAAGTAGGATTAGATTGGTAGAAATTTGGATAGGATTGGTAGAAATTTGGTAAGGCTTTGTAGATATTTGGTTAAGATTAGTAGAAATTTGGAGTGGATTGGTAGAAATTTGGAGAGGATTGGTAGAAATTTGGAGTGGATTGTTAGGAAGTAGGATTTTTTGAAAATAGGATGAAATTCGTAGAAAGTAGGATTAGATTGGTAGAAATTTGGATAGGATTGGTAGAAATTTGGATAAGATTGGTAGAAATTTGGAGTGGATTGGTAGAAATTTGGAGTGGATTGGTTGAAATTTGGAGAGGATTGGTAGAAATTTGGAGAGGATTGGTAGAAATTTGGGTAGGCTTTCTAGAAATTTGGTTAAGGTTGGTAGAAATTTGGAGTGGATTGGTAGAAATTTGGAGAGGATTGGTAGAAATTTGGAGTGGATTGGTAGAAATTTGGGTAGGCTTTGTAGAAATTTGGATTAGATTGGTAGAAATTTGGAGTGGATTGGTAGAAATTTGGAGAGGATTGGTAGAAATTTGGTAAGGCTTTGTAGAAATTTGGTTAAGATTAGTAGAAATTTGGAGTGGATTGGTAGAAATTTGGAGAGGATTGGTAGAAATTTGGAGTGGATTGTTAGGAAGTAGGATTTTTTGAAAATAGGATGAAATTCGTAGAAAGTAGGATTAGATTGGTAGAAATTTGGAGTGGATTGGTAGAAATTTGGAGTAGATTGGTAGAAATTTGGAGTGGATTGGTAAAAATTTGGATAGAATTAGTAGAAATTTGGATAGGATTGATAGAAATTTGGATAGGATTGGAAGTAATTTGGAGTAGATTGGTAGAAAGTAGGATTATTTGAAAGTAGGATTATATTGGTAGAAAGTAGGATTAGATTGGTAGAAATTTGGATAGGATTGGTAGAAATTTGGATAAGATTGGTAGAAATTTGGAGTGGATTGGTAGAAATTTGGAGTGGATTGGTTGAAATTTGGAGAGGATTGGTAGAAATTTGGAGAGGATTGGTAGAAATTTGGGTAGGCTTTCTAGAAATTTGGTTAAGGTTGGTAGAAATTTGGAGTGGATTGGTAGAAATTTGGATAAGATAGGTAGAAATTTGGAGTGGATTGGTAGAAAATTGGAGTGGATTGGTAGAAATTTGGAGAGGATTGGTAGAAATTTGGAGTGGATTGGTAGAAATTGGGTTAGGATTGGTAAAAAATTGGAGTGGATTGGTAGAAAGTAGGATTTTTTGAAAGTAGGATTATATTGGTAGAAAGTAGGATTAATTTGGTAGAAATTTGGAGTGGATTGATAGAAATTTGGAGTGGATTGGTAGAAATTTGGATAGGATTGGTTGAAATTTGGAGAGGATTGGTAGAAATTTGGATAAGATAGGTAGAAATTTGGAGTGGATTGGTAGAAAATTGGAGTGGATTGGTAGAAATTTGGAGAGGATTGGTAGAAAGTAGGATTATTTGAAAGTAGGATTATATTGGTAGAAAGTAGGATTAGATTGGTAGAAATTTGGATAGGATTGGTAGAAATTTGGATAAGATTGGTAGAAATTTGGAGTGGATTGGTAGAAATTTGGAGTGGATTGGTTGAAATTTGGAGAGGATTGGTAGAAATTTGGAGAGGATTGGTAGAAATTTGGGTAGGCTTTCTAGAAATTTGGTTAAGGTTGGTAGAAATTTGGAGTGGATTGGTAGAAATTTGGATAAGATAGGTAGAAATTTGGAGTGGATTGGTAGAAATTTGGAGAGGATTGGTAGAAATTTGGAGTGGATTGGTAGAAAGTAGGATTAGATTGGTAGAAATTTGGAGTGAATTGGTAGAAATTTGGGTAGGCTTTGTAGAAATTTGGATTAGATTGGTAGAAATTTGGAGTGGATTGGTAGAAAATTGGAGTGGATTGGTAGAAATTTGGAGAGGATTGGTAGAAATTTGGAGTGGATTGGTAGAAATTGGGTTAGGATTGGTAAAAAATTGGAGTGGATTGGTAGAAAGTAGGATTTTTTGAAAGTAGGATTATATTGGTAGAAAGTAGGATTCATTTGGTAGAAATTTGGAGTGGATTGATAGAAATTTGGAGTGGATTGGTAGAAATTTGGATAGGATTGGTAGAAATTTGGAGTGGATTGGTAGAAAGTATGATTTTTTGAAAGTAGGATTATATTGGTAGAAAGAAGGATTAGTAGAAATAGATTAGTAGAAATAGATTAGTAGATAGACTGGTAGAAATTTGGATAGGATTGGTAGAAATTTGGAGTGGATTGGTTGAAATTTGGAGAGGATTGGTAGAAATTAGGATTATTTGAAAGTAGGATTATATTGGTAGAAAGTAGGATTAGATTGGTAGAAATTTGGATAGGATTGGTAGAAATTTGGATAAGATTGGTAGAAATTTGGAGAGGATTGGTAGAAATTTGGAGTGGATTGGTAGAAATTTGGAGTAGATTGGTAGAAATTTGGAGTGGATTGGTAAAAATTTGGATAGAATTAGTAGAAATTTGGATAGGATTGATAGAAATTTGGATAGGATTGGTAGAAATTTGGAGTGGATTGGTTGAAATTTGGAGAGGATTGGTAGAAATTTGGAGTGGATTGGAAGAAATTTGGAGTAGATTGGTAGAAAGTAGGATTATTTGAAAGTAGGATTATATTGGTAGAAAGTAGGATTAGATTGGTAGAAATTTGGATAGGATTGGTAGAAATTTGGATAAGATAGGTAGAAATTTGGAGTGGATTGGTAGAAATTTGGAGAGGATTGGTAGAAAGTAGGATTAGATTGGTAGGAATTTGGAGTAGATTGGTAGAAAGTAGGATTATTTGAAAGTAGGATTATATTGGTAGAAAGTAGGATTAGATTGGTAGAAATTTGGATAGG
This sequence comes from Apamea sordens, assembly GCA_945859715.1. Lineage (NCBI taxonomy): Eukaryota > Metazoa > Arthropoda > Insecta > Lepidoptera > Noctuidae > Apamea > Apamea sordens. The sequence goes on from OX243997.1 coordinate 21,178,694, forward strand.
ATTGGTAGAAATTTGGATAAGATTGGTAGAAATTTGGAGTGGATTGGTAGAAATTTGGAGTGGATTGGTTGAAATTTGGAGAGGATTGGTAGAAATTTGGAGAGGATTGGTAGAAATTTGGGTAGGCTTTCTAGAAATTTGGTTAAGGTTGGTAGAAATTTGGAGTGGATTGGTAGAAATTTGGATAAGATAGGTAGAAATTTGGAGTGGATTGGTAGAAATTTGGAGAGGATTGGTAGAAATTTGGAGTGGATTGGTAGAAAGTAGGATTAGATTGGTAGAAATTTGGAGTGAATTGGTAGAAATTTGGGTAGGCTTTGTAGAAATTTGGTTAGGATTGGTAGAAATTTGGAGTGAATTGGTAGAAATTTGGAGAGGATTGGTAGAAATTTGGGTAGGTTTTGTAGAAATTTGGATAAAATCGGTAGAAATTTGGAGTGGATTGGAAGAAATTTGGAGTGGATTGGTTGAAATTTGGAGAGGATTGGTAGAAATTTGGAGTAGATTGGAAGAAATTTGGAGTAGATTGGTAGAAAGTAGGATTATTTGAAAGTAGGATTATATTGGTAGAAAGTAGGATTAGATTGGTAGAAATTTGGATAGGATTGGTAGAAATTTGGATAAGATTGGTAGAAATTTGGAGTGGATTGGTAGAAATTTGGAGTGGATTGGTTGAAATTTGGAGAGGATTGGTAGAAATTTGGAGAGGATTGGTAGAAATTTGGGTAGGCTTTCTAGAAATTTGGTTAAGGTTGGTAGAAATTTGGAGTGGATTGGTAGAAATTTGGAGAGGATTGGTAGAAATTTGGAGTGGATTGGTAGAAATTTGGGTAGGCTTTGTAGAAATTTGGATTAGATTGGTAGAAATTTGGAGTGGATTGGTAGAAAATTGGAGTGGATTGGTAGAAATTTGGAGAGGATTGGTAGAAATTTGGAGTGGATTGGTAGAAATTTGGGTAGGCTTTGTAGAAATTTGGATTAGATTGGTAGAAATTTGGAGTGGATTGGTAGAAAATTGGAGTGGATTGGTAGAAATTTGGAGAGGATTGGTAGAAATTTGGAGTGGATTGGTAGAAATTGGGTTAGGATTGGTAAAAAATTGGAGTGGATTGGTAGAAAGTAGGATTTTTTGAAAGTAGGATTATATTGGTAGAAAGTAGGATTAATTTGGTAGAAATTTGGAGTGGATTGATAGAAATTTGGAGTGGATTGGTAGAAATTTGGATAGGATTGGTAGAAATTTGGAGTGGATTGGTAGAAAGTATGATTTTTTGAAAGTAGGATTATATTGGTAGAAAGAAGGATTAGTAGAAATAGATTAGTAGAAATAGATTAGTAGATAGACTGGTAGAAATTTGGATAGGATTGGTAGAAATTTGGAGTGGATTGGTTGAAATTTGGAGAGGATTGGTAGAAATTTGGAGTGGATTGGAAGAAATTTGGAGTAGATTGGTAGAAAGTAGGATTATTTGAAAGTAGGATTATATTGGTAGAAAGTAGGATTAGATTGGTAGAAATTTGGATAGGATTGGTAGAAATTTGGAGTGGATTGGTAGAAATTTGGTTAGGTTTTTTTTTTTTTTTTTTTTTTTTTTTTTTTTTTTTTTTTTTTTTTTTTTTTTTGTTTTGGTAGGAGTGGGAAATCCTCATGGACGCCCAGACTGCCTCACTAATGAGACAGTCTGGGCAGTGCCGGACTCTTACCGGCTAAAACCACACTCCTGCCCCACCAGTGTCCCTCTGACATGGGAATCAGAGCCCTAGGTCACAATTTGTTGTGCCTTTTTTGGCGACTTGTTGTTGGAGGCCGAAGACACCACGCTCTATTGTGCGAGTACTATTAGTTTTGACAATAATTATGTTTTATTACTACTATACCTTGAGATAAATTTTATTCTGTTTGTTGCTTAATACTTTAATTGAATGTGCTCTTACTAAATTTATATATAATTATGTTTCTGTTGTTTTTGAATAGTTAATGTTTTTAAAGTTTATTTTACAGATTTTACTTTTATGTAATGTTATTGTCTTAATATTATTTATGCCTTATACTATTTCTGTCTTTGGTTTCTTCCACATTCATTATTGGACATGAGTTCATTTCCATGATATCGCCACCATATACTTACTATATAATTGTATATCACAGTTAAAAAGCAAATGTCTGTGGGATAGCTTTCCAACCAGCTTGACACCGCTTGTCGGTTCCACTAGAGTTGGCTCACGGTCCAGTATAATTCCAGCCACTTTCTCACGAAAGTGACTCCAATTACCCTTCTCCATTGAGCCAACCCTAGTGGTCCGCTCAATGCATCTGCAATCTGGCAGTGTCGAAGTGGTCGTCTCTCTATAATACCCGGAAGTGGGGGCATCGACAACTTTAGCAATAAGCTATCGATGCTCTTGCGAATGCATCCCACTTCCTTCGTATCGGGCACAATTCGCTGAACGCATTGTGCGAGTGTTCCCCCAGCTTGGCTCTGGTGCAGTTTACGCACGCCGCTGCTTCGCCGATCTGTTTGTGCGGGCAGTCCACCTTGATGTGTGGACCGCCGCAGTGGCTACACAGATCGGCTGGCTCCGTGCACAGACGTTTCCCGTGCCCGTATGCCAAGCAGCGGGTACACTGCACCAGAGGCGTCTGGTCTTCGACGCGCACTCTCTGGAGGTCAATTCGAAGCTTGCCCCCTTCGAGTGCCCTCTTCCAGATTGCTGGGGTAACACTCAGCATTAGTAGTTAGTAGTATTAGTAGAAATTTGGATAGGATTGGTAGAAATTTGGAGTAGATTGGTAGAAATTTGGAGTGGATTGGTAGAAATTTGGAGTGGATTGGTAGAAATTTGGAGTGGATTGGTAGAAATTTGGTTAGGATTGGTAGAAATTTGGAGTAGATTGGTAGAAAGTAGGATTATATTGGTAGAAAGTAGGATTAGATTGGTAGAAATTTGGATAGGATTGATAGAAATTTGGATAAGATTGGTAGAAATTTGGAGTGGATTGGTAGAAATTTGGAGAGGAGTGGTAGAAATTTGGTGTGGATTGGTAGAAAGTAGGATTAGATTAGTAGAAATTTGGAGTGGATTGGTATAAATTTGGGTAGGCTTTGTAGAAATTTAGTTAGGATTGGTAGAAATTTGGAGTGGATTGGTAGAAATTTAGAGAGGATTGGTAGAAATTTGGAAAGGCTTTGTAGAAATTTGGTTAAGATTAGTAGAAATTTGGAGTGGATTGGTAGAAATTTGGAGAGGATTGGTAGAAATTTGGAGTGGATTGGTAGGAAGTAGGATAAGATTGGTAGAAATTTGGAGTGGATTGGTAAAAAGTAGGATTTTTTGAAAATAGGATGAAATTGGTAGAAAGTAGGATTAGATTGGTAGAAATTTGGAGTGGATTGGTAGAAATTTGGAGTAGATTGGTAGAAATTTGGAGTGGATTGGTAAAAATTTGGATAGAATTAGTAGAAATTTGGATAGGATTGATAGAAATTTGGATAGGATTGGAAGAAATTTGGAGTAGATTGGTAGAAAGTAGGATTATTTGAAAGTAGGATTATATTGGTAGAAAGTAGGATTAGATTGGTAGAAATTTGGATAGGATTGGTAGAAATTTGGATAAGATTGGTAGAAATTTGGAGTGGATTAGTAGAAATTTGGAGAGGATTAGTAGAAATTTGGAGTGGATTGGTAGAAAGTAGGATTAGATTGGTAGAAATTTGGAGTGAATTGGTAGAAATTTGGGAAGGCTTTGTAGAAATTTGGTTTGGATTGGTAGAAAGTAGGATAAGATTGGTAGAAATTTGGAGTGGATTGGTAGGAAGTAGGATTTTTCAAAAGTAGGATTATATTGGTAGAAAGTAGGATTAGTAGATAGATTGGTAGAAATTTGGATAGGATTGGTAGGAAGTAGGATTAGATTGGTAGAAATTTGGAGTGGATTGGTAGAAATTTGGGAAGGCTTTTTGAAATTTGGTTAGGATTGGTAGAAATTTGGAGTGGATTGGTAGAAATTTGGAGTGGATTGGTAGAAATTTGGGGAGGATTAATAGAAATTTGGATAAGATTGGTAGAAATTTGGAGTGGACTGGTAGAAATTGGTAGAAAGTAGGATTAGATTGGTAGAAATTTGGAGTGGATTGTTAGGAAGTAGGATAAGATTGGTAGAAATTGGGAGTGGATTGGTAAAAAGTAGGATTTTTTGAAAATAGGATGAAATTCGTAGAAAGTAGGATTAGATTGGTAGAAATTTGGAGTGGATTGGTAGAAATTTGGAGTAGATTGGTAGAAATTTGGAGTGGATTGGTAAAAATTTGGATAGAATTAGTAGAAATTTGGATAGGATTGATAGAAATTTGGATAGGATTGGAAGAAATTTGGAGTAGATTGGTAGAAAGTAGGATTATTTGAAAGTAGGATTATATTGGTAGAAAGTAGGATTAGATTGATAGAAATTTGGATAGGATTGGTAGAAATTTGGATAAGATTGGTAGAAATTTGGAGTGGATTAGTAGAAATTTGGAGAGGATTAGTAGAAATTTGGAGTGGATTGGTAGAAAGTAGGATTAGATTGGTAGAAATTTGGAGTGAATTGGTAGAAATTTGGGTAGGCTTTGTAGAAATTTGGTTTGGATTGGTAGAAAGTAGGATAAGATTGGTAGAAATTTGGAGTGGATTGGTAGGAAGTAGGATTAGATTGGTAGAAATTTGGAGTGGATTGGTAGAAATTTGGGAAGGCTTTGTAGAAATTTGGTTAGGATTGGTAGAAATTTGGAGTGGATTGGTAGAAATTTGGTTAGGATTGGTAGAAATTTGGAGTGGATTGGTAGAAATTTGGAGTGGATTGGTAGAAATTTGGATAGGATAGGTAGGAAGTAGGATTAGATTGGTAGAAATTTGGAGTGGATTGGTAGAAATTTGGGAAGGCTTTGTAGAAATTTGGTAAGGATTGGTAGAAATTTGGAGTGGATTGGTAGAAATTTGGAGTGGATTGGTAGAAATTTGGGGAGGATTAATAGAAATTTGGATAAGATTGGTAGAAATTTGGAGTGGACTGGTAGAAATTGGTAGAAAGTAGGATTAGATTGGTAGAAATTTGGATAGGATTGGTAGAAATTTGGATAAGATTGGTAGAAATTTGGAGTGGATTGGTAGAAATTTGGAGAGGATTGCTAGAAATTTGGAGTGGATTGGTAGAAAGTAGGGTTAGATTGGTAGAAATTTGGAGTGGATTGGTATAAATTTGGGTGGGCTTTGTAGAAATTTGGTTAGGATTGGTAGAAATTTGGAGTGAATTGGTAGAAATTTGGAGAGGATTGGTAGAAATTTGGTAAGGCTTTGTAGAAATTTGGTTAAGATTAGTAGAAATTTGGAGTGGATTGGTAGAAATTTGGAGAGGATTGGTAGAAATTTGGAGTGGATTGTTAGGAAGTAGGATAAGATTGGTAGAAATTGGGAGTGGATTGGTAAAAAGTAGGATTTTTTGAAAATAGGATGAAATTCGTAGAAAGTAGGAATAGATTGGTAGAAATTTGGAGTGGATTGGTAGAAATTTGGAGTAGATTGGTAGAAATTTGGAGTGGATTGGTAAAAATTTGGATAGAATTAGTAGAAATTTGGATAGGATTGATAGAAATTTGGATAGGATTGGAAGAAATTTGGAGTAGATTGGTAGAAAGTAGGATTATTTGAAAGTAGGATTATATTGGTAGAAAGTAGGATTAGATTGGTAGAAATTTGGATAGGATTGGTAGAAATTTGGATAAGATAGGTAGAAATTTGGAGTGGATTGGTAGAAATTTGGAGAGGATTGGTAGAAATTTGGAGTGGATTGGTAGAAAGTAGGATTAGATTGGTAGAAATTTGGAGTGAATTGGTAGAAATTTGGGTAGGCTTTGTAGAAATTTGGTTAGGATTGGTAGAAATTTGGAGTGAATTGGTAGAAATTTGGAGAGGATTGGTAGAAATTTGGGTAGGTTTTGTAGAAATTTGGATAAAATCGGTAGAAATTTGGAGTGGATTGGAAGAAATTTGGAGTGGATTGGTTGAAATTTGGAGAGGATTGGTAGAAATTTGGAGTAGATTGGAAGAAATTTGGAGTAGATTGGTAGAAAGTAGGATTATTTGAAAGTAGGATTATATTGGTAGAAAGTAGGATTAGATTGGTAGAAATTTGGATAGGATTGGTAGAAATTTGGAGAGGATTGGTAGAAATTTGGGTAGGCGTTCTAGAAATTTGGTTAAGGTTGGTAGAAATTTGGAGTGGATTGGTAGAAATTTGGAGAGGATTGGTAGAAATTTGGAGTGGATTGGTAGAAATTTGGGTAGGCTTTGTAGAAATTTGGATTAGATTGGTAGAAATTTGGAGTGGATTGGTAGAAATTTGGAGTGGATTGGTTGAAATTTGGAGAGGATTGGTAGAAATTTGGAGAGGATTGGTAGAAATTTGGGTAGGCTTTCTAGAAATTTGGTTAAGGTTGGTAGAAATTTGGAGTGGATTGGTAGAAATTTGGATAAGATAGGTAGAAATTTGGAGTGGATTGGTAGAAAATTGGAGTGGATTGGTAGAAATTTGGAGAGGATTGGTAGAAATTTGGAGTGGATTGGTAGAAATTGGGTTAGGATTGGTAAAAAATTGGAGTGGATTGGTAGAAAGTAGGATTTTTTGAAAGTAGGATTATATTGGTAGAAAGTAGGATTAATTTGGTAGAAATTTGGAGTGGATTGATAGAAATTTGGAGTGGATTGGTAGAAATTTGGATAGGATTGGTAGAAATTTGGAGTGGATTGGTAGAAAGTATGATTTTTTGAAAGTAGGATTATATTGGTAGAAAGAAGGATTAGTAGAAATAGATTAGTAGAAATAGATTAGTAGATAGACTGGTAGAAATTTGGATAGGATTGGTAGAAATTTGGAGTGGATTGGTTGAAATTTGGAGAGGATTGGTAGAAATTAGGATTATTTGAAAGTAGGATTATATTGGTAGAAAGTAGGATTAGATTGGTAGAAATTTGGATAGGATTGGTAGAAATTTGGATAAGATTGGTAGAAATTTGGAGAGGATTGGTAGAAATTTGGAGTGGATTGGTAGAAAGTAGGATTATTTGAAAGTAGGATTATATTGGTAGAAAGTAGGATTAGATTGGTAGAAATTTGGATAGGATTGGTAGAAATTTGGATAAGATTGGTAGAAATTTGGAGTGGATTGGTAGAAATTTGGAGTGGATTGGTTGAAATTTGGAGAGGATTGGTAGAAATTTGGAGAGGATTGGTAGAAATTTGGGTAGGCTTTCTAGAAATTTGGTTAAGGTTGGTAGAAATTTGGAGTGGATTGGTAGAAATTTGGATAAGATAGGTAGAAATTTGGAGTGGATTGGTAGAAATTTGGAGAGGATTGGTAGAAATTTGGAGTGGATTGGTAGAAAGTAGGATTAGATTGGTAGAAATTTGGAGTGAATTGGTAGAAATTTGGGTAGGCTTTGTAGAAATTTGGATTAGATTGGTAGAAATTTGGAGTGGATTGGTAGAAATTGGGTTAGGATTGGTAAAAAATTGGAGTGGATTGGTAGAAAGTAGGATTTTTTGAAAGTAGGATTATATTGGTAGAAAGTAGGATTCATTTGGTAGAAATTTGGAGTGGATTGATAGAAATTTGGAGTGGATTGGTAGAAATTTGGATAGGATTGGTAGAAATTTGGAGTGGATTGGTAGAAAGTATGAGTTTTTGAAAGTAGGATTATATTGGTAGAAAGAAGGATTAGTAGAAATAGATTAGTAGAAATAGATTAGTAGATAGACTGGTAGAAATTTGGATAGGATTGGTAGAAATTTGGAGTGGATTGGTTGAAATTTGGAGAGGATTGGTAGAAATTAGGATTATTTGAAAGTAGGATTATATTGGTAGAAAGTAGGATTAGATTGGTAGAAATTTGGATAGGATTGGTAGAAATTTGGATAAGATTGGTAGAAATTTGGAGAGGATTGGTAGAAATTTGGAGTGGATTGGTAGAAATTTGGAGTAGATTGGTAGAAATTTGGAGTGGATTGGTAAAAATTTGGATAGAATTAGTAGAAATTTGGATAGGATTGATAGAAATTTGGATAGGATTGGTAGAAATTTGGAGTGGATTGGTTGAAATTTGGAGAGGATTGGTAGAAATTTGGAGTGGATTGGAAGAAATTTGGAGTAGATTGGTAAAAATTTGGATAGAATTAGTAGAAATTTGGATAGGATTGATAGAAATTTGGATAGGATTGGTAGAAATTTGGAGTGGATTGGTTGAAATTTGGAGAGGATTGGTAGAAATTTGGAGTGGATTGGTAGAAATTTGGAGTGGATTGGTTGAAATTTGGAGAGGATTGGTAGAAATTTGGAGTGGATTGGTAGAAATTTGGGGAGGATTAATAGAAATTTGGATAAGATTGGTAGAAATTTGGAGTGGACTGGTAGAAATTGGTAGAAAGTAGGATTAGATTGGTAGAAATTTGGAGTGGATTGTTAGGAAGTAGGATAAGATTGGTAGAAATTGGGAGTGGATTGGTAAAAAGTAGGATTTTTTGAAAATAGGATGAAATTCGTAGAAAGTAGGATTAGATTGGTAGAAATTTGGAGTGGATTGGTAGAAATTTGGAGTAGATTGGTAGAAATTTGGAGTGGATTGGTAAAAATTTGGATAGAATTAGTAGAAATTTGGATAGGATTGATAGAAATTTGGATAGGATTGGAAGAAATTTGGAGTAGATTGGTAGAAAGTAGGATTATTTGAAAGTAGGATTATATTGGTAGAAAGTAGGATTAGATTGATAGAAATTTGGATAGGATTGGTAGAAATTTGGATAAGATTGGTAGAAATTTGGAGTGGATTAGTAGAAATTTGGAGAGGATTAGTAGAAATTTGGAGTGGATTGGTAGAAAGTAGGATTAGATTGGTAGAAATTTGGAGTGAATTGGTAGAAATTTGGGTAGGCTTTGTAGAAATTTGGTTTGGATTGGTAGAAAGTAGGATAAGATTGGTAGAAATTTGGAGTGGATTGGTAGGAAGTAGGATTAGATTGGTAGAAATTTGGAGTGGATTGGTAGAAATTTGGGAAGGCTTTGTAGAAATTTGGTTAGGATTGGTAGAAATTTGGAGTGGATTGGTAGAAATTTGGTTAGGATTGGTAGAAATTTGGAGTGGATTGGTAGAAATTTGGAGTGGATTGGTAGAAATTTGGATAGGATAGGTAGGAAGTAGGATTAGATTGGTAGAAATTTGGAGTGGATTGGTAGAAATTTGGGAAGGCTTTGTAGAAATTTGGTAAGGATTGGTAGAAATTTGGAGTGGATTGGTAGAAATTTGGAGTGGATTGGTAGAAATTTGGGGAGGATTAATAGAAATTTGGATAAGATTGGTAGAAATTTGGAGTGGACTGGTAGAAATTGGTAGAAAGTAGGATTAGATTGGTAGAAATTTGGATAGGATTGGTAGAAATTTGGATAAGATTGGTAGAAATTTGGAGTGGATTGGTAGAAATTTGGAGAGGATTGCTAGAAATTTGGAGTGGATTGGTAGAAAGTAGGGTTAGATTGGTAGAAATTTGGAGTGGATTGGTATAAATTTGGGTGGGCTTTGTAGAAATTTGGTTAGGATTGGTAGAAATTTGGAGTGAATTGGTAGAAATTTGGAGAGGATTGGTAGAAATTTGGTAAGGCTTTGTAGAAATTTGGTTAAGATTAGTAGAAATTTGGAGTGGATTGGTAGAAATTTGGAGAGGATTGGTAGAAATTTGGAGTGGATTGTTAGGAAGTAGGATAAGATTGGTAGAAATTGGGAGTGGATTGGTAAAAAGTAGGATTTTTTGAAAATAGGATGAAATTCGTAGAAAGTAGGAATAGATTGGTAGAAATTTGGAGTGGATTGGTAGAAATTTGGAGTAGATTGGTAGAAATTTGGAGTGGATTGGTAAAAATTTGGATAGAATTAGTAGAAATTTGGATAGGATTGATAGAAATTTGGATAGGATTGGAAGAAATTTGGAGTAGATTGGTAGAAAGTAGGATTATTTGAAAGTAGGATTATATTGGTAGAAAGTAGGATTAGATTGGTAGAAATTTGGATAGGATTGGTAGAAATTTGGATAAGATAGGTAGAAATTTGGAGTGGATTGGTAGAAATTTGGAGAGGATTGGTAGAAATTTGGAGTGGATTGGTAGAAAGTAGGATTAGATTGGTAGAAATTTGGAGTGAATTGGTAGAAATTTGGGTAGGCTTTGTAGAAATTTGGTTAGGATTGGTAGAAATTTGGAGTGAATTGGTAGAAATTTGGAGAGGATTGGTAGAAATTTGGGTAGGTTTTGTAGAAATTTGGATAAAATCGGTAGAAATTTGGAGTGGATTGGAAGAAATTTGGAGTGGATTGGTTGAAATTTGGAGAGGATTGGTAGAAATTTGGAGTAGATTGGAAGAAATTTGGAGTAGATTGGTAGAAAGTAGGATAATTTGAAAGTAGGATTATATTGGTAGAAAGTAGGATTAGATTGGTAGAAATTTGGATAGGATTGGTAGAAATTTGGAGAGGATTGGTAGAAATTTGGGTAGGCGTTCTAGAAATTTGGTTAAGGTTGGTAGAAATTTGGAGTGGATTGGTAGAAATTTGGAGAGGATTGGTAGAAATTTGGAGTGGATTGGTAGAAATTTGGGTAGGCTTTGTAGAAATTTGGATTAGATTGGTAGAAATTTGGAGTGGATTGGTAGAAATTTGGAGTGGATTGGTTGAAATTTGGAGAGGATTGGTAGAAATTTGGAGAGGATTGGTAGAAATTTGGGTAGGCTTTCTAGAAATTTGGTTAAGGTTGGTAGAAATTTGGAGTGGATTGGTAGAAATTTGGATAAGATAGGTAGAAATTTGGAGTGGATTGGTAGAAAATTGGAGTGGATTGGTAGAAATTTGGAGAGAATTGGTAGAAATTTGGAGTGGATTGGTAGAAATTGGGTTAGGATTGGTAAAAAATTGGAGTGGATTGGTAGAAAGTAGGATTTTTTGAAAGTAGGATTATATTGGTAGAAAGTAGGATTAATTTGGTAGAAATTTGGAGTGGATTGATAGAAATTTGGAGTGGATTGGTAGAAATTTGGATAGGATTGGTAGAAATTTGGAGTGGATTGGTAGAAAGTATGATTTTTTGAAAGTAGGATTATATTGGTAGAAAGAAGGATTAGTAGAAATAGATTAGTAGAAATAGATTAGTAGATAGACTGGTAGAAATTTGGATAGGATTGGTAGAAATTTGGAGTGGATTGGTTGAAATTTGGAGAGGATTGGTAGAAATTAGGATTATTTGAAAGTAGGATTATATTGGTAGAAAGTAGGATTAGATTGGTAGAAATTTGGATAGGATTGGTAGAAATTTGGATAAGATTGGTAGAAATTTGGAGAGGATTGGTAGAAATTTGGAGTGGATTGGTAGAAAGTAGGATTATTTGAAAGTAGGATTATATTGGTAGAAAGTAGGATTAGATTGGTAGAAATTTGGATAGGATTGGTAGAAATTTGGATAAGATTGGTAGAAATTTGGAGTGGATTGGTAGAAATTTGGAGTGGATTGGTTGAAATTTGGAGAGGATTGGTAGAAATTTGGAGAGGATTGGTAGAAATTTGGGTAGGCTTTCTAGAAATTTGGTTAAGGTTGGTAGAAATTTGGAGTGGATTGGTAGAAATTTGGATAAGATAGGTAGAAATTTGGAGTGGATTGGTAGAAATTTGGAGAGGATTGGTAGAAATTTGGAGTGGATTGGTAGAAAGTAGGATTAGATTGGTAGAAATTTGGAGTGAATTGGTAGAAATTTGGGTAGGCTTTGTAGAAATTTGGATTAGATTGGTAGAAATTTGGAGTGGATTGGTAGAAATTGGGTTAGGATTGGTAAAAAATTGGAGTGGATTGGTAGAAAGTAGGATTTTTTGAAAGTAGGATTATATTGGTAGAAAGTAGGATTCATTTGGTAGAAATTTGGAGTGGATTGATAGAAATTTGGAGTGGATTGGTAGAAATTTGGATAGGATTGGTAGAAATTTGGAGTGGATTGGTAGAAAGTATGAGTTTTTGAAAGTAGGATTATATTGGTAGAAAGAAGGATTAGTAGAAATAGATTAGTAGAAATAGATTAGTAGATAGACTGGTAGAAATTTGGATAGGATTGGTAGAAATTTGGAGTGGATTGGTTGAAATTTGGAGAGGATTGGTAGAAATTAGGATTATTTGAAAGTAGGATTATATTGGTAGAAAGTAGGATTAGATTGGTAGAAATTTGGATAGGATTGGTAGAAATTTGGATAAGATTGGTAGAAATTTGGAGAGGATTGGTAGAAATTTGGAGTGGATTGGTAGAAATTTGGAGTAGATTGGTAGAAATTTGGAGTGGATTGGTAAAAATTTGGATAGAATTAGTAGAAATTTGGATAGGATTGATAGAAATTTGGATAGGATTGGTAGAAATTTGGAGTGGATTGGTTGAAATTTGGAGAGGATTGGTAGAAATTTGGAGTGGATTGGAAGAAATTTGGAGTAGATTGGTAGAAAGTAGGATTATTTGAAAGTAGGATTATATTGGTAGAAAGTAGGATTAGATTGGTAGAAATTTGGATAGGATTGGTATAAATTTGGATAAGATAGGTAGAAATTTGGAGTGGATTGGTAGAAATTTGGAGAGGATTGGTAGAAAGTAGGATTAGATTGGTAGGAATTTGGAGTAGATTGGTAGAAAGTAGGATTATTTGAAAGTAGGATTATATTGGTAGAAAGTAGGATTAGATTGGTAGAAATTTGGATAGGATTGGTAGAAATTTGGATAAGATTGGTAGAAATTTGGAGTGGATTGGTAGAAATTTGGAGTGGATTGGTTGAAATTTGGAGAGGATTGGTAGAAATTTGGAGAGGATTGGTAGAAATTTGGGTAGGCTTTCTAGAAATTTGGTTAAGGTTGGTAGAAATTTGGAGTGGATTGGTAGAAATTTGGATAAGATAGGTAGAAATTTGGAGTGGATTGGTAGAAATTTGGAGAGGATTGGTAGAAATTTGGAGTGGATTGGTAGAAAGTAGGATTAGATTGGTAGAAATTTGGAGTGAATTGGTAGAAATTTGGGTAGGCTTTGTAGAAATTTGGTTAGGATTGGTAGAAATTTGGAGTGAATTGGTAGAAATTTGGAGAGGATTGGTAGAAATTTGGGTAGGTTTTGTAGAAATTTGGATAAAATCGGTAGAAATTTGGAGTGGATTGGAAGAAATTTGGAGTGGATTGGTTGAAATTTGGAGAGGATTGGTAGAAATTTGGAGTAGATTGGAAGAAATTTGGAGTAGATTGGTAGAAAGTAGGATTATTTGAAAGTAGGATTATATTGGTAGAAAGTAGGATTAGATTGGTAGAAATTTGGATAGGATTGGTAGAAATTTGGATAAGATTGGTAGAAATTTGGAGTGGATTGGTAGAAATTTGGAGTGGATTGGTTGAAATTTGGAGAGGATTGGTAGAAATTTGGAGAGGATTGGTAGAAATTTGGGTAGGCTTTCTAGAAATTTGGTTAAGGTTGGTAGAAATTTGGAGTGGATTGGTAGAAATTTGGAGAGGATTGGTAGAAATTTGGAGTGGATTGGTAGAAATTTGGGTAGGCTTTGTAGAAATTTGGATTAGATTGGTAGAAATTTGGAGTGGATTGGTAGAAAATTGGAGTGGATTGGTAGAAATTTGGAGAGGATTGGTAGAAATTTGGAGTGGATTGGTAGAAATTTGGGTAGGCTTTGTAGAAATTTGGATTAGATTGGTAGAAATTTGGAGTGGATTGGTAGAAAATTGGAGTGGATTGGTAGAAATTTGGAGAGGATTGGTAGAAATTTGGAGTGGATTGGTAGAAATTGGGTTAGGATTGGTAAAAAATTGGAGTGGATTGGTAGAAAGTAGGATTTTTTGAAAGTAGGATTATATTGGTAGAAAGTAGGATTAATTTGGTAGAAATTTGGAGTGGATTGATAGAAATTTGGAGTGGATTGGTAGAAATTTGGATAGGATTGGTAGAAATTTGGAGTGGATTGGTAGAAATTGGGTAAGGATTGGTAAAAAATTGGAGTGGATTGGTAGAAAGTAGGATTTTTTGAAAGTAGGATTATATTGGTAGAAAGTAGGATTAATTTGGTAGAAATTTGGAGTGGATTGATAGAAATTTGGAGTGGATTGGTAGAAATTTGGATAGGATTGGTAGAAATTTGGAGTGGATTGGTAGAAAGTATGATTTTTTGAAAGTAGGATTATATTGGTAGAAAGAAGGATTAGTAGAAATAGATTAGTAGAAATAGATTAGTAGATAGACTGGTAGAAATTTGGATAGGATTGGTAGATAGGAAAGTAGGATTATTTGAAAGTAGGATTATATTGGTAGAAAGTAGGATTAGATTGGTAGAAATTTGGATAGGATTGGTAGAAATTTGGATAAGATTGGTAGAAATTTGGAGAGGATTGGTAGAAATTTGGAGTGGATTGGTAGAAATTTGGAGTAGATTGGTAGAAATTTGGAGTGGATTGGTAAAAATTTGGATAGAATTAGTAGAAATTTGGATAGGATTGATAGAAATTTGGATAGGATTGGAAGAAATTTGGAGTAGATTGGTAGAAAGTAGGATTATTTGAAAGTAGGATTATATTGGTAGAAAGTAGGATTAGATTGGTAGAAATTTGGATAGGATTGGTAGAAATTTGGATAAGATAGGTAGAAATTTGGAGTGGATTGGTAGAAATTTGGAGAGGATTGGTAGAAATTTGGAGTGGATTGGTAGAAAGTAGGATTAGATTGGTAGGAATTTGGAGTGAATTGGTAGAAATTTGGGTAGGCTTTATAGAAATTTGGTTAGGATTGGTAGAAATTTGGAGTGAATTGGTAGAAATTTGGAGAGGATTGGTAGAAATTTGGGTAGGTTTTGTAGAAATTTGGATAAAATCGGTAGAAATTTGGAGTGGATTGGAAGAAATTTGGAGTGGATTGGTTGAAATTTGGAGAGGATTGGTAGAAATTTGGAGTAGATTGGAAGAAATTTGGAGTAGATTGGTAGAAAGTAGGATTATTTGAAAGTAGGATTATATTGGTAGAAAGTAGGATTAGATTGGTAGAAATTTGGATAGGATTGGTAGAAATTTGGATAAGATTGGTAGAAATTTGGAGTGGATTGGTAGAAATTTGGAGTGGATTTGTTGAAATTTGGAGAGGATTGGTAGAAATTTGGAGAGGATTGGTAGAAATTTGGGTAGGCTTTCTAGAAATTTGGTTAAGGTTGGTAGAAATTTGGAGTGGATTGGTAGAAATTTGGATAAGATATGTAGAAATTTGGAGTGGATTGGTAGAAATTTGGAGAGGATTGGTAGAAATTTGGAGTGGATTGGTAGAAAGTAGGATTAGATTGGTAGAAATTTGGAGTGAATTGGTAGAAATTTGGGTAGGCTTTGTAGAAATTTGGTTAGGATTGGTAGAAATTTGGAGTGAATTGGTAGAAATTTGGAGAGGATTGGTAGAAATTTGGGTAGGCTTTCTAGAAATTTGGTTAAGGTTGGTAGAAATTTGGAGTGGATTGGTAGAAATTTGGATAAGATAGGTAGAAATTTGGAGTGGATTGGTAGAAATTTGGAGAGGATTGGTAGAAATTTGGAGTGGATTGGTAGAAAGTAGGATTAGATTGGTAGAAATTTGGAGTGAATTGGTAGAAATTTGGGTAGGCTTTGTAGAAATTTGGTTAGGATTGGTAGAAATTTGGAGAGGATTGGTAGAAATTTGGAGTGGATTGGTAGAAAGTAGGATTAGATTGGTAGAAATTTGGAGTGAATTGGTAGAAATTTGGGTAGGCTTTGTAGAAATTTGGTTAGGATTGGTAGAAATTTGGAGTGGATTGGTTGAAATTTGGAGAGGATTGGTAGAAATTTGGAGTAGATTGGAAGAAATTTGGAGTAGATTGGTAGAAAGTAGGATTATTTGAAAGTAGGATTATATTGGTAGAAAGTAGGATTAGATTGGTAGAAATTTGGATAGGATTGGTAGAAATTTGGATAAGATTGGTAGAAATTTGGAGTGGATTGGTAGAAATTTGGAGTGGATTGGTTGAAATTTGGAGAGGATTGGTAGAAATTTGGAGAGGATTGGTAGAAATTTGGGTAGGCTTTCTAGAAATTTGGTTAAGGTTGGTAGAAATTTGGAGTGGATTGGTAGAAATTTGGAGAGGATTGGTAGAAATTTGGAGTGGATTGGTAGAAATTTGGGTAGGCTTTGTAGAAATTTGGATTAGATTGGTAGAAATTTGGAGTGGATTGGTAGAAATTTGGAGAGGATTGGTAGAAATTTGGTAAGGCTTTGTAGAAATTTGGTTAAGATTAGTAGAAATTTGGAGTGGATTGGTAGAAATTTGGAGAGGATTGGTAGAAATTTGGAGTGGATTGTTAGAAATTTGGATAGGATTGGAAGTAATTTGGAGTAGATTGGTAGAAAGTAGGATTATTTGAAAGTAGGATTATATTGGTAGAAAGTAGGATTAGATTGGTAGAAATTTGGATAGGATTGGTAGAAATTTGGATAAGATTGGTAGAAATTTGGAGTGGATTGGTAGAAATTTGGAGTGGATTGGTTGAAATTTGGAGAGGATTGGTAGAAATTTGGAGAGGATTGGTAGAAATTTGGGTAGGCTTTCTAGAAATTTGGTTAAGGTTGGTAGAAATTTGGAGTGGATTGGTAGAAATTTGGATAAGATAGGTAGAAATTTGGAGTGGATTGGTAGAAAATTGGAGTGGATTGGTAGAAATTTGGAGAGGATTGGTAGAAATTTGGAGTGGATTGGTAGAAATTGGGTTAGGATTGGTAAAAAATTGGAGTGGATTGGTAGAAAGTAGGATTTTTTGAAAGTAGGATTATATTGGTAGAAAGTAGGATTAATTTGGTAGAAATTTGGAGTGGATTGATAGAAATTTGGAGTGGATTGGTAGAAATTTGGATAGGATTGGTAGAAATTTGGAGTGGATTGGTAGAAAGTATGATTTTTTGAAAGTAGGATTATATTGGTAGAAAGAAGGATTAGTAGAAATAGATTAGTAGAAATAGATTAGTAGATAGACTGGTAGAAATTTGGATAGGATTGGTAGAAATTTGGAGTGGATTGGTTGAAATTTGGAGAGGATTGGTAGAAATTAGGATTATTTGAAAGTAGGATTATATTGGTAGAAAGTAGGATTAGATTGGTAGAAAGAAGGATTAGTAGAAATAGATTAGTAGAAATAGATTAGTAGATAGACTGGTAGAAATTTGGATAGGATTGGTAGAAATTTGGAGTGGATTGGTTGAAATTTGGAGAGGATTGGTAGAAATTAGGATTATTTGAAAGTAGGATTATATTGGTAGAAAGTAGGATTAGATTGGTAGAAATTTGGATAGGATTGGTAGAAATTTGGATAAGATTGGTAGAAATTTGGAGAGGATTGGTAGAAATTTGGAGTGGATTGGTAGAAATTTGGAGTAGATTGGTAGAAATTTGGAGTGGATTGGTAAAAATTTGGATAGAATTAGTAGAAATTTGGATAGGATTGATAGAAATTTGGATAGGATTGGTAGAAATTTGGAGTGGATTGGTTGAAATTTGGAGAGGATTGGTAGAAATTTGGAGTGGATTGGAAGAAATTTGGAGTAGATTGGTAGAAAGTAGGATTATTTGAAAGTAGGATTATATTGGTAGAAAGTAGGATTAGATTGGTAGAAATTTGGATAGGATTGGTAGAAATTTGGTAAGGCTTTGTAGAAATTTGGTTAAGATTAGTAGAAATTTGGAGTGGATTGGTAGAAATTTGGAGAGGATTGGTAGAAATTTGGAGTGGATTGTTAGGAAGTAGGATTTTTTGAAAATAGGATGAAATTCGTAGAAAGTAGGATTAGATTGGTAGAAATTTGGATAGGATTGGTAGAAATTTGGATAAGATTGGTAGAAATTTGGAGTGGATTGGTAGAAATTTGGAGTGGATTGGTTGAAATTTGGAGAGGATTGGTAGAAATTTGGAGAGGATTGGTAGAAATTTGGGTAGGCTTTCTAGAAATTTGGTTAAGGTTGGTAGAAATTTGGAGTGGATTGGTAGAAATTTGGAGAGGATTGGTAGAAATTTGGAGTGGATTGGTAGAAATTTGGGTAGGCTTTGTAGAAATTTGGATTAGATTGGTAGAAATTTGGAGTGGATTGGTAGAAATTTGGAGAGGATTGGTAGAAATTTGGTAAGGCTTTGTAGAAATTTGGTTAAGATTAGTAGAAATTTGGAGTGGATTGGTAGAAATTTGGAGAGGATTGGTAGAAATTTGGAGTGGATTGTTAGGAAGTAGGATTTTTTGAAAATAGGATGAAATTCGTAGAAAGTAGGATTAGATTGGTAGAAATTTGGAGTGGATTGGTAGAAATTTGGAGTAGATTGGTAGAAATTTGGAGTGGATTGGTAAAAATTTGGATAGAATTAGTAGAAATTTGGATAGGATTGATAGAAATTTGGATAGGATTGGAAGTAATTTGGAGTAGATTGGTAGAAAGTAGGATTATTTGAAAGTAGGATTATATTGGTAGAAAGTAGGATTAGATTGGTAGAAATTTGGATAGGATTGGTAGAAATTTGGATAAGATTGGTAGAAATTTGGAGTGGATTGGTAGAAATTTGGAGTGGATTGGTTGAAATTTGGAGAGGATTGGTAGAAATTTGGAGAGGATTGGTAGAAATTTGGGTAGGCTTTCTAGAAATTTGGTTAAGGTTGGTAGAAATTTGGAGTGGATTGGTAGAAATTTGGATAAGATAGGTAGAAATTTGGAGTGGATTGGTAGAAAATTGGAGTGGATTGGTAGAAATTTGGAGAGGATTGGTAGAAATTTGGAGTGGATTGGTAGAAATTGGGTTAGGATTGGTAAAAAATTGGAGTGGATTGGTAGAAAGTAGGATTTTTTGAAAGTAGGATTATATTGGTAGAAAGTAGGATTAATTTGGTAAAAATTTGGAGTGGATTGATAGAAATTTGGAGTGGATTGGTAGAAATTTGGATAGGATTGGTAGAAATTTGGAGTGGATTGGTAGAAAGTATGATTTTTTGAAAGTAGGATTATATTGGTAGAAAGAAGGATTAGTAGAAATAGATTAGTAGAAATAGATTAGTAGATAGACTGGTAGAAATTTGGATAGGATTGGTAGAAATTTGGAGTGGATTGGTTGAAATTTGGAGAGGATTGGTAGAAATTAGGATTATTTGAAAGTAGGATTATATTGGTAGAAAGTAGGATTAGATTGGTAGAAATTTGGATAGGATTGGTAGAAATTTGGATAAGATTGGTAGAAATTTGGAGAGGATTGGTAGAAATTTGGAGTGGATTGGTAGAAAGTAGGATTATTTGAAAGTAGGATTATATTGGTAGAAAGTAGGATTAGATTGGTAGAAATTTGGATAGGATTGGTAGAAATTTGGATAAGATTGGTAGAAATTTGGAGTGGATTGGTAGAAATTTGGAGTGGATTGGTTGAAATTTGGAGAGGATTGGTAGAAATTTGGAGAGGATTGGTAGAAATTTGGGTAGGCTTTCTAGAAATTTGGTTAAGGTTGGTAGAAATTTGGAGTGGATTGGTAGAAATTTGGATAAGATAGGTAGAAATTTGGAGTGGATTGGTAGAAATTTGGAGAGGATTGGTAGAAATTTGGAGTGGATTGGTAGAAAGTAGGATTAGATTGGTAGAAATTTGGAGTGAATTGGTAGAAATTTGGGTAGGCTTTGTAGAAATTTGGATTAGATTGGTAGAAATTTGGAGTGGATTGGTAGAAAATTGGAGTGGATTGGTAGAAATTTGGAGAGGATTGGTAGAAATTTGGAGTGGATTGGTAGAAATTGGGTTAGGATTGGTAAAAAATTGGAGTGGATTGGTAGAAAGTAGGATTTTTTGAAAGTAGGATTATATTGGTAGAAAGTAGGATTCATTTGGTAGAAATTTGGAGTGGATTGATAGAAATTTGGAGTGGATTGGTAGAAATTTGGATAGGATTGGTAGAAATTTGGAGTGGATTGGTAGAAAGTATGATTTTTTGAAAGTAGGATTATATTGGTAGAAAGAAGGATTAGTAGAAATAGATTAGTAGAAATAGATTAGTAGATAGACTGGTAGAAATTTGGATAGGATTGGTAGAAATTTGGAGTGGATTGGTTGAAATTTGGAGAGGATTGGTAGAAATTAGGATTATTTGAAAGTAGGATTATATTGGTAGAAAGTAGGATTAGATTGGTAGAAATTTGGATAGGATTGGTAGAAATTTGGATAAGATTGGTAGAAATTTGGAGAGGATTGGTAGAAATTTGGAGTGGATTGGTAGAAATTTGGAGTAGATTGGTAGAAATTTGGAGTGGATTGGTAAAAATTTGGATAGAATTAGTAGAAATTTGGATAGGATTGATAGAAATTTGGATAGGATTGGTAGAAATTTGGAGTGGATTGGTTGAAATTTGGAGAGGATTGGTAGAAATTTGGAGTGGATTGGAAGAAATTTGGAGTAGATTGGTAGAAAGTAGGATTATTTGAAAGTAGGATTATATTGGTAGAAAGTAGGATTAGATTGGTAGAAATTTGGATAGGATTGGTAGAAATTTGGATAAGATAGGTAGAAATTTGGAGTGGATTGGTAGAAATTTGGAGAGGATTGGTAGAAAGTAGGATTAGATTGGTAGGAATTTGGAGTAGATTGGTAGAAAGTAGGATTATTTGAAAGTAGGATTATATTGGTAGAAAGTAGGATTAGATTGGTAGAAATTTGGATAGGATTGGTAGAAATTTGGATAAGATTGGTAGAAATTTGGAGTGGATTGGTAGAAATTTGGAGTGGATTGGTTGAAATTTGGAGAGGATTGGTAGAAATTTGGAGAGGATTGGTAGAAATTTGGGTAGGCTTTCTAGAAATTTGGTTAAGGTTGGTAGAAATTTGGAGTGGATTGGTAGAAATTTGGATAAGATAGGTAGAAATTTGGAGTGGATTGGTAGAAATTTGGAGAGGATTGGTAGAAATTTGGAGTGGATTGGTAGAAAGTAGGATTAGATTGGTAGAAATTTGGAGTGAATTGGTAGAAATTTGGGTAGGCTTTGTAGAAATTTGGTTAGGATTGGTAGAAATTTGGAGTGAATTGGTAGAAATTTGGAGAGGATTGGTAGAAATTTGGGTAGGTTTTGTAGAAATTTGGATAAAATCGGTAGAAATTTGGAGTGGATTGGAAGAAATTTGGAGTGGATTGGTTGAAATTTGGAGAGGATTGGTAGAAATTTGGAGTAGATTGGAAGAAATTTGGAGTAGATTGGTAGAAAGTAGGATTATTTGAAAGTAGGATTATATTGGTAGAAAGTAGGATTAGATTGGTAGAAATTTGGATAGGATTGGTAGAAATTTGGAGTGGATTGGTAGAAAGTATGATTTTTTGAAAGTAGGATTATATTGGTAGAAAGAAGGATTAGTAGAAATAGATTAGTAGAAATAGATTAGTAGATAGACTGGTAGAAATTTGGATAGGATTGGTAGAAATTTGGAGTGGATTGGTTGAAATTTGGAGAGGATTGGTAGAAATTTGGAGTGGATTGGAAGAAATTTGGAGTAGATTGGTAGAAAGTAGGATTATTTGAAAGTAGGATTATATTGGTAGAAAGTAGGATTAGATTGGTAGAAATTTGGATAGGATTGGTAGAAATTTGGAGTGGATTGGTAGAAATTTGGTTAGGTTTTTTTTTTGTTTTTTTTTTTTTTTTTTTTTTTTTTTTTTTTTTTTTTTTTTGTTTTGGTAGGAGTGGGAAATCCTCATGGACGCCCAGACTGCCTCACTAATGAGACAGTCTGGGCAGTGCCGGACTCTTACCGGCTAAAACCACACTCCTGCCCCACCAGTGTCCCTCTGACATGGGAATCAGAGCCCTAGGTCACAATTTGTTGTGCCTTTTTTGGCGACTTGTTGTTGGAGGCCGAAGACACCACGCTCTATTGTGCGAGTACTATTAGTTTTGACAATAATTATGTTTTATTACTACTATACCTTGAGATATTTATTTATTGTGAACGTATTTAATTCTAATTTTATTCTAGCCAAATTGTTTTTAATTTATTCGCGCCAACGTCACTATAATTGTAATGTTAATCACTTACACATTATATACTGCATGTAACTTTGTAATATGAGAATCAAGTAACCAAAGCACAATACTAAGACACCTACGAACAAGAACGTTACCCAATGCAAAACTTACTGTAGAATACATAATTATAGTGTCGGGTATACTTACAAAGCCTCACTCTGCACTTAACACCTGTCACAACACTAATTTATCTCGTCTTCTCAACGTCCGTGTGTCACAGCAGGGATCCAGCAGAATATCAGCGTTAGGTACATTTGCCTGACACATGCTGAGCTGGACTCCCATTTGGTGCAACCTTGAGACGCACACCGCACTGTGTATGTTTCGTTATTAATTTAATTCGTCATAGTGTCACTTTGACTTTGATATTGTATGTTTTTCATTTTGTCTTTTTTGTCGGCACCTTGTTTTATATTATTAATGTGGGTAGTTCTATAATAATGTACTTTTGTGTGTTGCGCTGTCTTTTTTGTGTGCGCCAAATAAATGATTTATCTATCTATCTATCTATCTAGATAAATTTTATTCTGTTTGTTGCTTAATACTTTAATTGAATGTGCTCTTACTAAATTTATATATAATTATGTTTCTGTTGTTTTTGAATAGTTAATGTTTTTAAAGTTTATTTTACAGATTTTACTTTTATGTAATGTTATTGTCTTAATATTATTTATGCCTTATACTATTTCTGTCTTTGGTTTCTTCCACATTCATTATTGGACATGAGTTCATTTCCATGATATCGCCACCATATACTTACTATATAATTGTATATCACAGTTAAAAAGCAAATGTCTGTGGGATAGCTTTCCAACCAGCTTGACACCGCTTGTCGGTTCCACTAGAGTTGGCTCACGGTCCAGTATAATTCCAGCCACTTTCTCACGAAAGTGACTCCAATTACCCTTCTCCATTGAGCCAACCCTAGTGGTCCGCTCAATGCATCTGCAATCTGGCAGTGTCGAAGTGGTCGTCTCTCTATAATACCCGGAAGTGGGGGCATCGACAACTTTAGCAATAAGCTATCGATGCTCTTGCGAATGCATCCCACTTCCTTCGTATCGGGCACAATTCGCTGAACGCATTGTGCGAGTGTTCCCCCAGCTTGGCTCTGGTGCAGTTTACGCACGCCGCTGCTTCGCCGATCTGTTTGTGCGGGCAGTCCACCTTGATGTGTGGACCGCCGCAGTGGCTACACAGATCGGCTGGCTCCGTGCACAGACGTTTCCCGTGCCCGTATGCCAAGCAGCGGGTACACTGCACCAGAGGCGTCTGGTCTTCGACGCGCACTCTCTGGAGGTCAATTCGAAGCTTGCCCCCTTCGAGTGCCCTCTTCCAGATTGCTGGGGTAACACTCAGCATTAGTAGTTAGTAGTATTAGTAGAAATTTGGATAGGATTGGTAGAAATTTGGAGTAGATTGGTAGAAATTTGGAGTGGATTGGTAGAAATTTGGAGTGGATTGGTAGAAATTTGGAGTGGATTGGTAGAAATTTGGTTAGGATTGGTAGAAATTTGGAGTAGATTGGTAGAAAGTAGGATTATATTGGTAGAAAGTAGGATTAGATTGGTAGAAATTTGGATAGGATTGATAGAAATTTGGATAAGATTGGTAGAAATTTGGAGTGGATTGGTAGAAATTTGGAGAGGAGTGGTAGAAATTTGGTGTGGATTGGTAGAAAGTAGGATTAGATTAGTAGAAATTTGGAGTGGATTGGTATAAATTTGGGTAGGCTTTGTAGAAATTTAGTTAGGATTGGTAGAAATTTGGAGTGGATTGGTAGAAATTTAGAGAGGATTGGTAGAAATTTGGAAAGGCTTTGTAGAAATTTGGTTAAGATTAGTAGAAATTTGGAGTGGATTGGTAGAAATTTGGAGAGGATTGGTAGAAATTTGGAGTGGATTGGTAGGAAGTAGGATAAGATTGGTAGAAATTTGGAGTGGATTGGTAAAAAGTAGGATTTTTTGAAAATAGGATGAAATTGGTAGAAAGTAGGATTAGATTGGTAGAAATTTGGAGTGGATTGGTAGAAATTTGGAGTAGATTGGTAGAAATTTGGAGTGGATTGGTAAAAATTTGGATAGAATTAGTAGAAATTTGGATAGGATTGATAGAAATTTGGATAGGATTGGAAGAAATTTGGAGTAGATTGGTAGAAAGTAGGATTATTTGAAAGTAGGATTATATTGGTAGAAAGTAGGATTAGATTGGTAGAAATTTGGATAGGATTGGTAGAAATTTGGATAAGATTGGTAGAAATTTGGAGTGGATTAGTAGAAATTTGGAGAGGATTAGTAGAAATTTGGAGTGGATTGGTAGAAAGTAGGATTAGATTGGTAGAAATTTGGAGTGAATTGGTAGAAATTTGGGTAGGCTTTGTAGAAATTTGGTTTGGATTGGTAGAAAGTAGGATAAGATTGGTAGAAATTTGGAGTGGATTGGTAGGAAGTAGGATTTTTCAAAAGTAGGATTATATTGGTAGAAAGTAGGATTAGTAGATAGATTGGTAGAAATTTGGATAGGATTGGTAGGAAGTAGGATTAGATTGGTAGAAATTTGGAGTGGATTGGTAGAAATTTGGGAAGGCTTTTTGAAATTTGGTTAGGATTGGTAGAAATTTGGAGTGGATTGGTAGAAATTTGGAGTGGATTGGTAGAAATTTGGGGAGGATTAATAGAAATTTGGATAAGATTGGTAGAAATTTGGAGTGGACTGGTAGAAATTGGTAGAAAGTAGGATTAGATTGGTAGAAATTTGGAGTGGATTGTTAGGAAGTAGGATAAGATTGGTAGAAATTGGGAGTGGATTGGTAAAAAGTAGGATTTTTTGAAAATAGGATGAAATTCGTAGAAAGTAGGATTAGATTGGTAGAAATTTGGAGTGGATTGGTAGAAATTTGGAGAAGATTGGTAGAAATTTGGAGTGGATTGGTAAAAATTTGGATAGAATTAGTAGAAATTTGGATAGGATTGATAGAAATTTGGATAGGATTGGAAGAAATTTGGAGTAGATTGGTAGAAAGTAGGATTATTTGAAAGTAGGATTATATTGGTAGAAAGTAGGATTAGATTGATAGAAATTTGGATAGGATTGGTAGAAATTTGGATAAGATTGGTAGAAATTTGGAGTGGATTAGTAGAAATTTGGAGAGGATTAGTAGAAATTTGGAGTGGATTGGTAGAAAGTAGGATTAGATTGGTAGAAATTTGGAGTGAATTGGTAGAAATTTGGGTAGGCTTTGTAGAAATTTGGTTTGGATTGGTAGAAAGTAGGATAAGATTGGTAGAAATTTGGAGTGGATTGGTAGAAATTTGGAGAGGATTGGTAGAAATTTGGAGTGGATTGGTAGGAAGTAGGATAAGATTGGTAGAAATTTGGAGTGGATTGGTAAAAAGTAGGATTTTTTGAAAATAGGATGAAATTGGTAGAAAGTAGGATTAGATTGGTAGAAATTTGGAGTGGATTGGTAGAAATTTGGAGTAGATTGGTAGAAATTTGGAGTGGATTGGTAAAAATTTGGATAGAATTAGTAGAAATTTGGATAGGATTGATAGAAATTTGGATAGGATTGGAAGAAATTTGGAGTAGATTGGTAGAAAGTAGGATTATTTGAAAGTAGGATTATATTGGTAGAAAGTAGGATTAGATTGGTAGAAATTTGGATAGGATTGGTAGAAATTTGGATAAGATTGGTAGAAATTTGGAGTGGATTAGTAGAAATTTGGAGAGGATTAGTAGAAATTTGGAGTGGATTGGTAGAAAGTAGGATTAGATTGGTAGAAATTTGGAGTGAATTGGTAGAAATTTGGGTAGGCTTTGTAGAAATTTGGTTTGGATTGGTAGAAAGTAGGATAAGATTGGTAGAAATTTGGAGTGGATTGGTAGGAAGTAGGATTTTTCAAAAGTAGGATTATATTGGTAGAAAGTAGGATTAGTAGATAGATTGGTAGAAATTTGGATAGGATTGGTAGGAAGTAGGATTAGATTGGTAGAAATTTGGAGTGGATTGGTAGAAATTTGGGAAGGCTTTTTGAAATTTGGTTAGGATTGGTAGAAATTTGGAGTGGATTGGTAGAAATTTGGAGTGGATTGGTAGAAATTTGGGGAGGATTAATAGAAATTTGGATAAGATTGGTAGAAATTTGGAGTGGACTGGTAGAAATTGGTAGAAAGTAGGATTAGATTGGTAGAAATTTGGAGTGGATTGTTAGGAAGTAGGATAAGATTGGTAGAAATTGGGAGTGGATTGGTAAAAAGTAGGATTTTTTGAAAATAGGATGAAATTCGTAGAAAGTAGGATTAGATTGGTAGAAATTTGGAGTGGATTGGTAGAAATTTGGAGAAGATTGGTAGAAATTTGGAGTGGATTGGTAAAAATTTGGATAGAATTAGTAGAAATTTGGATAGGATTGATAGAAATTTGGATAGGATTGGAAGAAATTTGGAGTAGATTGGTAGAAAGTAGGATTATTTGAAAGTAGGATTATATTGGTAGAAAGTAGGATTAGATTGATAGAAATTTGGATAGGATTGGTAGAAATTTGGATAAGATTGGTAGAAATTTGGAGTGGATTAGTAGAAATTTGGAGAGGATTAGTAGAAATTTGGAGTGGATTGGTAGAAAGTAGGATTAGATTGGTAGAAATTTGGAGTGAATTGGTAGAAATTTGGGTAGGCTTTGTAGAAATTTGGTTTGGATTGGTAGAAAGTAGGATAAGATTGGTAGAAATTTGGAGTGGATTGGTAGGAAGTAGGATTAGATTGGTAGAAATTTGGAGTGGATTGGTAGAAATTTGGGAAGGCTTTGTAGAAATTTGGTTAGGATTGGTAGAAATTTGGAGTGGATTGGTAGAAATTTGGTTAGGATTGGTAGAAATTTGGAGTGGATTGGTAGAAATTTGGAGTGGATTGGTAGAAATTTGGATCGGATAGGTAGGAAGTAGGATTAGATTGGTAGAAATTTGGAGTGGATTGGTAGAAATTTGGGAAGGCTTTGTAGAAATTTGGTAAGGATTGGTAGAAATTTTGAGTGGATTGGTAGAAATTTGGAGTGGATTGGTAGAAATTTGGGGAGGATTAATAGAAATTTGGATAAGATTGGTAGAAATTTGGAGTGGACTGGTAGAAATTGGTAGAAAGTAGGATTAGATTGGTAGAAATTTGGATAGGATTGGTAGAAATTTGGATAAGATTGGTAGAAATTTGGAGTGGATTGGTAGAAATTTGGAGAGGATTGCTAGAAATTTGGAGTGGATTGGTAGAAAGTAGGGTTAGATTGGTAGAAATTTGGAGTGGATTGGTATAAATTTGGGTGGGCTTTGTAGAAATTTGGTTAGGATTGGTAGAAATTTGGAGTGAATTGGTAGAAATTTGGAGAGGATTGGTAGAAATTTGGTAAGGCTTTGTAGAAATTTGGTTAAGATTAGTAGAAATTTGGAGTGGATTGGTAGAAATTTGGAGAGGATTGGTAGAAATTTGGAGTGGATTGTTAGGAAGTAGGATAAGATTGGTAGAAATTGGGAGTGGATTGGTAAAAAGTAGGATTTTTTGAAAATAGGATGAAATTCGTAGAAAGTAGGAATAGATTGGTAGAAATTTGGAGTGGATTGGTAGAAATTTGGAGTAGATTGGTAGAAATTTGGAGTGGATTGGTAAAAATTTGGATAGAATTAGTAGAAATTTGGATAGGATTGATAGAAATTTGGATAGGATTGGAAGAAATTTGGAGTAGATTGGTAGAAAGTAGGATTATTTGAAAGTAGGATTATATTGGTAGAAAGTAGGATTAGATTGGTAGAAATTTGGATAGGATTGGTAGAAATTTGGATAAGATAGGTAGAAATTTGGAGTGGATTGGTAGAAATTTGGAGAGGATTGGTAGAAATTTGGAGTGGATTGGTAGAAAGTAGGATTAGATTGGTAGAAATTTGGAGTGAATTGGTAGAAATTTGGGTAGGCTTTGTAGAAATTTGGTTAGGATTGGTAGAAATTTGGAGTGAATTGGTAGAAATTTGGAGAGGATTGGTAGAAATTTGGGTAGGTTTTGTAGAAATTTGGATAAAATCGGTAGAAATTTGGAGTGGATTGGAAGAAATTTGGAGTGGATTGGTTGAAATTTGGAGAGGATTGGTAGAAATTTGGAGTAGATTGGAAGAAATTTGGAGTAGATTGGTAGAAAGTAGGATTATTTGAAAGTAGGATTATATTGGTAGAAAGTAGGATTAGATTGGTAGAAATTTGGATAGGATTGGTAGAAATTTGGAGAGGATTGGTAGAAATTTGGGTAGGCGTTCTAGAAATTTGGTTAAGGTTGGTAGAAATTTGGAGTGGATTGGTAGAAATTTGGAGAGGATTGGTAGAAATTTGGAGTGGATTGGTAGAAATTTGGGTAGGCTTTGTAGAAATTTGGATTAGATTGGTAGAAATTTGGAGTGGATTGGTAGAAATTTGGAGTGGATTGGTTGAAATTTGGAGAGGATTGGTAGAAATTTGGAGAGGATTGGTAGAAATTTGGGTAGGCTTTCTAGAAATTTGGTTAAGGTTGGTAGAAATTTGGAGTGGATTGGTAGAAATTTGGATAAGATAGGTAGAAATTTGGAGTGGATTGGTAGAAAATTGGAGTGTATTGGTAGAAATTTGGAGAGGATTGGTAGAAATTTGGAGTGGATTGGTAGAAATTGGGTTAGGATTGGTAAAAAATTGGAGTGGATTGGTAGAAAGTAGGATTTTTTGAAAGTAGGATTATATTGGTAGAAAGTAGGATTAATTTGGTAGAAATTTGGAGTGGATTGATAGAAATTTGGAGTGGATTGGTAGAAGTTTGGATAGGATTGGTAGAAATTTGGAGTGGATTGGTAGAAAGTATGATTTTTTGAAAGTAGGATTATATTGGTAGAAAGAAGGATTAGTAGAAATAGATTAGTAGAAATAGATTAGTAGATAGACTGGTAGAAATTTGGATAGGATTGGTAGAAATTTGGAGTGGATTGGTTGAAATTTGGAGAGGATTGGTAGAAATTAGGATTATTTGAAAGTAGGATTATATTGGTAGAAAGTAGGATTAGATTGGTAGAAATTTGGATAGGATTGGTAGAAATTTGGATAAGATTGGTAGAAATTTGGAGAGGATTGGTAGAAATTTGGAGTGGATTGGTAGAAAGTAGGATTATTTGAAAGTAGGATTATATTGGTAGAAAGTAGGATTAGATTGGTAGAAATTTGGATAGGATTGGTAGAAATTTGGATAAGATTGGTAGAAATTTGGAGTGGATTGGTAGAAATTTGGAGTGGATTGGTTGAAATTTGGAGAGGATTGGTAGAAATTTGGAGAGGATTGGTAGAAATTTGGGTAGGCTTTCTAGAAATTTGGTTAAGGTTGGTAGAAATTTGGAGTGGATTGGTAGAAATTTGGATAAGATAGGTAGAAATTTGGAGTGGATTGGTAGAAATTTGGAGAGGATTGGTAGAAATTTGGAGTGGATTGGTAGAAAGTAGGATTAGATTGGTAGAAATTTGGAGTGAATTGGTAGAAATTTGGGTAGGCTTTGTAGAAATTTGGATTAGATTGGTAGAAATTTGGAGTGGATTGGTAGAAAATTGGAGTGGATTGGTAGAAATTTGGAGAGGATTGGTAGAAATTTGGAGTGGATTGGTAGAAATTGGGTTAGGATTGGTAAAAAATTGGAGTGGATTGGTAGAAAGTAGGATTTTTTGAAAGTAGGATTATATTGGTAGAAAGTAGGATTCATTTGGTAGAAATTTGGAGTGGATTGATAGAAATTTGGAGTGGATTGGTAGAAATTTGGATAGGATTGGTAGAAATTTGGAGTGGATTGGTAGAAAGTATGATTTTTTGAAAGTAGGATTATATTGGTAGAAAGAAGGATTAGTAGAAATAGATTAGTAGAAATAGATTAGTAGATAGACTGGTAGAAATTTGGATAGGATTGGTAGAAATTTGGAGTGGATTGGTTGAAATTTGGAGAGGATTGGTAGAAATTAGGATTATTTGAAAGTAGGATTATATTGGTAGAAAGTAGGATTAGATTGGTAGAAATTTGGATAGGATTGGTAGAAATTTGGATAAGATTGGTAGAAATTTGGAGAGGATTGGTAGAAATTTGGAGTGGATTGGTAGAAATTTGGAGTAGATTGGTAGAAATTTGGAGTGGATTGGTAAAAATTTGGATAGAATTAGTAGAAATTTGGATAGGATTGATAGAAATTTGGATAGGATTGGTAGAAATTTGGAGTGGATTGGTTGAAATTTGGAGAGGATTGGTAGAAATTTGGAGTGGATTGGAAGAAATTTGGAGTAGATTGGTAGAAAGTAGGATTATTTGAAAGTAGGATTATATTGGTAGAAAGTAGGATTAGATTGGTAGAAATTTGGATAGGATTGGTAGAAATTTGGATAAGATAGGTAGAAATTTGGAGTGGATTGGTAGAAATTTGGAGAGGATTGGTAGAAAGTAGGATTAGATTGGTAGGAATTTGGAGTAGATTGGTAGAAAGTAGGATTATTTGAAAGTAGGATTATATTGGTAGAAAGTAGGATTAGATTGGTAGAAATTTGGATAGGATTGGTAGAAATTTGGATAAGATTGGTAGAAATTTGGAGTGGATTGGTAGAAATTTGGAGTGGATTGGTTGAAATTTGGAGAGGATTGGTAGAAATTTGGAGAGGATTGGTAGAAATTTGGGTAGGCTTTCTAGAAATTTGGTTAAGGTTGGTAGAAATTTGGAGTGGATTGGTAGAAATTTGGATAAGATAGGTAGAAATTTGGAGTGGATTGGTAGAAATTTGGAGAGGATTGGTAGAAATTTGGAGTGGATTGGTAGAAAGTAGGATTAGATTGGTAGAAATTTGGAGTGAATTGGTAGAAATTTGGGTAGGCTTTGTAGAAATTTGGTTAGGATTGGTAGAAATTTGGAGTGAATTGGTAGAAATTTGGAGAGGATTGGTAGAAATTTGGGTAGGTTTTGTAGAAATTTGGATAAAATCGGTAGAAATTTGGAGTGGATTGGAAGAAATTTGGAGTGGATTGGTTGAAATTTGGAGAGGATTGGTAGAAATTTGGAGTAGATTGGAAGAAATTTGGAGTAGATTGGTAGAAAGTAGGATTATTTGAAAGTAGGATTATATTGGTAGAAAGTAGGATTAGATTGGTAGAAATTTGGATAGGATTGGTAGAAATTTGGATAAGATTGGTAGAAATTTGGAGTGGATTGGTAGAAATTTGGAGTGGATTGGTTGAAATTTGGAGAGGATTGGTAGAAATTTGGAGAGGATTGGTAGAAATTTGGGTAGGCTTTCTAGAAATTTGGTTAAGGTTGGTAGAAATTTGGAGTGGATTGGTAGAAATTTGGAGAGGATTGGTAGAAATTTGGAGTGGATTGGTAGAAATTTGGGTAGGCTTTGTAGAAATTTGGATTAGATTGGTAGAAATTTGGAGTGGATTGGTAGAAAATTGGAGTGGATTGGTAGAAATTTGGAGAGGATTGGTAGAAATTTGGAGTGGATTGGTAGAAATTTGGGTAGGCTTTGTAGAAATTTGGATTAGATTGGTAGAAATTTGGAGTGGATTGGTAGAAAATTGGAGTGGATTGGTAGAAATTTGGAGAGGATTGGTAGAAATTTGGAGTGGATTGGTAGAAATTGGGTTAGGATTGGTAAAAAATTGGAGTGGATTGGTAGAAAGTAGGATTTTTTGAAAGTAGGATTATATTGGTAGAAAGTAGGATTAATTTGGTAGAAATTTGGAGTGGATTGATAGAAATTTGGAGTGGATTGGTAGAAATTTGGATAGGATTGGTAGAAATTTGGAGTGGATTGGTAGAAATTGGGTTAGGATTGGTAAAAAATTGGAGTGGATTGGTAGAAAGTAGGATTTTTTGAAAGTAGGATTATATTGGTAGAAAGTAGGATTAATTTGGTAGAAATTTGGAGTGGATTGATAGAAATTTGGAGTGGATTGGTAGAAATTTGGATAGGATTGGTAGAAATTTGGAGTGGATTGGTAGAAAGTATGATTTTTTGAAAGTAGGATTATATTGGTAGAAAGAAGGATTAGTAGAAATAGATTAGTAGAAATAGATTAGTAGATAGACTGGTAGAAATTTGGATAGGATTGGTAGATAGGAAAGTAGGATTATTTGAAAGTAGGATTATATTGGTAGAAAGTAGGATTAGATTGGTAGAAATTTGGATAGGATTGGTAGAAATTTGGATAAGATTGGTAGAAATTTGGAGAGGATTGGTAGAAATTTGGAGTGGATTGGTAGAAATTTGGAGTAGATTGGTAGAAATTTGGAGTGGATTGGTAAAAATTTGGATAGAATTAGTAGAAATTTGGATAGGATTGATAGAAATTTGGATAGGATTGGAAGAAATTTGGAGTAGATTGGTAGAAAGTAGGATTATTTGAAAGTAGGATTATATTGGTAGAAAGTAGGATTAGATTGGTAGAAATTTGGATAGGATTGGTAGAAATTTGGATAAGATAGGTAGAAATTTGGAGTGGATTGGTAGAAATTTGGAGAGGATTGGTAGAAATTTGGAGTGGATTGGTAGAAAGTAGGATTAGATTGGTAGGAATTTGGAGTGGATTGGTAGAAAGTAGGATTAGATTGGTAGGAATTTGGAGTGAATTGGTAGAAATTTGGGTAGGCTTTATAGAAATTTGGTTAGGATTGGTAGAAATTTGGAGTGAATTGGTAGAAATTTGGAGAGGATTGGTAGAAATTTGGGTAGGTTTTGTAGAAATTTGGATAAAATCGGTAGAAATTTGGAGTGGATTGGAAGAAATTTGGAGTGGATTGGTTGAAATTTGGAGAGGATTGGTAGAAATTTGGAGTAGATTGGAAGAAATTTGGAGTAGATTGGTAGAAAGTAGGATTATTTGAAAGTAGGATTATATTGGTAGAAAGTAGGATTAGATTGGTAGAAATTTGGATAGGATTGGTAGAAATTTGGATAAGATTGGTAGAAATTTGGAGTGGATTGGTAGAAATTTGGAGTGGATTGGTTGAAATTTGGAGAGGATTGGTAGAAATTTGGAGAGGATTGGTAGAAATTTGGGTAGGCTTTCTAGAAATTTGGTTAAGGTTGGTAGAAATTTGGAGTGGATTGGTAGAAATTTGGATAAGATAGGTAGAAATTTGGAGTGGATTGGTAGAAATTTGGAGAGGATTGGTAGAAATTTGGAGTGGATTGGTAGAAAGTAGGATTAGATTGGTAGAAATTTGGAGTGAATTGGTAGAAATTTGGGTAGGCTTTGTAGAAATTTGGTTAGGATTGGTAGAAATTTGGAGTGAATTGGTAGAAATTTGGAGAGGATTGGTAGAAATTTGGGTAGGTTTTGTAGAAATTTGGATAAAATCGGTAGAAATTTGGAGTGGATTGGAAGAAATTTGGAGTGGATTGGTTGAAATTTGGAGAGGATTGGTAGAAATTTGGAGTAGATTGGAAGAAATTTGGAGTAGATTGGTAGAAAGTAGGATTATTTGAAAGTAGGATTATATTGGTAGAAAGTAGGATTAGATTGGTAGAAATTTGGATAGGATTGGTAGAAATTTGGATAAGATTGGTAGAAATTTGGAGTGGATTGGTAGAAATTTGGAGTGGATTGGTTGAAATTTGGAGAGGATTGGTAGAAATTTGGAGAGGATTGGTAGAAATTTGGGTAGGCTTTCTAGAAATTTGGTTAAGGTTGGTAGAAATTTGGAGTGGATTGGTAGAAATTTGGAGAGGATTGGTAGAAATTTGGAGTGGATTGGTAGAAATTTGGGTAGGCTTTGTAGAAATTTGGATTAGATTGGTAGAAATTTGGAGTGGATTGGTAGAAATTTGGAGAGGATTGGTAGAAATTTGGTAAGGCTTTGTAGAAATTTGGTTAAGATTAGTAGAAATTTGGAGTGGATTGGTAGAAATTTGGAGAGGATTGGTAGAAATTTGGAGTGGATTGTTAGGAAGTAGGATTTTTTGAAAATAGGATGAAATTCGTAGAAAGTAGGATTAGATTGGTAGAAATTTGGAGTGGATTGGTAGAAATTTGGAGTAGATTGGTAGAAATTTGGAGTGGATTGGTAAAAATTTGGATAGAATTAGTAGAAATTTGGATAGGATTGATAGAAATTTGGATAGGATTGGAAGTAATTTGGAGTAGATTGGTAGAAAGTAGGATTATTTGAAAGTAGGATTATATTGGTAGAAAGTAGGATTAGATTGGTAGAAATTTGGATAGGATTGGTAGAAATTTGGATAAGATTGGTAGAAATTTGGAGTGGATTGGTAGAAATTTGGAGTGGATTGGTTGAAATTTGGAGAGGATTGGTAGAAATTTGGAGAGGATTGGTAGAAATTTGGGTAGGCTTTCTAGAAATTTGGTTAAGGTTGGTAGAAATTTGGAGTGGATTGGTAGAAATTTGGATAAGATAGGTAGAAATTTGGAGTGGATTGGTAGAAAATTGGAGTGGATTGGTAGAAATTTGGAGAGGATTGGTAGAAATTTGGAGTGGATTGGTAGAAATTGGGTTAGGATTGGTAAAAAATTGGAGTGGATTGGTAGAAAGTAGGATTTTTTGAAAGTAGGATTATATTGGTAGAAAGTAGGATTAATTTGGTAGAAATTTGGAGTGGATTGATAGAAATTTGGAGTGGATTGGTAGAAATTTGGATAGGATTGGTAGAAATTTGGAGTGGATTGGTAGAAAGTATGATTTTTTGAAAGTAGGATTATATTGGTAGAAAGAAGGATTAGTAGAAATAGATTAGTAGAAATAGATTAGTAGATAGACTGGTAGAAATTTGGATAGGATTGGTAGAAATTTGGAGTGGATTGGTTGAAATTTGGAGAGGATTGATAGAAATTAGGATTATTTGAAAGTAGGATTATATTGGTAGAAAGTAGGATTAGATTGGTAGAAATTTGGATAGGATTGGTAGAAATTTGGATAAGATTGGTAGAAATTTGGAGAGGATTGGTAGAAATTTGGAGTGGATTGGTAGAAATTTGGAGTAGATTGGTAGAAATTTGGAGTGGATTGGTAAAAATTTGGATAGAATTAGTAGAAATTTGGATAGGATTGATAGAAATTTGGATAGGATTGGTAGAAATTTGGAGTGGATTGGTTGAAATTTGGAGAGGATTGGTAGAAATTTGGAGTGGATTGGAAGAAATTTGGAGTAGATTGGTAGAAAGTAGGATTATTTGAAAGTAGGATTATATTGGTAGAAAGTAGGATTAGATTGGTAGAAATTTGGATAGGATTGGTAGAAATTTGGTAAGGCTTTGTAGAAATTTGGTTAAGATTAGTAGAAATTTGGAGTGGATTGGTAGAAATTTGGAGAGGATTGGTAGAAATTTGGAGTGGATTGTTAGGAAGTAGGATTTTTTGAAAATAGGATGAAATTCGTAGAAAGTAGGATTAGATTGGTAGAAATTTGGATAGGATTGGTAGAAATTTGGATAAGATTGGTAGAAATTTGGAGTGGATTGGTAGAAATTTGGAGTGGATTGGTTGAAATTTGGAGAGGATTGGTAGAAATTTGGAGAGGATTGGTAGAAATTTGGGTAGGCTTTCTAGAAATTTGGTTAAGGTTGGTAGAAATTTGGAGTGGATTGGTAGAAATTTGGAGAGGATTGGTAGAAATTTGGAGTGGATTGGTAGAAATTTGGGTAGGCTTTGTAGAAATTTGGATTAGATTGGTAGAAATTTGGAGTGGATTGGTAGAAATTTGGAGAGGATTGGTAGAAATTTGGTAAGGCTTTGTAGAAATTTGGTTAAGATTAGTAGAAATTTGGAGTGGATTGGTAGAAATTTGGAGAGGATTGGTAGAAATTTGGAGTGGATTGTTAGGAAGTAGGATTTTTTGAAAATAGGATGAAATTCGTAGAAAGTAGGATTAGATTGGTAGAAATTTGGAGTGGATTGGTAGAAATTTGGAGTAGATTGGTAGAAATTTGGAGTGGATTGGTAAAAATTTGGATAGAATTAGTAGAAATTTGGATAGGATTGATAGAAATTTGGATAGGATTGGAAGTAATTTGGAGTAGATTGGTAGAAAGTAGGATTATTTGAAAGTAGGATTATATTGGTAGAAAGTAGGATTAGATTGGTAGAAATTTGGATAGGATTGGTAGAAATTTGGATAAGATTGGTAGAAATTTGGAGTGGATTGGTAGAAATTTGGAGTGGATTGGTTGAAATTTGGAGAGGATTGGTAGAAATTTGGAGAGGATTGGTAGAAATTTGGGTAGGCTTTCTAGAAATTTGGTTAAGGTTGGTAGAAATTTGGAGTGGATTGGTAGAAATTTGGATAAGATAGGTAGAAATTTGGAGTGGATTGGTAGAAAATTGGAGTGGATTGGTAGAAATTTGGAGAGGATTGGTAGAAATTTGGAGTGGATTGGTAGAAATTGGGTTAGGATTGGTAAAAAATTGGAGTGGATTGGTAGAAAGTAGGATTTTTTGAAAGTAGGATTATATTGGTAGAAAGTAGGATTAATTTGGTAGAAATTTGGAGTGGATTGATAGAAATTTGGAGTGGATTGGTAGAAATTTGGATAGGATTGGTAGAAATTTGGAGTGGATTGGTAGAAAGTATGATTTTTTGAAAGTAGGATTATATTGGTAGAAAGAAGGATTAGTAGAAATAGATTAGTAGAAATAGATTAGTAGATAGACTGGTAGAAATTTGGATAGGATTGGTAGAAATTTGGAGTGGATTGGTTGAAATTTGGAGAGGATTGGTAGAAATTAGGATTATTTGAAAGTAGGATTATATTGGTAGAAAGTAGGATTAGATTGGTAGAAATTTGGATAGGATTGGTAGAAATTTGGATAAGATTGGTAGAAATTTGGAGAGGATTGGTAGAAATTTGGAGTGGATTGGTAGAAAGTAGGATTATTTGAAAGTAGGATTATATTGGTAGAAAGTAGGATTAGATTGGTAGAAATTTGGATAGGATTGGTAGAAATTTGGATAAGATTGGTAGAAATTTGGAGTGGATTGGTAGAAATTTGGAGTGGATTGGTTGAAATTTGGAGAGGATTGGTAGAAATTTGGAGAGGATTGGTAGAAATTTGGGTAGGCTTTCTAGAAATTTGGTTAAGGTTGGTAGAAATTTGGAGTGGATTGGTAGAAATTTGGATAAGATAGGTAGAAATTTGGAGTGGATTGGTAGAAATTTGGAGAGGATTGGTAGAAATTTGGAGTGGATTGGTAGAAAGTAGGATTAGATTGGTAGAAATTTGGAGTGAATTGGTAGAAATTTGGGTAGGCTTTGTAGAAATTTGGATTAGATTGGTAGAAATTTGGAGTGGATTGGTAGAAAATTGGAGTGGATTGGTAGAAATTTGGAGAGGATTGGTAGAAATTTGGAGTGGATTGGTAGAAATTGGGTTAGGATTGGTAAAAAATTGGAGTGGATTGGTAGAAAGTAGGATTTTTTGAAAGTAGGATTATATTGGTAGAAAGTAGGATTCATTTGGTAGAAATTTGGAGTGGATTGATAGAAATTTGGAGTGGATTGGTAGAAATTTGGATAGGATTGGTAGAAATTTGGAGTGGATTGGTAGAAAGTATGATTTTTTGAAAGTAGGATTATATTGGTAGAAAGAAGGATTAGTAGAAATAGATTAGTAGAAATAGATTAGTAGATAGACTGGTAGAAATTTGGATAGGATTGGTAGAAATTTGGAGTGGATTGGTTGAAATTTGGAGAGGATTGGTAGAAATTAGGATTATTTGAAAGTAGGATTATATTGGTAGAAAGTAGGATTAGATTGGTAGAAATTTGGATAGGATTGGTAGAAATTTGGATAAGATTGGTAGAAATTTGGAGAGGATTGGTAGAAATTTGGAGTGGATTGGTAGAAATTTGGAGTAGATTGGTAGAAATTTGGAGTGGATTGGTAAAAATTTGGATAGAATTAGTAGAAATTTGGATAGGATTGATAGAAATTTGGATAGGATTGGTAGAAATTTGGAGTGGATTGGTTGAAATTTGGAGAGGATTGGTAGAAATTTGGTTAGGATTGGTAGAAATTTGGAGTAGATTGGTAGAAAGTAGGATTATATTGGTAGAAAGTAGGATTAGATTGGTAGAAATTTGGATAGGATTGATAGAAATTTGGAGTAGATTGGTAGAAAGTAGGATTATATTGGTAGAAATTTGGAGAGGAGTGGTAGAAATTTGGTGTGGATTGGTAGAAAGTAGGATTAGATTAGTAGAAATTTGGAGTGGATTGGTATAAATTTGGGTAGGCTTTGTAGAAATTTAGTTAGGATTGGTAGAAATTTGGAGTGGATTGGTAGAAATTTAGAGAGGATTGGTAGAAATTTGGAAAGGCTTTGTAGAAATTTGGTTAAGATTAGTAGAAATTTGGAGTGGATTGGTAGAAATTTGGAGAGGATTGGTAGAAATTTGGAGTGGATTGGTAGGAAGTAGGATAAGATTGGTAGAAATTTGGAGTGGATTGGTAAAAAGTAGGATTTTTTGAAAATAGGATGAAATTGGTAGAAAGTAGGATTAGATTGGTAGAAATTTGGAGTGGATTGGTAGAAATTTGGAGTAGATTGGTAGAAATTTGGAGTGGATTGGTAAAAATTTGGATAGAATTAGTAGAAATTTGGATAGGATTGATAGAAATTTGGATAGGATTGGAAGAAATTTGGAGTAGATTGGTAGAAAGTAGGATTATTTGAAA
Source organism: Apamea sordens (assembly GCA_945859715.1). Classification (NCBI taxonomy): domain Eukaryota; kingdom Metazoa; phylum Arthropoda; class Insecta; order Lepidoptera; family Noctuidae; genus Apamea; species Apamea sordens. Next base: position 21,217,571 of record OX243997.1, read on the forward strand.
GTAGGATTATATTGGTAGAAAGTAGGATTAGATTGGTAGAAATTTGGATAGGATTGGTAGAAATTTGGATAAGATTGGTAGAAATTTGGAGTGGATTAGTAGAAATTTGGAGAGGATTAGTAGAAATTTGGAGTGGATTGGTAGAAAGTAGGATTAGATTGGTAGAAATTTGGAGTGAATTGGTAGAAATTTGGGTAGGCTTTGTAGAAATTTGGTTAGGATTGGTAGAAATTTGGAGTGAATTGGTAGAAATTTGGAGAGGATTGGTAGAAATTTGGGTAGGTTTTGTAGAAATTTGGATAAAATCGGTAGAAATTTGGAGTGGATTGGAAGAAATTTGGAGTGGATTGGTTGAAATTTGGAGAGGATTGGTAGAAATTTGGAGTAGATTGGAAGAAATTTGGAGTAGATTGGTAGAAAGTAGGATTATTTGAAAGTAGGATTATATTGGTAGAAAGTAGGATTAGATTGGTAGAAATTTGGATAGGATTGGTAGAAATTTGGATAAGATTGGTAGAAATTTGGAGTGGATTGGTAGAAATTTGGAGTGGATTGGTTGAAATTTGGAGAGGATTGGTAGAAATTTGGAGAGGATTGGTAGAAATTTGGGTAGGCTTTCTAGAAATTTGGTTAAGGTTGGTAGAAATTTGGAGTGGATTGGTAGAAATTTGGAGAGGATTGGTAGAAATTTGGAGTGGATTGGTAGAAATTTGGGTAGGCTTTGTAGAAATTTGGATTAGATTGGTAGAAATTTGGAGTGGATTGGTAGAAAATTGGAGTGGATTGGTAGAAATTTGGAGAGGATTGGTAGAAATTTGGAGTGGATTGGTAGAAATTTGGGTAGGCTTTGTAGAAATTTGGATTAGATTGGTAGAAATTTGGAGTGGATTGGTAGAAAATTGGAGTGGATTGGTAGAAATTTGGAGAGGATTGGTAGAAATTTGGAGTGGATTGGTAGAAATTGGGTTAGGATTGGTAAAAAATTGGAGTGGATTGGTAGAAAGTAGGATTTTTTGAAAGTAGGATTATATTGGTAGAAAGTAGGATTAATTTGGTAGAAATTTGGAGTGGATTGATAGAAATTTGGAGTGGATTGGTAGAAATTTGGATAGGATTGGTAGAAATTTGGAGTGGATTGGTAGAAATTGGGTTAGGATTGGTAAAAAATTGGAGTGGATTGGTAGAAAGTAGGATATTTTGAAAGTAGGATTATATTGGTAGAAAGTAGGATTAATTTGGTAGAAATTTGGAGTGGATTGATAGAAATTTGGAGTGGATTGGTAGAAATTTGGATAGGATTGGTAGAAATTTGGAGTGGATTGGTAGAAAGTATGATTTTTTGAAAGTAGGATTATATTGGTAGAAAGAAGGATTAGTAGAAATAGATTAGTAGAAATAGATTAGTAGATAGACTGGTAGAAATTTGGATAGGATTGGTAGATAGGAAAGTAGGATTATTTGAAAGTAGGATTATATTGGTAGAAAGTAGGATTAGATTGGTAGAAATTTGGATAGGATTGGTAGAAATTTGGATAAGATTGGTAGAAATTTGGAGAGGATTGGTAGAAATTTGGAGTGGATTGGTAGAAATTTGGAGTAGATTGGTAGAAATTTGGAGTGGATTGGTAAAAATTTGGATAGAATTAGTAGAAATTTGGATAGGATTGATAGAAATTTGGATAGGATTGGAAGAAATTTGGAGTAGATTGGTAGAAAGTAGGATTATTTGAAAGTAGGATTATATTGGTAGAAAGTAGGATTAGATTGGTAGAAATTTGGATAGGATTGGTAGAAATTTGGATAAGATAGGTAGAAATTTGGAGTGGATTGGTAGAAATTTGGAGAGGATTGGTAGAAATTTGGAGTGGATTGGTAGAAAGTAGGATTAGATTGGTAGGAATTTGGAGTGGATTGGTAGAAAGTAGGATTAGATTGGTAGGAATTTGGAGTGAATTGGTAGAAATTTGGGTAGGCTTTATAGAAATTTGGTTAGGATTGGTAGAAATTTGGAGTGAATTGGTAGAAATTTGGAGAGGATTGGTAGAAATTTGGGTAGGTTTTGTAGAAATTTGGATAAAATCGGTAGAAATTTGGAGTGGATTGGAAGAAATTTGGAGTGGATTGGTTGAAATTTGGAGAGGATTGGTAGAAATTTGGAGTAGATTGGAAGAAATTTGGAGTAGATTGGTAGAAAGTAGGATTATTTGAAAGTAGGATTATATTGGTAGAAAGTAGGATTAGATTGGTAGAAATTTGGATAGGATTGGTAGAAATTTGGATAAGATTGGTAGAAATTTGGAGTGGATTGGTAGAAATTTGGAGTGGATTGGTTGAAATTTGGAGAGGATTGGTAGAAATTGGGAGAGGATTGGTAGAAATTTGGGTAGGCTTTCTAGAAATTTGGTTAAGGTTGGTAGAAATTTGGAGTGGATTGGTAGAAATTTGGATAAGATAGGTAGAAATTTGGAGTGGATTGGTAGAAAGTAGGATTAGATTGGTAGAAATTTGGAGTGAATTGGTAGAAATTTGGGTAGGCTTTGTAGAAATTTGGTTAGGATTGGTAGAAATTTGGAGTGAATTGGTAGAAATTTGGAGAGGATTGGTAGAAATTTGGGTAGGTTTTGTAGAAATTTGGATAAAATCGGTAGAAATTTGGAGTGGATTGGAAGAAATTTGGAGTGGATTGGTTGAAATTTGGAGAGGATTGGTAGAAATTTGGAGTAGATTGGAAGAAATTTGGAGTAGATTGGTAGAAAGTAGGATTATTTGAAAGTAGGATTATATTGGTAGAAAGTAGGATTAGATTGGTAGAAATTTGGATAGGATTGGTAGAAATTTGGATAAGATTGGTAGAAATTTGGAGTGGATTGGTAGAAATTTGGAGTGGATTGGTTGAAATTTGGAGAGGATTGGTAGAAATTTGGAGAGGATTGGTAGAAATTTGGGTAGGCTTTCTAGAAATTTGGTTAAGGTTGGTAGAAATTTGGAGTGGATTGGTAGAAATTTGGAGAGGATTGGTAGAAATTTGGAGTGGATTGGTAGAAATTTGGGTAGGCTTTGTAGAAATTTGGATTAGATTGGTAGAAATTTGGAGTGGATTGGTAGAAATTTGGAGAGGATTGGTAGAAATTTGGTAAGGCTTTGTAGAAATTTGGTTAAGATTAGTAGAAATTTGGAGTGGATTGGTAGAAATTTGGAGAGGATTGGTAGAAATTTGGAGTGGATTGTTAGGAAGTAGGATTTTTTGAAAATAGGATGAAATTCGTAGAAAGTAGGATTAGATTGGTAGAAATTTGGAGTGGATTGGTAGAAATTTGGAGTAGATTGGTAGAAATTTGGAGTGGATTGGTAAAAATTTGGATAGAATTAGTAGAAATTTGGATAGGATTGATAGAAATTTGGATAGGATTGGAAGTAATTTGGAGTAGATTGGTAGAAAGTAGGATTATTTGAAAGTAGGATTATATTGGTAGAAAGTAGGATTAGATTGGTAGAAATTTGGATAGGATTGGTAGAAATTTGGATAAGATTGGTAGAAATTTGGAGTGGATTGGTAGAAATTTGGAGTGGATTGGTTGAAATTTGGAGAGGATTGGTAGAAATTTGGAGAGGATTGGTAGAAATTTGGGTAGGCTTTCTAGAAATTTGGTTAAGGTTGGTAGAAATTTGGAGTGGATTGGTAGAAATTTGGATAAGATAGGTAGAAATTTGGAGTGGATTGGTAGAAAATTGGAGTGGATTGGTAGAAATTTGGAGAGGATTGGTAGAAATTTGGAGTGGATTGGTAGAAATTGGGTTAGGATTGGTAAAAAATTGGAGTGGATTGGTAGAAAGTAGGATTTTTTGAAAGTAGGATTATATTGGTAGAAAGTAGGATTAATTTGGTAGAAATTTGGAGTGGATTGATAGAAATTTGGAGTGGATTGGTAGAAATTTGGATAGGATTGGTAGAAATTTGGAGTGGATTGGTAGAAAGTATGATTTTTTGAAAGTAGGATTATATTGGTAGAAAGAAGGATTAGTAGAAATAGATTAGTAGAAATAGATTAGTAGATAGACTGGTAGAAATTTGGATAGGATTGGTAGAAATTTGGAGTGGATTGGTTGAAATTTGGAGAGGATTGGTAGAAATTAGGATTATTTGAAAGTAGGATTATATTGGTAGAAAGTAGGATTAGATTGGTAGAAATTTGGATAGGATTGGTAGAAATTTGGATAAGATTGGTAGAAATTTGGAGAGGATTGGTAGAAATTTGGAGTGGATTGGTAGAAATTTGGAGTAGATTGGTAGAAATTTGGAGTGGATTGGTAAAAATTTGGATAGAATTAGTAGAAATTTGGATAGGATTGATAGAAATTTGGATAGGATTGGTAGAAATTTGGAGTGGATTGGTTGAAATTTGGAGAGGATTGGTAGAAATTTGGAGTGGATTGGAAGAAATTTGGAGTAGATTGGTAGAAAGTAGGATTATTTGAAAGTAGGATTATATTGGTAGAAAGTAGGATTAGATTGGTAGAAATTTGGATAGGATTGGTAGAAATTTGGTAAGGCTTTGTAGAAATTTGGTTAAGATTAGTAGAAATTTGGAGTGGATTGGTAGAAATTTGGAGAGGATTGGTAGAAATTTGGAGTGGATTGTTAGGAAGTAGGATTTTTTGAAAATAGGATGAAATTCGTAGAAAGTAGGATTAGATTGGTAGAAATTTGGATAGGATTGGTAGAAATTTGGATAAGATTGGTAGAAATTTGGAGTGGATTGGTAGAAATTTGGAGTGGATTGGTTGAAATTTGGAGAGGATTGGTAGAAATTTGGAGAGGATTGGTAGAAATTTGGGTAGGCTTTCTAGAAATTTGGTTAAGGTTGGTAGAAATTTGGAGTGGATTGGTAGAAATTTGGAGAGGATTGGTAGAAATTTGGAGTGGATTGGTAGAAATTTGGGTAGGCTTTGTAGAAATTTGGATTAGATTGGTAGAAATTTGGAGTGGATTGGTAGAAATTTGGAGAGGATTGGTAGAAATTTGGTAAGGCTTTGTAGAAATTTGGTTAAGATTAGTAGAAATTTGGAGTGGATTGGTAGAAATTTGGAGAGGATTGGTAGAAATTTGGAGTGGATTGTTAGGAAGTAGGATTTTTTGAAAATAGGATGAAATTCGTAGAAAGTAGGATTAGATTGGTAGAAATTTGGAGTGGATTGGTAGAAATTTGGAGTAGATTGGTAGAAATTTGGAGTGGATTGGTAAAAATTTGGATAGAATTAGTAGAAATTTGGATAGGATTGATAGAAATTTGGATAGGATTGGAAGTAATTTGGAGTAGATTGGTAGAAAGTAGGATTATTTGAAAGTAGGATTATATTGGTAGAAAGTAGGATTAGATTGGTAGAAATTTGGATAGGATTGGTAGAAATTTGGATAAGATTGGTAGAAATTTGGAGTGGATTGGTAGAAATTTGGAGTGGATTGGTTGAAATTTGGAGAGGATTGGTAGAAATTTGGAGAGGATTGGTAGAAATTTGGGTAGGCTTTCTAGAAATTTGGTTAAGGTTGGTAGAAATTTGGAGTGGATTGGTAGAAATTTGGATAAGATAGGTAGAAATTTGGAGTGGATTGGTAGAAAATTGGAGTGGATTGGTAGAAATTTGGAGAGGATTGGTAGAAATTTGGAGTGGATTGGTAGAAATTGGGTTAGGATTGGTAAAAAATTGGAGTGGATTGGTAGAAAGTAGGATTTTTTGAAAGTAGGATTATATTGGTAGAAAGTAGGATTAATTTGGTAGAAATTTGGAGTGGATTGATAGAAATTTGGAGTGGATTGGTAGAAATTTGGATAGGATTGGTAGAAATTTGGAGTGGATTGGTAGAAAGTATGATTTTTTGAAAGTAGGATTATATTGGTAGAAAGAAGGATTAGTAGAAATAGATTAGTAGAAATAGATTAGTAGATAGACTGGTAGAAATTTGGATAGGATTGGTAGAAATTTGGAGTGGATTGGTTGAAATTTGGAGAGGATTGGTAGAAATTAGGATTATTTGAAAGTAGGATTATATTGGTAGAAAGTAGGATTAGATTGGTAGAAATTTGGATAGGATTGGTAGAAATTTGGATAAGATTGGTAGAAATTTGGAGAGGATTGGTAGAAATTTGGAGTGGATTGGTAGAAAGTAGGATTATTTGAAAGTAGGATTATATTGGTAGAAAGTAGGATTAGATTGGTAGAAATTTGGATAGGATTGGTAGAAATTTGGATAAGATTGGTAGAAATTTGGAGTGGATTGGTAGAAATTTGGAGTGGATTGGTTGAAATTTGGAGAGGATTGGTAGAAATTTGGAGAGGATTGGTAGAAATTTGGGTAGGCTTTCTAGAAATTTGGTTAAGGTTGGTAGAAATTTGGAGTGGATTGGTAGAAATTTGGATAAGATAGGTAGAAATTTGGAGTGGATTGGTAGAAAGTAGGATTAGATTGGTAGAAATTTGGAGTGATTTGGTAGAAATTTGGGTAGGCTTTGTAGAAATTTGGTTAGGATTGGTAGAAATTTGGAGTGAATTGGTAGAAATTTGGAGAGGATTGGTAGAAATTTGGGTAGGTTTTGTAGAAATTTGGATAAAATCGGTAGAAATTTGGAGTGGATTGGAAGAAATTTGGAGTGGATTGGTTGAAATTTGGAGAGGATTGGTAGAAATTTGGAGTAGATTGGAAGAAATTTGGAGTAGATTGGTAGAAAGTAGGATTATTTGAAAGTAGGATTATATTGGTAGAAAGTAGGATTAGATTGGTAGAAATTTGGATAGGATTGGTAGAAATTTGGATAAGATTGGTAGAAATTTGGAGTGGATTGGTAGAAATTTGGAGTGGATTGGTTGAAATTTGGAGAGGATTGGTAGAAATTTGGAGAGGATTGGTAGAAATTTGGGTAGGCTTTCTAGAAATTTGGTTAAGGTTGGTAGAAATTTGGAGTGGATTGGTAGAAATTTGGAGAGGATTGGTAGAAATTTGGAGTGGATTGGTAGAAATTTGGGTAGGCTTTGTAGAAATTTGGATTAGATTGGTAGAAATTTGGAGTGGATTGGTAGAAATTTGGAGAGGATTGGTAGAAATTTGGTAAGGCTTTGTAGAAATTTGGTTAAGATTAGTAGAAATTTGGAGTGGATTGGTAGAAATTTGGAGAGGATTGGTAGAAATTTGGAGTGGATTGTTAGGAAGTAGGATTTTTTGAAAATAGGATGAAATTCGTAGAAAGTAGGATTAGATTGGTAGAAATTTGGAGTGGATTGGTAGAAATTTGGAGTAGATTGGTAGAAATTTGGAGTGGATTGGTAAAAATTTGGATAGAATTAGTAGAAATTTGGATAGGATTGATAGAAATTTGGATAGGATTGGAAGTAATTTGGAGTAGATTGGTAGAAAGTAGGATTATTTGAAAGTAGGATTATATTGGTAGAAAGTAGGATTAGATTGGTAGAAATTTGGATAGGATTGGTAGAAATTTGGATAAGATTGGTAGAAATTTGGAGTGGATTGGTAGAAATTTGGAGTGGATTGGTTGAAATTTGGAGAGGATTGGTAGAAATTTGGAGAGGATTGGTAGAAATTTGGGTAGGCTTTCTAGAAATTTGGTTAAGGTTGGTAGAAATTTGGAGTGGATTGGTAGAAATTTGGATAAGATAGGTAGAAATTTGGAGTGGATTGGTAGAAAATTGGAGTGGATTGGTAGAAATTTGGAGAGGATTGGTAGAAATTTGGAGTGGATTGGTAGAAATTGGGTTAGGATTGGTAAAAAATTGGAGTGGATTGGTAGAAAGTAGGATTTTTTGAAAGTAGGATTATATTGGTAGAAAGTAGGATTAATTTGGTAGAAATTTGGAGTGGATTGATAGAAATTTGGAGTGGATTGGTAGAAATTTGGATAGGATTGGTAGAAATTTGGAGTGGATTGGTAGAAAGTATGATTTTTTGAAAGTAGGATTATATTGGTAGAAAGAAGGATTAGTAGAAATAGATTAGTAGAAATAGATTAGTAGATAGACTGGTAGAAATTTGGATAGGATTGGTAGAAATTTGGAGTGGATTGGTTGAAATTTGGAGAGGATTGGTAGAAATTAGGATTATTTGAAAGTAGGATTATATTGGTAGAAAGTAGGATTAGATTGGTAGAAATTTGGATAGGATTGGTAGAAATTTGGATAAGATTGGTAGAAATTTGGAGAGGATTGGTAGAAATTTGGAGTGGATTGGTAGAAATTTGGAGTAGATTGGTAGAAATTTGGAGTGGATTGGTAAAAATTTGGATAGAATTAGTAGAAATTTGGATAGGATTGATAGAAATTTGGATAGGATTGGTAGAAATTTGGAGTGGATTGGTTGAAATTTGGAGAGGATTGGTAGAAATTTGGAGTGGATTGGAAGAAATTTGGAGTAGATTGGTAGAAAGTAGGATTATTTGAAAGTAGGATTATATTGGTAGAAAGTAGGATTAGATTGGTAGAAATTTGGATAGGATTGGTAGAAATTTGGTAAGGCTTTGTAGAAATTTGGTTAAGATTAGTAGAAATTTGGAGTGGATTGGTAGAAATTTGGAGAGGATTGGTAGAAATTTGGAGTGGATTGTTAGGAAGTAGGATTTTTTGAAAATAGGATGAAATTCGTAGAAAGTAGGATTAGATTGGTAGAAATTTGGATAGGATTGGTAGAAATTTGGATAAGATTGGTAGAAATTTGGAGTGGATTGGTAGAAATTTGGAGTGGATTGGTTGAAATTTGGAGAGGATTGGTAGAAATTTGGAGAGGATTGGTAGAAATTTGGGTAGGCTTTCTAGAAATTTGGTTAAGGTTGGTAGAAATTTGGAGTGGATTGGTAGAAATTTGGAGAGGATTGGTAGAAATTTGGAGTGGATTGGTAGAAATTTGGGTAGGCTTTGTAGAAATTTGGATTAGATTGGTAGAAATTTGGAGTGGATTGGTAGAAATTTGGAGAGGATTGGTAGAAATTTGGTAAGGCTTTGTAGAAATTTGGTTAAGATTAGTAGAAATTTGGAGTGGATTGGTAGAAATTTGGAGAGGATTGGTAGAAATTTGGAGTGGATTGTTAGGAAGTAGGATTTTTTGAAAATAGGATGAAATTCGTAGAAAGTAGGATTAGATTGGTAGAAATTTGGAGTGGATTGGTAGAAATTTGGAGTAGATTGGTAGAAATTTGGAGTGGATTGGTAAAAATTTGGATAGAATTAGTAGAAATTTGGATAGGATTGATAGAAATTTGGATAGGATTGGAAGTAATTTGGAGTAGATTGGTAGAAAGTAGGATTATTTGAAAGTAGGATTATATTGGTAGAAAGTAGGATTAGATTGGTAGAAATTTGGATAGGATTGGTAGAAATTTGGATAAGATTGGTAGAAATTTGGAGTGGATTGGTAGAAATTTGGAGTGGATTGGTTGAAATTTGGAGAGGATTGGTAGAAATTTGGAGAGGATTGGTAGAAATTTGGGTAGGCTTTCTAGAAATTTGGTTAAGGTTGGTAGAAATTTGGAGTGGATTGGTAGAAATTTGGATAAGATAGGTAGAAATTTGGAGTGGATTGGTAGAAAATTGGAGTGGATTGGTAGAAATTTGGAGAGGATTGGTAGAAATTTGGAGTGGATTGGTAGAAATTGGGTTAGGATTGGTAAAAAATTGGAGTGGATTGGTAGAAAGTAGGATTTTTTGAAAGTAGGATTATATTGGTAGAAAGTAGGATTAATTTGGTAGAAATTTGGAGTGGATTGATAGAAATTTGGAGTGGATTGGTAGAAATTTGGATAGGATTGGTAGAAATTTGGAGTGGATTGGTAGAAAGTATGATTTTTTGAAAGTAGGATTATATTGGTAGAAAGAAGGATTAGTAGAAATAGATTAGTAGAAATAGATTAGTAGATAGACTGGTAGAAATTTGGATAGGATTGGTAGAAATTTGGAGTGGATTGGTTGAAATTTGGAGAGGATTGGTAGAAATTAGGATTATTTGAAAGTAGGATTATATTGGTAGAAAGTAGGATTAGATTGGTAGAAATTTGGATAGGATTGGTAGAAATTTGGATAAGATTGGTAGAAATTTGGAGAGGATTGGTAGAAATTTGGAGTGGATTGGTAGAAAGTAGGATTATTTGAAAGTAGGATTATATTGGTAGAAAGTAGGATTAGATTGGTAGAAATTTGGATAGGATTGGTAGAAATTTGGATAAGATTGGTAGAAATTTGGAGTGGATTGGTAGAAATTTGGAGTGGATTGGTTGAAATTTGGAGAGGATTGGTAGAAATTTGGAGAGGATTGGTAGAAATTTGGGTAGGCTTTCTAGAAATTTGGTTAAGGTTGGTAGAAATTTGGAGTGGATTGGTAGAAATTTGGATAAGATAGGTAGAAATTTGGAGTGGATTGGTAGAAATTTGGAGAGGATTGGTAGAAATTTGGAGTGGATTGGTAGAAAGTAGGATTAGATTGGTAGAAATTTGGAGTGGATTGGTAGAAAATTGGAGTGGATTGGTAGAAATTTGGAGAGGATTGGTAGAAATTTGGAGTGGATTGGTAGAAATTGGGTTAGGATTGGTAAAAAATTGGAGTGGATTGGTAGAAAGTAGGATTTTTTGAAAATAGGATTATATTGGTAGAAAGTAGGATTCATTTGGTAGAAATTTGGAGTGGATTGATAGAAATTTGGAGTGGATTGGTAGAAATTTGGATAGGATTGGTAGAAATTTGGAGTGGATTGGTAGAAAGTATGATTTTTTGAAAGTAGGATTATATTGGTAGAAAGAAGGATTAGTAGAAATAGATTAGTAGAAATAGATTAGTAGATAGACTGGTAGAAATTTGGATAGGATTGGTAGAAATTTGGAGTGGATTGGTTGAAATTTGGAGAGGATTGGTAGAAATTAGGATTATTTGAAAGTAGGATTATATTGGTAGAAAGTAGGATTAGATTGGTAGAAATTTGGATAGGATTGGTAGAAATTTGGATAAGATTGGTAGAAATTTGGAGAGGATTGGTAGAAATTTGGAGTGGATTGGTAGAAATTTGGAGTAGATTGGTAGAAATTTGGAGTGGATTGGTAAAAATTTGGATAGAATTAGTAGAAATTTGGATAGGATTGATAGAAATTTGGATAGGATTGGTAGAAATTTGGAGTGGATTGGTTGAAATTTGGAGAGGATTGGTAGAAATTTGGTTAGGATTGGTAGAAATTTGGAGTAGATTGGTAGAAAGTAGGATTATATTGGTAGAAAGTAGGATTAGATTGGTAGAAATTTGGATAGGATTGATAGAAATTTGGAGTAGATTGGTAGAAAGTAGGATTATATTGGTAGAAATTTGGAGAGGAGTGGTAGAAATTTGGTGTGGATTGGTAGAAAGTAGGATTAGATTAGTAGAAATTTGGAGTGGATTGGTATAAATTTGGGTAGGCTTTGTAGAAATTTAGTTAGGATTGGTAGAAATTTGGAGTGGATTGGTAGAAATTTAGAGAGGATTGGTAGAAATTTGGAAAGGCTTTGTAGAAATTTGGTTAAGATTAGTAGAAATTTGGAGTGGATTGGTAGAAATTTGGAGAGGATTGGTAGAAATTTGGAGTGGATTGGTAGGAAGTAGGATAAGATTGGTAGAAATTTGGAGTGGATTGGTAAAAAGTAGGATTTTTTGAAAATAGGATGAAATTGGTAGAAAGTAGGATTAGATTGGTAGAAATTTGGAGTGGATTGGTAGAAATTTGGAGTAGATTGGTAGAAATTTGGAGTGGATTGGTAAAAATTTGGATAGAATTAGTAGAAATTTGGATAGGATTGATAGAAATTTGGATAGGATTGGAAGAAATTTGGAGTAGATTGGTAGAAAGTAGGATTATTTGAAAGTAGGATTATATTGGTAGAAAGTAGGATTAGATTGGTAGAAATTTGGATAGGATTGGTAGAAATTTGGATAAGATTGGTAGAAATTTGGAGTGGATTAGTAGAAATTTGGAGAGGATTAGTAGAAATTTGGAGTGGATTGGTAGAAAGTAGGATTAGATTGGTAGAAATTTGGAGTGAATTGGTAGAAATTTGGGTAGGCTTTGTAGAAATTTGGTTTGGATTGGTAGAAAGTAGGATAAGATTGGTAGAAATTTGGAGTGGATTGGTAGGAAGTAGGATTTTTCAAAAGTAGGATTATATTGGTAGAAAGTAGGATTAGTAGGTAGATTGGTAGAAATTTGGATAGGATTGGTAGGAAGTAGGATTAGATTGGTAGAAATTTGGAGTGGATTGGTAGAAATTTGGGAAGGCTTTTTGAAATTTGGTTAGGATTGGTAGAAATTTGGAGTGGATTGGTAGAAATTTGGAGTGGATTGGTAGAAATTTGGGGAGGATTAATAGAAATTTGGATAAGATTGGTAGAAATTTGGAGTGGACTGGTAGAAATTGGTAGAAAGTAGGATTAGATTGGTAGAAATTTGGAGTGGATTGTTAGGAAGTAGGATAAGATTGGTAGAAATTGGGAGTGGATTGGTAAAAAGTAGGATTTTTTGAAAATAGGATGAAATTCGTAGAAAGTAGGATTAGATTGGTAGAAATTTGGAGTGGATTGGTAGAAATTTGGAGTAGATTGGTAGAAATTTGGAGTGGATTGGTAAAAATTTGGATAGAATTAGTAGAAATTTGGATAGGATTGATAGAAATTTGGATAGGATTGGAAGAAATTTGGAGTAGATTGGTAGAAAGTAGGATTATTTGAAAGTAGGATTATATTGGTAGAAAGTAGGATTAGATTGGTAGAAATTTGGATAGGATTGGTAGAAATTTGGATAAGATTGGTAGAAATTTGGAGTGGATTAGTAGAAATTTGGAGAGGATTAGTAGAAATTTGGAGTGGATTGGTAGAAAGTAGGATTAGATTGGTAGAAATTTGGAGTGAATTGGTAGAAATTTGGGTAGGCTTTGTAGAAATTTGGTTTGGATTGGTAGAAAGTAGGATAAGATTGGTAGAAATTTGGAGTGGATTGGTAGGAAGTAGGATTAGATTGGTAGAAATTTGGGAAGGCTTTGTAGAAATTTGGTTAGGATTGGTAGAAATTTGGAGTGGATTGGTAGAAATTTGGTTAGGATTGGTAGAAATTTGGAGTGGATTGGTAGAAATTTGGAGTGGATTGGTAGAAATTTGGATAGGATAGGTAGGAAGTAGGATTAGATTGGTAGAAATTTGGAGTGGATTGGTAGAAATTTGGGAAGGCTTTGTAGAAATTTGGTAAGGATTGGTAGAAATTTGGAGTGGATTGGTAGAAATTTGGAGTGGATTGGTAGAAATTTGGGGAGGATTAATAGAAATTTGGATAAGATTGGTAGAAATTTGGAGTGGACTGGTAGAAATTGGTAGAAAGTAGGATTAGATTGGTAGAAATTTGGATAGGATTGGTAGAAATTTGGATAAGATTGGTAGAAATTTGGAGTGGATTGGTAGAAATTTGGAGAGGATTGCTAGAAATTTGGAGTGGATTGGTAGAAAGTAGGGTTAGATTGGTAGAAATTTGGAGTGGATTGGTATAAATTTGGGTGGGCTTTGTAGAAATTTGGTTAGGATTGGTAGAAATTTGGAGTGGATTGGTAGAAATTTGGAGAGGATTGGTAGAAATTTGGTAAGGCTTTGTAGAAATTTGGTTAAGATTAGTAGAAATTTGGAGTGGATTGGTAGAAATTTGGAGAGGATTGGTAGAAATTTGGAGTGGATTGTTAGGAAGTAGGATAAGATTGGTAGAAATTGGGAGTGGATTGGTAAAAAGTAGGATTTTTTGAAAATAGGATGAAATTCGTAGAAAGTAGGAATAGATTGGTAGAAATTTGGAGTGGATTGGTAGAAATTTGGAGTAGATTGGTAGAAATTTGGAGTGGATTGGTAAAAATTTGGATAGAATTAGTAGAAATTTGGATAGGATTGATAGAAATTTGGATAGGATTGGAAGAAATTTGGAGTAGATTGGTAGAAAGTAGGATTATTTGAAAGTAGGATTATATTGGTAGAAAGTAGGATTAGATTGGTAGAAATTTGGATAGGATTGGTAGAAATTTGGATAAGATAGGTAGAAATTTGGAGTGGATTGGTAGAAATTTGGAGAGGATTGGTAGAAATTTGGAGTGGATTGGTAGAAAGTAGGATTAGATTGGTAGAAATTTGGAGTGAATTGGTAGAAATTTGGGTAGGCTTTGTAGAAATTTGGTTAGGATTGGTAGAAATTTGGAGTGAATTGGTAGAAATTTGGAGAGGATTGGTAGAAATTTGGGTAGGTTTTGTAGAAATTTGGATAAAATCGGTAGAAATTTGGAGTGGATTGGAAGAAATTTGGAGTGGATTGGTTGAAATTTGGAGAGGATTGGTAGAAATTTGGAGTAGATTGGAAGAAATTTGGAGTAGATTGGTAGAAAGTAGGATTATTTGAAAGTAGGATTATATTGGTAGAAAGTAGGATTAGATTGGTAGAAATTTGGATAGGATTGGTAGAAATTTGGAGAGGATTGGTAGAAATTTGGGTAGGCGTTCTAGAAATTTGGTTAAGGTTGGTAGAAATTTGGAGTGGATTGGTAGAAATTTGGAGAGGATTGGTAGAAATTTGGAGTGGATTGGTAGAAATTTGGGTAGGCTTTGTAGAAATTTGGATTAGATTGGTAGAAATTTGGAGTGGATTGGTAGAAAATTGGAGTGGATTGGTAGAAATTTGGAGAGGATTGGTAGAAATTTGGAGTGGATTGGTAGAAATTGGGTTAGGATTGGTAAAAAATTGGAGTGGATTGGTAGAAAGTAGGATTTTTTGAAAGTAGGATTATATTGGTAGAAAGTAGGATTAATTTGGTAGAAATTTGGAGTGGATTGATAGAAATTTGGAGTGGATTGGTAGAAATTTGGATAGGATTGGTACAAATTTGGAGTGGATTGGTAGAAAGTATGATTTTTTGAAAGTAGGATTATATTGGTAGAAAGAAGGATTAGTAGAAATAGATTAGTAGAAAAAGATTAGTAGATAGACTGGTAGAAATTTGGATAGGATTGGTAGAAATTTGGAGTGGATTGGTTGAAATTTGGAGAGGATTGGTAGAAATTGGTAGAAAGTAGGATTAGATTGGTAGAAATTTGGAGTGGATTGTTAGGAAGTAGGATAAGATTGGTAGAAATTGGGAGTGGATTGGTAAAAAGTAGGATTTTTTGAAAATAGGATGAAATTCGTAGAAAGTAGGATTAGATTGGTAGAAATTTGGAGTGGATTGGTAGAAATTTGGAGTAGATTGGTAGAAATTTGGAGTGGATTGGTAAAAATTTGGATAGAATTAGTAGAAATTTGGATAGGATTGATAGAAATTTGGATAGGATTGGAAGAAATTTGGAGTAGATTGGTAGAAAGTAGGATTATTTGAAAGTAGGATTATATTGGTAGAAAGTAGGATTAGATTGGTAGAAATTTGGATAGGATTGGTAGAAATTTGGATAAGATTGGTAGAAATTTGGAGTGGATTAGTAGAAATTTGGAGAGGATTAGTAGAAATTTGGAGTGGATTGGTAGAAAGTAGGATTAGATTGGTAGAAATTTGGAGTGAATTGGTAGAAATTTGGGTAGGCTTTGTAGAAATTTGGTTTGGATTGGTAGAAAGTAGGATAAGATTGGTAGAAATTTGGAGTGGATTGGTAGGAAGTAGGATTAGATTGGTAGAAATTTGGAGTGGATTGGTAGAAATTTGGGAAGGCTTTGTAGAAATTTGGTTAGGATTGGTAGAAATTTGGAGTGGATTAGTAGAAATTTGGTTAGGATTGGTAGAAATTTGGAGTGGATTGGTAGAAATTTGGAGTGGATTGGTAGAAATTTGGATAGGATTGGTAGGAAGTAGGATTAGATTGGTAGAAATTTGGAGTGGATTGGTAGAAATTTGGGAAGGCTTTGTAGAAATTTGGTTAGGATTGGTAGAAATTTGGAGTGGATTGGTAGAAATTTGGAGTGGATTGGTAGAAATTTGGGGAGGATTAATAGAAATTTGGATAAGATTGGTAGAAATTTGGAGTGGACTGGTAGAAATTGGTAGAAAGTAGGATTAGATTGGTAGAAATTTGGAGTGGATTGTTAGGAAGTAGGATAAGATTGGTAGAAATTGGGAGTGGATTGGTAAAAAGTAGGATTTTTTGAAAATAGGATGAAATTCGTAGAAAGTAGGATTAGATTGGTAGAAATTTGGAGTGGATTGGTAGAAATTTGGAGTAGATTGGTAGAAATTTGGAGTGGATTGGTAAAAATTTGGATAGAATTAGTAGAAATTTGGATAGGATTGATAGAAATTTGGATAGGATTGGAAGAAATTTGGAGTAGATTGGTAGAAAGTAGGATTATTTGAAAGTAGGATTATATTGGTAGAAAGTAGGATTAGATTGGTAGAAATTTGGATAGGATTGGTAGAAATTTGGATAAGATTGGTAGAAATTTGGAGTGGATTAGTAGAAATTTGGAGAGGATTAGTAGAAATTTGGAGTGGATTGGTAGAAAGTAGGATTAGATTGGAAGAAATTTGGAGTGAATTGGTAGAAATTTGGGTAGGCTTTGTAGAAATTTGGTTTGGATTGGTAGAAAGTAGGATAAGATTGGTAGAAATTTGGAGTGGATTGGTAGGAAGTAGGATTAGATTGGTAGAAATTTGGAGTGGATTGGTAGAAATTTGGGAAGGCTTTGTAGAAATTTGGTTAGGATTGGTAGAAATTTGGAGTGGATTAGTAGAAATTTGGTTTCGATTGGTAGAAATTTGGAGTGGATTGGTAGAAATTTGGAGTGGATTGGTAGAAATTTGGATAGGATTGGTAGGAAGTAGGATTAGATTGGTAGAAATTTGGAGTGGATTGGTAGAAATTTGGGAAGGCTTTGTAGAAATTTGGTTAGGATTGGTAGAAATTTGGAGTGGATTGGTAGAAATTTGGAGTGGATTGGTAGAAATTTGGGGAGGATTAATAGAAATTTGGATAAGATTGGTAGAAATTTGGAGTGGACTGGTAGAAATTGGTAGAAAGTAGGATTAGATTGGTAGAAATTTGGATAGGATTGGTAGAAATTTGGATAAGATTGGTAGAAATTTGGAGTGGATTGGTAGAAATTTGGAGAGGATTGCTAGAAATTTGGAGTGGATTGGTAGAAAGTAGGGTTAGATTGGTAGAAATTTGGAGTGGATTGGTATAAATTTGGGTGGGCTTTGTAGAAATTTGGTTAGGATTGGTAGAAATTTGGAGTGGATTGGTAGAAATTTGGAGTGGATTGGTAGAAATTTGGATAGGATTGGTAGGAAGTAGGATTAGATTGGTAGAAATTTGGAGTGGATTGGTAGAAATTTGGGAAGGCTTTGTAGAAATTTGGTTAGGATTGGTAGAAATTTGGAGTGGATTGGTAGAAATTTGGAGTGGATTGGTAGAAATTTGGGGAGGATTAATAGAAATTTGGATAAGATTGGTAGAAATTTGGAGTGGACTGGTAGAAATTGGTAGAAAGTAGGATTAGATTGGTAGAAATTTGGATAGGATTGGTAGAAATTTGGATAAGATTGGTAGAAATTTGGAGTGGATTGGTAGAAATTTGGAGAGGATTGCTAGAAATTTGGAGTGGATTGGTAGAAAGTAGGGTTAGATTGGTAGAAATTTGGAGTGGATTGGTATAAATTTGGGTGGGCTTTGTAGAAATTTGGTTAGGATTGGTAGAAATTTGGAGTGGATTGGTAGAAATTTGGAGAGGATTGGTAGAAATTTGGTAAGGCTTTGTAGAAATTTGGTTAAGATTAGTAGAAATTTGGAGTGGATTGGTAGAAATTTGGAGAGGATTGGTAGAAATTTGGAGTGGATTGTTAGGAAGTAGGATAAGATTGGTAGAAATTGGGAGTGGATTGGTAAAAAGTAGGATTTTTTGAAAATAGGATGAAATTCGTAGAAAGTAGGATTAGATTGGTAGAAATTTGGAGTGGATTGGTAGAAATTTGGAGTAGATTGGTAGAAATTTGGAGTGGATTGGTAAAAATTTGGATAGAATTAGTAGAAATTTGGATAGGATTGATAGAAATTTGGATAGGATTGGAAGAAATTTGGAGTAGATTGGTAGAAAGTAGGATTATTTGAAAGTAGGATTATATTGGTAGAAAGTAGGATTAGATTGGTAGAAATTTGGAGTGGATTGGTAGAAATTTGGAGAGGATTGGTAGAAATTTGGAGTGGATTGGTAGAAAGTAGGATTAGATTGGTAGAAATTTGGAGTGAATTGGTAGAAATTTGGGTAGGCTTTGTAGAAATTTGGTTAGGTTAGGTTAGGTTCCCCCCCAGTGGGTTCCCGCATTGTCGAGGCGGGGGGGCTCAGTAGCCGTGGCTGGGCGGGCCACGGTGAAGCTAAGAGGGACCCAGGCGGGGGCCGCTCGTCCGGGCTGTGCGGTTTAGCCCGACGTAGCGGCCCACGGGTAGGTTGCGGTGCCACAACATCGCGACCTACCTGAGGCGGGCCGCGATGTCTCCCGTGAGGGAGACATTGCGGCTGAGGATAGAGGCCGCGGCGGGAGAGGCTCTCCCTCCTTCCGCGGCCTTGACGGGGCCGCCACCGTTGGATGGCGGACGCGGCGGGGCCGCAGGGGAAGAGGCGTGTCGGTGTTTCGTTGCCGCTCGCCCTATCCTCTGCGGCCGTAGCTCCCCCAACGCGGGGGGGCATGCGGGGCCTGCCTCTTAGGCGGGCGTGGAGGCCAGCAGGCAACGGGTGCGGGGGCTCCGTTGCCTGTTTTGCACAGGCCTCCACCTTGAGGGACGGGAATGGCCAGGTGTTCCCGGCCATTCCCGTAGCCCCCCAACCTGGGGGGCATGCGGGGCCCGCCATACCATCTTGGCGGGCGTGCGCCGGGAGGGCCGTGGAAGTATTGAATTCCCATAGCCCTCCCATTACGGCGTTTGTAGGAACACCGCTGAGTTTTAGTGGGTATACTGTCCTTTCCGACAGGGAGTCCCACATACCCCGTCTCGGTCCCCCGCGGGACGGGGATGCTTAAAGCATTTCTCAGCGACAAAAAAAAAAAAAAAAAAAAGGTTAGGTTAGGTTGGGGGATCCCCCACAGCGCATACTTCCACGCAGTATCCCCTGGGCAACGTCGTGTCTGACCACCGTAACGGAGTGGCAGACCGGCGGCTAAAGTGCGCTGTGACTTCGTAGACATCGAGCGGTCGTTTACGAACATGAGTAAAAAACCAATGCGGGACGCCTCTGGGCGTTTTGCCAGTTTTAACCCTATTTTTAACCCTGTACATAATCCCAATTTTAATGATTTTAACCCTAATTTTAGTTCAAATCGCTCCTCCCAGGGCGATTCAAACGGCCCTTCTCAGGGCCAACCCAACGGCCCTTCTCAGGGCCAATCCAACGGCCCTTCTCAGGGCCACGCCGACGACGCTCAGGCGTCGGAAGCTGACCGCGCACCATCTGCGGCTAGCTTGTTTGATTGGGCAGACGAGATTTCGGATTCCGACGATACCAACCTGGATACGTCGGTGTCCGAAATTGACCGCTGCAATCGGAAGAGGGCCTTCCTAAGGCAAGGATCCGAGGGCTCCTCGGAGTCGGCCGGAGGCAAGGGAGGGAAGAAGTCGAAGTCCAAAAGGGCCTCGACTTCTTCTGAAACGCCGGAGACCCACGATGTGGGCTTGCTGGACGCCAAACGCCAGCTAAATCTGGCGAAGAAGGCGCAGCTCCAGCAAGACCTGGAGGAGAGGGTAGCCGCCAAGGAGCGACAGACGCAAACCGCCAGGTCGAGGGCTGGCTATGGGGCATCATGTGTCCTGTATGCCGACCACTCCCTGGCGGAATTGGAGCGCATGGCGCAAGAAGACAAGGAGGAGGTCCTGGAGGTTGCCTCAAAATCCTCGAACTTGAAGGGGACCTTTCAAAAGGCCCTGAAATGCCGGGCCGCCAGTCTACACGGCATCGTCGGAGAGCTCATGAAGCGGACGGCCACGGACGAGACGCGGCAACTGCAGGCGAAGGTGGATCGCCTGCAGGCGGAGGTCAGCCAGCTACACCTGAAGCTGGCTGAGGCCACGGCTCGGCCTGCTAAACCTGCCCCAGGCCCGGTGGTAGGAGGCTCCTCCTCCCCTTCCAACCTTGAGGAGATCCTCCGAAAGGTGGTCATGGAGGAGAGGGCCTTCACCAGAGCCTGCTTCGCAGGCATTGAGGACCGGCTCCTGCCGGAAAAAACGGCTTCGCCCGCCGCTAGCGGCGGATAAGCCGAAACCGAGGGAGCCGGAACCTACGCCTGTAGCAGGCCCGGCAGCGGGTGCGCAGCCCGAGGCCGCCAAGCCCTCCAAGGGCAAAGGCAAGGGCAAGAGGACCAAGGCGGCTCCTCAAACCCCAACCACAAGCGCGGAGGGTGCAGCTGGGTCGTCTGAAAATCCACCAGCAGCAGCACCGGCAGCGGACGCCCTCCTTCCCTCCACCACCCCTTCCAACCCATCGTGGACGGAAGTGGTCAAGAGAGGGAAGAAGAAGGGAGGGGCCAAGTTGGCCCCCAAGCCCGCTGCGACTGCTCCTGCAGCCAAAGCGGCTCCAGCCGGCGGAAGGAAGCTGGTTCCTCCCAAAACCGCGGCCGTCGTAGTGACCCTCACCCCGGCGGCCATGGAGCGCGGCGAGACGTACGAGTCCGTTCTAAGACGGGCTCGTACCAATGCTGATCCCTCCCAGCTGGGGATCAGCAACATTAGGTGCCGCCGAACCCTAACCGGGGCTCGAATTTTCGAGTTCTCGGGGGAAAAGCGCGGCACCGATGCGGACCTCTTCGCAACAAAGTTGCAAGAGGTCATCGCGGACAGTGCGACGGTCGTCAAGCCCGTCAAGACCGCAGCCTTGGAGGTGACCGATCTCGACGATTCGGTCACCAAGGAGGATGTGGTGGCGGCCGTCGCGGCGGCTGGAGGCTGCGACGCTGGCGCGGTGAAGGGGGGAGCCATCCGGCTCGGCCGCCGCGGCATGGGCATCATCCGCGTTGAGTGCCCAGTCGCCGCGGCTGCGGCCGTCCTTGCTGCGACCAAGGGACGGCTGCTCGTTGGGCTCAGCTCGGCTGTGGTCCGGGCCCTGGAGGACCAGCCTACGAGGTGCTTCAGGTGCTTCGCTTTCGGCCACACCCGAGCCACGTGTCCCTCCAAGTCCGACTGGGGAGACGCCTGCTACCAGTGCGGGCAAGAGGGACACAGGAGTGCCACTTGCAGCTCCACCACGCCACACTGCAAGGCGTGTGCCGCCAGTGGCCGCCCCGCGGACCACAGGATGACGGGCAGGAGCTGCAAGCCCCCCGTGCGAAAGGGCATAGTGCCGGCGCAGGTTCGCCCTGTTGCCACCACCGCCGCCGCCGTCGCCGCCGCTGCAGTTCCAGCGGCGGTAGCTGAGGAGGAGGGTGCAATGTCGGAATAATGCCAGGTTCCGACTACAGCATCCTCCAGGCGAACACCAACCACTGCAAAGCGGCCCAGGACCTGGTAGTGCAGGTCATGGCCGAGTGGTTGGTGAACGTAGCGGTGGTCGCCGAGCCCTACTCGATCCCCAGCAGCTGGCTGGGTGACGAGGACGACTCGGTGGCACTAGCGGCGCGGTCTTCCACGGACTCCCCTCCCCTCTCGCTATTAGAGAGAGGACCGGGATACGTGGCCGCCGCGTGGGGAGACATAGCCCTCGTGGGGGTATATTTCTCCCCAAACCGCCCACTCCAGGACTTTGAGAATTTTCTCGGAGTCCTGGCCGCCGTGGTCGGCAGGGCGGTTCCGCGTCAGGTCTCCGTACTGGGAGACCTGAATGCCAAGTCGGTGAGCTGGGGCAACCCGGCCACCGACGCACGCGGGCGGGCAGTGGAGTTGTGGGCAGCCTCCTCTGGACTCTCCCTCTTGAACAGAGGAAGCGTCCAGACATGCGTGCGGCGTCGGGGTGGCTCAATAGTGGACGTCACTTTCGCCACCCCGGCGTTAGCCGCGCGCGTGCTGAACTGGCGGGTGGACCTGGTGGAGACCATGTCGGACCACCGCTACGTGCGGTTCGACATCTCCACCAGTGGCCCGGGAGCGGTGCGGCCCATCTCGGGACGATCACCGTTCCCGCGGTGGGCTCTCACCCGCCTGGACAGGGAGGCAGCGGCGGAGGCGGCGTTCATCCAGGACTGGCTTTCGCCGCCTACCGCCGGCCTGGACGTGGACACCGCAGCGGGGCAGCTTCGGGAGTGTCTGACCGAGGTATGCAACTCTAGCATGCCTCGGTCTCGCCGACCACCACCCAAACGCGCCGTGTACTGGTGGTCGGCGGAGCTAGCGGGGCTTCGAGCAGCTTGTGTGGGGGCAAGGAGGGCCTACACGCGGAGTCGGCGGCGGCGTCGACGGGACCAGGCCGACGAGGACCACCTCTACGACGTATACGTAGAGGCAAAACAGGTCCTCGATCGGGCCATCGCCGCCGCCAAAGACGCGGCGAGAGCCGAGCTGCTGGAGGGTCTCGACAACGACCCCTTCGGGAGACCATACAAGGCGGCGCGCAACAAATTGCGCCCCTTTGGTCCCCCGGTTGCCGAGACCCTGGAGCCCTCATTTCTGGACGGGGTGGTTCGGTCCCTGTTCCCGGGCAGGGACAACTTCACCCCGCCAGTGATGTGTGGAGCCCCGCTAGCAGACGAGGAGGAAGAGGAGCCCCCTCCTGTCACGGAGTCGGAACTTGGCGCGGCGGTCCTCCGTATCCGCGCCAAGAAGACGGCTCCAGGCCCCGACGGCATCCCCGCGAGAGTGGTGGCAATCGCTGCCACTCGGATGGAGGAAAGGTTTCGGGAACTCTTCAGCGCATGTCTAGCGACTGGGAGGTTCCCGAAACCTTGGAAGGACGGGCAGTTGTGCCTCCTCCGCAAGGAGGGCCGCCCAGCGGATTCCCCCTCGGCATACCGGCCCATCGTTTTACTCGATGAGGTCGGCAAAATGTTTGAGGGGATAATGGCGGCTCGCCTGAAGGGCCACCTGCGGGACATCGGGCCGGACTTGTCTGACGCTCAGTTTGGTTTTCGGGCTGAGCGTTCGACGGTGGACGCGCTGGCCTGGCTTAAGGGCCAGGCGAAGGATGCGATGGAGGCGGGGGACGGATTGTTGGCGGTGTCATTCGACATAGCCAACGCCTTCAACTCCGTTCCTCACTCCACCATCCTCGAGGCGCTCCGGTTCCACGGAGTGCCTCGATACATGCGCAGTCTGCTGGCCAGCTACCTGGAGGATCGGGCGATCCTCCTGGTCGACAGGACTGGTCAAGTCCGGCGGTACGCCGTCGAAGCCGGTGTTCCACAGGGGTCAGTCATAGGACCTCTCCTCTGGAACATCGGCTACGATTGGCTCTTGCGGGGAACTCTCCTCCGAGGCACGAGTGTCGTCTGCTACGCGGACGACACTCTCCTCACCGCCCGGGGGGGGAGTTTCAGGGAGGCGGCCAACTTGGCCTCGGCGGGCGGATCCTTGGTTGCAGCGAGGATCCGCCGCCTAGGTCTGAAGGTGGCGCTGCACAAGACCGAGGCCGTGTTCTTCCACGGACCTCGGCAGCGCCCCCCGCCTGACGCCCACATTTTCGTGGAGGGCGTCAGAATCGCGGTCAAGGCCCAGATGAAATATCTGGGCCTTGTGATCGACAGCAGGTGGCGCTTCGGCCCGCATTTTAGCGGGCTGTCGTCGCGCCTGCTGAAGACGGCGGGGGCGCTCTCGTGGCTGCTCCCCAACCTGGGGGGGCCCAGCACACGATGCCGGCAACTCTACGCCGGCATCCTGAAGAGCATGGCCCTCTACGGGGCCCCTATTTGGGAGGACGCTCTCCAACGGCGGGAGAACGCCGCCGCCTTGCGGGCACCGCAGAGGGCCATAGCCCAGCGGGTAGCGCGGGCCTACCGCACGGTAGGCTTTGCGGCAGCGTGCGCTCTGGCCAGCACCCCTCCTTGGGAACTCGAGGCGTGGGTGCTCGCCAGAGTGTACGAATGGACGGCGGGGCGGAGAGCGAGAGGAGATCGCACCGCCCCGGAAGAGCGGGAGGCCGTCCGGCGGGAGGCGAGGGACGCCATCGTCCTCCATTGGACGGGGGACCTCGCCACCGCAGCCTTTGGCCGCCGAACCCTCGACGCGCTTGGGCCGGTCCTGCGAGACTGGCTCGAGCGGTCGCACGGGCTCCTCTCGTTCCGTCTGGTGCAGGTGCTGTCCGGACACGGTTGTTTCGGATCGTACCTGCACCGAATCGGACGGGAGGAGACGCCGTCGTGCCACGACTGTGGCGCGGCGGAGGACACGGCGCAGCACACCCTCGAGGTGTGCCCGTCGTGGTCCGAGCCGCGCCGCAGTCTCATGGCGGCGATCGGACCGGACCTCTCACTCCCCGGTTTGGTAAACGCCATGCTGAGGGATGAAGGGTCCTGGGCGGCAGTCGCCTCCTTCTGCGAACACGTCATGTCCCAGAAGGAGGCGGCGGAGCGCGCGCGGGAGGAGGATCCTCACGCGGCGCTGCTCCGAAGGCGGAGGAGGGGTCGGAGAAGACGTCAGTTTGACGGTCATCTCCGACTCCTCCCAGGTGGAGGCCAGCAGGCAACGGGTGCGGGGGCACCCTTGCCTGCATTGCACAGGCCTCCACCAGTGTCGGACGGGAATGGCCAGGTGTTCCCGGCCATTCCCGTAGCCCCCCAGCCCGGGGGGCATGCGGGGCCTGCCAACTAGGCGGGCTTGCGCCGGGAGGGTTGTGGACGTCATGGTCTCCCACGACCCCCCCATCACGGCGCCGCGGGAACACCGCTGAGTTTTAGTGGGTATACTGTCATTCGGACAGGGAGTCCCACATACCCCGTCTCGTCCCCCCACGAGTCGGGCATGCATAAAGCATTTCTCAGCGTCAAAAAAAAAAAAAAAAAAAGGTTAGGTTCCCCACCGAAGTGATCCCCACGTTGTCGTCGTGGTGGGGCTTGCGTGTCCCGATCCTGGATCTCGCCCTGAGGTTCAGGTGAGGGGCATTACCAAGAGGGACACAGGGAGGGGCCGCTCCTGCTCCGTCGACGCTCGTCGACCAAGCAAGGACGTGGCCGCTGCCGCCGAGGTGCAGGCGCACCGAAGCGGCGTTCGTTTGTCTCCTCGTTCATCGAGGAACAAACCTTTCGGCGGGTCCGCTGAGTCGGGTTGGCCGGACAGCGGACGGAGGCATGTCTAATGCCGCCGCCGGGGGCTTGGCTTAACCGCCTGGCCCAGAGGAAGGACACCTCTAAGATAAAAAACCACCCAATCCCAAGTTTTGGGAGCGCGGCGAGGGGATGAATGGCCGTTGGGAATACGGTCGTTAGCGCTCCCACCTGTTGGTACCTCCCGACCCCAACAGTATATAGGGCTACGTTTTGAAGGGCATGGAGCCACTGCCCGCGAAGGACCCCAATAATTGCTTCCATTCTCGTGGGAATCAAATGGATAAAAATTTAAAACAAAAATTCAACGACGTCGATGGAGAGAAAGTGCCTCGTGTACTTATTGAGAGGATTGGAGATGTGCTGTCGGATTCGGACTCTGCGTCGAGTCAGATGACCGTCGCAAGCGCTGCGAGTACAAGCTCAAAGCGCCCGGGCAAACGCCCTCGAAGTGGTACGGACTCGGGGTCGGATTCGGCCCTGAGTGATACTTCGGTACCGGCTGCCAAGGTCGGTGCCAAAAAAGGCGGAAGAGGTAGGCCAGTGTCGACGGGCAAGTACGTTGGCATCGGCTTATCCAGGCGCGAGGTTGCGGCTGCCAAGAAGGCTGCAGCAGACGCCGACAAACAAATGGAGGATGAGCGGCAGATTGCGGCTCTGACAAAAAAGGTGACGGAAGGGAGGGTCAACCGCCTGTCGGAGTCGTCTTCTGTTGCCTCCGATATGGTCGTCGAGGCGGAAGACTTGCCTGCCTCCGACCTCAACCAAAGAATGGTTCACGCTGTGGCTGCCATCAAGAGGGTCCAAAAAGTGTCGAAGGGCCTCAGTGGCGTAAGCCAGAAGGCACTCAAAGAGGCTACGGCTTCGATACTGGAGAGTGCCGAGGTGCTGCTCAGCCGCACCACTAACGAAGAGGCGACCTTATTAAGGGCTCAAAATGCCAAGCTGGCGGCCCAAATGGCGGAACTCCGCAAGGAGTATGAGGAGCTCAAGGCGGAGATGGCATCCTTCCGCCGTGACCACCTCCGGAAGGAGTTGGGCTTGCCACAGCCGCAGCAGCAGCCACAGCAGCAGCCCACACAGCAGCAGCCGCCACCAGAGTCGGAGTTGGCTCGCCTTGTCCGTCAGGAGTTGGCGGGTTTCAACGCCCGATTCTCGGTGTTAGAGGGGAGAATCTTACGCCCTCCCCTAGCTGCAGACCAACGCAGCGCACCGACGTCATCTTATGCAGCCAAAGCCGCAGCGCCTTGTGCCAAACAACAGGCACAAGCGGCTGCTACCAGTATGACGGAGAAGACACCCCCAGTCGCCTTGTCTCAAGATAAGGCGAATGGGAAGAAGGAGAAGAAGAAGAAAAATAAAAAGAAGACCAATAGTCCGGGTGCAGCGGCTGCCTCTACAGCGCCGCCAACACAATCTTCAAATCAGAGCGACCCTAAATCCGCCTCTTCACAACAGGAGGCGGAATGGACAACTGCGGGCGCCAAACAAAATAATAAAAAGGCGCGCCGCAAGGCCAGGCAACAGGCCCAGAAAACAAAGACGGCGGCCCAAGCACAGGCTGCGAGGCTCCGCGCCCCTCGATCAACAGCTGTAGTCCTGACACTGCAGCCAGGCGCGGAGGAGCGGGGTGTAACATATGCCGGGATCCTCTCAAAGGCGAAAGCCGAAATTTCTTTAAATGATCTCGGCATAACGGGCCTCCGGTGCAAGCCTACGGCTACCGGAGCCCGACTATTGGAAATCTCGGGGGCTTCAAGTGCCCCCAAGGCAGACGCCCTTGCCGAAAAACTAAGGGCGTCTCTCGGAAGTGACGACGTCAGAGTGTCCAGGCCCACTAAGTGTGCAGATTTACGAATCTCGGGCCTGGACGACTCAGTGATGAGTGATGAGGTCGCCGCCGCCATCTCGAAGGCCGGCAACTGCCCGCCAGAACAAGTAAAGGCGGGCACAATACGTAGGGGTGTCTCTGGCCTCGGGACAGTATTAGTTAGTTGTCCCGTAGCGGCGGCCAACAAACTCAAGGAGGGCAGAAGACTGCTAATAGGATGGGTCTCGGCGCAGGTGACGCTATTGACGCCCAAGCCCTTGCGGTGCTATCGCTGTCTCGAGCGAGGACACGTGGGTGTACGGTGCACCGCGGGAGTTGACCGCAGCCAACTGTGCTTCCGCTGCGGTCAGCCCGGTCATAAAGCTGGCTCTTGCACAGCCGCGCCGCACTGCGTACTCTGTGCGGCATACGGCAAGCCAGCCGCTCACTGGACCGGGACTAAGACCTGCGCCAGGCCCACAAAGAAAAAATCCGGGACCAAGACACAGCCGATTCATCCGTCGGCTTCTCAGGACACACCAATGGAGGCAACCGGTTCCTCGCAACCGGATCACCCACCGGTTGCGGCAGCAGATCCGCCGGGGACTGGGGAGGAGACAACATTCATGGACACCCAATAATGGCCCCAGGTCATCTATGTTTCCTCCAAGCTAACATAAACCACTGCGCCAGAGCTCAGGATCTCTTGCTCCAAAGCATGGCGCAGTGGTCAATCGATGTGGCAGTCGTCGCCGAGCCGTATTTTGTGCCGCCCAGGGATGACTGGGTGTGCGACACTAACGGTTCGGTGGCGCTTATAAGAAGGTCTGCCGTGGACACCCCGCTCTTTGAGGCCGTCACCCGGGGGCGGGGCTATGTCGCGGCAGTTTGTGGCGACATTATGGTCGCGGGGGTGTATTTCGCCCCCAGCCTATCTCTCGCCGACCTCGAGGAGGTCATTTCGGATTTGGGCACGGTCGTCAGTCGTGGTCGTCCTCGTCCCGTTCTCGTCTTGGGGGACTTCAACGCCAAGTCTGCGGCATGGTGTTCCCCGACAACTGATGTGCGGGGCGAGTTGGTGGAGGAGTGGGCGGTCGAGCAGGGCCTGCTTCTTTTGAACCGAGGTTGCGTGCAGACATGCGTGCGACAGTGGGGCGGGTCAATAGTGGACCTCACGTTCGCTAGCCCCGCTCTCGCGCGCCGTGTCCGTGACTGGCACGTAGTGGAGGACGTGGAGACGCTGTCTGATCACAGATATATCCGATTCAGTGTCTCCACCCAGACCTCGCTCGTGCCGGTCCAAGCAGGCCCGGTGGGCGTTGGAGACGGTCCGCGTTGGGCAATGAAGCGGCTGGACAGGGAGGCTCTCCTGGAGGCCTCTATCGTGCAGGCCTGGTTGGATGCTCCCGACAGGCCTGTCAACATCGACGAAGAGGCGGAGTGGTTCCGGGAGAGCATGTCGCAAATCTGCGACGCTGCGATGCCCCGAGTCCGGCCGATACCATCCAGGCGCCAGGTGTACTGGTGGTCGCAGGAAATTGCGCATTTGCGCATCGTCTGCGTTGAGAGGCGACGCCAGTATGCCAGGTGCCGAAGAAGACGCCGCCGCTCTCCGTCAGCGGTGGCCATCGAGGCGGAACTATACGAGAGCTACAGGGAGGCGAAGAGCGCTCTCCAATTAGCCATCGTGCGGGCAAAGTCATCGGCCCGCCAAGAACTGCTGGAGACTCTGGACCGAGATCCGTGGGGACGCCCCTACCGTATGGTGAGGGGCAAGATGCGCCAGTGGGCCCCCCCACTGTCCCGGAGGCTTCAGCCACAGTTATTGGAGGATGTGGTGAGCGCTTTGTTTCCCTTACGCCCAGAGCATACACCACCTGCTATGGTTCCGCCTTGGAATGTGCCCAACACGGAAGACGACGACGACGACGTGCCCGAAGTGACCCGGGTAGAGTTGAGAGTGGCGGTTTCTCGCATAAAAAACACCGCCCCAGGGCCCGACGGCATTCCAGGCCGTGCATGGGTCCTGGCCTTGAGGGCTCTCGGGCCCCGACTACAAGGACTCTTAAGCGCATGTTTGGAGCGGGGCCAGCTTCCACGCCGGTGGAAGACCGGAAAGCTGGTCCTGCTGAAGAAGGAGGGGCGCCCCGCAGACTCACCGTCTGCCTATCGGCCCATTGTGCTTCTGGACGAGGTGTGTAAGATCTGCGAGCGAATCATCGCCGACCGCCTCGTCCGGCACATGACCAACGAGGGGCCGGACCTAGCGGACAACCAATTTGGTTTCCGTCAGGGGCGCTCCACAGTGGACGCGATCATGCGCGTGAGAGTCCTAGCGGAGGAGGCAGTCGCCCGGGGTGAGGTGGTTTTGGCGGTGTCGCTCGACATCGCCAACGCATTCAACACCTTGCCCTGGAATACCATCAGAGAGGCACTCCGGTATCACGGGGTGCCAGGTTACCTCCGCCGCATTATCGGGGCGTATTTGTCGGAAAGATCGGTAGTTTACCCGGGTCGTGAAGGATGGGGTCGACGAGAGATGTCGTGCGGTGTTCCACAGGGGTCGGTATTGGGGCCACTCCTGTGGAACATAGGGTACGACTGGGCTCTGCGAGGTGCTCTTCTCCACGGAGTCGGCGTGACATGCTACGCCGACGACACGCTAGTAACAGCACGTGGGAAGACGTACCGGCAGGCAGCCATACTGGCGACGGCCGGGGTCGCGCATGTCGTGGGTAGGATCCGGCGATTGGGCCTGGAGGTGGCCTTGCACAAATCCGAGGCCCTCTGCTTTCACGGGCCGAGGAATAAGCCACCTCCGGGTTCAAACATCGTGGTAGGAGGGGTCTCCATTGCTGTCGAGTCGACGATGAAGTACTTAGGACTCGTCCTCGACAGTCGGTGGAGCTTCGGGCCGCACTTCCAGCGGCTCGCACCCCGTTTGTTGGGCGCCGCTTCAGCGCTCTCGCGCTTGCTGCCCAACTTGGGGGGTCCAAATACCTCCTGCCGGAGGCTCTACACAGGGGTCGTACGGTCCATGGCGCTTTACGCCGCGCCAGTGTGGGCGGATGCCCTGACGGCCCGTAACATCGCCTTGCTACGAAGGCCGCAAAGAGCGATGGCCGTCAGGGTAATAAGGGGATACCGTACGATCTCCTTCGAGGCGGCGAGCCTCCTAGCCGGATCCCCGCCGTGGGACCTGGAGGCGGGACTCCTCGCGTCACTCTATACATGGCGCGAGGAAGCGGTGGGACGGGGCGAGCGCCTGGCGCCTCGACAAGTTGAGGCGCGCAGGGCAGAGCTCCGCCAGGTCCTAGTGGCGGAATGGGAGCAGCGACTTGCGCGACCCACGGCAGGGCACGCCGCGATAGCGGCGGTAAGACCCGTGATGAAGGAGTGGCTGGAGAGACGCCACGGCGCCCTCAGCTTCCGGCTGACGCAGGTGCTTACCGGACATGGGTGTTTCGGGAAGTACTTGTGTCGGATAGGCCGGGAGCCGACGCCCGAATGTCACCACTGTGACAGCTGCCGCGAGGACACGGCGCTGCACACGTTGGAGGAGTGCCCAGCTTGGGCAGTACAGCGCCGTGACTTGGTCGCGGCAGTCGAGGCTGCGGGCGACCTCTCGCTCTCGCTTCCGGCCGTCATTTCATGCATGGTCGAGAGCGAGAGCGGCTGGACGGCCGTCGCCTCCTTTTGTGAGGACGTAATGTCGGCAAAGGAGGCGGCGGAAAGGGAGAGAGAAGCTGTTACCTCTCTCCCGGCCCGCAGCAGACGCACCGGGCGTCGCAGGGTGGCGGACGATCTCCGGCCACCATAGGGCGTGGCCTGCGGGCGACAGACTAGGGGCGTCTGTCGCCCGATCAGAAACAGGCCTCGAGGCGGCGGCGTAGTGTTCCGCGCGCGCCTCTTAGTTGGAGTTCCTGCGGCCACTGGGTGACGGCCGCAGAGGGTGACGGGGCCCGCCTACAAACATCTGGCGGGCCAATACCTGCCGGGGGCGCGGAAGAATGCGTAAGCGATACCCAAACCCCGGCAATAGGTACAGGAAGGGAACACCGGGGTGGTTTTTAGCCGGTAAGAGTCCGGCATGCCCCTCTGCCTTCCCCAAGGCGGAGGATGTCCATGAGGATTTTCCCCCCGACAACAAAAAAAAAAAAAAGGTTAGGTTAGGTTAGGTTAGGTTCCCCCCCCAGTCCCCCCCAGTGGGTTCCCGCATTGTCGAGGCGGGGGGGCTCAGTAGCCGTGGCTGCGCGAGCCACGGTGAAGCTAAGAGGGACCCAGGCGGGGGCCGCTCGTCCGGGCTGTGCGGTTTAGCCCGGAACGTAGCGGCCCACGGGTAGGTTGCGGTGCCGCTTGCGCGACATCGTGACCTACCTGAGGCGGGCCGCGATGTCCCCCGTGAGGGAGACATTGCGGCTGAGGACAGAGGCCGCGGCGGGAGGGGCTCTCCCTTCCTTCCACGGCCTTGACGGGGCCGCCACCGGTAGATGGCGGACGCGGCGGGGCCGCAGGGGAAGAGGAGTGTTCGGTGTTTCGTTGCCGCTCTCCCTATCCTCTGCGGCCGTAGCTCCCCCAACGCGGGGGGCTTGCGGGGCCCGCCTTTTAGGCGGGCGTGGAGGCCAGCAGGCAACGGGTGCGGGGGCTCCGTTGCCTGTTTTGCACAGGCCTCCACCTTGAGGGACGGGAATGGCCAGGTGTTCCCGGCCATTCCCGTAGCCCCCCAACCTGGGGGGCATGCGGGGCCCGCCATACCACCTTGGCGGGCGTGCGCCGGGAGGGCCGTGGAAGTATTGAATTCCCATAGCCCTCCCATTACGGCGTTTGTAGGAACACCGCTGAGTTTTAGTGGGTATACTGTCCTTCCGACAGGGAGTCCCACATACCCCGTCTCGGTCCCCCGCGGGACGGGGATGCATAAAGCATTTCTCAGCGACAAAAAAAAAAAAAAAAACAAAAAAAAAAAAAAAAAAAAAAAAAAAGGTTCCCCCCCAGCCCCCCCCCCCAGTGGGTTCCCGCATTGTCGAGGCGGGGGGGCTCAGTAGCCGTGGCTAGCGGAGCCACGGTGAAGCTAAGAGGGACCCAAGCGGGGGCCGCTCGTCAGGGCTTTGCGGTTAAGCCCGACGTAGCGGCCGGCGGGTAGGTAGCGGTGCCGCTTGCGCGACATCGCAACCTACCTGAGGCGGGCCGCGATGTCCCCCGTGAGGGAGACATTGCGGCTGAGGACAGAGGCCGCGGCGGGAGGGGTTCTCCCTTCCTTCCGCGGCCTTGACGGGGCCGCCACCGTGAGATGGCGGACGCGGCGGGGCCGCAGGGGAAGAGGAGTGTCGGTGTTTCGTTGCCGTTCTCCCTATCCTCTGCGGCCGTAGCTCCCCCAACGCGGGGGGCATGCGGGGCCCGCCTTTCAGGCGGGCGTGGAGGCCAGCAGGCAACGGGTGCGGGGGCTCCGTTGCCTGTTTTGCACAGGCCTCCACCTTGAGGGACGGGAATGGCCAGGTGTTCCCGGCCATTCCCGTAGCCCCCCAACCTGGGGGGCATGCGGGGCCCGCCATACCATCTTGGCGGGCGTGCGCCGGGAGGGCCGTGGAAGTAATGGATTTCCCATAGCCCTCCCATTACGGCGTTTGTAGGAACACCGCTGAGTTTTAGTGGGTATACTGTCCTTCCGACAGGGAGTCCCACATACCCCGTCTCGGTCCCCCGCGAGACGGGGATGCATAAAGCATTTCTCAGCGAGAAAAAAAAAAAAAAAAGGTTCCCCCCCAGTGGGTTCCCGCATTGTCGAGGCGGGGGGGCTCAGTAGCCGTGGCTGCGCGAGCCACGGTGAAGCTAAGAGGGACCCAGGCGGGGGCCGCTCGTCCGGGCTGTGCGGTTTAGCCCGGAACGTAGCGGCCCACGGGTGGGTTGCGGTGCCGCTTGCGCGACATCGTGACCTACCTGAGGCGGGCCGCGATGTCCCCCGTGAGGGAGACATTGCGGCTGAGGACAGAGGCCGCGGCGGGAGGGGCTCTCCCTTCCTTCCGCGGCCTTGACGGGGCCGCCACCGTTAG
Organism: Apamea sordens; assembly: GCA_945859715.1. NCBI lineage: Eukaryota > Metazoa > Arthropoda > Insecta > Lepidoptera > Noctuidae > Apamea > Apamea sordens. The sequence continues at coordinate 21,250,620 of OX243997.1, forward strand.
ATGGCGGACGCTTCGTTGCCGCTCTCCCTATCCTCTGCGGCCGTAGCTCCCCCAACGCGGGGGGCTTGCGGGGCCTGCCTTTTAGGCGGGCGTGGAGGCCAGCAGGCAACGGGTGCGGGGGCTCCGTTGCCTGTTTTGCACAGGCCTCCACCTTGAGGGACGGGAATGGCCAGGTGTTCCCGGCCATTCCCGTAGCCCCCCAACCTGGGGGGCATGCGGGGCCCGCCATACCACCTTGGCGGGCGTGCGCCGGGAGGGCCGTGGAAGTATTGAATTCCCATAGCCCTCCCATTACGGCGTTTGTAGGAACACCGCTGAGTTTTAGTGGGTATACTGTCCTTCCGACAGGGAGTCCCACATACCCCGTCTCGGTCCCCCGCGGGACGGGGATGCATAAAGCATTTCTCAGCGACAAAAAAAAAAAAAAAAAAAAAAAAAAAAAAAAAAAAAAAAAAAAAAAAAAAAAAAAAAAAAAGGTTAGGTTAGGTTCCCCCCGAAGAGGAGTGTCGGTGTTTCGTTGCCGCTCTTCCTATCCTCTGCGGCCGTAGCTCCCCCAACGCGGGGGGCATGCGGGGCCCGCCTTTTAGGCGGGCGTGGATGCCAGCAGGCAACGGGTGCGGGGGCTCCGTTGCCTGTTTTGCACAGGCCTCCACCTTGAGGGACGGGAATGGCCAGGTGTTCCCGGCCATTCCCGTAGCCCCACAACCTGGGGGGCATGCGGGGCCCGCCATACCATCTTGGCGGGCGTGCGCCGGGAGGGCCGTGGAAGTAATGGATTTCCCATAGCCCTCCCATTACGGCGTTTGTAGGAACACCGCTGAGTTTTAGTGGGTATACTGTCCTTCCGACAGGGAGTCCCACATACCCCGTCTCGGTCCCCCGCGAGACGGGGATGCATAAAGCATTTCTCAGCGAGAAAAAAAAAAAAAAAAAAAAAGGTTAGGTTAGGTTAGGTTTTTCGAGTTCTCGGGGGAAAAGCGCGGCACCGAGGTTAGGTTCCCCCCCAGTGGGTTCCCGCATTGTCGAGGCGGGGGGGCTCAGTAGCCGTGGCTAGGCGGGCCACGGTGAAGCTAAGAGGGACCCAAGCGGGGGGCCGCTCGTCCGGGCTGTGCGGTTTAGCCCGACGTAGCGGCCCACGGGTAGGTTGCGGTGCCACAACATCGCGACCTACCTGAGGCGGGCCGCGATGTCCCCCGTGAGGGAGACATTGCGGCTGAGGACAGAGGCCGCGGCGGGAGGGGTTCTCCCTCCTTCCGCGGCCTTGACGGGGCCGCCACCGTATGATGGCGGACGCGGCGGGGCCGCAGGGGAAGAGGAGTGTCGGTGTTTCGTTGCCGCTCTCCCTATCCTCTGCGGCCGTAGCTCCCCCAACGCGGGGGGCTTGCGGAGCCCGCCTTTTAGGCGGGCGTGGAGGCCAGCAGGCAACGGGTGCGGGGGCTCCGTTGCCTGTTTTGCACAGGCCTCCACCTTGTGGGACGGGAATGGCCAGGTGTTCCCGGCCATTCCCGTAGCCCCCCAACCTGGGGGGCATGCGGGGCCCGCCATACCATCTTGGCGGGCGTGCGCCGGGAGGGCCGTGGAAGTATTGATTTCCCATAGCCCTCCCATTACGGCGTTTGTAGGAACACCGCTGAGTTTTAGTGGGTATACTGTCCTCCGACAGGGAGTCCCACATACCCCGTCTCGGTCCCCCGCGAGACGGGGATGCATAAAGCATTTCTCAGCGAGAAAAAAAAAAAAAAAAAAAAAAAGGTTAGGTTAGGTTCCCCCCCAGTGGGTTCCCGCATTGTCGAGGCGGGGGGGCTCAGTAGCCGTGGCTGCGCGAGCCACGGTGAAGCTAAGAGGGACCCAGGCGGGGGCCGCTCGTCCGGGCTGTGCGGTTTAGCCCGGAACGTAGCGGCCCACGGGTAGGTTGCGGTGCCGCTTGCGCGACATCGTGACCTACCTGAGGCGGGCCGCGATGTCCCCCGTGAGGGAGACATTGCGGCTGAGGACAGAGGCCGCGGCGGGAGGGGCTCTCCCTTCCTTCCGCGGCCTTGACGGGGCCGCCACCGTTAGATGGCGGACGCGGCGGGGCCGCAGGGGAAGAGGAGTGTTCGGTGTTTCGTTGCCGCTCTCCCTATCCTCTGCGGCCGTAGCTCCCCCAACGCGGGGGGCTTGCGGGGCCTGCCTTTTAGGCGGGCGTGGAGGCCAGCAGGCAACGGGTGCGGGGGCTCCGTTGCCTGTTTTGCACAGGCCTCCACCTTGAGGGACGGGAATGGCCAGGTGTTCCCGGCCATTCCCGTAGCCCCCCAGGGGGGCATGCGGGGCCCGCCATACCACCTTGGCGGGCGTGCGCCGGGAGGGCCGTGGAAGTATTGATTTCCCATAGCCCTCCCATTACGGCGTTTGTAGGAACACCGCTGAGTTTTAGTGGGTATACTGTCCTCCGACAGGGAGTCCCACATACCCCGTCTCGGTCCCCCGCGAGACGGGGATGCATAAAGCATTTCTCAGCGAGAAAAAAAAAAAAAAAAAAAAAAAAGGTTAGGTTAGGTTCCCCCCCAGTGGGTTCCCGCATTGTCGAGGCGGGGGGGCTCAGTAGCCGTGGCTGCGCGAGCCACGGTGAAGCTAAGAGGGACCCAGGCGGGGGCCGCTCGTCCGGGCTGTGCGGTTTAGCCCGGAACGTAGCGGCCCACGGGTAGGTTGCGGTGCCGCTTGCGCGACATCGTGACCTACCTGAGGCGGGCCGCGATGTCCCCCGTGAGGGAGACATTGCGGCTGAGGACAGAGGCCGCGGCGGGAGGGGCTCTCCCTTCCTTCCGCGGCCTTGACGGGGCCGCCACCGTTAGATGGCGGACGCGGCGGGGCCGCAGGGGAAGAGGAGTGTTCGGTGTTTCGTTGCCGCTCTCCCTATCCTCTGCGGCCGTAGCTCCCCCAACGCGGGGGGCTTGCGGGGCCTGCCTTTTAGGCGGGCGTGGAGGCCAGCAGGCAACGGGTGCGGGGGCTCCGTTGCCTGTTTTGCACAGGCCTCCACCTTGAGGGACGGGAATGGCCAGGTGTTCCCGGCCATTCCCGTAGCCCCCCAGGGGGGCATGCGGGGCCCGCCATACCACCTTGGCGGGCGTGCGCCGGGAGGGCCGTGGAAGTATTGAATTCCCATAGCCCTCCCATTACGGCGTTTGTAGGAACACCGCTGAGTTTTAGTGGGTATACTGTCCTTCCGACAGGGAGTCCCACATACCCCGTCTCGGTCCCCCGCGGGACGGGGATGCATAAAGCATTTCTCAGCGACAAAAAAAAAAAAAAAAAAAAAAAAAAAAAAAAAAAAAGGTTAGGTTAGGTTCCCGCACCCCCCCAGTGGGTTCCCGCATTGTCGAGGCGGGGGGGCTCAGTAGCCGTGGCTGCGCGAGCCACGGTGAAGCTAAGAGGGACCCAGGCGGGGGCCGCTCGTCCGGGCTGTGCGGTTTAGCCCGGGACGTAGCGGCCCACGGGTAGGTTGCGGTGCCGCTTGCGCGACATCGTGACCTACCTGAGGCGGGCCGCGATGTCCCCCGTGAGGGAGACATTGCGGCTGAGGACAGAGGCCGCGGCGGGAGGGGCTCTCCCTTCCTTCCGCGGCCTTGACGGGGCCGCCACCGTTAGATGGCGGACGCGGCGGGGCCGCAGGGGAAGAGGAGTGTTCGGTGTTTCGTTGCCGCTCTCCCTATCCTCTGCGGCCGTAGCTCCCCCAACGCGGGGGGCTTGCGGGGCCCGCCTTTTAGGCGGGCGTGGAGGCCAGCAGGCAACGGGTGCGGGGGCTCCGTTGCCTGTTTTGCACAGGCCTCCACCTTGAGGGACGGGAATGGCCAGGTGTTCCCGGCCATTCCCGTAGCCCCCCAACCTGGGGGGCATGCGGGGCCCGCCATACCACCTTGGCGGGCGTGCGCCGGGAGGGCCGTGGAAGTATTGAATTCCCATAGCCCTCCCATTACGGCGTTTGTAGGAACACCGCTGAGTTTTAGTGGGTATACTGTCCTTCCGACAGGGAGTCCCACATACCCCGTCTCGGTCCCCCGCGAGACGGGGATGCATAAAGCATTTCTCAGCGAGAAAAAAAAAAAAAAAAAAAAAGGTTAGGTTAGGTTAGGTTTTTCGAGTTCTCGGGGGAAAAGCGCGGCACCGATGCGGACCTCTTCGCAACAAAGTTGCAAGAGGTCATCGCGGACAGTGCGACGGTCGTCAAGCCCGTCAAGACCGCAGCCTTGGAGGTGACCGATCTCGACGATTCGGTCACCAAGGAGGATGTGGTGGCGGCCGTCGCGGTGGCTGGAGGCTGCGACGCTGGCGCGGTGAAGGGGGGAGCCATCCGGCTCGGCCGCCGCGGCATGGGCATCATCCGCGTTGTGTGCCGCCAGTGGCCGCCCCGCGGACCACAGGATGACGGGCAGGAGCTGCAAGCCCCCCGTGCGAAAGGGCATAGTGCCGGCGCAGGTTCGCCCTGTTGCCACCACCGCCGCCGCCGTCGCCGCCGCTGCAGTTCCAGCGGCGGTAGCTGAGGAGGAGGGTGCAATGTCGGAATAATGCCAGGTTCCGACTACAGCATCCTCCAGGCGAACGCCAACCACTGCAAAGCGGCCCAGGACCTGGTAGTGCAGGTCATGGCCGAGTGGTTGGTGAACGTAGCGGTGGTCGCCGAGCCCTACTCGATCCCCAGCAGCTGGCTGGGTGACGAGGACGACTCGGTGGCACTAGCGGCGCGGTCTTCCACGGACTCCCCTCCCCTCTCGCTATTAGAGAGAGGACCGGGATACGTGGCCGCCGCGTGGGGAGACATAGCCCTCGTGGGGGTATATTTCTCCCCAAACCGCCCACTCCAGGACTTTGAGAATTTTCTCGGAGTCCTGGCCGCCGTGGTCGGCAGGGCGGTTCCGCGTCAGGTCTCCGTACTGGGAGACCTGAATGCCAAGTCGGTGAGCTGGGGCAACCCGGCCACCGACGCACGCGGGCGGGCAGTGGAGTTGTGGGCAGCCTCCTCTGGACTCTCCCTCTTGAACAGAGGAAGCGTCCAGACATGCGTGCGGCGTCGGGGTGGCTCAATAGTGGACGTCACTTTCGCCACCCCGGCGTTAGCCGCGCGCGTGCTGAACTGGCGGGTGGACCTGGTGGAGACCATGTCGGACCACCGCTACGTGCGGTTCGACATCTCCACCAGTGGCCCGGGAGCGGTGCGGCCCATCTCGGGACGATCACCGTTCCCGCGGTGGGCTCTCACCCGCCTGGACAGGGAGGCAGCGGCGGAGGCGGCGTTCATCCAGGACTGGCTTTCGCCGCCTACCGCCGGCCTGGACGTGGACACCGCAGCGGGGCAGCTGAGGGAGTGTCTGACCGAGGTATGCAACTCTAGCATGCCTCGGTCTCGCCGACCACCACCCAAACGCGCCGTGTACTGGTGGTCGGCGGAGCTAGCGGGGCTTCGAGCAGCTTGTGTGGGGGCAAGGAGGGCCTACACGCGGAGTCGGCGGCGGCGTCGACGGGACCAGGCCGACGAGGACCACCTCTACGACGTATACGTAGAGGCAAAACAGGTCCTCGATCGGGCCATCGCCGCCGCCAAAGACGCGGCGAGAGCCGAGCTGCTGGAGGGTCTCGACAACGACCCCTTCGGGAGACCATACAAGGTGGCGCGCAACAAATTGCGCCCCTTTGGTCCCCCGGTTGCCGAGACCCTGGAGCCCTCATTTCTGGACGGGGTGGTTCGGTCCCTGTTCCCGGGCAGGGACAACTTCACCCCGCCAGTGATGTGTGGAGCCCCGCTAGCAGACGAGGAGGAAGAGGAGCCCCCTCCTGTCACGGAGTCGGAACTTGGCGCGGCGGTCCTCCGTATCCGCGCCAAGAAGACGGCTCCAGGCCCCGACGGCATCCCCGCGAGAGTGGTGGCAATCGCTGCCACTCGGATGGAGGAAAGGTTTCGGGAACTCTTCAGCGCATGTCTAGCGACTGGGAGGTTCCCGAAACCTTGGAAGGACGGGCAGTTGTGCCTCCTCCGCAAGGAGGGCCGCCCAGCGGATTCCCCCTCGGCATACCGGCCCATCGTTTTACTCGATGAGGTCGGCAAAATGTTTGAGGGGATAATGGCGGCTCGCCTGAAGGGCCACCTGCGGGACATCGGGCCGGACTTGTCGGACGCTCAGTTTGGTTTTCGGGCTGAGCGTTCGACGGTGGACGCGCTGGCCTGGCTTAAGGGCCAGGCGAAGGATGCGATGGAGGCGGGGGACGGATTGTTGGCGGTGTCATTCGACATAGCCAACGCCTTCAACTCCGTTCCTCACTCCACCATCCTAGAGGCGCTCCGATTCCACGGAGTGCCTCGATACCTGCGCAGTCTACTGGCCAGCTACCTGGAGGATCGGGCGATCCTCCTGGTAGATAGGACTGGCCAAGTCCGGCGGTACGCCGTCGAAGCCGGCGTTCCACAGGGGTCAGTCATAGGACCTCTCCTCTGGAACGTCGGCTACGATTGGCTCCTGCGGGGAACTCTCCTCCGAGGCACGAGGGTCGTCTGCTACGCGGACGACACTCTCCTCACCGCCCGGGGGGGGAGTTTCAGGGAGGCGGCCAACTTGGCCTCGGCGGGCGGATCCTTGGTCGCAGCGAGGATCCGCCGCCTAGGCCTGAAGGTGGCGCTGCACAAGACCGAGGCCGTGTTCTTCCACGGACCTCGGCAGCGCCCCCCACCTGACGCCCACATCTTCGTGGAGGGCGTCAGAATCGAGGTCAAGGCCCAGATGAAATATCTGGGCCTTGTGCTCGACAGCAGGTGGCGCTTCGGCCCGCATTTTAGCGGGCTGTCGTCGCGCCTGCTGAAGACGGCGGGGGCGCTCTCGTGGCTGCTCCCCAACCTGGGGGGGCCCAGCCCACGATGCCGGCAACTCTACGCCGGCATCCTGAAGAGCATGGCCCTCTACGGGGCCCCTATTTGGGAGGACGCTCTCCAACGGCGGGAGAACGCCGCCGCCTTGCGGGCACCGCAGAGGGCCATAGCCCAGCGGGTAGCGCGGGCCTACCGCTCGGTAGGCTTTGCGGCAGCGTGCGCTCTGGCCAGCACCCCTCCTTGGGAACTCGAGGCGTGGGTGCTCGCCAGAGTGTACGAATGGACGGCGGGGCGGAGAGCGAGAGCAGAACGCACCGCCCCGGAAGAGCGGGAGGCCGTCCGGCGGGAGGCGAGGGACGCCATCGTCCACCATTGGACGGGGGACCTCGCCACCGCAGCCTTTGGCCGCCGAACCCTCGACGCGCTTGGGCCGGTCCTGCGAGACTGGCTCGAGCGGTCGCACGGGCTCCTCTCGTTCCGTCTGGTGCAGGTGCTGTCCGGACACGGTTGTTTCGGATCGTACCTGCACCGAATCGGACGGGAGGAGACGCCGTCGTGCCACGACTGTGGCGCGGCGGAGGACACGGCGCAGCACACCCTCGAGGTGTGCCCGTCGTGGTCCGAGCCGCGCTGCAGTCTCACGGCGGCGATCGGACCGGACCTCTCACTCCCCGGTTTGGTAAACGCCATGCTGAGGGATGAGGGGTCCTGGGCGGCAGTCGCCTCCTTCTGCGAACACGTCATGTCCCAGAAGGAGGCGGCGGAGCGCGCGCGGGAGGAGGATCCTCACGCGGCGCTGCTCCGAAGGCGGAGGAGGGGTCGAAGAAGACGTCAGTTTGACGGTCATCTCCGACTCCTCCCAGGTGGAGGCCAGCAGGCAACGGGTGCGGGGGCACCCTTGCCTGCATCGCACAGGCCTCCACCAGTGTCGGACGGGAATGGCCAGGTGTTCCCGGCCATTCCCGTAGCCCCCCAGCCCGGGGGGCATGCGGGGCCTGCCAACTAGGCGGGCTTGCGCCGGGAGGGTTGTGGACGTCATGGTCTCCCACGACCCTCCCATCACGGCGCCGCGGGAACACCGCTGAGTTTTAGTGGGTATACTGTCATTCGGACAGGGAGTCCCACATACCCCGTCTCGTCCCCCACGAGTCGGGCATGCATAAAGCATTTCTCAGCGTCAAAAAAAAAAAAAAAAGGTTAGGTTAGGTTCCCCCCCCCCCCCAGTGGGTTCCCGCATTGTCGAGGCGGGGGGGCTCAGTAGCCGTGGCTAGGCGGGCCACGGTGAAGCTAAGAGGGACCCAAGCGGGGGGCCGCTCGTCCGGGCTGTGCGGTTTAGCCCGACGTAGCGGCCCACGGGTAGGTTGCGGTGCCACAACATCGCGACCTACCTGAGGCGGGCCGCGATGTCTCCCGTGAGGGAGACATTGCGGCTGAGGACAGAGGCCGCGGCGGGAGGGGCTCTCCCTTCCTTCCGCGGCCTTGACGGGGCCGCCACCGTATGATGGCGGACGCGGCGGGGCCGCAGGGGAAGAGGAGTGACGGTGTTTCGTTGCCGCTCTCCCTATCCTCTGCGGCCGTAGCTCCCACAACGCGGGGGGCTTGCGGGGCCCGCCTTTTAGGCGGGCGTGGAGGCCAGCAGGCAACGGGTGCGGGGGCTCCGTTGCCTGTTTTGCACAGGCCTCCACCTTGTGGGACGGGAATGGCCAGGTGTTCCCGGCCATTCCCGTAGCCCCCCAACCTGGGGGGCATGCGGGGCCCGCCATACCATCTTGGCGGGCGTGCGCCGGGAGGGCCGTGGAAGTATTGATTTCCCATAGCCCTCCCATTACGGCGTTTGTAGGAACACCGCTGAGTTTTAGTGGGTATACTGTCCTTCCGACAGGGAGTCCCACATACCCCGTCTCGGTCCCCCGCGAGACGGGGATGCATAAAGCATTTCTCAGCGAGAAAAAAAAAAAAAAGGTTAGGTTCCCCCCCCCCCCCCCCCCCAGTCCCCCCCAGTGGGTTCCCGCATTGTCGAGGCGGGGGGGCTCAGTAGCCGTGGCTAGGCGGGCCACGGTGAAGCTAAGAGGGACCCAGGCGGGGGCCGCTCGTCCGGGCTGTGCGGTTTAGCCCGACGTAGCGGCCCACAGGTAGGTTGCGGTGCCTGCGACATCGCGACCTACCTGGGGCGGGCCGCGATGTCCCCCGTAAGGGAGACATTGCGGCTGAGGATAGAGGCCGCGGCGGGAGGGGCTCTCCCTTCCTTCCGCGGCCTTGACGGGGCCGCCACCGTTAGATGGCGGACGCGGCGGGGCCGCAGGGGAAGAGGAGTGTTCGGTGTTTCGTTGCCGCTCTCCCTATCCTCTGCGGCCGTAGCTCCCCCAACGCGGGGGGCTTGCGGGGCCCGCCTTTAGGCGGGCGTGGAGGCCAGCAGGCAACGGGTGCGGGGGCTCCGTTGCCTGTTTTGCACAGGCCTCCACCTTGTGGGACGGGAATGGCCAGGTGTTCCCGGCCATTCCCGTAGCCCCCCAACCTGGGGGGCATGCGGGGCCCGTCATACCATCTTGGCGGGCGTGCGCCGGGAGGGCCGTGGAAGTATTGATTTCCCATAGCCCTCCCATTACGGCGTTTGCAGGAACACCGCTGAGTTTTAGTGGGTATACTGTCCTTCCGACAGGGAGTCCCACATACCCCGTCTCGGTCCCCCGCGAGACGGGGATGCATAAAGCATTTCTCAGCGACAAAAAAAAAAAAATAAAAAAATAAAAAAGGTTCCCCCCCAGTGGGTTCCCGCATTGTCGAGGCGGGGGGGCTCAGTAGCCGTGGCTGCGCGAGCCACGGTGAAGCTAAGAGGGACCCAGGCGGGGGCCGCTCGTCCGGGCTGTGCGGTTTAGCCCGGGACGTAGCGGCCCACGGGTAGGTTGCGGTGCCGCTTGCGCGACATCGTGACCTACCTGAGGCGGGCCGCGATGTCCCCCGTGAGGGAGACATTGCGGCTGAGGACAGAGGCCGCGGCGGGAGGGGTTCTCCCTTCCTTCCGCGGCCTTGACGGGGCCGCCACCGTGAGATGGCGGACGCGGCGGGGCCGCAGGGGAAGAGGAGTGTTCGGTGTTTCGTTGCCGCTCTCCCTATCCTCTGCGGCCGTAGCTCCCCCAACGCGGGGGGCTTGCGGGGCCCGCCTTTTAGGCGGGCGTGGAGGCCAGCAGGCAACGGGAGCGGGGGCTCCGTTGCCTGTTTTGCACAGGCCTCCACCTTGTGGGACGGGAATGGCCAGGTGTTCCCGGCCATTCCCGTAGCCCCCCAACCTGGGGGGCATGCGGGGCCCGCCATACCATCTTGGCGGGCGTGCGCCGGGAGGGCCGTGGAAGTATCTAATTCCCATAGCCCTCCCATTACGGCGTTTGCAGGAACACCGCTGAGTTTTAGTGGGTATACTGTCCTTCCGACAGGGAGTCCCACATACCCCGTCTCGGTCCCCCGCGGGACGGGGATGCATAAAGCATTTCTCAGCGACAAAAAAAAAAAAAAAAAAGGTTAGGTTAGGTTCCCCCCCAGTGGGTTCCCGCATTGTCGAGGCGGGGGGGCTCAGTAGCCGTGGCTGCGCGAGCCACGGTGAAGCTAAGAGGGACCCAGGCGGGGGCCGCTCGTCCGGGCTGTGCGGTTTAGCCCGGGACGTAGCGGCCCACGGGTAGGTTGCGGTGCCGCTTGCGCGACATCGTGACCTACCTGAGGCGGGCCGCGATGTCCTCCGTGAGGGAGACATTGCGGCTGAGGACAGAGGCCGCGGCGGGAGGGGCTCTCCCTTCCTTCCGCGGCCTTGACGGGGCCGCCACCGTTAGATGGCGGACGCGGCGGGGCCGCAGGGGAAGAGGAGTGTTCGGTGTTTCGTTGCCGCTCTCCCTATCCTCTGCGGCCGTAGCTCCCCCAACGCGGGGGGCTTGCGGGGCCCGCCTTTTAGGCGGGCGTGGAGGCCAGCAGGCAACGGGTGCGGGGGCTCCGTTGCCTGTTTTGCACAGGCCTCCACCTTGAGGGACGGGAATGGCCAGGTGTTCCCGGCCATTCCCGTAGCCCCCCAACCTGGGGGGCATGCGGGGCCCGCCATACCACCTTGGCGGGCGTGCGCCGGGAGGGCCGTGGAAGTATTAAATTCCCATAGCCCTCCCATTACGGCGTTTGTAGGAACACCGCTGAGTTTTAGTGGGTATACTGTCCTTCCGACAGGGAGTCCCACATACCCCGTCTCGGTCCCCCGCGGGACGGGGATGCATAAAGCATTTCTCAGCGAGAAAAAAAAAAAAAAAAAAAAAAAAAAGGTTCCCCCCCCCCCACCCCCCCAGTGGGTTCCCGCATTGTCGAGGCGGGGGGGCTCAGTAGCCGTGGCTGCGCGAGCCACGGTGAAGCTAAGAGGGACCCAGGCGGGGGCCGCTCGTCCGGGCTGTGCGGTTTAGCCCGGGACGTAGCGGCCCACGGGTAGGTTGCGGTGCCGCTTGCGCGACATCGTGACCTACCTGAGGCGGGCCGCGATGTCCCCCGTGAGGGAGACATTGCGGCTGAGGACAGAGGCCGCGGCGGGAGGGGCTCTCCCTTCCTTCCGCGGCCTTGACGGGGCCGCCACCGTTAGATGGCGGACGCGGCGGGGCCGCAGGGGAAGAGGAGTGTTCGGTGTTTCGTTGCCGCTCTCCCTATCCTCTGCGGCCGTAGCTCCCCCAACGCGGGGGGCTTGCGGGGCCCGCCTTTTAGGCGGGCGTGGAGGCCAGCAGGCAACGGGTGCGGGGGCTCCGTTGCCTGTTTTGCACAGGCCTCCACCTTGAGGGACGGGAATGGCCAGGTGTTCCCGGCCATTCCCGTAGCCCCCCAACCTGGGGGGCATGCGGGGCCCGCCATACCACCTTGGCGGGCGTGCGCCGGGAGGGCCGTGGAAGTATTGAATTCCCATAGCCCTCCCATTACGGCGTTTGTAGGAACACCGCTGAGTTTTAGTGGGTATACTGTCCTTCCGACAGGGAGTCCCACATACCCCGTCTCGGTCCCCCGCGGGACGGGGATGCATAAAGCATTTCTCAGCGACAAAAAAAAAAAAAAAAAAAAAAAAAAAAAAGGTTCCCCCCCCCCACCCCCCCAGTGGGTTCCCGCATTGTCGAGGCGGGGGGGCTCAGTAGCCGTGGCTGCGCGAGCCACGGTGAAGCTAAGAGGGACCCAGGCGGGGGCCGCTCGTCCGGGCTGTGCGGTTTAGCCCGGGACGTAGCGGCCCACGGGTAGGTTGCGGTGCCGCTTGCGCGACATCGCGACCTACCTGAGGCGGGCCGCGATGTCCCCCGTGAGGGAGACATTGCGGCTGAGGACAGAGGCCGCGGCGGGAGGGGTTCTCCCTCCTTCCGCGGCCTTGACGGGGCCGCCACCGTTAGATGGCGGACGCGGCGGGGCCGCAGGGGAAGAGGAGTGTTCGGTGTTTCGTTGCCGCTCTCCCTATCCTCTGCGGCCGTAGCTCCCCCAACGCGGGGGGCTTGCGGGGCCCGCCTTTTAGGCGGGCGTGGAGGCCAGCAGGCAACGGGTGCGGGGGCTCCGTTGCCTGTTTTGCACAGGCCTCCACCTTGTGGGACGGGAATGGCCAGGTGTTCCCGGCCATTCCCGTAGCCCCCCAACCTGGGGGGCATGCGGGGCCCGCCATACCATCTTGGCGGGCGTGCGCCGGGAGGGCCGTGGAAGTATTGAATTCCCATAGCCCTCCCATTACGGCGTTTGCAGGAACACCGCTGAGTTTTAGTGGGTATACTGTCGTTCCGACAGGGAGTCCCACATACCCCGTCTCGGTCCCCCGCGGGACGGGGATGCATAAAGCATTTCTCAGCGAGAAAAAAAAAAAAAAAAAAAAGGTTCCCCCCCCCCCCCCAGTGGGTTCCCGCATTGTCGAGGCGGGGGGGCTCAGTAGCCGTGGCTAGGCAGGCCACGGTGAAGCTAAGAGGGACCCAAGCGGGGGGCCGCTCGTCCGGGCTGTGCGGTTTAGCCCGACGTAGCGGCCCACGGGTAGGTTGCGGTGCCACAACATCGCGACCTACCTGAGGCGGGCCGCGATGTCCCCCGTGAGGGAGACATTGCGGCTGAGGACAGAGGCCGCGGCGGGAGGGGTTCTCCCTCCTTCCGCGGCCTTGACGGGGCCGCCACCGTTAGATGGCGGACGCGGCGGGGCCGCAGGGGAAGAGGAGTGTTCGGTGTTTCGTTGCCGCTCTCCCTATCCTCTGCGGCCGTAGCTCCCCCAACGCGGGGGGCTTGCGGGGCCCGCCTTTTAGGCGGGCGTGGAGGCCAGCAGGCAACGGGTGCGGGGGCTCCGTTGCCTGTTTTGCACAGGCCTCCACCTTGTGGGACGGGAATGGCCAGGTGTTCCCGGCCATTCCCGTAGCCCCCCAACCTGGGGGGCATGCGGGGCCCGCCATACCATCTTGGCGGGCGTACGCCGGGAGGGCCGTGGAAGTATTGAATTCCCATAGCCCTCCCATTACGGCGTTTGCAGGAACACCGCTGAGTTTTAGTGGGTATACTGTCCTTCCGACAGGGAGTCCCACATACCCCGTCTCGGTCCCCCGCGAAACGGGGATGCATAAAGCATTTCTCAGCGACAAAAAAAAAAAAAAAAAAAGGTTAGGTTCCCCCCCAGTGGGTTCCCGCATTGTCGAGGCGGGGGGGCTCAGTAGCCGTGGCTGCGTTAGCCACGGTGAAGCTAAGAGGGACCCAGGCGGGGGCCGCTCGTCCGGGCTGTGCGGTTTAGCCCGGGACGTAGCGGCCCACGGGTAGGTTGCGGTGCCGCTTGCGCGACATCGTGACCTACCTGAGGCGGGCCGCGATGTCCCCCGTGAGGGAGACATTGCGGCTGAGGACAGAGGCCGCGGCGGGAGGGGTTCTCCCTTCCTTCCGCGGCCTTGACGGGGCCGCCACCGTGAGATGGCGGACGCGGCGGGGCCGCAGGGGAAGAGGAGTGTTCGGTGTTTCGTTGCCGCTCTCCCTATCCTCTGCGGCCGTAGCTCCCCCAACGCGGGGGGCATGCGGGGCCCGCCTTTCAGGCGGGCGTGGAGGCCAGCAGGCAACGGGTGCGGGGGCTCCGTTGCCTGTTTTGCACAGGCCTCCACCTTGTGGGACGGGAATGGCCAGGTGTTCCCGGCCATTCCCGTAGCCCCCCAACCTGGGGGGCATGCGGGGCCCGCCATACCATCTTGGCGGGCGTGCGCCGGGAGGGCCGTGGAAGTATTGAATTCCCATAGCCCTCCCATTACGGCGTTTGTAGGAACACCGCTGAGTTTTAGTGGGTATACTGTCCTTCCGACAGGGAGTCCCACATACCCCGTCTCGGTCCCCCGCGAGACGGGGATGCATAAAGCATTTCTCAGCGAGAAAAAAAAAAAAAAAAAAAAGGTTAGGTTAGGTTAGGTTTTTTTTTTTTTTTTTTTTTTTTTTGTTTTGGCAGGAGTGGGAAATCCTCATGGACGCCCAGACTGCCTCACTGGTGAACCAGTCTGGGCAGTGCCGGACTCTTACCGGCTAAAACCCACTCCTGCCCTGCTTGTGTCCTCTGACATTATCAGAGCCCTTGGTATTGCGTAGTTTTAATTATGTGCATGCTATGTTTAGGAAAACTCGAATAACACCGAGAGGTGAGTGACAACAGATCTACGAGTATACAATAATCAACAACAACTGTATCTTATATTATAACAACAACTATCTATTGTATTTTGTTTACCAAACATTTCCTATCTACAATATGCTAAAATACTTATATCTATGCTTTATAATAATCTGCTGCAAGTAAGTGGTCCTTATGTCCTTATGGAAACTGACTTAATCTTAACATATTTTTTTTTTTTTTTTTTTAAATTTTTAATTTTTTAACCTATTCTAATTTTTATGCTATTTTATCTAAGATACTTAACTATATACTTATTATATATTTAATATCCTATTTTTCTTACGCTAACATTTCTATTACTTATTTCTTAAAATGACTATATTTGCTATTTCCTGGCAATAATTTAAAAACGCTTTCCTTAATTTTCCCTTTATCAGACCAGGTAAATTTTGTGGGACCAATGAGACGGCGAGTTGCTGCTCCATTTCGTACCTCTTTCTTGCGGTGATTGGACACTCCAGTAATATGTGCAAGACGGTCTCCTCCACGCCGGGCTCACAGGCGCACGATGGGTTCTCCTTACACTTGAAGCGTTTCAAGTATGCAGAGAACCCACCGTGCCCCGTCAGAATTTGCGTAGTTATGCTCGTGGGAGCCATCTTGCGCACCACACTGTACGCTTCCACCGCGTCAGGGAAGAACAGTTTGGTGCCCGAAGCCGTGTCACCCGACCTATACCTCTCGTTCCATTCGTCAAGCGTTTCCGACCGGATTCTTCGCTTGACGAATGATACGGGGCACAGATCGTAGTCCGGCTTCTTCTTCGACCCTAGAGCGGCTTCCTTCGCGAGCTGGTCGGCTCTCTCGTTTCCCTCCAACCCTGCGTGGGCCTTGATCCAGAACAAGGAGACACTCTTGTTCTGGAGCTTACAGCGCCGTAAGGTGTCTCTTGTTTCCACGGCCAAGGGGTGGGGGGAACTTACATTGATCACCGACTGAAGGGCCGCCATAGAGTCGCTGAAGATGCCGAACGTTGTTTCACTGCGCTTGAGCGCTTCCCCTGCTGCTCTTTGCAGGGCCAGGAGTTCAGCCTGATAGACGGTGCAGTAGGACGGCAAAGCAAGCTTGAGGGCCTTTATTTCGGTGGTGTTATTCCACAAGGATAGCGCCGCTCCGACTTTGCCCTCAATCTTGCTGCCGTCGGTGAATATCCGCACAGCGAAATTGCTGTGGTTGTGGTATTGTTCCTCGTCTACCAGGCTTCCAAACTCCAGATTAATTTGTTCCGCGGGGTGCGGGGCCTCCAGCGCAGGGGCCATTCGTTCCACCTCCCGGTCTCCTAGTGTGGGCTGGGGTTCTCCCCTCTTGGCTCCGTAGAGCGCGGCCGCTTCCTGGATACGGAGGTCGAGCGGGAGTATCCCAGCCAACACCAGTGCCGAGTTTAGGGACACTGTGCGGTAGGCTCTGCACAGCTTCTGAGCAAACCCTCTCTGAATTATGTTGAGCTGCTTTCTGACCCCCAACTTGTTAGCAGCCGGTGCCCATGCACTTGCGGCGTACAGCACAGTTGGTTCTACTGCTGCGGTGTAGATGGCCCTTATTACATCCGGGTGTAGACCCCAACTGACCCGGGCTGCTCTAGCTAGTTGCTTGTATATAGCTATCGCCTTTTTACAGACGATAGCTATGTGTTTGTTAAAGGTCAGTTTGGCGTCTATGACTAGCCCTAGTATTTTAACATCTTGGGACATTCCAATGTCGATCCCCCCCATGCTCAAGCGCGGCGTGTCATACTTGAGCCTCCGCGTTAGCACCATCGCACAGGTTTTGTGCGGCGCGAATTTCAGCCGATTTCTGACACCCCACGCTCGAACATGTTCGAGAGCGGCATTGGCTTGTCCCTCGATTTTTTGTGCTGTGTCCCCGTCAAATACCAACACCACATCGTCGGCAAATGCCTGGCAGTAGTCGCCCCTACTCTCCAGCTGTTTCAGGAGCGGGTCAAGCAGCAAATTCCAGAGAATGGGCCCCCCTATAGATCCCTGGACGCAACCTTTGCTGGTTTGCCTTCTGCTCTCCTCCCCAGCATACCTTACTGTGACCACCCTGTCACTGAGGTAGCTACTGACTACCCGTCTTAGATTCACAGGACAGTTTTCCTCAGCCAATCGCACTTTGATGGCAGGCCACCACGCGCTGTCGAAGGCTCCCTCGATATCCAGTGACACGAGCGTGACGATCTTCTTCTGTGCCAGCTTTCCTCGGATGTACTGCACGAGGGTAACGAGGGAGTCTTCGGTGCTCTTTTGGGGCATAAAGCCGAATTGGCGAGTACTAATCCTGGGTAGCAGGTAGAATTTGAGACGGGCAACCAGCATCTTCTCGTACACTTTCCCAAGGACAGGCAAGAGCCCAATCGGCCTGTACGACTTTGGTACGGTGTACGAGTCTTTACCCGGCTTTCTGAGCACAACCACCGTGGCTTCCTTCCAGGTCTTCGGGAAGTGGTGGTGCGCCAGGCATTTATTTAACAGTGCCAGGAAGTAGTCGGGGTCACATTTTATGGCCTGAGAGCAGATGTCGGCCGTGAAGCCGTCGGCTCCCGGGGCCTTTTTAGGGTTGAACGACGTCATGGACCGGTCAAGCTCGCTATGGGTAAACGGTGGGTCATGTCGTTCATCATGGCTCCACGCGTTTACCGTCTCTGCCAGTTGTCGGGTTTGGCGATGATCCATGTTGTCGTCTTCCTCTCGGTCCTCGGGGTAGAACGTCTCAGCCAACAGCCTCACAGAGCCCTTTGCGTCCAGGGTCTCCCCATCCATCTGCAGCGGCAGGTCCTCCTCTCTCTTCGCTATCCTTCCCATTACCCTGTAGATCCCTTCCCAAACCCCTTCTCTGTCCTGCTTCCCGCAAAACTCCTTCCAACTCTTTGTTTGAGCCTTCGTCACCGCTTCCTCGTACTCCCTCTTCGCCTCCAGGTACAGGCTAACAACCATCGCTCTTCGGACCGGCGCTGCGTTCCTGACTCTGGCTTTCCTGGTGGCGACCAGCCTCTTCATCTCCGCGAGTTCCTCGGACCACCACGGCATGGTGAGTGTTTCTGTGTTGTGTTTGTGTGGTATTGTGTCTCTGCATGTGTCGGTTATGGCTTGTGTGTATGTGTTTATTATTGTGTCTAGTTGGTCTATGGTGTGTGTATTTGACAAGTCCACTAGGGTTAACTTTTTGTCCAACATAACCTGGGACAGTTTCGCATGAAACTGCCCCCAGTTTGCTTTTCTGGTGTTGTACACCCTAGTGGTCCGTTCAATCGCCATACCCTTTGATTTTTGTAGGTGTATGTGGAAGGTTATACCGTTGTGGTCGGAACTCGTGAGACCCTCTTCGATCCGCCAGCCGTTCACCAGGTCGAGCATGTCCGCCGAACAGGCCGTCACGTCCACGTGGCTGCTGTACCTAACCCCACCTCTTAGGGTGTCGAAGGTTGGGATATCTCCTGTGTTAAGGATCTGCAGCCCCGATTCCCCCAGTGCCCCACACATCTGCTCCCCTCTCAGGTCTTCGTTGCTGCTACCCCACCAAGTACTTTTCGCGTTCGCGTCTCCTCCAATAACCAACCTGTTGGTGCCCATCTCTTGCTCTATCCGCTTCAAATGCTCCAGGTATGGCTCCATGGGTTTGTCCGGCTCGAAGTAGAAGGATACCAGCGTGATCGTCCAGGCTCTGGTTCGGATTCCCACCACAACGATGTTGTTTGTGGTGAGTTGCGGGTACTGTAAGACGTCCAGATCTTTGTCGAAGACGGCTATTGCCGCCTTTACAGTCCCTTCTCCTCCCTCAGAGCTCTGGAAGACCCTTACGCCCCGGTAACTCTTCATCCTTCTTACTCCACCCACGTAAGGCTCCTGGAGCATTGCTACGGCGACTTTATGCTTTTCAGCTTCGAGCAAGAGCTCGTTTGTTGCGAGCTGGCTCCGTTGCAGGTTGGCCTGGATAATTTTGTACTCGGTGGTGGTCGTAGGCACAACTTTAGCAATATGCTACTGAGGCTCGGGCCAATGCGTCCCACTTCTTTCGCATCGGGCATTCGCTGCTGAATGCGTTGTGTTCGCGGTTGGGGATCTTGGCTCTGGTGCAGTTGACGCACGCCGCTGCCTCGCCAATCCTTGCGTCTGGGCAGTCCGCCCTGAGGTGCGGACCGCCACAGTGGCTACACAGGTCGGCCGGCTCCTTGCAAAAACGCTTGCCGTGGCCGTACCCCAGGCAGCGGGTACACTGCACCAGTGGCGTTTGGTCTTCAACGCGCACCCTCTGGAGGTCGATGTGAACACGACCTGCCAGAGTTAGCCTCTGCCACACAGTTGGGGACACCTGCAGGATGACGTGGCATAAGTGGGGGTTCGTCGTCTTACGACGGTATTTCACCCCCAACCTCACATCATCCGCAGGTATGTCCCCAATCAGGTGGGTGTTCTGCCGTTGCAGGGCCTGGATGATCTCCACATCCGCATTGCAGGAGAGGACGTCCCGAATGATGATGAGCGGGTCTTTATTTTGAACCTCCTCCACCACAAGGTTTCCCGCTTTCCGGATCCTTTCAGTGACCTTGTTCAGCTCCTCTTTTGTTTTGAAGCCGACCACAACTTTTTGGTCCCTCGCTTTCCGCAGCCGCTCCACTCTAGTGCCCTCATTTCGGGCATCGACCGCCGTCCTGAGCTTCTCAATAACCTCTTCACCGGTGTCCTGATCATTGATGGATGATACGACCACCGAGTGAAGAGGTTCTTGGATGACCTGCTTTGGGCCGGCGGCCATTTCCGCGAAGGTTGGGCCCTGGCCTGCGACATAGCGAGGAGCCTGTTGTAGACGCTCCGACAGAGCCCGTGTGTGCTGATTGCACTCCTCCAACGCCTGGTTGTGCTGTTGGAGGTTCGCCATCAGCTGCTTCATGAGCTCTGTCGGTTCGTCTATGGTCGGCCTCAGTGGTGCCGCCACCGGTGCGACTACGACCGGTGCAGGTACAGCTGCGGGCACCGGTACGGCGGGAACCCTGCTCCGTTCCGCCTCCTTCACGAGCTCGTAGAGCCGGTTTATAGCTTCGGTGACCCCAGTCTTAATCTCGGTTTTGAGGTTGCGAGAGTTGCCTATATGCAGCTTTGCCTTATTTAGGCAAGCTCTCGCCTCCGCTGTGAGACTGGGGTACCTCGACTCCGGTCTCGTTGCTGTCTTCGTGGGATCTCCAGATGCTCGGTGCGTCTCCAGAGAGCTAGGAGCAGGTGGTGTGGTGGCGGGCTTTGGGTTGGTCGGGGACTTGGCTTGTGGCTCGGCTTTCCCGGCCTCCCATTCCCCGATGCTTCGCCTCACATTTGGTAGTGAGGGTCCAGCCTTCTCCATTGAGCGCGGTGAGCACCTGGAGCCCGGCGAGCTCGCGTCTTTTTTGGCCGGTGTGCGGAACATCTTTGAGGTTTGCGTAAAGGTGGTGTTCATAAAAACCAGTCAGAGGACACTGGCGATGTGTTTGTATCCCTGTAAAGGGGGGATCAGAAAAAGAAATATCTAAAAAAAACGAGTCCTGCAGGAGTCGGTCGGGTAAATAAAATATGTCAATAAAACTCCCTTGAAGGCGCGTACTGTCACAAAAGTTTTTATTTTTATAATTAACTAACAGGTTTTGGTATGTACGTCGCTGGAGCAGCTAAGTACAGAATTTTATTTTTCGCCAAAATCCCCACGTCTACCTTCCTATAGACCAGAGGACGGGTGGGTGGGCAAAATTTTATGTGAGCTAGGCGCACGTGTGAGGTGTCAAAAGACGCGTCTCCGCGCGGGCTAGCTGACTATGGCGTTTCTGGATGAAGTCCAGAAGAAAAATCGGGAATTTTCCTGGAAAAACTGAATTTACGACCAAAATGTATGTAAAAACCTGGACTAACACTACCAAAACGGGACTCTGGCACGCGGAACGCGCACGGGAGCACAGGTAAGGCAGGTAAGTATCAATTAAAATTACAGGAACGGGAATTTAGATGAAAATTTTGAAGAAAATTTTAAAAATAGTGTTTTTTAAAGGAGTTTTATTGAAATTTTTCACAAGTCAATGACGAAAAGTGTTTTTCGCGAAAATTGTCAATTATCCCTAGTGGGAACGTTTCAGGGACCTCAAAAAATATTAAATATGCTGAAAACAGCTTGTAAATGCGTCACCAGGAAGCAAAGTTATATAGGTTTGATCAAAATCAGGACTCCCTAAGGTGGATTTCGTCAATTTATACTATGTATGAAATGCAAAAAATTCTGGAATTTTTTATGTTATATGTGGGCTAGGCGCACGGGCGAGGTGTCAAAAGACGCGTCTCCGCGCGGGCTAGCTGACTATGGCGTTTCTGGATGAAGTCCAGAAGAAAAATCGGGAATTTTCCTGGAAAAACTGAATTTACGACCAAAATGTATGTAAAAACCTGGACTAACACTACCAAAACGGGACTCTGGCACGCGGAACGCGCACGGGAGCACAGGTAAGGCAGGTAAGTATCAATTAAAATTACAGGAACGGGAATTTAGATGAAAATTTTGAAGAAAATTTTAAAAATAGTGTTTTTTAAAGGAGTTTTATTGAAATTTTTCACAAGTCAATGACGAAAAGTGTTTTTCGCGAAAATTGTCAATTATCCCTAGTGGGAACGTTTCAGGGACCTCAAAAAATATTAAATATGCTGAAAACAGCTTGTAAATGCGTCACCAGGAAGCAAAGTTATATAGGTTTGATCAAAATCAGGACTCCCTAAGGTGGATTTCGTCAATTTATACTATGTATGAAATGCAAAAAATTCTGGAATTTTTTATGTTATATGTGGGCTAGGCGCACGGGCGAGGTGTCAAAAGACGCGTCTCCGCGCGGGCTAGCTGACTATGGCGTTTCTCGATGAAGTCCAGAAGAAAAATCGGGAATTTTCCTGGAAAAACTGAATTTACGACCAAAATGTATGTAAAAACCTGGACTAACACTACCAAAACGGGACTCTGGCACGCGGAACGCGCACGGGAGCACAGGTAAGGCAGGTAAGTATCAATTAAAATTACAGGAACGGGAATTTAGATGAAAATTTTGAAGAAAATTTTAAAAATAGTGTTTTTTAAAGGAGTTTTATTGAAATTTTTCACAAGTCAATGACGAAAAGTGTTTTTCGCGAAAATTGTCAATTATCCCTAGTGGGAACGTTTCAGGGACCTCAAAAAATATTAAATATGCTGAAAACAGCTTGTAAATGCGTCACCGGGAAGCAAAGTTATATAGGTTTGATCAAAATCAGGACTCCCTAAGGTGGATTTCGTCAATTTATACTATGTATGAAATGCAAAAAATTCTGGAATTTTTTATGTTATATGTGGGCTAGGCGCACGGGCGAGGTGTCAAAAGACGCGTCTCCGCGCGGGCTAGCTAACTATGGCGTTCCTGGATGTAGTTCCGAAGAAAAATCGGGAATTTTCCTGGAAAAACTGAATTTACGACCAAAATGTATGTAAAAACCTGGACTAACACTACCAAAACGGGACTCTGGCACGCGGAACGCGCACGGGAGCACAGGTAAGGCAGGTAAGTATCAATTAAAATTACAGGAACGGGAATTTAGATGAAAATTTTGAAGAAAATTTTAAAAATAGTGTTTTTTAAAGGAGTTTTATTGAAATTTTTCACAAGTCAATGACGAAAAGTGTTTTTCGCGAAAATTGTCAATTATCCCTAGTGGGAACGTTTCAGGGACCTCAAAAAATATTAAATATGCTGAAAACAGCTTGTAAATGCGTCACCGGGAAGCAAAGTTATATGGGTTAGGTTAGGTTAGGTTAGGTGCCCCCCCGGTCCCCCCCAGTGGGTTCCCGCATTGTCGAGGCGGGGGGGCTCAGTAGCCGTGGCTGCGCGAGCCACGGTGAAGCTAAGAGGGACCCAGGCGGGGGCCGCTCGTCCGGGCTGTGCGGTTTAGCCCGGGACGTAGCGGCCCACGGGTAGGTTGCGGTGCCGCTTGCGCGACATCGTGACCTACCTGAGGCGGGCCGCGATGTCCCCCGTGAGGGAGACATTGCGGCTGAGGACAGAGGCCGCGGCGGGAGGGGCTCTCCCTTCCTTCCGCGGCCTTGACGGGGCCGCCACCGTTAGATGGCGGACGCGGCGGGGCCGCAGGGGAAGAGGAGTGTTCGGTGTTTCGTTGCCGCTCTCCCTATCCTCTGCGGCCGTAGCTCCCCCAACGTGGGGGGCTTGCGGGGCCCGCCTTTTAGGCGGGCGTGGAGGCCAGCAGGCAACGGGTGCGGGGGCTCCGTTGCCTGTTTTGCACAGGCCTCCACCTTGAGGGACGGGAATGGCCAGGTGTTCCCGGCCATTCCCGTAGCCCCCCAACCTGGGGGGCATGCGGGGCCCGCCATACCACCTTGGCGGGCGTGCGCCGGGAGGGCCGTGGAAGTATTGAATTCCCATAGCCCTCCCATTACGGCGTCTGTAGGAACACCGCTGAGTTTTAGTGGGTATACTGTCCTTCCGACAGGGAGTCCCACATACCCCGTCTCGGTCCCCCGCGGGACGGGCATGCATAAAGCATTTCTCAGCGACAAAAAAAAAAAAAAAAAAAGGTGCCCCCCCGGTGGGTTCCCGCATTGTCGAGGCGGGGGGGCTCAGTAGCCGTGGCGAGCTGGGCCACGGTGAAGCTAAGAGGAACCCCAGCGGGGGCCGCTCGTCCGGGCTGTGCGGTTTAGCCCGGGACGTAGCGGCCCACGGGTAGGTTGCGGTGCCGCTTGCGCGACATCGTGACCTACCTGAGGCGGGCCGCGATGTCCCCCGTGAGGGAGGCATTACGGCTGAGGACAGAGGCCGCGGCGGGAGGGGTTCTCCCTTCCTTCCGCGGCCTTGACGGGGCCGCCACCGTGAGATGGCGGACGCGGCGGGGCCGCAGGGGAAGAGGAGTGTCGGTGTTTCGTTGCCGCTCTCCCTATCCTCTGCGGCCGTAGCTCCCCCAACGCGGGGGGGCATGCGGGGCCTGCCTCTTAGGTGGGCGTGGAGGCCAACAGGCAACGGGTGCGGGGGCTCCGTTGCCTGTTTTGCACAGGCCTCCACCTTGTGGGACGGGAATGGCCAGGTGTTCCCGGCCATTCCCGTAGCCCCCCAACCTGGGGGGCATGCGGGGCCCGCCATACCATCTTGGCGGGCGTGCGCCGGGAGGGCCGTGGAAGTATTGATTTCCCATAGCCCTCCCATTACGGCGTTTGTAGGAACACCGCTGAGTTTTAGTGGGTATACTGTCCTTTCCGACAGGGAGTCCCACATACCCCGTCTCGGTCCCCCGCGGGACGGGGATGCATAAAGCATTTCTCAGCGAGAAAAAAAAAAAAAAAAAAAAAGGTTAGGTTAGGTGGGGGATCCCCCACAGGGGGATCCCCCACAGTGCATACTTCCTCGCAGTATCCCCCGGGCAACGTCGTGTCTGACCACCGTAACGGAGTGGCAGACCGGCGGCTAAAGTGCGCTGTGATTCATAGACTTTCTTGCGGCCGTCTATGAAAATGACGAAGAAACCATTGCGTGACGCCTCTGGGCGCTTTGTATCTTTTACTTCTGATGATTTTAACCCTGATAATTTTAACCCTAATTTTAACAACCCAGATTTTAACCCTAATTTTAACAGTTTTAACCCAGATTTTAACCCTAATCGCTCCTCCCAGGGCGATTCAAACGGCCCTTCTCAGGGCCAATCCAAAGGCCCTTCTCAGGGCCAATCCAACAACCCTTCTCAGGGCCACGCCGGTGACGCTTTGGCGTCGGAAGCGGACCGCGCACCGTCTGCGGCCAGCCTGTTCAGCAGGCCAGAGGTGATGTCGGACTCCGACGGGTCGAACATCGACACGTCGGCGGCCGAGAACGACCGCCTCAAGCGGAAGAGGGCCTACCTAAAGTACGGTTCCGAGGGCTCCTCGGAGTCGGCCGGAGGTAAGGCGGGAAAGAAGTCGAAGTCAAAAAAGGCTTCGACTTCAAAAGCGGCGGAAACGCATGATGTGGACTTGCTGGACGCCGAGCGCCAGCTGAATCTGGCCAAGAAGGCGCAACTGCAGCAGGACCTGGAGGAGAGGGTCGCTGCGAAGGAGCGCCAGGCGCAAACCGCCAGGGCGAGGGCTGGCTATGGGGCATCCACTGTCCTATATGCTGACCACTCCCTGGCGGAACTGGAGCGCATGGCGCAGGAGGACAGGGAGGAGGTCCTGGAGGTCGCCTCAAAATCCTCCAACCTGAAGGGGACCTTCCAGAAGGCCCTAAAATGCCGGGCCGTCAGCCTGCACGGCATTGTGCGAGAGCTACTGCAGCGGACGGCCACAGACGAGACGCGGCAGCTGCAGGCGAAGGTGGATCGCCTGCAGGCGGAGGTCAGCCAGCTGCATCACAAGCTGGCTGAGGCCACGGCTCGGCCTGCCCAACCTGCCCCACGTCCGGTGGTAGGAGGCTCCTCCTCCCCTTCCAACCTTGAGGAGATCCTCCGAAAGGTGGTTATGGAGGAGAGGGCCTTCACCAGAGCCTGCTTTGCAGGCATTGAGGACCGGCTCTTGCCGGAAAAGCGGCTCCGCCCGCCGCTAGCGGCGGATAAGCCGCCTCCGAAGGAGCCGGAACCTGCGCCTGTAGCAGGCCCGGCAGCGGGTGCGCAGCCCCAGGCCCCCAAGCCCTCCAAGGGCAAAGGCAAGGGCAAGACGACCAAGGCGGCGCCCCAAACCCCCACCACAAGCGCGGAGGGAGTAGCTGGGTCGTCTGCCAATCCACCAGCAGCAACACCAGCAGCGGACGCCCTTCTTCCCTCCACCACCCCGTCCAACCCGTCGTGGACGGAAGTGGTCAAGAGAGGGAAGAAGAAGGGAGGGGCCAAGCCGGCCCCCAAGCCCGCTGCGACTGCTCCTGCAGCCAATCGGGCTCCAGCCGGCGGGAGGAAGCTGGTTCCTCCCAAAACCGCGGCCGTCGTGGTGACCCTCACCCCGGAGGCCGCGGAGCGGGGCGAAACGTACGAGTCCGTTCTAAGACGGGCTCGTACCAATGCTGATCCCTCCCAGCTGGGGATCAGCAACATCAAGTGCCGCCGAACCCTAACCGGAGCTCGAATTTTCGAGTTTTCGGGGGAACAGCGCGGCACTAATGCGGACCTCTTCGCAACGAAGTTGCGAGAGGTCATCGCGGACGTGGCGACGGTCGTCAAGCCCGTCAAGACCGCAGCCTTGGAGGTGACCGATCTGGATGATTCGGTCACCAAGGAGGATGTGGTGGCGGCCGTCGCGGCGGCTGGAGGCTGCGACGCTGGCGCGGTGAGGGGTGGAAACATCGGGATCGGCCGCCGCGGCATGGGCATCATCCGCGTCGAGTGCCCAGTCGCCGCGGCTGCGGCCGTCCTTGCTGCGACCAACGGACGGCTGCTCGTGGGGCTCAGCTCGGCTGTGGTCCGGGCACTTGAGGACCAGCCTACGCGGTGCTTCAAGTGCTTCGCGTTTGGCCACACCCGAGCTACGTGTCCCTCCAAGTCCGACTGGGGAGACATCTGCTACCAGTGCGGGCAGGAGGGACACAGGAGTGCCACGTGCCGCGCCACCACGCCACACTGCAAGGCGTGTGCTGCCAGTGGCCGCCCCGCGGACCACAGGATGACGGGCAAGAACTGTAAGCCCCCCGTGAGGAAGGGCATAGTGCCGGCGCAGGTTCGCCCTGTTGCCACCACCGCCGCCGCCGTCGTCGCCGCCGCAGCTCCAGCGGCGGTATCTGAGGAGGGTGCAATGTCGGAATAATGCCAGGTTCCGACTACAGCATCCTCCAGGCGAACACCAACCACTGCAAAGCGGCCCAGGACCTGGTAGTGCAGGTCATGGCCGAGTGGTTGGTGAACGTAGCGGTGGTCGCCGAGCCCTACTCGATCCCCAGCAGCTGGCTGGGTGACGAGGACGACTCGGTGGCACTAGCGGCGCGGTCTTCCACGGACTCCCCTCCCCTCTCGCTATTAGAGAGAGGACCGGGATACGTGGCCGCCGCGTGGGGAGACATAGCCCTTGTGGGGGTATATTTCTCCCCAAACCGCCCACTCCAGGACTTTGAGAATTTTCTCGGAGTCCTGGCCGCCGTGGTCGGCAGGGCGGTTCCGCGTCAGGTCTCCGTACTGGGAGACCTGAATGCCAAGTCGGTGAGCTGGGGCAACCCGGCCACCGACGCCCGCGGGCGGGCGGTGGAGTTGTGGGCAGCCTCCTCTGGACTCTCCCTCTTGAACAGAGGAAGCGTCCAGACATGCGTGCGGCGTCGGGGTGGCTCAATAGTGGACGTCACTTTCGCCACCCCGGCGTTAGCCGCGCGCGTGCTGAACTGGCGGGTGGACCTGGTGGAGACCATGTCGGACCACCGCTACGTGCGGTTCGACATCTCCACCAGGGGCCCAGGTGCGATGCGGCCCATCTCGGGGCGATCACCGTTCCCGCGGTGGGCTCTCACCCGCCTGGACAGGGAGGCAGCGGCGGAGGCGGCGTTCATCCAGGACTGGCTTTCGCCGCCTACCGCCGGCCTGGACGTGGACACCGCAGCGGGGCAGCTTCGGGAGTGTCTGACCGAGGTATGCAACTCTAGCATGCCTCGGTCTCGCCGACCACCACCCAAACGCGCCGTTTACTGGTGGTCGGCGGAGCTGGCGGGGCTCCGAGCAGCTTGCGTGGGGGCAAGGAGGGCCTACACGCGGAGTCGGCGGCGGCGTCGACGGGACCGGGCCGACGAGGACCACCTCTACGACTTGTACGTGGAGGCAAAACAGGTCCTCGATCGGGCCATCGCCGCTGCCAAAGACTCGGCGAGAGCCGAGCTGCTGGAGGGTCTCGACAACGACCCGTTTGGGAGACCGTACAAGGCGGCGCGCAACAAATTGCGCCCCTTTGGTCCCCCGGTTGCCGAGACCCTGGAGCCCTCATTTCTGGACGGGGTGGTTCAGTCCCTGTTCCCGGGCAGGGACAACTTCACCCCGCCAGCGATGTGTGGAGCCCCGCTAGCGGACGAGGAGGAAGAGGAGCCCCCTCCTGTCACGGAGTCGGAACTTGGCGCGGCGATTCTTCGTATACGCGCCAAGAAGACGGCTCCAGGCCCTGACGGCGTCCCCGCGAGAGTGGTGGCGATCGCTGCCACTCAAATGGAGGACAGGTTTCGGGACCTCTTCAGCGCATGTCTTGCGTCTGGGAGGTTCCCGAAACCGTGGAAGGAGGGGCAGTTGTGCCTCCTTCGCAAGGAGGGCCGCCCAGCGGATTCCCCCTCGGCATACCGGCCCATCGTTCTTCTCGATGAGGTCGGCAAAATGTTCGAGGGGATAATCGCGGCCCGCCTGAAGGGCCACCTGCGGGACATCGGGCCGGACTTGTCGGACGCTCAGTTTGGTTTTCGGGCTGAGCGCTCGACGGTGGACGCGCTGGCCTGGCTCAAGGGCCAGGCGAAGGAGGCGATGGAGGCGGGGGACGGATTGTTGGCGGTGTCATTCGACATAGCCAACGCCTTCAACTCCGTTCCTCACTCCACCATCCTCGAGGCGCTCCGGTTCCACGGAGTGCCTCGATACATGCGCAGTCTGCTGGCCAGCTACCTGGAGGATCGGGCGATCCTCCTGGTCGACAGGACTGGTCAAGTCCGGCGGTACGCCGTCGAAGCCGGTGTTCCACAGGGGTCAGTCATAGGACCTCTCCTCTGGAACATCGGCTACGATTGGCTCTTGCGGGGAACTCTCCTCCGAGGCACGAGTGTCGTCTGCTACGCGGACGACACTCTCCTCACCGCCCGGGGGGGGAGTTTCAGGGAGGCGGCCAACTTGGCCTCGGCGGGCGGATCCTTGGTTGCAGCGAGGATCCGCCGCCTAGGTCTGAAGGTGGCGCTGCACAAGACCGAGGCCGTGTTCTTCCACGGACCTCGGCAGCGCCCCCCGCCTGACGCCCACATTTTCGTGGAGGGCGTCAGAATCGCGGTCAAGGCCCAGATGAAATATCTGGGCCTTGTGATCGACAGCAGGTGGCGCTTCGGCCCGCATTTTAGCGGGCTGTCGTCGCGCCTGCTGAAGACGGCGGGGGCGCTCTCGTGGCTGCTCCCCAACCTGGGGGGGCCCAGCCCACGATGCCGGCAACTCTACGCCGGCATCCTGAAGAGCATGGCCCTCTACGGGGCCCCTATTTGGGAGGACGCTCTCCAACGGCGGGAGAACGCCGCCGCCTTGCGGGCACCGCAGAGGGCCATAGCCCAGCGGGTAGCGCGGGCCTACCGCACGGTAGGCTTTGCGGCAGCGTGCGCTCTGGCCAGCACCCCTCCTTGGGAACTCGAGGCGTGGGTGCTCGCCAGAGTGTACGAATGGACGGCGGGGCGGAGAGCGAGAGCAGAACGCACCGCCCCGGAAGAGCGGGAGGCCGTCCGGCGGGAGGCGAGGGACGCCATCGTCCTCCATTGGACGGGGGACCTCGCCACCGCAGCCTTTGGCCGCCGAACCCTCGACGCGCTTGGGCCGGTCCTGCGAGACTGGCTCGAGCGGTCGCACGGGGTCCTTTCGTTCCGTCTGGTGCAGGTGCTGTCCGGACACGGTTGTTTCGGATCGTACCTGCACCGAATCGGACGGGAGGAGACGCCGTCGTGCCCCGACTGTGGCGCGGCGGAGGACACGGCGCAGCACACCCTCGAGGTGTGCCCGTCGTGGTCCGAGCCGCGCTGCAGTCTCACGGCGGCGATCGGACCGGACCTCTCACTCCCCGGTTTGGTAAACGCCATGCTGAGGGATGAGGGGTCCTGGGCGGCAGTCGCCTCCTTCTGCGAACACGTCATGTCCCAGAAGGAGGCGGCGGAGCGCGCGCGGGAGGAGGACCCTCACGCGGCGCTGCTCCGAAGGCGGAGGAGGGGTCGAAGAAGACGTCAGTTTGACGGTCATCTCCGACTCCTCCCAGGTGGAGGCCAGCAGGCAACCGGTGCGGGGGCACCCTTGCCTGCATCGCACAGGCCTCCACCAGTGTCGGACGGGAATGGCCAGGTGTTCCCGGCCATTCCCGTAGCCCCCCAGCTCGGGGGGCATGCGGGGCCTGCCAACTAGGCGGGCTTGCGCCGGGAGGGTTGTGGACGTCATGGTCTCCCACGACCCTCCCATCACGGCGCCGCGGGAACACCGCTGAGTTTTAGTGGGTATACTGTCATTCGGACAGGGAGTCCCACATACCCCGTCTCGTCCCCCACGAGTCGGGCATGCATAAAGCATTTCTCAGCGACAAAAAAAAAAAAAAAAGGTTAGGTTAGGTTCCCCCCCAGTGGGTTCCCGCATTGTCGAGGCGGGGGGGCTCAGTAGCCGTGGCTGCGCGAGCCACGGTGAAGCTAAGAGGGACCCAGGCGGGGGCCGCTCGTCCGGGCTGTGCGGTTTAGCCCGGAACGTAGCGGCCCACGGGTGGGTTGCGGTGCCGCTTGCGCGACATCGTGACCTACCTGAGGCGGGCCGCGATGTCCCCCGTGAGGGAGACATTGCGGCTGAGGACAGAGGCCGCGGCGGGAGGGGCTCTCCCTTCCTTCCGCGGCCTTGACGGGGCCGCCACCGTTAGATGGCGGACGCGGCGGGGCCGCAGGGGAAGAGGAGTGTTCGGTGTTTCGTTGCCGCTCTCCCTATCCTCTGCGGCCGTAGCTCCCCCAACGCGGGGGGCTTGCGGGGCCTGCCTTTTAGGCGGGCGTGGAGGCCAGCAGGCAACGGGTGCGGGGGCTCCGTTGCCTGTTTTGCACAGGCCTCCACCTTGAGGGACGGGAATGGCCAGGTGTTCCCGGCCATTCCCGTAGCCCCCCAACCTGGGGGGCATGCGGGGCCCGCCATACCACCTTGGCGGGCGTGCGCCGGGAGGGCCGTGGAAGTATTGAATTCCCATAGCCCTCCCATTACGGCGTTTGTAGGAACACCGCTGAGTTTTAGTGGGTATACTGTCCTTCCGACAGGGAGTCCCACATACCCCGTCTCGGTCCCCCGCGGGACGGGGATGCATAAAGCATTTCTCAGCGACAAAAAAAAAAAAAAAAAAAAAAAAAAAAAAAAAAAAAAAAAAAAAGGTTAGGTTAGGTTGGGGGATCCCCCACAGTGCATACTTCCTCGCAGTATCCCCCGGGCAACGTCGTGTCTGACCACCGTAACGGAGTGGCAGACCGGCGGCTAAAGTGCGCTGTGAATTCGTAGATATCAAAGCGGTCGTCTACGAACATGTCTAGGAAACCGATGCGGGACGCCTCTGGGCGCTTTGCTAGTTTTAAACCTGTTTTTAACCCTGTTTTTAACCCTGATTTTATGCCTAATTTTAATGTTTTTAACCCTATTTTTAATCAGAATCGCTCCTCCCAGGGCGATTCAAACGGCCCTTCTCAGGGCCAACCCAACGGCCCTTCTCAGGGCCAACCCAACGGCTCCTCTCAGGGCCACGCCGATGACGCTCAGGCGTCTGAAGCTGACCGCGCACCGTCTGCGGCTAGCTTATTTCGTTGGGCAGACGAGATTTCGGATTCCGACGATACCAACCTGGATACGTCGGTGTCCGAAATTGACCGCTGCAATCGGAAGAGGGCCTATATGAGGCTCGGGTCCGGGGGCTCCTCAGAGTCGGCCGGAGATAAGGCCGGAAAGAAGTCGAAGTCCAAAAAGGCTTCGACTTCAAAAGCGGTGGATACCCACGAGGT
Organism: Apamea sordens; assembly: GCA_945859715.1. Taxonomy (NCBI): domain Eukaryota; kingdom Metazoa; phylum Arthropoda; class Insecta; order Lepidoptera; family Noctuidae; genus Apamea; species Apamea sordens. The sequence continues at coordinate 21,281,754 of OX243997.1, forward strand.
GGGCTTGCTGGAAGCGGAGCGCCAGCTAAATCTGGCCAAAAAGGCGCAGCTCCAGCAAGACCTGGAAGAGAGGGTCGCTGCGAAGGAGCGCCAGGCGCAAACCGCCAGGGCGAGGGCTGGCTATGGGGCATCTAGTGTCCTGTATGCTGACCACTCCCTGGCGGAACTGGAGCGCATGGCGCTGGAGGATAAAGAGGAGGTTATGGAGGTCGCCTCGAAGTCCTCCAACCTAAAGGGTACCTTCCAGAAGGCCCTCAAATGCCGGGCTGCCAGCATGCACGGCATAATCGCAGAGCTGGTAAAGCGGACGGCCACGGACGAGACGCGGCAACTGCAGGCGAAGGTGGATCGCCTGCAGGCAGAGGTCAGCCAGCTGCACCAGAAGCTGGCTGAGGCCACGGCTCGGCCTGCCCAACCTGCCCCAGGTCCGGTGGTAGGAGGCTCCTCCTCCCCTTCCAACCTTGAGGAGATCCTCCGAAAGGTGGTGATGGAGGAGAGGGCCTTCACCAGAGCCTGCTTCGCAGGCATAGAGGACCGGCTCCTGCCGGAAAAGCGGCTTCGCCCGCCGCTAGCGGCGGATAAGCCGCCACAGAGGCAGCCGGAACCTGCGCCTGTAGCAGGCCTGGCAGCGGGTGCGCAGCCCGAGGCCGCCAAGCCCTCCAAGGGCAAAGGTAAGGGCAAGAGGACCAAGGCGGCTCCTCAAACCCCCACCACAAGCGCGGAAGGAGCAACTGGGCCGTCTGCCACTACGGCAGCCACCCAGAAGTCGCAGGAGGAAGACGCCCTCCTTCCCTCCACCACCCCGTCCAACCAGTCGTGGACGGAAGTGGTCAAGAGAGGGAAGAAGAAGGGAGGGGCCAAGCCGGCCCCCAAGCCCGCTGCGACTGCTCCTGCAGCCAAAGCGGCCCCAGCCGGCGGGAGGAAGCTGGTTCCTCCCAAAACCGCGGCCGTCGTGGTGACCCTCACCCCGGAGGCCGCGGAGCGCGGCGAGACGTACGAGTCCGTCCTAAGACGGGCTCGTACCAATGCTGATCCCTCCCAGCTGGGGATCAGCAACATTAGGTGCCGCCGAACCCTAACCGGGGCTCGAATTTTCGAGTTCTCGGGGGAACAGCGCGGCACCAATGCGGACCTCTTCGCATCGAAGTTGCGAGAGGTCATCGCGGACGTGGCGACGGTCGTCAAGCCCATCAAGACCGCAGCCTTGGAGGTGACCGACATGGACGATTCGGTCACCAAGGAGGATGTGGTGGCGGCCGTCGCGGCGGCTGGAGGCTGCGACGCTGGCGCGGTGAAGGGGGGAGCCATCCGGCTCGGCCGCCGCGGCATGGGCATCATCCGCGTCGAGTGCCCAGTCGCCGCGGCTGCGGCCGTCCTTGCTGCAACCAAGGGACGGCTGCTCGTTGGGCTCAGCTCGGCTGTGGTCCGGGCCCTGGAGGACCAGCCTACGAGGTGCTTCAGGTGCTTCGCCTTCGGCCACACCCGAGCCACGTGTCCCTCCAAGTCCGACTGGGGAGACGCCTGCTACCAGTGCGGGCAAGAGGGACACAGGAGTGCCACTTGCAGCTCCACCACGCCACACTGCAAGGCGTGTGCCGCCAGTGGCCGCCCCGCGGACCACAGGATGACGGGCAGGAGCTGCAAGCCCCCCGTGCGAAAGGGCATAGTGCCGGCGCAGGTTCGCCCTGTTGCCACCACCGCCGCCGCCGTCGCCGCCGCTGCAGTTCCAGCGGCGGTATCTGAGGAGGGTGCAATGTCGGAATAATGCCAGGTTCCGACTACAGCATCCTCCAGGCGAACGCCAACCACTGCAAAGCGGCCCAGGACCTGGTAGTGCAGGTCATGGCCGAGTGGTTGGTGAACGTAGCGGTGGTCGCCGAGCCCTACTCGATCCCCAGCAGTTGGCTGGGCGACGAGGACGACTCGGTGGCACTAGCGGCGCGGTCTTCCACGGACTCCCCTCCCCTCTCGCTATTAGAGAGAGGACCGGGATACGTGGCCGCCGCGTGGGGAGACATTGCCCTTGTGGGGGTATATTTCTCCCCAAACCGCCCACTCCAGGACTTTGAGAATTTTCTCGGAGTCCTGGCCGCCGTGGTCGGCAGGGCGGTTCCGCGTCAGGTCTCCGTACTGGGAGACCTGAATGCCAAGTCGGTGAGCTGGGGCAACCCGGCCACCGACGCACGCGGGCGGGCAGTGGAGCTGTGGGCAGCCTCCTCTGGACTCTCCCTCTTGAACAGAGGAAGCGTCCAGACATGCGTGCGGCGTCGGGGTGGCTCTATAGTGGACGTCACTTTCGCCACCCCGGCGTTAGCCGCGCGCGTGCTGAACTGGCGGGTGGACCTGGTGGAGACCATGTCGGACCACCGCTACGTGCGGTTCGACATCTCCACCAGGGGAGCGGGAGCGATGCGGCCCATCTCGGGGCGATCACCGTTCCCGCGGTGGGCTCTCACCCGCCTGGACAGGGAGGCAGCGGCGGAGGCGGCGTTCATCCAGGACTGGCTTTCGCCGCCTACCGCCGGCCTGGACGTGGACACCGCAGCGGGGCAGCTTCGGGAGTGTCTGACCGAGGTGTGCAACTCTAGCATGCCTCGGTCTCGCCGACCACCACCCAAACGCGCCGTGTACTGGTGGTCGGCGGAGCTAGCGGGGCTTCGAGCAGCTTGTGTGGGGGCAAGGAGGGCCTACACGCGGAGTCGGCGGCGGCGTCGACGGGACCAGGCTGACGAGGACCACCTCTACGACGTATACGTAGAGGCAAAACAGGTCCTCGATCGGGCCATCGCCGCCGCCAAAGACGCGGCGAGAGCCGAGCTGCTGGAGGGTCTCGACAACGACCCCTTCGGGAGACCATACAAGGCGGCGCGCAACAAATTGCGCCCCTTTGGTCCCCCGGTTGCCGAGACCCTGGAGCCCTCATTTCTGGACGGGGTGGTTCGGTCCCTGTTCCCGGGCAGGGACAACTTCACCCCGCCAGTGATGTGTGGAGCCCCGCTAGCAGACGAGGAGGAAGGGGAGCCCCCTCCTGTCACGGAGTTGGAACTTGGCGCGGCGGTCCTCCGTATCCGCGCCAAGAAGACGGCTCCAGGCCCCGACGGTGTCCCAGCAAGAGTGGTAGCAATCGCTGCCACTCGGATGGAGGAAAGGTTTCGGGAACTCTTCAGCGCATGTCTAGCGACTGGGAGGTTCCCGAAACCTTGGAAGGACGGGCAGTTGTGCCTCCTCCGCAAGGAGGGCCGCCCAGCGGATTCCCCCTCGGCATACCGGCCCATCGTTTTACTCGATGAGGTCGGCAAAATGTTTGAGGGGATAATGGCGGCTCGCCTGAAGGGCCACCTGCGGGACATCGGGCCGGACTTGTCGGACGCTCAGTTTGGTTTTCGGGCTGAGCGTTCGACGGTGGACGCGCTGGCCTGGCTTAAGGGCCAGGCGAAGGATGCGATGGAGGCGGGGGACGGATTGTTGGCGGTGTCATTCGACATAGCCAACGCCTTCAACTCCGTTCCTCACTCCACCATCCTAGAGGCGCTCCGATTCCACGGAGTGCCTCGATACCTGCGCAGTCTACTGGCCAGCTACCTGGAGGATCGGGCGATCCTCCTGGTAGATAGGACTGGCCAAGTCCGGCGGTACGCAGTCGAAGCCGGCGTTCCACAGGGGTCAGTCATAGGACCTCTCCTCTGGAACGTCGGCTACGATTGGCTCCTGCGGGGAACTCTCCTCCGAGGCACGAGTGTCGTCTGCTACGCGGACGACACTCTCCTCACCGCCCGGGGGGAGAGTTTCAGGGAGGCGGCCAACTTGGCCTCGGCGGGCGGATCCTTGGTTGCAGCGAGGATCCGCCGCCTAGGTCTGAAGGTGGCGCTGCACAAGACCGAGGCCGTGTTCTTCCACGGGCCTCGGCAGCGCCCCCCACCTGACGCCCACATCTTCGTGGAGGGCGTCAGAATCGAGGTCAAGGCCCAGATGAAATATCTGGGCCTTGTGCTCGACAGCAGGTGGCGCTTCGGCCCGCATTTTAGCGGGCTGTCGTCGCGCCTGCTGAAGACGGCGGGGGCGCTCTCGTGGCTGCTCCCCAACCTGGGGGGGCCCAGCCCACGATGCCGGCAACTCTACGCCGGCATCCTGAAGAGCATGGCCCTCTACGGGGCCCCTATTTGGGAGGACGCTCTCCAACGGCGGGAGAACGCCGCCGCCTTGCGGGCACCGCAGAGGGCCATAGCCCAGCGGGTAGCGCGGGCCTACCGCACGGTAGGCTTTGCGGCAGCGTGCGCTCTGGCCAGCACCCCTCCTTGGGAACTCGAGGCGTGGGTGCTCGCCAGAGTGTACGAATGGACGGCGGGGCGGAGAGCGAGAGCAGAACGCACCGCCCCGGAAGAGCGGGAGGCCGTCCGGCGGGAGGCGAGGGACGCCATCGTCCACCATTGGACGGGGGACCTCGCCACCGCAGCCTTTGGCCGCCGAACCCTCGACGCGCTTGGGCCGGTCCTGCGAGACTGGCTCGAGCGGTCGCACGGGCTCCTCTCGTTCCGTCTGGTGCAGGTGCTGTCCGGACACGGTTGTTTCGGATCGTACCTGCACCGGATCGGACGGGAGGAGACGCCGTCGTGCCACGACTGTGGCGCGGCGGAGGACACGGCGCAGCACACCCTCGAGGTGTGCCCGTCGTGGTCCGAGCCGCGCTGCAGTCTCACGGCGGCGATCGGACCGGACCTCTCACTCCCCGGTTTGGTAAACGCCATGCTGAGGGATGAGGGGTCCTGGGCGGCAGTCGCCTCCTTCTGCGAACACGTCATGTCCCAGAAGGAGGCGGCAGAGCGCGCGCGGGAGGAGGATCCTCACGCGGCGCTGCTCCGAAGGCGGAGGAGGGGTCGAAGAAGACGTCAGTTTGACGGTCATCTCCGACTCCTCCCAGGTGGAGGCCAGCAGGCAACGGGTGCGGGGGCACCCTTGCCTGCATCGCACAGGCCTCCACCAGTGTCGGACGGGAATGGCCAGGTGTTCCCGGCCATTCCCGTAGCCCCCCAGCCCGGGGGGCATGCGGGGCCTGCCAACTAGGCGGGCTTGCGCCGGGAGGGTTGTGGACGTCATGGTCTCCCACGACCTTCCCATCACGGCGCCGCGGGAACACCGCTGAGTTTTAGTGGGTATACTGTCATTCGGACAGGGAGTCCCACATACCCCGTCTCGTCCCCCACGAGTCGGGCATGCATAAAGCATTTCTCAGCGTCAAAAAAAAAAAAAAAAAAAAAAGGTTAGGTTAGGTTCCCCCCCAGTGGGTTCCCGCATTGTCGAGGCGGGGGGGCTCAGTAGCCGTGGCTGCGCGAGCCACGGTGAAGCTAAGAGGGACCCAGGCGGGGGCCGCTCGTCCGGGCTGTGCGGTTTAGCCCGGGACGTAGCGGCCCACGGGTAGGTTGCGGTGCCGCTTGCGCGACATCGTGACCTACCTGAGGCGGGCCGCGATGTCCCCCGTGAGGGAGACATTGCGGCTGAGGACAGAGGCCGCGGCGGGAGGGGTTCTCCCTTCCTTCCGCGGCCTTGACGGGGCCGCCACCGTGAGATGGCGGACGCGGCGGGGCCGCAGGGGAAGAGGAGTGTTCGGTGTTTCGTTGCCGCTCTCCCTATCCTCTGCGGCCGTAGCTCCCCCAACGCGGGGGGCTTGCGGGGCCTGCCTTTTAGGCGGGCGTGGAGGCCAGCAGGCAACGGGTGCGGGGGCTCCGTTGCCTGTTTTGCACAGGCCTCCACCTTGAGGGACGGGAATGGCCAGGTGTTCCCGGCCATTCCCGTAGCCCCCCAACCTGGGGGGCATGCGGGGCCCGCCATACCACCTTGGCGGGCGTGCGCCGGGAGGGCCGTGGAAGTATTGAATTCCCATAGCCCTCCCATTACGGCGTTTGTAGGAACACCGCTGAGTTTTAGTGGGTATACTGTCCTTCCGACAGGGAGTCCCACATACCCCGTCTCGGTCCCCCGCGGGACGGGGATGCATAAAGCATTTCTCAGCGACAAAAAAAAAAAAAAAAAAAAAAAAAAAAAAAAGGTTAGGTTGGGGGATCCCCCACAGCGCATACTTCCACGTAGTATCCCCTGGGCAACGTCGTGTCTGACCACCGTAACGGAGTGGCAGACCGGCGGCTAAAGTGCGCTGTGACTTCGTTGATATTAGTGCGGACGTCAACGAAAAATGTCTAAAAAACCGATGCGGGACGCCTCTGGGCGTTTTGCCTGTTTGAATCCTAATTTTAACCCACTTTTAAACCCTAATTTTAACCCTGTATATAATGATTTTAACCCTATTGTAAATAATTTTAACCCGAATCGCTCCTCCCAGGGCGATTCAAACGGCCCTTCTCAGGGCCAACCCAACGGCCCTTCTCAGGGCCAATCCAACGGCCCTTCTCAGGGCCACGCCGCTGACGCTTCGGCGTCGGGCGCTGACCGCGCACCGTCTGCAGCCAGCTTGGCTGGGGAAGACGAATTCTCGGACTCCGACAAATCCAGCATGGACACGTCGGCGGCCGAGAATGACCGCCTCAGGCGGAAGAGGGCCTTCCTAAGGCAAGGGTCCGAGGGCTCTTCGGAGTCGGCCGGAGGGAAGGGAGGGAAGAAGTCGAAGTCTAAAAGGGCTTCGACTTCTTCTAAAACGCCGGAGACACACGATGTGGGCTTGCTGGACGCCGAGCGCCAGCTAAATCTGGCCAAGAGGGCGCAGCTCCAGCAGGACCTGGAGGAGAAGGTCGCCGCCAAGGAGCGCCAGACGCAAACCGCCAGGTCGAGGGCTGGCTATGGGGCATCCAATGTCCTATATGCCGACCACTCCCTGGCGGAACTGGAGCGGATGGCGCAGGAGGACAAGGAGGAGGTCCTGGAGGTCGCCTCAAAGTCCTCCAACCTAAAGGGGACCTTCCAAAAGGCCCTCAAATGCCGGGCCGCCAGTCTACACGGCATCGTCGGAGAGCTCATGAAGCGGACGGCCACGGACGAGACGCGGCAACTGCAGGCGAAGGTGGATCGCCTGCAGGCGGAGGTCAGCCAGCTGCACCTGAAGCTGGCTGAGGCCACGGCTCGGCCTGCCCAACCTGCCCCAGGTCCGGTGGTAGGAGGCTTCTCTTCCCCTTCCAACCTTGAGGACATCCTCCGAAAGGTTGTCATGGAGGAGAGAGCCTTCACCAGAGCCTGCCTTGCAGGAATAGAGGACCGGCTCCTGCCGGAAAAGCGACTCCGCCCGCCACTAGCGGCGGATAAGCCACCACCGAGGGAGCCGGAACCTGCGCCTGTGGCAGGCACGGCACCGGGTGCGCAGCCCCAGGCCCCGAAGCCCTCCAAGGGCAAAGGTAAGGGTAAGAGGACCAAGGCGGCTCCTCAAAACCCCACCACGAGCGCGGAGGGAGTGACTGGGTCTTCGGCGACTCCAGCAGCCCAGAACTCGCAGGAAGAAGAAGACGCCCTTCTTCCCTCCACCACCCCGTCCAACCAGTCGTGGACGGAAGTGGTCAAGAGAGGGAAGAAGAAGGGAGGGGCCAAGTCGGCCCCCAAGCCCGCTGCGACTGCTCCTGCAGCCAATCGGGCTCCAGCCGGCGGGAGAAAGCTGGTTCCTCCCAAAACCGCGGCCGTCGTGGTGACCCTCACCCCGGCGGCCGTGGAGCGGGGAGAGACGTACGAGTCCGTTCTAAGACGGGCTCGTACCAACGCTGATCCCTCCCAGCTGGGGATCAGCAATATAAGGTGCCGCCGAACCCTAACCGGGGCTCGAATTTTCGAGTTCTCGGGGGAACAGCGCGGCACCAATGCGGACCTCTTCGCATCGAAGTTGCAAGAGGTCATCGCGGACAGTGCGACGGTCGTCAAGCCCGTCAAGACCGCAGCCTTGGAGGTGACCGATCTCGACGATTCGGTCACCAAGGAGGATGTGGTGGCGGCCGTCGCGGCGGCTGGAGGCTGCGAAGCTGGCGCGGTGAAGGGGGGAGCCATCCGGCTCGGTCGCCGCGGCATGGGCATCATCCGCGTCGAGTGCCCAGTCGCCGCGGCTGCGGCCGTCCTTGCTGCGACCAAGGGACGGCTGCTCGTTGGGCTCAGCTCGGCTGTGGTCCGGGCCCTGGAGGACCAGCCTGCGAGGTGCTTCAGGTGCTTCGCCTTCGGCCACACCCGAGCCACGTGTCCCTCCAAGTCCGACTGGGGAGACGTCTGTTACCAGTGCGGGCAAGAGGGACACAGGAGTGCCACTTGCAGCTCCACCACGCCACACTGCAAGGCGTGTGCCGCCAGTGGCCGCCCCGCGGACCACAGGATGACGGGCAGGAGCTGCAAGCCCCCCGTGCGAAAGGGCATAGTGCCGGCGCAGGTTCGCCCTGTTGCCACCACCGCCGCCGCCGTCGCCGCCGCTGCAGTTCCAGCGGCGGTATCTGAGGAGGGTGCAATGTCGGAATAATGCCAGGTTCCGACTACAGCATCCTCCAGGCGAACGCCAACCACTGCAAAGCGGCCCAGGACCTGGTAGTGCAGGTCATGGCCGAGTGGTTGGTGAACGTAGCGGTGGTCGCCGAGCCCTACTCGATCCCCAGCAGCTGGCTGGGCGACGAGGACGACTCGGTGGCACTAGCGGCGCGGTCTTCCACGGACTCCCCTCCCCTCTCGCTATTAGAGAGAGGACCGGGATACGTGGCCGCCGCGTGGGGAGACATTGCCCTTGTGGGGGTATATTTCTCCCCAAACCGCCCACTCCAGGACTTTGAGAATTTTCTCGGAGTCCTGGCCGCCGTGGTCGGCAGGGCGGTTCCGCGTCAGGTCTCCGTACTGGGAGACCTGAATGCCAAGTCGGTGAGCTGGGGCAACCCGGCCACCGACGCACGCGGGCGGGCAGTGGAGTTGTGGGCAGCCTCCTCTGGACTCTCCCTCTTGAACAGAGGAAGCGTCCAGACATGCGTGCGGCGTCGGGGTGGCTCTATAGTGGACGTCACTTTCGCCACCCCGGCGTTAGCCGCGCGCGTGCTGAACTGGCGGGTGGACCTGGTGGAGACCATGTCGGACCACCGCTACGTGCGGTTCGACATCTCCACCAGGGGAGCGGGAGCGATGCGGCCCATCTCGGGGCGATCACCGTTCCCGCGGTGGGCTCTCACCCGCCTGGACAGGGAGGCAGCGGCGGAGGCGGCGTTCATCCAGGACTGGCTTTCGCCGCCTACCGCCGGCCTGGATGTGGACACCGCAGCGGGGCAGCTGAGGGAGTGTCTGACCGAGGTATGCAACTCTAGCATGCCTCGGTCTCGCCGACCACCACCCAAACGCGCCGTGTACTGGTGGTCGGCGGAGCTGGCGGGGCTCCGAGCAGCTTGCGTGGAGGCAAGGAGGGCCTACACGCGGAGTCGGCGGCGGCGTCGACGGGACCAGGCCGACGAGGACCACCTCTACGACGTATACGTAGAGGCAAAACGGGTCCTCGATCGGGCCATAGCCGCTGCCAAAGACTCGGCGAGAGCCGAGCTGCTGGAGGGTCTCGACAACGACCCGTTCGGGAGACCGTACAAGGCGGCGCGCAACAAATTGCGCCCCTTTGGTCCCCCGGTTGCCGAGACCCTGGAGCCCTCATTTCTGGACGGGGTGGTTCAGTCCCTGTTCCCGGGCAGGGACAACTTCACCCCGCCAGTAATGTGTGGAGCCCCGCCAGACGAGGAGGAAGAGGAGGCCCCCCCTCCTGTCACGGAGTCGGAACTTGGCGCGGCGATTCTTCGTATCCGCGCCAAGAAGACGGCTCCAGGCCCCGACGGCATCCCCGCGAGAGTGGTGGCAATCGCTGCCACTCGGATGGAGGAAAGGTTTCGGGAACTCTTCAGCGCATGTCTAGCGACTGGGAGGTTCCCGAAACCTTGGAAGGAAGGGCAGTTGTGCCTCCTCCGCAAGGAGGGCCGCCCAGCGGATTCCCCCTCGGCATACCGGCCCATCGTTTTACTCGATGAGGTCGGCAAAATGTTTGAGGGGATAATGGCGGCTCGCCTGAAGGGCCACCTGCGGGACATCGGGCCGGACTTGTCGGACGCTCAGTTTGGTTTTCGGGCTGAGCGTTCGACGGTGGACGCGCTGGCCTGGCTTAAGGGCCAGGCGAAGGATGCGATGGAGGCGGGGGACGGATTGTTGGCGGTGTCATTCGACATAGCCAACGCCTTCAACTCCGTTCCTCACTCCACCATCCTAGAGGCGCTCCGATTCCACGGAGTGCCTCGATACCTGCGCAGTCTACTGGCCAGCTACCTGGAGGATCGGGCTATCCTCCTGGTAGATAGGACTGGCCAAGTCCGGCGGTACGCAGTCGAAGCCGGCGTTCCACAGGGGTCAGTCATAGGACCTCTCCTCTGGAACGTCGGCTACGATTGGCTCCTGCGGGGAACTCTCCTCCGAGGCACGAGTGTCGTCTGCTACGCGGACGACACTCTCCTCACCGCCCGGGGGGGGAGTTTCAGGGAGGCGGCCAACTTGGCCTCAGCAGGCGGATCCTTGGTCGCGGCGAGGATCCGCCGACTAGGTCTGAAGGTGGCGCTGCACAAGACCGAGGCCGTGTTCTTCCACGGACCTCGGCAGCGCCCCCCGCCTGACGCCCACATTTTCGTGGAGGGCGTCAGAATCGCGGTCAAGGCCCAGATGAAATATCTGGGCCTTGTGATCGACAGCAGGTGGCGCTTCGGCCCGCATTTTAGCGGGCTGTCGTCGCGCCTGCTGAAGACGGCGGGGGCGCTCTCGTGGCTGCTCCCCAACCTGGGGGGGCCCAGCCCACGATGCCGGCAACTCTACGCCGGCATCCTGAAGAGCATGGCCCTCTACGGGGCCCCTATTTGGGAGGACGCTCTCCAACGGCGGGAGAACGCCGCCGCCTTGCGGGCACCGCAGAGGGCCATAGCCCAGCGGGTAGCGCGGGCCTACCGCACGGTAGGCTTTGCGGCAGCGTGCGCTCTGGCCAGCACCCCTCCTTGGGAACTCGAGGCGTGGGTGCTCGCCAGAGTGTACGAATGGACGGCGGGGCGGAGAGCGAGAGCAGAACGCACCGCCCCGGAAGAGCGGGAGGCCGTCCGGCGGGAGGCGAGGGACGCCATCGTCCTCCATTGGACGGGGGACCTCGCCACCGCAGCCTTTGGCCGCCGAACCCTCGACGCGCTTGGGCCGGTCCTGCGAGACTGGCTCGAGCGGTCGCACGGGCTCCTCTCGTTCCGTCTGGTGCAGGTGCTGTCCGGACACGGTTGTTTCGGATCGTACCTGCACCGAATCGGACGGGAGGAGACGCCGTCGTGCCACGACTGTGGCGCGGCGGAGGACACGGCGCAGCACACCCTCGAGGTGTGCCCGTCGTGGTCCGAGCCGCGCCGCAGTCTCATGGCGGCGATCGGACCGGACCTCTCACTCCCCGGTTTGGTAAACGCCATGCTGAGGGATGAGGGGTCCTGGGCGGCAGTCGCCTCCTTCTGCGAACACGTCATGTCCCAGAAGGAGGCGGCGGAGCGCGCGCGGGAGGAGGATCCTCACGCGGCGCTGCTCCGAAGGCGGAGGAGGGGTCGGAGAAGACGTCAGTTTGACGGTCATCTCCGACTCCTCCCAGGTGGAGGCCAGCAGGCAACGGGTGCGGGGGCACCCTTGCCTGCATCGCACAGGCCTCCACCAGTGTCGGGCGGGAATGGCCAGGTGTTCCCGGCCATTCCCGTAGCCCCCCAGCCCGGGGGGCATGCGGGGCCTGCCAACTAGGCGGGCTTGCGCCGGGAGGGTTGTGGACGTCATGGTCTCCCACGACCTTCCCATCACGGCGCCGCGGGAACACCGCTGAGTTTTAGTGGGTATACTGTCATTCGGACAGGGAGTCCCACATACCCCGTCTCGTCCCCCACGAGTCGGGCATGCATAAAGCATTTCTCAGCGTCAAAAAAAAAAAAAAAAAAAAAAAAAAAAAAAAAAAAAAAAAAAAAAAAAGGTTAGGTTAGGTTCCCCCCCCAGTGGGTTCCCGCATTGTCGAGGCGGGGGGGCTCAGTAGCCGTGGCTGCGCGAGCCACGGTGAAGCTAAGAGGGACCCAGGCGGGGGCCGCTCGTCCGGGCTGTGCGGTTTAGCCCGGGACGTAGCGGCCCACGGGTAGGTTGCGGTGCCGCTTGCGCGACATCGTGACCTACCTGAGGCGGGCCGCGATGTCCCCCGTGAGGGAGACATTGCGGCTGAGGACAGAGGCCGCGGCGGGAGGGGCTCTCCCTTCCTTCCGCGGCCTTGACGGGGCCGCCACCGTTAGATGGCGGACGCGGCGGGGCCGCAGGGGAAGAGGAGTGTTCGGTGTTTCGTTGCCGCTCTCCCTATCCTCTGCGGCCGTAGCTCCCCCAACGCGGGGGGCTTGCGGGGCCCGCCTTTTAGGCGGGCGTGGAGGCCAGCAGGCAACGGGTGCGGGGGCTCCGTTGCCTGTTTTGCACAGGCCTCCACCTTGAGGGACGGGAATGGCCAGGTGTTCCCGGCCATTCCCGTAGCCCCCCAACCTGGGGGGCATGCGGGGCCCGCCATACCACCTTGGCGGGCGTGCGCCGGGAGGGCCGTGGAAGTATTGAATTCCCATAGCCCTCCCATTACGGCGTTTGTAGGAACACCGCTGAGTTTTAGTGGGTATACTGTCCTTCCGACAGGGAGTCCCACATACCCCGTCTCGGTCCCCCGCGGGACGGGGATGCATAAAGCATTTCTCAGCGACAAAAAAAAAAAAAAAAAAAAAAAAAAAAAAGGTTAGGTTAGGTTAGGTTAAGTCGGTGACCCCCCCAGTGGGTTCCCGCATTGTCGAGGCGGGGGGGCTCAGTAGCCGTGGCTAGGCGGGCCACGGTGAAGCTAAGAGGGACCCAAGCGGGGGGCCGCTCGTCCGGGCTGTGCGGTTTAGCCCGACGTAGCGGCCCACGGGTAGGTTGCGGTGCTGCGACATCGCGACCTACCCGAGGCGGGCCGCGATGTCCCCCGTGAGGGAGACATTGCGGCTGAGGATAGAGGCCGCGGCGGGAGGGGCTCTCCCTTCCTTCCGCGGCCTTGACGGGGCCGCCACCGTTAGATGGCGGACGCGGCGGGGCCGCAGGGGAAGAGGAGTGTCGGTGTTTCGTTGCCGCTCTCCCTATCCTCTGCGGCCGTAGCTCCCCCAATGCGGGGGGCATGCGGGGCCTGCCTGTAAGGCGGGCGTGGAGGCCAGCAGGCAACGGGTGCGGGGGCTCCGTAGCCTGTTCTGCACAGGTCTCCACCTTGTGGGACGGGAATGGCCAGGTGTTCCCGGCCATTCCCGTAGCCCCCCAACCTGGGGGGCATGCGGGGCCCGCCATACCATCTTGGCGGGCGTGCGCCGGGAGGGCCGTGGAAGTATTAATTTCCCATAGCCCTCCCATTACGGCGTTTGTAGGAACACCGCTGAGTTTTAGTGGGTATACTGTCCTTCCGACAGGGAGTCCCACATACCCCGTCTCGGTCCCCCGCGAGACGGGTATGCATAAAGCATTTCTCAGCGAGAAAAAAAAAAAAAAAAAAAAAAAAAAAAAAGGTTAAGTCGGTGAGCTGGGGCAACCCGGCCACCGACGCACGCGGGCGGGCAGTGGAGTTGTGGGCAGCCTCCTCTGGACTCTCCCTCTTGAACAGAGGAAGCGTCCAGACATGCGTGCGGCGTCGGGGTGGCTCAATAGTGGACGTCACTTTCGCCACCCCGGCGTTAGCCGCGCGCGTGCTGAACTGGCGGGTGGACCTGGTGGAGACCATGTCGGACCACCGCTACGTGCGGTTCGACATCTCCACCAGGGGAGCAGGAGCGATGCGGCCCATCTCGGGGCGATCACCGTTCCCGCGGTGGGCTCTCACCCGCCTGGACAGGGAGGCAGCGGCGGAGGCGGCGTTCATCCAGGACTGGCTTTCGCCGCCTACCGCCGGCCTGGACGTGGACACCGCAGCGGGGCAGCTGAGGGAGTGTCTGACCGAGGTATGCAACTCTAGCATGCCTCGGTCTCGCCGACCACCACCCAAACGCGCCGTGTACTGGTGGTCGGCGGAGCTGGCGGGGCTCCGAGCAGCTTGCGTGGGGGCAAGGAGGGCCTACACGCGGAGTCGGCGGCGGCGTCGACGGGACCGGGCCGACGAGGACCACCTCTACGACGTGTACGTGGAGGCTAAACAGGTCCTCGATCGGGCCATCGCCGCTGCCAAAGACTCGGCGAGAGCCGAGCTGCTGGAGGGTCTCGACAACGACCCGTTCGGGAGACCGTACAAGGCGGCGCGCAACAAATTGCGCCCCTTTGGTCCCCCGGTTGCCGAGACCCTGGAGCCCTCATTTCTGGACGGGGTGGTTCAGTCCCTGTTCCCGGGCAGGGACAACTTCACCCCGCCAGCGATGTGTGGAGCCCCGCTAGCGGACGAGGAGGAAGAGGAGCCCCCTCCTGTCACGGAGTCGGAACTTGGCGCGGCGATTCTTCGTATACGCGCCAAGAAGACGGCTCCAGGCCCTGACGGCGTCCCCGCGAGAGTGGTGGCGATCGCTGCCACTCAAATGGAGGACAGGTTTCGGGACCTCTTCAGCGCATGTCTTGCGTCTGGGAGGTTCCCGAAACCGTGGAAGGAGGGGCAGTTGTGCCTCCTTCGCAAGGAGGGCCGCCCAGCGGATTCCCCCTCGGCATACCGGCCCATCGTTCTTCTCGATGAGGTCGGCAAAATGTTCGAGGGGATAATCGCGGCCCGCCTGAAGGGCCACCTGCGGGACATCGGGCCGGACTTGTCGGACGCTCAGTTTGGTTTTCGGGCTGAGCGTTCGACGGTGGACGCGCTGGCCTGGCTCAAGGGCCAGGCAAAGGAGGCGATGGAGGCGGGGGACGGATTGTTGGCGGTGTCATTCGACATAGCCAACGCCTTCAACTCCGTTCCTCACTCCACCATCCTCGAGGCGCTCCGGTTCCACGGAGTGCCTCGATACATGCGCAGTCTGCTGGCCAGCTACCTGGAGGATCGGGCGATCCTCCTGGTAGACAGGACTGGCCAAGTCCGGCGGTACGCCGTCGAAGCCGGTGTTCCACAGGGGTCAGTCATAGGACCTCTCCTCTGGAACATCGGCTACGATTGGCTCTTGCGGGGAACTCTCCTCCGAGGCACGAGTGTCGTCTGCTACGCGGACGACACTCTCCTCACCGCCCGGGGGGGGAGTTTCAGGGAGGCGGCCAACTTGGCCTCGGCGGGCGGATCCTTGGTTGCAGCGAGGATCCGCCGCCTAGGTCTGAAGGTGGCGCTGCACAAGACCGAGGCCGTGTTCTTCCACGGGCCTCGGCAGCGCCCCCCACCTGACGCCCACATCTTTGTGGAGGGCGTCAGAATCGCGGTCAAGGCCCAGATGAAATATCTGGGCCTTGTGATCGACAGCAGGTGGCGCTTCGGCCCGCATTTTAGCGGGCTGTCGTCGCGCCTGCTGAAGACGGCGGGGGCGCTCTCGTGGCTGCTCCCCAACTTGGGGGGGCCCAGCCCACGATGCCGGCAACTCTACGCCGGCATCCTGAAGAGCATGGCCCTCTACGGGGCCCCCATTTGGGAGGATACACTCCAACGGCGGGAGAACGCCGCCGCCTTGCGGGCACCGCAGAGGGCCATAGCCCAGCGGGTAGCGCGGGCCTACCGCACGGTGGGCTTTGCGGCAGCGTGCGCTCTGGCCAGCACCCCTCCTTGGGAACTCGAGGCGTGGGTGCTCGCCAGAGTGTACGAATGGACGGCGGGGCGGAGAGCGAGAGGAGAACGCACCGCCCCGGAAGAGCGGGAGGCCGTCCGGCGGGAGGCGAGGGACGCCATCGTCCTCCATTGGACGGGGGACCTCGCCACCGCAGCCTTTGGCCGCCGAACCCTCGACGCGCTTGGGCCGGTCCTCCGAGACTGGCTCGAGCGGTCGCACGGGATCCTCTCGTTCCGTCTGGTGCAGGTGCTGTCCGGACACGGTTGTTTCGGATCGTACCTGCACCGAATCGGACGGGAGGAGACGCCGTCGTGCCACGACTGTAGCGCGGCGGAGGACACGGCGCAGCACACCCTCGAGGTGTGCCCGTCGTGGTCCGAGCCGCGCTGCAGTCTCACGGCGGCGATCGGACCGGACCTCTCACTCCCCGGTTTGGTAAACGCCATGCTGAGGGATGAGGGGTCCTGGGCGGCAGTCGCCTCCTTCTGCGAACACGTCATGTCCCAGAAGGAGGCGGCGGAGCGCGCGCGGGAGGAGGATCCTCACGCGGCGCTGCTCCGAAGGCGGAGGAGGGGTCGAAGAAGACGTCAGTTTGACGGTCATCTCCGACTCCTCCCAGGTGGAGGCCAGCAGGCAACGGGTGCGGGGGCACCCTTGCCTGCATCGCACAGGCCTCCACCAGTGTCGGACGGGAATGGCCAGGTGTTCCCGGCCATTCCCGTAGCCCCCCAACCCGGGGGGCATGCGGGGCCTGCCAACTAGGCGGGCTTGCGCCGGGAGGGTTGTGGACGTCATGGTCTCCCATAACCCTCCCATCACGGCGCCGCGGGAACACCGCTGAGTTTTAGTGGGTATACTGTCATTCGGACAGGGAGTCCCACATACCCCGTCTCGTCCCCCACGAGTCGGGCATGCATAAAGCATTTCTCAGCGTCAAAAAAAAAAAAAAAAAAAAAAAAGGTTAGGTTAGGTTGCCCCCCCAGTGGGTTCCCGCATTGTCGAGGCGGGGGGGCTCAGTAGCCGTGGCTGCGCGAGCCACGGTGAAGCTAAGAGGGACCCAGGCGGGGGCCGCTCGTCCGGGCTGTGCGGTTTAGCCCGGGACGTAGCGGCCCACGGGTAGGTTGCGGTGCCGCTTGCGCGACATCGTGACCTACCTGAGGCGGGCCGCGATGTCCCCCGTGAGGGAGACATTGCGGCTGAGGACAGAGGCCGCGGCGGGAGGGGCTCTCCCTTCCTTCCGCGGCCTTGACGGGGCCGCCACCGTTAGATGGCGGACGCGGCGGGGCCGCAGGGGAAGAGGAGTGTTCGGTGTTTCGTTGCCGCTCTCCCTATCCTCTGCGGCCGTAGCTCCCCCAACGCGGGGGGCTTGCGGGGCCCGCCTTTTAGGCGGGCGTGGAGGCCAGCAGGCAACGGGTGCGGGGGCTCCGTTGCCTGTTTTGCACAGGCCTCCACCTTGTGGGACGGGAATGGCCAGGTGTTCCCGGCCATTCCCGTAGCCCCCCAACCTGGGGGGCATGCGGGGCCCGCCATACCACCTTGGCGGGCGTGCGCCGGGAGGGCCGTGGAAGTATTGAATTCCCACAGCCCTCCCATTACGGCGTTTGTAGGAACACCGCTGAGTTTTAGTGGGTATACTGTCCTTCCGACAGGGAGTCCCACATACCCCGTCTCGGTCCCCCGCGGGACGGGCATGCATAAAGCATTTCTCAGCGACAAAAAAAAAAAAAAAAAAAAAAAAAGGTTAGGTTAGGTTTTTTTTTTTTTTTTTTTTTTTTTTTTTTTTTATACTTCTACCTCCAACATAATCGGAGCCTATGCCTGTCTGCTCTACGTTCATGCCAGTTCTCGCATTTATGCCTCTCGTAATTTCATACTTCATACATTGTCTTTCTTGCATTCATCCTCATTTGTATCTGTTATGGGTGGGATTCCCAGCTATCAACTTCTGTCGATCTACATATTATCTTTATTCAATTTATACTTTATTTATTCCTTTTCGGGTACAACAGGAAAAGAACAGGGAGACAGTTTTTATTAAGTTTCCTTATACATTAACAATTAGTCTAAACTTATATCTATTTTACATTTCCATTTTGTTTATTATTTATTTTTATACTAAGTATTTTACAGCCTCTTTTATCTATCTTATCTTACAAAGACAGGGGAACAGTTCTTATTGTTGCTCACACAAATATAGTAAAACTTAGTCTAGGCTTATTCCTAATTTTACATTCTTATATTTATTTATTTCCTATTCATAAACTATTTTACAATCTCTTATTTCTTAACCTATAGTACTTAGACAAGGGAGCAGTACTTATTGTTACACACTAACACTTTATATTAAAACTTATTCTGAGCTTAATTCTATTTTTACATTTTGCAATTTTTTCCTATTTTATCTTAAGATACTTTACAGCTTTTTCATACTATGCTAGTCTCTAATATAATACATTATACTATGACAGCATATTTACTTATGCGGTTTTGTTACGATCAATTACTCTTTTTGCGACATATTTACAATAATCTAGGAATATCTCTGCATTTTTGCTTATCATTATGTCCTTTGCGTTGTTCGGTGTTAGTTTCATGCCTAATTGATTCTCGACGTTAAAGCGGCGTCTTGCGAACTGAGGACAATCGAATACTATGTGCGGGACCGTTTCGTTTGCATCAGGGTCGCAGATGCACGAGGGACTCTCCTTGCACTTGAAGCGGAACAAGTACTCAGAGAATCCGCCGTGTCCCGTCATTATTTGGGTGTTCAGACTGTTTGTTCCTACCTTGCGAATCACTCCATAAGCTACCCGCACATCAGGGAAGAATAACTTAGTTACGGATGCGGTGTCGCTGGTTTCATACCTACGATTCCACTCATCAAGCGTCGCCATACGTAGGCTTCGCTTGATGAATGAGATCGGACACCGATCGTAGTCAGGTTTTCGTTTGGAGTTTTCAGCGGCTTCTTTTGCTAGTTGGTCGGCTCTTTCGTTCCCCAATAGTCCTACGTGAGCTTTAATCCAGAACAAGTTTACCAACTTGTTCTGGAGGGATGCAGATTTTATGTTATCCCTAGCTTCAACAGCAAGAGGGTGGTGCGATCCAGGATTTGCGATTGTTTGAAGAGCCGCCATTGAGTCGCTGAAAACTCCGAAGGAAGATTTGTTGAGCCTAGTTATCTCCCTAGTTGCCCTGGCTATTGCTAGGAGTTCAGCCTGGTAAACGGAGCAGTAATTTGATAGAGCAAGTTTGTGGGCTCTGGTCTCAACCTCACCGTTCCATATGGACAATGAAGCACCAACCCCTCCTCCGATCTTGCTCCCGTCCGTAAAGATACGGACGTCGAAGTTGCAGTTGTTGTCCAGTTGCTCTTGGTTTACCAGGCTGCTGATTCGCAAGATGTCACGTGCCGCGGGATGGGGATCCTCGATTGCAGCAGCCATTCGCTCGACCTCCCTGTCCCCCAGTGATGTCTGGGGCACCCCCTTCTTGGCTTCGTACAGTGATGCCGCCTCACGAACTCGGAGGTCGAGGGGGAGCATTCCGGACAGCACTAGCGCTGAGTTCAGGGAGACCGTGCGATATGCCCTGCACATTTTTTGAGCGATTCCACGCTGAACGGTCCCAAGCTGCTTTATGATGCCCAACTTTTTTGCAGCCGGCGCCCAGACGCTAGCAGCGTAAAGTATTATGGGCTCTACGGTCGCCACATATATCACCCGAATAACCTCTGGGTGAAGTCCCCAACTGACCTTTGCGGCTCTACACAGCTGTTTGTAGATCGCAATTGCCTTCCTACAAGCTTGTGAGACGTGGGTGTTGAACGTCAGTTTTTGGTCAATGGTCACACCCAGAAGCTTCATTTCTTTTGATATGCCAATGTCGATCCCCCCCATCCTCAGGCGTGGTGTGTCGTATTTCAGCTTCCTGGTAATTACCATAGCGGTTGTTTTGTGTGGTGCGAATTTGAGTTTGTTCTTGACACCCCACGCCAGAACATGATGGAGAGCGGCATTGGCACATTCCTCCACCTCAAGTGCGGTCTCTCCGTCGAAGACCAGGAGGACATCGTCCGCAAACGCCTGGATGTAGTTACCCCTGTTCACTGCTGCTTTTAGGAGGGGGTCTAGGAGTAAGTTCCACAATATTGGCCCTCCGATTGAGCCCTGGACACAACCCTTGTTTGTGTCCTTGGTGTATGCTTCCCCACCGTACCTGATCGTCACTTTCCGGTTTCTGAGGTAGCTGTCTATGACCCGCCTAAGGTTGATTGGACACTTCTCCTCCGCCAGACGGACTCTTATCGCCGGCCACCAGGCGTTGTCGAAGGCCCCCTCTATGTCCAACGATACAAGCGTAACTATCCTTTTTTGTTCTAGTTTACTGTAAACATGCTGCATGAGGGCATAGAGGGAGTCCTCGGTGCTCCTTTGTGGCATGAAACCGTATTGGCGGGTGCTCATCCCTGGTAAGAGGTGGAACTTAAGGCGGGCCACCAGCATCTTTTCAAAAACCTTCCCCAATATAGGCAATAGTCCAATCGGCCTATACGATTTGGGGGTGGTATAGCTCGTTTTCCCAGGTTTCCTCAGTATCACGACTGTGGCCTCTTTCCAGGACGTGGGGAAGTGATGGTGTTCTAGACACTTATTTAGGAACCTAAGGATCAATTCCGGGTCATTATCCACGGCATGACAACAGATGTCGGCGGTAAAGCCATCGGAACCCGGTGCCTTCTTTGGGTTGAAGGAGTCCATCGAGTTTTTTAATTCTGCCGCCGTAAACGGTGGGTCGCATGGATCATCTTGGTCGCCAGAGTTAACGCTTTCTGCTTTGACTCGGATGGATCGATGATGAGCGTTATCACAATCTGGGAGGTCTTCCGGGTAGAAAGTTTCGGCTAGTAACTTTACGGAGCCCCTCGCATCCAGCACGTCACCGTTCCTTTCCAATGGCAAGTCCTCCTCCCTACGCTGCGTCCTGCCTATCACCCTATATATTCCTTCCCAAACCCCCTCCCTATCCTGTTTCTCACAAAACTCCTTCCAACTCTCGGTCTGAGCTTTAGCCGATTCTAACTCGTACTCTTCTTTCAGTTTCAGGTACTCTTCTATGACCTTCGACTTCCGGATTTGGGCGGCACAGCGGATCCTGCGCTTCCTGGTGGCGACGGTCTTCTTCATCTCAGCGAGTCTCTCGGACCACCACGGCAAGGTAAGTTCCTCTTGGACTTTTTTGATCGGTATTGTTAGCTTGCATGTTTCTTCTATTGCCTTTGTAAGGTTATCTGTCATGATGTCGATTTGCTCACTGTCTTTAATTTTGTCAATTTCGGCTTCTGTGAATTTGTAATCTATCTTCAATTGGCCAAACTTCTCATGAAATTTGGCCCAATTGGCTTTTTTAGTTGTAAATTTCCTGGTCGTTCTTTCGATTTTGATGCCTTTAGATTTCTTCAAGAGGATCTTAAACGTAATGCCGTTGTGATCCGAGCTCGTGAGGCCTTCGTCAACCCTCCAGTCGTCTATCGAATCCAGTATGTCATTAGAACATGCGGTAATGTCCACGTGACTGCTGTACCGTTTCCCTCCGCGGATAGTGTCGAAGGTCGGAATTTCCCCCCGGTTCAGTATGTTCAGGTTAAGCTCACCGAGAGTTCCTGCCATCTCTTCCCCCCTATGGTCGACCGTCGGGCTGCCCCACCATATGCTCTTCGCATTTGCGTCCCCTCCAACGATCAGTCTCTTGGAGCCGACTGCAAGCCCTATTCGTCTGAGATGTTCTAGGTAGGGCTCGATGGGCTGGTCTGGCTCAAAGTACAAGGAGACAAGCGTGATCTCCCAGTCACTGGTCTGGATTCCCACCACTGAGATGTTATTTGTGGTGAGTTTCGGGTACTGTTTGACTGTGAGGTCGCTGTTAAAGACGGCTATTGCCGCTTTGACAGTCCCTTCTCCTACGCCAGTGTTCTGGAAGATTCTAACGCCCCTGTGACTCCTCATTACTTTTGCTCCTGCCACGTACGGTTCCTGCAGTAGCGCCACCGCTATTCCGCGCTTCGTAGCTTCTATCAGAAGCTCGTTGGTGGCCAGCTTCTTGCGTTGGAGGTTAGCCTGCAATACTCCATAGGGGGTATTTTGCATTGGGGTGCCCTTAGCAATATGCTACAGTTGATCTGGCCACGTCATCCCATTTCCTCCGTACAGGGCAATCGTGGCTGAATGCGTTGTGTTGGGTGCCGTGCTCTATCTTCGACTTCGCGCAGTTTCGGCAAGCGGGTGGTGAGCCTGAAAGCCAATCTGGGCACTCTGGTCTCATGTGAGGACCGCCGCAGTGGCTGCATAAGTCCGCAGGCTCTTTACAGAACCGCTTACCGTGCCCGAAGCCTAGGCAGCGGGTGCATTGGACCAGCGGGGACTGATCCTCGATCCTGACGCGTTGGAGGTCGACATGTACGGTCCCGACCTCCATAGCCCGTCGCCAGATGGTGGGCGAGACGCTGATGATGACGTGGCCAATATGGGGGTTTCGTGTTCTTCTTCTGTACTTCACTTCCAGCCTGTTTTCTCCACTGTCGAGGCCGTCAAAAACACCCTTGTTCTGATTCCTCAGTGCTCTTATGACATCCTCGTCGGTATTCACGACTAGAACGTTCTTTAGAATCAGAAGCGGGTCCTTGTTTTTGACTTCCTCGACAGTGAGGTCAACTCCTTCTTTTTGAAGACGGGTCTTTACTCTCGCTCTTTCCTCTTCGGTTTCCAGGCCTATTATCACTTTCCTGTCCTTAGCCTTCCTCACCTTTTCCACCTTTATCCACCCATCTTTGGCATCTATCGCTTCCCTTATTCTGTTAAGAACTTCGTCACCTGTTTTGGTTTCGTCCTTGGACGTGACCACAACAGAATGTAGCGTACTGCGTCTTGGCAGTGAGTTCAGGGGTTTAGCTGCGGCCACACTCGCAAAGGTACTCTTCTCCAGGAATCCGGTTTGGTGGTCTATTTTGTCCTTGAGCTCCTCTATTTTCTTGTTATTCTCCTCTAGGAGCTTCGCTTGTTGTTGCATTGTTTGCAGGATCTTGTTGGTATCTCCAGGAGAAGTTGATTCTGCAGCTGGTGTTTTATGGTCTGTCACCAGTGGGCCTGCCTTCGTCATTCGCTGCTTTGCCGCTTTTAGCTCCACCTCAACTTCCTTTACCAATTGGTAAAGTCGTTCTGTGGCTTCGACGATAGCGGTTTTTATCTCCGTCTTTGTGTTTCTGCTGCTGTTAAGGTGGAGCTTTGCCTTTGTTAGGCAGGCTTTGGCCTCCGCAGTTCTGTCTGCGTATTTGACCTTTGGCGGTGAGTGTGGTGAGTGCGCTTCAACTGACTTCCTCATCGAGGTCGCGGTCGCCTGCGTCGAAACAGGCTTCGTTACAGCTTTCGCAGGGCCGGCCTGCGACGTCTTGGTCACTGTTGAAGGAGTTGGGCTGGTGTTTGTGGCTTCCCACTCCCCTATGCTGCGTCTTACGTTAGGGGCGGCAACTGCCTCCGATTTTGGCGGTGACTTTTCGTCATTGGTCGCCTTCATGGGTGTTCTAAAGCCGAACATGTCGGAAGGTATGCGTCAATATTACAACTAAGAACGTCAATAGGGACGATAAAATAAAATAAAAAGTAAAATTGTAAACAAAACCGCACAAGACTTAAAAACTATGGTAGAGTCACAAAAAATTTCCTTAAAAACCGTCTAGTAGGACTCTGCCCAGGGTTACAGGGTGTCGGGTAGCTATTTAGGGCTCCACTTAAGCCTTTGTTTCAGTTTTCAATGTCAAAATAGAAATAATTTAATTTTTCGGTAGAGTGGCTCTATGTAGAGTCCGCTCTATGCCGTCAATGGATAGAGCCCGCCAAGCCAGACTCAACAATACCAAACACGAGGTACCTAGCACTAAGGGTTCCGGAGTAATCGGTGTTTTAAAATTCTGGTTACCATCCAAGATGGCGGCCAGAAAGTGGTTAAAACCCGAAAGCTCCGCAACCAGCAGACCGAATTTCCCCGTGCTTGGGCTTATTTTACCGAGCTCGACGAGATCTACACAACGAAGAACTTTTCAGGCTGAAAAAATTTTTTCCCCTGAAAACGCCTGAAAGCCAGTCCACCCCAAAAACAAGCGTTAGCCAATCTCAGCAAAGTGAATCTGGTCGCTCTACGACCCTCCGTTGCGGAGATATGGGTATTTAAAGTTTCACCAAGCACAGGCACACCGGCACAGCTGTCAAAGTTAATCTTTGACAGGTGATATCTCCGCTTTGGCTGGTCGCAGAACACCCGAGTTTGGACTCTTTCGGCTTGGCCCGACTCGCTCCCCCATGCAAACAGGTCTCCAGGTTCCTGAAAATTTTCAGCCTGAAAACGCCTGAAACCTACTGTGCACGATAGATTGCGTCCACCTCAACCAACAATGTTTAAACGGCAACTCTCTACGACCACTGAGTCCGGAGCTACGTTGAGTTTAAAATTTCCAAAATGGCCGCCCAACTGTCAAATGTCAACTTTAAGTGGCTCTAACTCCGTGACCGTTTATCGGAGAGAGTTGCGGTTTCAAATGTGGTTCTTGCCCCCACCTTACGTTTGCGTGAAAACTATTTTCAGCGCTGAAAATTTTCAGCCCTGAAAAACGCCTGAAAATAATTCTAAAATGTGCCCGCAAGTGTCCCGCTCAGAAATGTACAAATTCGGGTTATCTACGCTCAATAGTTTTGGAGATATCTGCAGTTAAAAATTTAACCAGAAAAACCAAAATGGCCGAAAAAAGCTATTTCCGTGGTTTCCAAAGCTATTGGGCGCGACTTTGGGCTTAAACTATTTGCCATACACATACAGAAGTCAATTCTATCATTAAAATTAATTTATTTCTATTTATTTCTATTTTATATCAAAAAATAACTAAAAATTTCATAACTTTGGAACCGCTTATCAAAAAATTTTGGAAAAAATGCCTAAATATTAAGTAAATAGTACGCTATAACAATCAATTGTAAAATTTTGAGGTTTCAGGATATTTCCTGTCGAAAATTATATTTATGAAATTTTTTCAGTTTTTTAATTACTACGTTAAATCTATAAGAGCTAAAAATCTAAGTTTTTCAGGATGTCTTCTTCTGATGAGCGCGCAAAAGATAGCAATTGAAGATTTTCAAATTATTTGATATTTCAGGAGTTATGGCGAGCCAAACTTTCAATTTTCTAATTATTATAGAGATGAGGGTACATTAGATAAAATTAATGTACTTGCGAATATTGTTCTCTCCCAGGGGCCTCTTGCGTACTGCAAAGTTTCAGGAAGCTGACGTGTCTCCTTGATGTTTTTCAGAGCACGTGCTTTTTCGTTTTTCCTGAATATCTCGAGAAGTTCAGGTTCAGGGTGTTTTCTGAGTAGGCAGGAACCGAGGTAAAGCTGCTCCGCTATGTTTTTCACAAGAAAACCATGGGGTCGTCGCTCTTGTTCCGTGGTAAATGCGTGAAGTAGTCCAATTTGGTAAAACTTAACCTCTAAAAAGAGGGTTTTTCAGTTTTTGCACTGCACAGCACTGCGATCCAGTTTGCAATTTAACTTTGGGGTGTAGGGGCAACTTTTCTCTACACACCGACACTTGATTTTTGAAAATCCGAGCACTTTTGACCACTTTTTCGAATTTTTAAGCGCGGAGCGACTCTAAAAACGATCCGACCACCGCGAGGGCTGGGGGGGAACTGGGTTAGGTTAGGTTAGGTTAGGTTTTTTTTTTTTTTTTTTTTTTTTTTTGTTTTGGCAGGAGTGGGAAATCCTCATGGACGCCCAGACTGCCTCACTTGTGAACCAGTCTGGGCAGTGCCGGACTCTTACCGGCTAAAACCACACTCCTGCCCCACCAGTGTCCCTCTGACATGGATCAGAGCCCTTACTCACAATTTTTGTGCCTTTTTTGGCGACGTTTTTGTTTGAGGCCGAAGAGCCACGCTTAATGTGCGATTTGTTTCTACAACAATTTGGTTATCATATACTACACTACTTTAATATTACTACTATTTTAATACTATTAATTAATTACTAAATATGCTTTGCCTTAATTTATATTTGATTTATATCTGTTACTTTTAATACTTTAGTTGCTAATGCTTTATAATTTATTTCAGAGATTTTACTATTCTAAATGTTATCCCGATAATTATTGTACGCCTTGTAATTCCTATGATATCATCATTATATTATCATTATATAATTATATATCACAGTTTTTAATACACAGATTGATTTCAACAAGCTTGACACCGCTTTTCGGCTCCACTAGAGTTGGCTCACGGTCCAGTATAATTACAGCCACTTTCTCACGAAAGTGACTCCAATTACCATTCTCCATTGAGCCAACCCCAGTGGTCCGCTCAATGCGTCTGCAATCTGGCAGTGTCAAGCTGGTCATATTGCTATGATACTCGGAAGTGGGGGCATCGACCACTTTAGCAATAAGCTATTGATGCTCTTGCGAATGCGTCCCACTTCCTTCGTATCGGGCACAAATCGCTGAACGCATTGTGCGAGTGTTCCTCCAGCTTGGCTCTGGTGCAGTTTATGCACGCCGCTGCTTCGCCGGTCTGTGTTTGTTGGCAGTCCGCCTTGAGGTGTGATCCGCCACAGTGGCTACACAGATCGGCTGGCTCCGTGCACTGGCGTTTTCCATGCCCGTATGCCAAGCAGCGGGTACACTGCACCAGAGGCGTCTGGTCTTCGACGCGCACTCTCTGGAGGTCAATCCGAAGCTTGCCCCCTTCGAGTGCCCTCTTCCAGATTGCTGGGGTAACACTCAGCACAATGCTGTTCGTATGCGGGTTCCGACTCTTCTTCCTAAACCTAATGCTCATTTTGAGTTCCTCGTCCCCGAGGCCGTGAAAGATCTCCCGGTTCTGGTTCTTAAGGGCTCTCAAGACCTCCTCGTCGCTGTGTACTGACAGCACGTCCCTAAGAACCAGGAGCGGGTCCCGATTTTTCACCGCCTCGACGACGAGGTTCTCTCCGGCCGATTCCAGTCGCTTCTTCAACTTTTCCCTCTCCTCCTTCGTCGCGCACCCCATGATAACCTTTTGGTCCTTGGCCTTTCGGACCCTCTCAACTCGCACCCAGCCCTCCTTCGCGTCCACCGCTTTCCTTACTCTTTCGAGTATTTCGGCCCCGGTATCCATTTCCTGCGTTGAGGAGACCACTACGGAGTGCAGCGTCGTTCGCTCCGGGGCTTGTGCCCTAGTGTGGCTATTACTCCCAGACGCTACACCCGCGTAAGTTTTCCCCTCAACACCTTCTCTGCTAGCCAGACTGTCTCGCAGCTTGACCAATGCCTCGGAGTTCTCCTTTATTAAGGAGATGTGCTCCTTCATTGTCGCGACGAGCTCAGTCTGGCTAGCAAGACTCTCAGGAATGGGCCGGGGGCAAAGGTTAGCAGTGGGCGCGGATTCCGGCACGGCGATGGGTGCGGCAGGGGCCTTGTCTCGCTCCGACTCCTTGACCAGCTCATAAAGCCTGTTTATGGCTTCCAGCACCGCAGTTTTTATCTCGGCCTTGAGGTTGCGAGAGTTGCCTAGATTAAGCTTGGCCTTATTCAGGCAAGCTCTCGCCTCCTCAGTGCGACTGCGGCGCCGCGCCTCAGGGTTTATGAGCGGTCTTGAGGCATCGATAGCAGCTCGGCGCGTCCCCGGAGTGGCAGGGCCCCCCTGTGACGCAGAAGGAGGAGTCTCGTCTCCGAAGGAGATTCTCCTCTTCGCATCAGGTAAAGGCCCCGCCTTCTCCGCCGATCGCGGCGAGCCACTAGAGCCTTGGGCCCTCACAATGTTGAGTGGGGTGCGGAACATATTTAAATTTCTTTGCGAGTACTTTCAGAACCAACTCCTGTAAAGAGGGAGTCAGAACAAAGTTTACTCGGGAGGAGAGAGTTCAAAATGGACACTGGATTTTTCTGTGTCCCTGTAAAGAGGGGAGCACAGAAAGTAATATACAAATTTAAAAAAAAAATTTACTTGATTGTAAATTGCGTCAAATTAAAATAATAAATTATGAATAATTAAAATACTAAAATATGATAGTTTAAAATAACGATAAATTAAATGAATGAACTACCATAAATTAAAATTGCAATAACTTAAAATTTTAAATAGGTATTGCTGTATCCCTGTAAAGGGGGGATCAGCAACAAGTGAAAGTTATAAATACGACGATCCCTGTAGACAGGAGTCGGTCAAGTAAATTAAAATTATTAAAAATATACTAAAAATTTCACTAAAACTCCTCAAAAGGTGCTAATTATTACTAAAACAAATGCAATTTCAATTTTTTAATATCTATTGGTATCTAAATCGCTGGAAGAGCCAAAGATAAGAAATTGATTTTTTCGCCAAAACCCCACGTCTACCCTCCTATAGACCAGAGGGCGGGTGGGTGGGCAAAATTTTATGTGAGCTAGGCGCACGTGTGAGGTGTCAAAAGACGCGTCTCCGCGCGGGCTAGCTGACTATGGCGTTTCTGGATGTAGTCCCGAAGAAAAATCGGGAATTTTCCTGGAAAAACTGAATTTACGACCAAAATGTATGTAAAAACCTGGACTAACACTACCAAAACGGGACTCTGGCACGCGGAACGCGCACGGGAGCACAGGTAAGGCAGGTAAGTATCAATTAAAATTACAGGAACGGGAATTTAGATGAAAATTTTGAAGAAAATTTAAAAAATAGTGTTTTTTAAAGGAGTTTTAGTGAAATTTTTACAAGTCAAAAAACGAAAATGGGTTTTTCGCGAAAATTGTCAATTATCCCTAGTGGGAACGTTTCAGGGACCTCAAAAAATATTAAATTTGCTGAAAACAGCTTGTAAATGCGTCACCGGGAAGCAAAGTTATATAGATTTGATCAAAATCAGGACTCCCTAAGGTGGATTTCGTCAATTTGTATTATGTATGAAATGCAAAAATTTCTGGAATTTTAGATGTTGTATGTGGGCTAGGCGCACGGGCGAGGTGTCAAAAGACGCGTCTCCGCGCGGGCTAGCTGACTATGGCGTTTCTGGATGAAGTCCAGAAGAAAAATCGGGAATTTTCCTGGAAAAACTGAATTTACGACCAAAATGTATGTAAAAACCTGGACTAACACTACCAAAACGGGACTCTGGCACGCGGAACGCGCACGGGAGCACAGGTAAGGCAGGTAAGTATCAATTAAAATTACAGGAACGGGAATTTAGATGAAAATTTTGAAGAAAATTTTAAAAATATTGTTTTTTAAAGGAGTTTTAGTGAAATTTTTACAAGTCAAAAAACGAAAATGGGTTTTTCGCGAAAATAGTCAATTATCCCTAGTGGGAACGTTTCAGGGACCTCAAAAAATATTAAATTTGCTGAAAACAGCTTGTAAATGCGTCACCGGGAAGCAAAGTTATATAGACTTGATCAAAATCAGGACTCCCTAAGGTGGATTTCGTCAATTTGTATTATGTATGAAATGCAAAAATTTCTGGAATTTTAGATGTTGTATGTGGGCTAGGCGCACGGGCGAGGTGTCAAAAGACGCGTCTCCGCGCGGGCTAGCTAACTATGGCGTTTCTGGATGAAGTCCCGAAGAAAAATCGGGAATTTTCCTGGAAAAACTGAATTTACGACCAAAATGTATGTAAAAACCTGGACTAACACTACCAAAACGGGACTCTGGCACGCGGAACGCGCACGGGAGCACAGGTAAGGCAGGTAAGTATCAATTAAAATTACAGGAACGGGAATTTAGATGAAAATTTGAAGAAAATTTTAAAAATATTGTTTTTTAAAGGAGTTTTAGTGAAATTTTTACAAGTCAAAAAACGAAAATGGGTTTTTCGCGAAAATAGTCAATTATCCCTAGTGGGAACGTTTCAGGGACCTCAAAAAATATTAAATTTGCTGAAAACAGCTTGTAAATGCGTCACCGGGAAGCAAAGTTATATGGTTAGGTTAGGTTAGGTTAGGTTAGGTTAGGTTAGGTTAGGTTAGGTTAGGTTAGGTTAGGTTAGGTTAGGTTAGGTTAGGTTAGGTTAGGTTAGGTTAGGTTAGGTTAGGTTAGGTTAGGTTAGGTTAGGTTAGGTTAGGTTAGGTTAGGTTAGGTTAGGTTAGGTTAGGTTAGGTTAGGTTAGGTTAGGTTAGGTTAGGTTAGGTTAGGTTAGGTTAGGTTAGGTTAGGTTAGGTTAGGTTAGGTTAGGTTAGGTTAGGTTAGGTTAGGTTAGGTTAGGTTAGGTTAGGTTAGGTTAGGTTAGGTTAGGTTAGGTTAGGTTAGGTTAGGTTAGGTTAGGTTAGGTTAGGTTAGGTTAGGTTAGGTTAGGTTAGGTTAGGTTAGGTTAGGTTAGGTTAGGTTAGGTTAGGTTAGGTTAGGTTAGGTTTTTTTTTTTTTTTTTTTTTTTTTTTGTTTTGGCAGGAGTGGGAAATCCTCATGGACGCCCAGACTGCCTCACTAATGAGCCAGTCTGGGCAGTGCCGGACTCTTACCGGCTAAAACCCACTCCTGCCTTTCTAAGTGTCCCCCTGACGTAGTCAGAGACCTTTTCGGACTTTGTATTTTTCTTTACTGATTATTTTAATTTACTAATTTATAAAGGTATTATTGTTTCATGTTTTTATTTGCGTCTTTTTCATTCATTTATTTATTCTTAAAGGTTATGTATACGTTTAGTTGAGTTTACTTTTTAAAATCTGTTTCCTTGTTATATGCTTAATTTCTATTAATATTTTTATGTATATATATATCTATTTTTATGTTTCCTTATTAATTTTTAGTATTCTTCTCGTTATGGCTATGCTGTACTCTATTAAAATTTTCCTCTGTTTTGAGTTGGCCATTATTTCCGCAATATTGTTTTTATTTATTTCCGTCTCGATTTTTGTTTCAGCCTCCAGTCGCTGCGCTCCAAACACAGGACATTCTGTCAATATGTGCGGCACCGTTTGCAGCACACCCGGCTCACAGATGCACGATGGGTTTTCCTTACACCTAAAGCGATGCAGGTATTCGGAGAACCCACCGTGCCCCGTCAGGATCTGTGTTAACACACCGGTCGGCTTCACCTTACGCACGATCTTGAAGGCCTCTATGGCGTCCGGGAGGAAGATTTTTGTGACGGAGGCTGTTTCGCCGTTTTTGTATCTCCGGTTCCATTCGTCGAGCGACCCCATACGGATCTGCCGCTTGACGAATGAAACCGGGCAGCGGTCATAGTCCGGCTTCTTCTTTGACCGGAGTGCAGCCTCTTTCGCGAGATGGTCCGCGCGTTCGTTGCCTTCTAGCCCTGCGTGCGCCTTTACCCAGAACAAGGACACATCTTTGCTCTGGGATAAAGCTGCGGCAACGTTCGCTCTCGCCTCCACGGCCAGGGCGTGGAGGGAACCTTGGTTTGTGACTGTCTGCAGTGCGGCCTTTGAGTCACTGTAGATACCGAAGGTTCCCTCTTTGCTCTTGAGGATTTCGCGCGTGGCTACGCATATGGCCAGAAGTTCAGCCTGGTAGACCGTGCAGTAGGACGGCAAGCTAAGTTTGACGGACTTGATCTCGGCATCGCTGTCCCAAAGTGACAGCGCTGCTCCGACCTTGCCCGCAATCTTGCTGCCGTCTGTGAACACCCTGACTGCTTGGGTATTGTGGGTGTCCACGAGCATCCGGTCCTCCAGGCACACGAACTCCATGGCCATATGTTTCGCCGGGTGCGGAGTCTCTGCAAATGCCACCACCCGCTCTACCTCCCTGCCCGCAAGTGCCGGCTGTGGTATCCCTCTCTTCGCCTCGTACAGAGCGGCTGCTTCCTGTATTCGGAGGTCGAGTGGGAGTATCCCAGCCAGCACCAGGGACGCGTTCAGCGAAACGGTGCGGTAGGACTTGCAGAGCTTCTGCGCGAATCCTCGTTGGACCGTGTTGAGGCTTTTTTGCACTCCGATCTTCTTCGCGGCCGGTGCCCAAGCGCTTGCCGCGTACAATATCACTGGCTCCACTGCTGCCGTGTAAATTGTGTGGATGATCTCCGGGTGAAGGCCCCAGCTCACTTTTGCCGCACGTGCCAGCTGCTTGTAGATGTTCACAGCTTTTCTGCAAACGTTAGCGACATGGGAGTTGAAAGTGAGCTGGTGGTCGACGGTGAGTCCCAGCACCTTGATTTCCTTAGACATGCCAATGTCTACCCCGCCCATGCTCAGGAGTGGGACATCGTACTTCAGCTTCCTGGTAATCACCATTGCACAAGTTTTTTGCGGTGCAAACTTCAGCTTGTTTCCGATGCCCCACACCCGAACATACTCGAGGGCGGCATTGGCATGTCTCTGGACTTCCAACGCTGTCTCACCGTCGAAGATCATCACCACATCATCGGCGAACGCCTGGCAGTGGACGCCTCGCTCATCCAGCCCCTTTAGCAGAGGGTCGAGGATTAGGTTCCATAGGATCGGACCGCCAATGGACCCCTGCACACACCCCTTATTTGTGTCCTTTCGACACTCGGCACCAGCGTATCTTAATCTGACACTCCTACCAGTCAAGTAGCTGTCTAGCAGTCTTCTGAGGTTCACCGGGCACTTTTCCTCAGCCAGTCTGGTCCTGATGGCCGGCCACCATGCGCTATCGAAGGCTCCCTCTATGTCCAGTGATACAACAGTGATTAGCTTCTTTTCACTTAGCTTCCCTTTAATATGTTGTATCATGGTGTAGAGGGAGTCCTCGGTGCTCCTCTGTGGCATGAAACCAAACTGGCGAGTACTGAGCCGCGGGATTAGGTGCCACTTCAACCTTGCTACTAGCAGTTTCTCCAGCATTTTACCTAGGACTGGTAGGAGGCCGATCGGCCTGTATGATTTGGGGGTGGTGTAGGATTCTTTGCCGGGTTTTCGGAGGACTACCACTGTGGCTACCTTCCAGGCCCCAGGGAAGTGTCCGTGCTCGAGGCATTTATTTGCCAGTGCAAGGAACGTCCCTGGGTCCTGGGATATAGCCTGGGCACAGATGTCGGCTGTGAGACCGTCTGCCCCGGGTGCCTTCTTTGGGTTGAAGCTTTCCACCGCGGTTTTCAGCTCCTGAAGTGTAAACGGTGGGTCATGTTGTTCATCATGCGCCCAGTCGTTTACACGACAGGCCGCTTCACGTGTCCGACGGTGGTCAGCGGATTCTCCCTCTTCTAGGTCTTCCGGGTAGAAGGTCTCGGCCAGCAGCTGAGCCGATTCCTGTGCGCTCAGTGGCACTCCATCCTTTACCAACGGCAAGTCCTCCTGTCTTTTGGCGGTCCGTCCTATGATCCTATATATCCCCTCCCACATTCCTTCCCTGTCCTGTTTTTGACAGAAGCCCTTCCATCCTTCTGTCTGCGCCTTTTTTGCAAGGGACTCATAATTAAGTTTTGCTTGCAGGTACTCATCGACGACTTTTTGTCTCCGGATCGGTGCTGCGCATCGAATACGGCGCCTCCGGGTGTTCACCTCCGACATCAGCTCAGCGAGCTCTTTGGACCACCACGGTATAGTAATTTGTGTGTTGTCTTTAATTTTAACAAAAGTTTCTTCACAAGAATCTGTAATTTTGAGAATGTATTTATTAATGTAGTGTTCGAGATCTGTTTTATTTTCTATTTTGCCTATTTCTTCTGAATTTAAGTTTGATTCCGCTTTTAATTGGGCCAATTTCGAACGAAATTGGCTCCAATTAGCCTTCTTAGTGTTGTAGATTCTTGTGGTCCTTTTTATGTTGGTTCCCTTAGATTTTTGAAGCTTAATTGTAAATACTATACCGTTGTGGTCCGAGCTCGTGAGGCCTTCCTCGACCCGCCAGTCCTCCACCAAGTCCAGCAGCTCCGTTGAGCAGGCTGTGACATCAACGAAGCTGCTGTACACGGTGTTACCTCTGACGGTGTCGAAGGTCGGAGTGTTGCCGACGTTGAGTATCTGCAAGCGCATTTCCTCCAGGGCTCCCGACATGTCCTCACCCTTTGTGTCGGTTACCAGGCTACCCCACCAGGTGCTCTTGGCGTTGGCGTCGCCTCCAATAATTATCCTAGTGGGGCCTATTTCCTCGCGAATCTGCAAGAGTTGCTCCAGGTATGGCTGTATGGGCTGGTCTGGTTCAAAGTAGAAGGAGACTACTGCGATTTCCCAGGCGCTGGTTCGGATCCTCACCACCACGATGTTGTTGGTGGTGAGTTTCGGACACTGTGTCACGTCAAGGTCGTGATCGAAGACGACTATTGCCGCCTTCACAGTTCCACCTCCTTGTTCAGCGCACTGGTAGACTCTCGCTCCCCGGTAGTCTCGCATCCTTTTAACCCCACCCACATACGGCTCCTGGAGCAATGCGAACGCAACCCTCCGCTCGCTAGCCAAGATCAAGAGCTCTTGGGTTGCTAGGTTCTTCCTCTGCAGATTCGCTTGGATTACCTGGTAGTTCTTGAGGGCTCTCGAGTGTGTTCGGGATTCCCTGGATGAGTCCCTGGAGTCCGTTTCCGCTGGCTGGCCCTTAGCAATACGCCACCGACAGTCGTGCCAATGCGTCCCACTTCACGCGACTTGGGCACTCACTGTCGAAGGCGTTGTGCTGGGTATTGCTCAGCTTTGCGGAGACGCAGTTCCTACACTTAGGCGCTTCTGCAGCCAACCTTGAGGGGCAGTCGACTCTAAGGTGGGGATCGCCACAGTGTGTGCAGAGGTCTGCGGGCTCTGTGCACAGTTTACGGCCGTGGCCGTAGCGCAAGCAGCGGGTGCACTGAATCACTGGCGACTGGTCCAGCACACGCACCCGCTGCAAGTCGATGTGCACTCGGCCCGCTTGCGTCAGCCTCTGCCACACAGCAGGAGACACCTGCAGGATGACGTGACAGGTATGGGGGTTCCTCGTCTTGCGACGGTACTTCACCCCCATCCTCAGATCATCCGCAGGCACGTCCCCTATTAGGTGGCCGTTTTGACGCTTCAGCGCCTCGATGATGTCCCCGTCCGAGTGGCACGAGAGGACGTCCTTGGCTATGATGAGAGGATCTTTGTTTTTCACCTCTTCCACCATTAAATTTCCGGCCTTTTTGATCCTCTCGGCCACCCGAGTCAACTCCTCCCTGGTCCTGAAGCCGACTACCACCTTCTGATCCCTCGCCTTACGCAGCCTCTCCACCCTGGTGCCCTCGTTTCTCGCGTCAACCGCCGTTCTAAGCTTCTCAATCACCTCTTCACCGGTGTCCGCGTCATTAACCGATGACACGACCATCGAGTGAAGAGGCGCTTGGATGTGCTGCCTCGGAACGGCGGCCATCTCCGCGAACGAGGGTCCCTGGCCTGCTACAAAGCGAGGTGTCTGTTTCAGGTGCTCCGACAGAGCTCGTGTATGCAGCTGGCATTCCTCCAGCGCC
Organism: Apamea sordens; assembly: GCA_945859715.1. Classification (NCBI taxonomy): domain Eukaryota; kingdom Metazoa; phylum Arthropoda; class Insecta; order Lepidoptera; family Noctuidae; genus Apamea; species Apamea sordens. The sequence goes on from OX243997.1 coordinate 21,316,821, forward strand.
TTATTGTGCTGCTGGAGGTTCTCCATGAGCTGCTTCATGAGCTCTGTCGGTGCGTCTGGGGCCGGCGTCAGGACCCTGGGGTCCCTCTCGGGCTCGACTGCCTCTCTAGGTGATATGGCCCTTTCCGTCTCTCCCTCCCTGACAAGGTGGTACAGTCTCTCGACAGCTTTGTTGATCCCATCCTTTATCTCTTTTTTGAGATTCCTAGAGCTGTCCAGGTGCAACTTGGCCTTGGAGAGACACGCCTTTGCCTCCGTGGTTCTGTTTAGGTACTTCACGGGTGGCATTTCTCGAGGCGGACTCTCCAGGGTTCTCCCTGGCAGCTCATAGGTTTCAGTCCTTGCGCGATGGGTGACTGTAACTTTGGCCTTGAGTTTGGGGGAGGTGGGCTCGGCTGTCTTCTTGGGGGGAGTGGGAACGGGTGTTGTGGCCTTTTGAGGTTGCCCCGATTTAAGTTTCTCCGCCTCCCACTCGCCAATACTGCGCCTCACCGAGGGGCCCGCTGGTGCTGGGCATGCCTCCTCCGCGCCCGAACTCTCCGCCGCAGCCTTCGGCTTGTTGACGGGGGTCCTTAATCCGAACATATTAAGGTTTGTCGGGGGACACTACTTTGCAATAACTGAATCCCTGTAAAGGGGGGATGCAGTCAATAAAATAACAATCAGATAAAAAATTTAAAAATAAATAATAATATAATGAATAATTAAGTGAGTGAGTCAATATAATCCCTGTAAAGGGGGGATGCAGTCAGTAGAATAACAATCAGATAAAAATAAATTAATAAGTAATAATAGATGGAATAAATAATTAAAATATTGTCAATATTGTTAAAACAACTGAGCGATTACTGAATCCCTGTAAAGAGGGGATCAGCTAGAGTTTAATTTGTAAAACGAGTCCTGAAAACAGGAGTCGGTCGGTTGGATGTAAAAATTTCAGTAAAACTCCCTTTTAAGGTACACACTATCACGAAAAATGGTTATTTTTAAAATCTAATGACTGGTTTTGATATTTGCGTGGCTGGAAGAGCTAAATTTTGAATTTTGTTTTTTGCCGAAAACCCCACGTCTACCTTCCTATAGAACAGAGGGCGGGTGGGTGGGCAAATTTTTTGTGAGCTAGCCGCACGTGTGAGGTGTCAAAAGACGCGTCTCCGCGCGGGCTAGCTGACTATGGCGTTTCTGGATGAAGTCCAGAAGAAAAATCGGGAATTTTCCTGGAAAAACTGAATTTACGACCAAAATGTATGTAAAAACCTGGACTAACACTACCAAAACGGGACTCTGGCACGCGGAACGCGCACGGGAGCACAGGTAAGGCAGGTAAGTATCAATTAAAATTACAGGAACGGGAATTTAGATGAAAATTTTGAAGAAAATTTAAAAAATAGTGTTTTTTAAAGGAGTTTTATAGGAATTTTTCACAAGTCAATGACGAAAAGTGTTTTTCGTGAAAATTGTCAATTATCCCTAGTGGGAACGTTTCAGGGACCTCAAAAAATATTAAATATGCTGAAAACAGCTTGTAAATGCGTCACCGGGAAGCAAAGTTATATAGATTTGATCAAAATCAGGACTCCCTAAGGTGGATTTCGTCAATTTATACTATGTATGAAATGCAAAAAATTTCTGGAATTTTGTATGTTATATGTGGGCTAGGCGCACGGGCGAGGTGTCAAAAGACGCGTCTCCGCGCGGGCTAGCTGACTATGGCGTTTCTGGATGAAGTCCAGAAGAAAAATCGGGAATTTTCCTGGAAAAACTGAATTTACGACCAAAATGTATGTAAAAACCTGGACTAACACTACCAAAACGGGACTCTGGCACGCGGAACGCGCACGGGAGCACAGGTAAGGCAGGTAAGTATCAATTAAAATTACAGGAACGGGAATTTAGATGAAAATTTTGAAGAAAATTTAAAAAATAGTGTTTTTTAAAGGAGTTTTATAGGAATTTTTCACAAGTCAATGACGAAAAGTGTTTTTCGTGAAAATTGTCAATTATCCCTAGTGGGAACGTTTCAGGGACCTCAAAAAATATTAAATATGCTGAAAACAGCTTGTAAATGCGTCACCGGGAAGCAAAGTTATATATCGGTTAGGTTAGGTTAGGTTAGGTTAGGTTAGGTTAGGTTAGGTTAGGTTAGGTTAGGTTAGGTTAGGTTAGGTTAGGTTAGGTTAGGTTAGGTTAGGTTAGGTTAGGTTAGGTTAGGTTAGGTTAGGTTAGGTTAGGTTAGGTTAGGTTAGGTTAGGTTAGGTTAGGTTAGGTTAGGTTAGGTTAGGTTAGGTTAGGTTAGGTTAGGTTAGGTTAGGTTAGGTTAGGTTAGGTTAGGTTAGGTTAGGTTAGGTTAGGTTAGGTTAGGTTAGGTTAGGTTAGGTTAGGTTAGGTTAGGTTAGGTTTTTTTTTTTTTTTTTTTTTTTTTTTTTTTTTTTTTTGTGCTTTTCCCCGTTCATGGGAACAACGGGATCTTAGTATTCTAATTTGCTCATTCATTCCAGTTCTCACAGTTATTCCTCTCGCACTTTCAAGCTTCATACTGTTTCTTTCTTTCGCACTTCCTTACATTCTTTGCCGGGTGGGGACTCCCGCTATTCTATCTAACTTTTAATTTTCTTTATTTAAGGGTAATAATACGCAGTTTCCTTTTTTATTGACATGTGCATATTTACATATTGAACTTATATAACTATTTACTATGTTTCTAAAGCTAGTTTTAATGACTTAACAATAGACATGATGTATTTAACGGCAAACGTGTTTAGAGTACTAATTTTAATGTATACTTAACAATAGACATGATATATTTAACAGCAAACTTATAATAATCTGGTTGTTCGACTTTCTTATTTATAATACTTATGCATATATTTTCTTATTCTATTTTATTATAATACTAAACATTTGACCTATTTTCTAACATTATTACATAATATAGTTTCTTATTCTATTTTGTTATACTAACTGAACATTTAGCCTATTATCTAGCATTATTACATATAGTTTCTTATTCAGATATTATAGTTACTAAACCTTTAGACTATTGTCTAACGTTATTGGTCTGTTTGTTATTGTCCGGAGTTAAGTTTATAGATAATTTACTAATTAACTTTTCTGGCAATGCAGGTATCGTTTTCCTGTTCCTGTTCCGGTTTTGGGTGCATGTTGTGTGTGTGTGCATGTGTTCTGCCATATTTTACAGACAGGTCATTCGTGGCAATAATATATATATATACATATATTATACATATTTATTGTCTGATTCTTGTTCCAGTTTTAGTTTCCGTCATTATTTTGGGTTTGTGCAGTGTACGTGTTTAGTGTTTGCGTGTGTCTTTGATATATTTTTATATACTAACGATATATTTTATATATCTGTGTGTGTGTTATGTGTGTTGCGTATAACCCAAAGAGCCGTTCAGGTGTATGCCGTTGTCGTCCTGGCCAGGTAGTCCCATTTTTTGCGGACCGGGCACTCCACGCTGAAGGCGTTGTGGTCGATCTTCCCGATCCCAGCGCGCGAGCAGTTGCAGCACTGCGGTTCGCTAGCGGCGATGTGCTCGAGGCACTTCTCGCGCAGATGCGGGCCTCCGCAGTGACTGCACCTGTCC